>JACYFF010031959.1:58093356-58113822 GCA_017589665.1 Selenicereus undatus | reverse complement strand
CACACACACATATATATATATATATATATATATATATATATATGCTCGGTAACGCACCGCTGGATGGTGCTGTTTGCCCAGGTAAGTGCATAAACCCTATTACACGTCTCTTTATAAGTTTTCATGATAATATGTTATGATTATCTAATTGAAGACCAAGATGGTAGTTGGATGGTTTGAGGTAGAACTATGAGTGGTTCGAGGTTCTTTGTGGTCGGTGTTTGTGAGGAGGGAGCCTGGGTTGTGAACTAACCGCAATTCTGTAGATTGCGAGGCCATGTGTGGCTTATGCTGAGATTGATTGATTATGAAGTTTTTGAATGCGTTACGTGCAAACCCCCTCCCTTTATCTCATCAAGTTTGTTGTTGCGAGTGAGGGTGAGTTTAAAAAAGGAACTTTTCATGTTTGTACTAGTAGTAGCCATACCTATTAGTGAACGATGGTCTATTTTAACTATGCAAATACAATTTTGTGAGTGAACTAGCTAGAATGGGGGAATCCCTAAAGAATTTAAATAAAAAGAGAGCGCGTTGTAAGAAAAAAAGATTTCGCTATGAGAGGTAGCAAACTTATTAGTCGTTATGACAAGATGCTTTGAATGGCTAAGAGAAGTGCTTAGGGACAATAGATGGGAGTGAACCTGCTTGAACAAGGGAATCCCTAGCCTAGGGAGTAATCCCTAGAGACCCTGACGAGGGTTAAGGTCCAAAAGTTAGTTGCCATCCCGGGAGTACGAGCTTAGTGTGAGATAATCTCACTGGGATTGAGTGTAGATCTCTCCCAACCAGCACTTTATGCTGATCTTATGCCCAGAGTAATTTCCTAATAAGTAAGAAAAGAAGTCGATGTTTCCCCTTTTTAAGTATGTTAGAAAGAAAGTTTTTAAGGGTCATTATGAGACCAATATGAAAGAGATTCTTTTAAGAATATGAGGCTAAAGAGGCTAACTAAAGTGTTTTCAGAAAAAGAAAAGAAAGATTTTTATTCACATCATGTGATTAGGAATCTAAGTGCAGTATAAATGAAGTTCCAAGTACAACATGGCCATACCCTTGTAATGCATCGAGCATATGAGTTTGAATGTGCATGTTTAGCTAAAGAAAGTTCGTTGCATAATCTCTACTTCATGTGTTTAGCATCCCATATGAGGGAATTAGATAGATAAAGCATAAATCACGAATTATATCACATAATCTATGATAGAAAGTTTTATGCTTAGCCTCGTTGCTTGCTTAAGTGTTTGACTGCTTGTTAGAAAAGGAATTTAGTCACTCAAGGGCTTAGAGATGAGTTTGAACGGCTAAAATGAAGTTCATAGATAGTGATCCTTCCTTTAGGATTTTAAGAATGCCTAATATGATAGTAAAGTATGAATACGTGATATGTGACTATTATGAGTATTATTGCTTGCAACAGTTTTGGTTTTAAGGGGTTGGGGAATACTCACTAAGCGTGTGGTTGCTCATCCCATTACTCTTTCCCCGTTTTCCCTAGGTTGGCATTATGACAAGTAGAAGCTCAGTCACTTACATCAAGATGGAATCTATTCTTGCTTGCAAGGTGTCATGTGTGCCTATTGAAGGGATCTTACGTGCTTAATGAAGTCATGTAATGTATTCCTAGAATTGTAAATGTTTGTAAACAAGTATTCTAGTTCACGTAGTGTATTAGGTGTAGGAGTCGCTCTGTAAGGCTATGTGAGCCAACCATCTAATTAGTCAGTTGTCCTTTCAGTTGAAATCATTTACGTTCTGGGATGTAAACCCCAGTACTTCGGTTGTGTGAACCGTTGGGTTGTATCTTTCACTTTTTCGGTATTAATGAATTATTTTGTTTGATGTACTCTGAGCGAGTTGCTCGTTGAGTTATGAACTCCGGCGTGTAGCCGTTGAGCTTCTTTTAAAATGTTTTATGCTTTCGTTGATCTGCATGGGTTATTGTAATGCTTTTAGGCTGAAAACGGTCAGTTTTTAAGGGAAACTCTGTCCGTTTCATCTAAGAATGTTAGTAGAAAGTTAAGAAAATGTAACGCTCCAGGCTCTAGGGGCTGGAGGTGTTACATTGATGGTAACAGGGCATGGTCCTGCGACCATAGGCCACGACCTGAGTCTTATATCTCATGTAGTTGCCTAGGAACGTGTTCACGATGACGTGATACGTTCCTGCCTTGTGTGCAAATGTGAGTTTTATGTGAATGTTAGTGCGTATACCTAGTTAGGTGCTGGCTTGAGTGAGCTGATTGGATGGATGAAAGAACCATTTGCTAAGGTGTAGGCTGAGTGGCTCGTATTCTCATGGATAAGTTAAGTGTTAGCTCAATCGAAAGTTGTTTCGCTTATATGCCTTGGTGGCTTTAATCGAAAGTCTAAAGAACATGTGATTTAAAATCGAATGATTGGAAAGCCTTAACTCTAAGCTCATCTTTGCCCCTAAAGTACGATTTGCTCCTCGTGCCCCATAGTGGGGTGAGCAGATGTACTCGAAGGCTGGTAGAGAGAGAGCTAGAAGCAACAACAACAACAACAACAACAACAACAACAAAACCTCCTAGTGTGGGTCCCACTTTCGCGAGGTCTGGGGAGATCTAGCTGTAAGCAACCTTACCCCTACTGGCATTCCTACCCGTATAGGCTGTTTCTAAGAGACCTACATAAAAGGAATTTGTGAAAATATTTTAGAGAAAAGACATTCTGTAAAAACACTTAATGGGAACATTGAAGAGATAAGACGCAGGAGCTATGTAACATAAGAACAGTAAATCGGAGGAAGGTAACATACCTTAACAACTAGAGGTAAGCAAACGACTCTTCTTCCCTAACTACAAACAAACATGATAAACGAAAAACACCACTACTAGTACGCTGCCACTGCAACCAAAAACCAACTACGAGGTCGGCTCACTGCTATCTAAGAACTTAATCTAAGATCTTAATCCTATCTCGCCACAACTTCCTATCCTGAGCCAGGTCCTCCGTCAAATCGACAACTCTTATGTCCTCTCTAATCACCTCATCCAAACTCTTCTTTGGTCGACCTCTCCCTCTTTTGCCTCCGGGGATGTTAATCCTCTCCCATCTCCTCACTGGAGCGTCCGCACTCCTCCTTTTCACATGGCCAAACCATCGGAGTCTTGTTTCTCTCATCTTATCTTCGATGGGAGCTACTTTAACTAAGTCTCTGATAACACCATTCCTAATTCTATCTACTCTCGTATAACCACACATCCACCTAATCATCCTCATCTCTGCCACCATCAACCTTTGAACCTACGTCTTGTTTAGAGGCCAACCTTCCGATCCATATATAACAGCCGGTCTCACTACCATACGATAGACTCTGCCTTTCAATCCAAGGGGCACCCTCTTATCACACAGCACACCTGAGGAATACTTCCATTTTGGCCAGCCCACCTTTATTCACTGGTTGATATTTTCGTCAATATCCCCATTATGCTAAATGATCGAGCCTAGATACTTAAACTTATCGACCTTAGGTATCGACCTCTCATCCAGGGTGACTTCTCCCCCGGCATCCTCTCTTCCACTGAAGCAGCAATGAAGGTATTCTGTTTTCGATCTACTCACTTTGAAACCTTTAGATTCCAATGTATGCCTCCATCACTCCAACTTAACATTAACTCCCTGTCTGGTCTCATCAATTAGAACAATGTCATCTGCAAAAAGCATATACCAAGGTAACTCATCTTGAATTCCTCTTATAAGTTCATCCGATTAGTGAATTCCTCTTGCAAAAAGCATACACCAAGGTAACCTTTGGAGACAGAGCTAGAAGTAGTTAAACTATTTCCTTTTGAAAACCTAAGGACCTTGAAAGTTAAAGTCTTCCGATTAGTGAGTTAGGGTCGTGCCTTCGCATTAGAAACCCTTCTAATTGTTTGGTTGGGTCTTACTGTTGCAATCAAAGACTCGCATTTGCTTTACAATAACACTTGGATTAACCCTAAGAGATTAAACTCGACCATTTACGCTAAGGTCCTTGACACCTTACTTGATTAGCAAGAATGACCCCATTAGGTGTCACCCTTCTACTGGTTTTAGCTTTAATCAGGTTGTAGTGTTCTAGGCTGATGTATTTGACAAATGTACCTTGTGTTTTCTTTGATAGCCTTTGTAATTGTAAGAGCAAGAGTGATGTATCACCAAAGGGGAAGGTCAAGTGAGGAGAAATCAGAAATGCAAGCAAGAAGTGAGAGGATGGAAAGCTTTGAAGTCACAAACTCAAACTAGAACTTTGAGGGATAAACCGAAACTAACACAAACTCTTGGATACAGAATCACCACCAAGGCTTATGCTAGGGCCCTTAACAACCTCTTGGATACAGAATCACCACCAAGAAGAGGCTAAGACTCTTGCTAGAACACCACCCTACCCGGCCAAAGGAAAAGATAAGCTAGAAGAGAGTTTGAGAGTTCAAAAGAGTTAAGGCTCAACTTCTTTCAATAATTCATCAAAAGTGTTCATACAAGGCAACTTGAGGGCTTATATACTCCCTCACTAACACTAAACATTAGCTACAAGTTCAAATTAGCAAGCTAAACTAGGTACAATTCAAATTTCAAAAACAAGCTACAAAAGGAATGATGGAACCGTGGCTTAACACATCTTCATTGCTGATCTTGAGGCTTCGATGTTGACCTTGGGAGCTTAGGAGACTTCAATTAGTAGCTTGGCACTCTAATCTAGCCATTTGCAAGTGGATTAAACCTAGGTAAGAGCAAAACACCTCAAAAAGACCACCAAATCAGTCGACTGCCCTTTAACTGGGTAAAGGGAATTTTAACCCTAACTTTGCTAGTTAATAGCTCCAAAAGTGTGTGATTTGGTGTTTGCTTGACTTAAGTTGGTTTATTATGTGACTTGGTGATTTAGATAATACAAGTTTTGCAATTCATAGCATGACATGATCACTGACTCATTGTTTGCATTATGTGACTTCTATGATTCCATGTTGTAGCTAAGTAACTGCATGCCCCCGTATTTGAAGCATGATGAGACGATCCTAGAAACTTGTATTCATATATTCTTGCCCTTATATGTTTGATCTGAGTAGCGGAGCGGAAGCACGTCGGTCCATAAGCCATAGGCTGAGAATTCGTCTAGGAGCATAACCATTCGTTTGTGTGAATCTATGACTTAAGGGATGATCGGTCCCAAAATGTGAACTTTTGGGAAAGCCTCACCACCGTCAAAACCATCGATTCACATTCTTGCCCTAGCATTTCCTTCTCAAAGTTGTTCCTATCGACATGTTATGCTAGTTCATGCTATTCGTGATTCTTGATCTTCAATGCTCTGTGGTAAACCTTACGTGATGTCAATGTGAACTCGAATGCTACTTCAGTCCCTTCGTCGTCAACTTGGCGTATTTTGACGTCTTTGCTGTCTTAGTGTGATGTGGTAACCTTCTAGTAAATGATTTAACCTTAGTTTGATTTAATACCTTCATGTTTTAGAACGAACCTGATTAAGTTAAACCCCCTTCATACTACCTTGACATGTCATGTCTAAGTTGCCATGAATGGAATGCTTAAAAGCTAGTCAGCATCGATATAAAAACACAGAAATGTCGGTCACGTATGCTTTCGTATTGTAAATTGCCTACCATATGTACCTTAGCTAGTTGCATGTTACATCCAACTCCTAGGCTTAAGAACATTGAATTGCTGATACTATGTAATACTATGTGATGCTATTGTACTTAAATGATGCTATGTGATGCTGTGTGACAGTCTTATTGTTCTAATATGTTATAGGAATCTCTGAGTTAACCATCGTGATCCCAAAGGTGATTTAAATTCATGTTTTAGAATAAGACTACTAGCATATGACCTTGAGGATTCAACTGCCCAATTTCCCTTCATTTAAACTTCAATTCGTAGCAATGCATGTATATAGAGTTGTTGCTTACTAGGTGGATTCAGTCTAGATTATCGAAAATCTATGTTTATTTTTAAGACAACCTCAATATGGTTGTTCATGCCAACTCATTTGCCCCTCTTCAATGCGATTTTCCCTCGGCGTCTAAATAGAGTGAGTAGACGTTTGAAAAGGATTGGTGAGGAGGAGACTGGATACCATAAACCATTTTCTTTCAATTTAAAAGAAGTATTGATTGCAAAATGAAACCTTTTGGCAATCTACTGTGTAGATCATAGTTAAGTGCGTACATTCTAGGAAAGACCGAACTTAGGTTTAGAAATTTGAGGACGAAATTCTTTTAAGAGGGGAAGAGTGTATGACCTGCCTTTTCTATTTTAAGTTAATCTGACTGTCTTATCTTCTACGTTATAAAATTGTATTTTTATTAACTATACAAGTTAAATTATTACTGATGCGCTTATGTAAGTGGTAATTTTATTAAAAAGAATATTTCATCGCTATTAATAATATTATTATTATTAGTTTTGAAAATCTTTCGATGATTTTTAGTATGCATTAATATAGATTATTAACGAGCACTGAATCGATTAGGAACCCGACTACGATTAGGTTGTGTACCTTAGAATTAGTTTCAAAGTTTAATAAATCGAACCTTGACGTATTTGCGGACAAATAGTCGATAGAAGGTCGTATTAACGATTCGGGTTTAGAATTCGGGATACGAACTAGACTAGCGGTACCAATTATTGATCAGCTTAAGACGAAAGAAAAAAAAAAGAACGAGTAAAAGGGGCAAAGCCCTTTTCTCCTTCTCGACTGGGGCATGAAAACATAACAGAGGAGGGGCGAAGCTCTGCTGCTCCTAGCCCCGAGACCCCCAACCACGACGCACAGAGAGGGAGAGAGAGAAAGATAGAGGAGGCGCTGGCGTCGACGACCGGTCATCGGCCCACGCGCGGCCTCCCTATGTAGCAACCCTATACTGGCGACCACCACAGAGAGGGGGGGAGATGTTGAGCGGTCGAGAGGAAGTAGAGGAAACCGGACGGCGAGGTCTCTCAGTGTTGGGCTTGGCGGCACGACTGGGTGTCCATTCATCATTGGCAGAGACGGAGAGAGAACGAGCGAGCCAGAGGGTTAGGGTTTGAAACCCTAACCGCACCACCACCACCGCGACCGCCCCAATCGGCGGTTGGGCGTGATTCCAGCGACGGGGCAGAACCAAAGGAGAGCCAGAAATGGGCTTGGGTTGGTTTGCTTCTGGTTTGAGAGTAGCAGTGAGGGGGGGGGGGGACGGATTTCGGGTTCTTGAACATCCAAATTCATCCCTAAAACCCCAAAATCGGGTCCTCTAGCTTGGAGTCTAGGTGGTTGTTTCTCTCCTCCTAAGTATTAGTAATTTCGAAATTGTTTTAGCCCTTAAGTTGTGTCGCATGTCAGTTTAGGTTTAGTCAGATTAATTGAGATTATGCATGTCCTGCTTCAGATGAATTTAGTTTAAATCGATGCAAGTTAAGTTTAGTTAGTTAATGCATGAAAATGACTTCGAAATAACTTAACGATGCCTTGAATCGATATATGTTAGTTTAGTTAACTAACGCTTGGAAATAGTTTCGAAATGAAACGTGCTTGTTTAGAATCGATTCAAGTATGTTTAGTTAATACATGCCTGAAAAGTAGCTTCGAAATGAAACATGCATGTTTACAATCGATTCAAGTATGTTTAGTTAATACATGCTTGAAAAGTAGCTTCGAAATGAATTATGCATGTTTAGAATCGATTCGAGTATATTTATTTAATACATGCCTGGAAAATAGCTTCAAAATGAAATATGCATGTTTAGATTAAATACATGTACACATAGTTAATTCATGTTCGTTTAATAACTTTGAAGTGAAATATGAATGTTTAGAATCGATACATGTATACTTAGTTAATTCATGTTCATTTAATAACTTCGAAGTGCAATATGAATGTTTAGAATTGTTATGTGTACGCTTTGTCAATTCATATTCGTTTAGTAGCTTCGAAGTGAAATACGAATGTTTAGAATAGATACATGCACACTTAGTCAATTCATGCTCGATTAATAGCTTCAAAAAGAAATGAGTATGTTTAGAATCGATACTTGTGTGACTAGTTAGTTTATACCTGAATCGTGACTTCGAAATAATAAATGAACACCTCGAATGCGATAAGACTCATGTTTGATTAGTTTAGTTGGTTCAGTAAGTGTTATTTCAAGTTAAGGCATTATAGACGTATACGTAAATGTGGTTATATATATATATATATGCTTGCGGTAACGCACCGCTGGATGGTGCTGCTTGCCTAAGTAAGTGCATAAACTGTATTACATGTCTCTTTATAAGTTTTCATGATAATATGTTATGATTATCTAATTGAAGACCGAGATGGTAGTTGGATGGTTTGAGGTAGAACTATGAGTGGTTCGAGGTTCTTTGTGGTCGGTGTTTGTGAGGAGGGAGCCTAGGTTGTGAATTAACCGCAATCGTGTGGATTGCGAGGCCATGTGTGGCTTATGCTAAGATTGATATATTATGAAGTGTTTGAATGTGTTACGTGCAAACCCCCTCCCTTTATATCATCAAGTTTCTTGTTGCGAGTGAGGGTGAGTTTGACAAAGGAACTTTTCATGTTTGTACTAATAGTAGCCATACCTATTAGCGAACGATGGCCTATTTTAACTATACAAATACAGTTTTGGGAGTGAACTTGCTTGAATGGGGGAATCCCTAAAGAATTTAAATAAAAAAGAGTGCGTTTAAGAAACAAAGATTCGCTGTGAGAGGAGGCAAACTTATTAGTCGTTATGACCAGATGCTTTAAATGGCTAAGATAAGTGCTTAGGGACAATAGATGGGAGTGAACCTGCTTGAACGGGGGAATCCCTAGCCTAGGGAGTAATCCCTAGAGATTAAGTTCCAAAAGTTAGTTGCCATCCCAAGAGTAAGAGCTTAGTGTGAGTTAATCTCACTAGGATTGAGTGTAGATCTCTCCCAACCCGCACTTTATGATGATCTTATGCCCAGAGTAATTTTCGAATAAGTAAGAAAAGAAGTCGACATTTCGCCTTTTTAAGTATTTCAGAAAGAAAGTTTTTAAGGGTCATTATGAGACCAATATGAAAGAGATTCTTTTAAGAATATGAGCCTAAAGAGGTTAAGTAAAGTGTTTTCAGAAAAAGAAAAGAAAGATTTTTATGCACATCATGTGATTAAGAATCTAAGTGCAGTATAAATGAAGTTCCAAGTACAGCTTGGCCATACCCTTGTAATGCATCGAGCATATGAGTTTGAAAGTGCATGTTTAGCTAAAGAAAGCTCGTTGCATAATCTCTGCTTCATGTGTTTAGCATCCCATATGAGTGAATTAGATAGATAAAGCATAAATCACGAATTATATCACATAATCTATGAAAGAAAGTTTTGTGCTTAGCCTCGTTGCTTGCTTAAGTGCTTGACTGCTTGTTAGAAAAGGAATTTAGTCACTCAAGGGCTTAAAGATGAGTTTGAACGGCTGAAATGAAGTTCATAGATAGTGATCCTTCCTTGAGGATTTTAAGAATGCCTAATATGATAGTAAAGTATGAATACGTGATAAGTGACTATTATGAGTATTATTGCTTACAACAATTTTGGTTTTAAGGGGTTGGGGAATACTCACTGAGCATGTGGTTGCTCATCCCATTACTCTTTCCCCGCTTTCCTTAGGTTTTCATTATGACAAGTAGAAGCTCAGTCACTTACGTCAAGATGGAATCTATTCTTGCTTGCAAGGTGTCATGTGTGCCTATTGAAGGGATCTTACATGCTTAATAAAGTCATCTAATGTATTCCTAGAATTGTAAATGTTTGTAAACAAGTATTCTAGTTCACGTAGTGTATTCGATGTAGGAGTCACTCTATAAGGCTATGTGAGCCAACCATCTAATTAGTCAGTTGTCCTTTCAGTTGAAATCATTTATGTTCTGGGATGTAAACCCCAGTACTCTGGTTGTGTGAACCGTTGAGTTGTATCCTTAACTTTTTCGGTATTAATGAATTATTTTGTTTGATGTACTCCAAGCGAGTTGCTCGTTGAGTTATGAACTCCGGCGTGTAGCCGTTGAGCTTCTTTTAAAATGTTTTATGCTTTTGTTGATCTGCCAAGGTTATTATAAGGCTTTTAGCTTGAAAACGGTAAGTTTTTAGTGGAAACTTTGTTCGTTTTGCCCCGAAATTTTAGTAGAAAGTTAAGAAAATGTAATGCTACCAACCCTAGGGGCTGGGGGTGTTACAGCTATGGTCGTTTCTAAGTTGATTGTCCAAACAGAAGGGTATACACCATCAAGGAGATTGAGCAGATTGATCAAATCACCATGGGGGGTGCAAGGGAGGAAAGCCAAAGAGAGCTGATCTTTCCCTAGCAGTGTACCATCCAAGACAAGGTATGTTGCTTAACTATAGATGGGGGCAGTTGCACTAATGTTGCCTTAGTCCATTTGATTAACAAGCTTATGCTACCTATTATCCAACACCCATGACCCTATTCACTGTAATGGCTTAAAAAAGGAAATGAAGTTCATGTGACTAAACAAGCCCTAGTTACTTATTCCATTGGTAACTTTCAAGATGAGGTACTTTGTGATGTTTTACCTATAGATGCTTTGATGGAGATGCCTTAATGCTGCATGAATTAGGCCATCAAAACAGTCAAGGAAGTCCACAATCATCAGCTAAAGTTCAAGAAAAGACCCACATTCTGTTAGGGTCCAAACCAGAATGTCTCGGGTTCAATTCAGCAAAACAGCCCGGTTTTGTGTATCAAATTACTTAGGCCTCCTTTAGGTTTAAGTCAAATATTTTTACACATGTTGGTTCCCAAGGAAGTTCGCTATCAAGGCTAGAAAACAGAATTGAGTTAAATCAAGTTAAGGCGAAGAATCAAGTGCATTTTCCAAACTGCGCCAAATTAGTGTCTAATCTGCCCGGTTTGACTTTCTGGCCATTTTAAGCCACTTAAGGCTGATTTAACCTTGATTTTTTTTAACAAGGGGGGTTTTTGAACATCTTGAGGTTTCCTCCAGAGCGAGGAAATCCAACCTAAATTAACTTGAAGCAAAAGAAATTAGCTGCACAAAAACTGAGCAAAACTAGATCTTGCACCCAGTTGACTGTTTGGTTACTCCCACTTTTCAGCCTTCCAATCAAGTCTTGCCGCATTATGGGTAGTTAAAGGGGGTTATAGAGACACTCATGAGCACTTTTGGGCCTAGTAAAGTGTACAACCACTAGAAAGCAAGGAAAGAATGGCAACGCAACTGGAACGGGTAGCTGTAAAGGGGAATGTTCCCAGCAGCCTTTTTTTCTCTCCACCATGTGCAAGCAGCCCTTTTAAGCTAATTGAGATGCTTAAGGATGAGTTTAGTCATTAACCTTTTGCTTTGCTAGACTCATTGAATGCAATTAGCGTAGTTAAGTATGCTTTGTACTTAAGCTTTATTTAAGCTTGTTTTACGGTTAGTTAAAGGTTTTGTAAACATGAAGAAACCTCTAATCCTTCCTAGACAGGAAGGGGGCATCTGTATAAGTTAGCAAAGAGCTCACTTTATAAAATCAACTTTGTGTTTTGAATGAAAGAATGTTGAGCTTTGCTCCTTTGAGTTTCTTTAAACACTTTACTTGCTTATCCTAGCTTAGGCCGAGTTAGGTGGTGCTCAAGTGAGTCTTAATCCTTGTTTAGGTGGTGTTTCTATATCATAATTAAGATTAAGGGCCCTAAGCTTGTTCTTGGTGGTGATATTTGTATCCAAGAATAGGTTTAGGTTCAATCTATCCTTTACATTGCTTTTGGATTCACTTAAAACTCAAGCTGGAATTCAGTTTGCATTTTAGCTAACTTTGCATTTTCTTTGAGTGTGAGTTGAGTTCATACTGCATCCATCATGCTTGTCTTATGTGGCTTGGTAGACCATGGAAGTTTGATAACAATGCTATTCATCATGGAAATACCAATTCATACTCTTTTAAGGTTAAAGGTCGTACCTACACCCTAGCTCCTTTACCTCCTAGCCAATTTCAACCTTACATTAAGACTAGGGGGGAAGCACCTCACTGCGCTTGACTTACTACCTATTCTGAGTGAGTCAAGAGCACATCATGATGCTAAGAGTTAGAGCAAAGGAGATGAAAAGGTTGTATGAGCAGATTAGGGGGCATATTAAGAAAGCCAATGCAACTCACAATGCGCATAGGAAGCATTTGGTGTTTAGTCCAAGAGATCTAGTTTGGTTACACCTCAAAAAAGAGAGGTTGCCATCCAAGAGGAAGAATAAACTCATGGCAAGAGAGGATGGACCATTCAAGATCATTGAGAGAGTTGAAGACAATGCTTACCAACTACAACTCTCACAAGATATGGCTATTTCAGCCACTTTTAATATTTTTGACTTAAGTCCTTATGTGAGGATAACTTTAAAGACCTCCATATTTGAGGACAAATCCTCTTCAAGAAGGGGGAGGTTGATAGAGAATAGGGTACCCTAGAGGATGCCCTTAATCTACAATAAGTTCAAGGTGCTGTACAAGCTAAAGAAGATCATGGTAGTCAAGTGCAAACTTCAAAAATCCAAGCCTTGTTCTCACTTTCAAGTATAAAACTAAGCATGGTTTGGACAACTTATTTTTAGGTGATCCTAAAGCATCCTATGGAAAAATTTTACTTTGTTGGACTCCCTAGGTGTCCAATTTTACAAGAACCACTCAATTTTGGCCTAAGTACTAGGCATTTTTCTACATTTGTCCAAACAAACAGGTGATGTAGGATTAGCTTGATTCTGCTTGTCTTGGAAGATTAGGTGGGTTCATCACCTAAAACCTAATTTATCACCAATTATTTGGCTTGGATGCTATCTAACATCCTAAGGTACCAATCCATGTAGAGAAGTCAAAGGCAAGTCAAGTTCTTCTTGGAGATTCAACTACACTTAGTTGACTCTTGCAGTTTGTGCTCTTTTTTGACCAGTTTTTGAGTTTCTGGCTAATTATCTTACCTAAACCTAATTTAGGACTGATTTTTCTATTTAGGGTGTTTTTTTTAACATCCTTAGGAATCCATCCATGTATAAAAATTAGTTCTAAATCAAGTATAGGTTGGAGAACCAACTTGATCAAGTTTAGTGCTAAACTAGATTAATTAGTCCCCAAATGAGCTGTTTTGACATTGCAATGATCTTTCCTCATAGGGGGTTTTGTGATATGTCCACTTGCTTCCTTGTCTGCCTTGGATGGCAAAAAACACCATCATGAAGGCTTTTGCAACTTTGGAAGGCATGTTAGCTAATAGGAAGAGAGAAAGAGATCCACTTGCATTCTGATTGGATTGTCGAGAAGCAACCTGTAGTAGCAGCCTTTTCCTCTCTCCTCCATGTGCAAGTGCCCTATGTAGAGCTAATTAACATGTTCAAGCTTGATTTTAGCCATTAATCCCCTGTCTTTGCAAGACTCGCTTTTGTAATTGGCTTAGTTAAGCTTGCTGTTTGTAATCTAATTTACTTAAGTATGATTAGAGGTTTCCTCACTTAGAAAGAAAGTCCTCCTTGATAGTAAAGGCTTGAAATAATCTTATAAAGCACTCCCTTGACTATTTGTAGGACACACTTGGCTTAATGGACAATAAAGAAGTGTTTACTGCAAAACACACCCTAAGTCTCTTTTAATCAATCTATTTTAGGTTGTTTATTTGAGTGGTTTCCTTTAATCTTAGCATGGTGTCTGAGCCTTTGTAGTTTAGAGGGTGGATTCCTTCTTAGCTTGGGTGGTGACATTGCCTTTATCCCTTGCATATTCCTTGGTTCTGTTCATGACTCCATTGATGTCATAGAAACAAGCTCATTATCCAAATTACATAATCACCTTACTTAAGTTTTCCTTAAGCTCACGCATCATATACTGGTATGTAGCGATGTACAAGAGTTTTTTAGACAGGGAATATTCACGCACAACTTAACATCACTAGAGTTGTGCTGATACCTATGGTCTGTCAGCCTAAATCTATGAGCCATTCAGGCCTATAGCTTCCTGTAGTGGTATTTACAAGTGTATAATGAAACTTATTTGCCAAAGACTGTTTGAAATTCATCCTACTATTATTAATTCAGGCCAGTTTGCTTTTATCAAAGGGAAGTAATTAATGGATAATGTATTGATTTGCCAAGAGCTTGCTCGAGGTTATTATAGGAAAAATGCTTCTCTAAGGTGCATGATACAAATTGATTTAAGGAAGGAATATGATTCTTTATGTCGGGATTTCCTTAAGGAAGCCTTATATAGGTTTCACTTTCCTCAGAAAATAGTTAAGTTGATTATGGTGTATGTGTGAAGTATGGAATATACGCTTTGTTTTAATGGAGTATCTCATGTGGTTTTTGAAGGGGCAAGGGGTGTCAAGCAAGGCAACCCACAGTCTCCAGGTCTATTTGTAATTACAATGAAGTAGTTGTCTTAACTGCTTAGTTTGGTTCGTGTTCAACCTTCTTTGAAGTTCACATCTCAAATACAAGGACTTAAACCTCAATCATATGATTTTTTATAGATGACTTGATCTTATTATATAAGGCTAATGAGCCTTCCATTAGAGCTATGACACTAGCAATGCATAGGTTTGCTTAGGTTTCAGGATTGCAAATCAATAAGGAGAAGTCTCAGATTGTCATTGGAGGGGTTAAAAAGCAGGTTAAGCAACAGTTAATTAGTCTAAGTGGGTTTTATCAGGGGAATCTTTCTTTCAAATATCTTGGCTTTCCTATTATAGCTTCGAGATTCAACAAGAATGATTGCGCTCCACTTGTTGATAGGCTTGCTGTTAAGATCTGGATACAGAGGAGTAGAAATATCTCCTAAACAAGAAGAGTTGTTCTAATCAACTTAAGCCTGATGAGTATTATTTGCTTCTGGTGTAGAGTTTTTATTTTGCCATAGTAGGGCTTAACAATATTAAGGCTATTTACAAGAACTTATTGTGGTGTGGGAAGGATTTATTTCAGAGAGTGCCACTCATTATGTGAGATTTAGTTTGTCAGCCTACAAGATATGGGGGTGGGAGGGGCTAGGCTAAGAAGTATTAAATTATGGAATCGAGCTATTATAGCAAAGCATGTATGGGACATTGCTAAAAAGAAGGACAATTTATAGGTTCGTTGGATTCAAGGGTAGTTTCTTTAGCATTCTTCTTAGTGGGAATATAATCCCGGAGTGGATATATGCTATTATTGGAAAAACCTTTGCAGAATGAAGGAGCTATTCAAAGATGGCTTCTCTAGTAGCTAGATGTGGAAAGGGACTACTAGTATGTTCTCAGTCAAGCAAGGCTATTAGTGGCTCCTAGGGGAAAAGATGAAAGTACAGGGGAGAAGGTAGTTTGGACTAGGAAAATTTTTCTGGACACTCTTTCTTCCTTTGGATCTTAATACATAACAAGGTTCTAATTGTGGATAGAGTCTCCAAATATAAGGAAGACATGGATTGGGTTTGGAAGGGAGGATGCAACTCGCTTATTTTATTCTTGCCTTTATACTAGTGTAGTCAGAGAAAACCTTTTCTATTGGATTTAGTGCAATTGGTAAGGAGATAGCCTGGATCAATTGCATCATTAGCTCTTTTTTGGCATATGGAGCAAGGCTTATAAAGCCTTACTATATGCTATGTATGCTTCATTACAATATGGTGTATGGCTTGAACGGAATTAGAGAACTTTTTGTAGTGTGAGTTCTAGTACAGGTGAATTGTTCTACTGATTAAAAAGGGTATTTTCTTTGATTTGATTTCTAACTAGGGTTAATCACAAGTTTTCATTTGAAGGAGTTTTATGTGAATGGAAAGCTTATGGAATTGCCTTTATCCAAGGCCTATTGTCGATTGATAATAAAATTATTCTCCTTTTTTACCTAAAAAATATATGCTTATTTTCTTGAAGGTATCTATGTGATGTATGGATTTTAACTAACAATGAAGCGATTGATTTTGGTAGATAAACTGACATTTTGCGTATAGTAAGTCCTACATGTAGTTTGTCCTTCTTAAAAAATTGTATTGTATCGCTTCTCATGGCTTCTGTAAACCTAAAAAAAGTGAAAATATTAGATTGGAGAATTACGTAACAACGTAAGGAAATAGCGGAACCAAAGAGGCACAAAAAAAAGTAGGAAAAAAACTAGAATAGCCTAAGCTGATTCACAGACTTGCCCCAGCTTGTAAATTAGTATAAAGAGCTAGGGGAAAAATGAAAGGGCATAAATAGAACAAGATTCGAACATGGGATCTCGAATATGTAGTGCATCATACATGCCATCTGTGCTGTCTAGTACAGAAACTATTTACATTTATCGGCTAGTATGAGGGAGGGCCCCTCATGGCCATTAAAGATCCTTGCCTGCCCTTAGCAGCACAATAAACATACTATCAGGGCCCAAGTCACCATCGCTAAGACCTATTTTAGTGTCAACAATCCTTGTTTAATTGCAGATTAAATGTTTTACTTATGACTAGGGAGCTCTTATTATGAGATAATACACCGTACTAAGGTCACACTCTGACTGTTGAATCTTAAAAGTCTTAGATTGGAGTTTGCATGCTAATTATGTTGCTAAACCACTTTTTTTTTTTTAGTAGGGGTGCATTCGCGTTGAGCTTAGCTAGGCTGGGCTTGGCTCGTTCAGTAGCCAAGCCAAGCCCGAACACAAGCCAAGCTTGGTCAAACCGAATTCGAGCTGAGCTTTGACCGTGCTAGGTCTAACCAAGTTGAGCCCAAGATTAGCCAAGCCTTGACATAATGTAATTTTTGTTCTATGTATCACATGATTATTTAAAATATGTTTGAACTCCAAAGAACAATGACGCCTAACTTTATAAGCAGACGTATCAATAACATACTTTAAAATGAACTACCAATATCTAAATTATAATTACAACTATGTGTATGGTGGAATGTGCTTCCAAAATAGATAAACAAGCTTAAGAGCCAAGCCGAGTTGAAGCTGACTACCCTAGGCTTGGGCTTGGCTCGCTAAGCATGTGAGTCGACATTGATTCGAGCTAAGCTTTTCTCAAACTAAACTTGATCTGGGCATTGATCAAGCCGAACCCGAGGGCTTGTCAAGCTCATGAGCTCTACTTAAGTTTGACTTCTTGTAATTTTCAAACTTTTATGAGGAATAGTAACAAATACTTTTATTATTTTCGATACCATTTTATGTTAGGACTCACTTCTTGGATTTCATAATACACTATCTTATTCACCCTGATAAGGGAGGCATTGTCATTAGGTTGCTAATGTACAAAGTGCGCAAAGTGAGTTTGGTGTAAGATTATAGGACACAAGTAAGTGTTTATGATATGGGGACAAAATGCAATAACATGAAACTAGAGACAAAGAGTTGGGATCCAACAATATGAAATTGAGGTTCTTAATCATCCAACTAACATGAGGTAATAATGACAAAAAATAAGGCAGAACCAAGTATTTTATAACCAGTTATCAATCAAATGCCCAATACATGGGCATTAGAGTTGTTTCCGTCAAAATAAAAAATTCAAAGCCAAGAAAAATATTCACAAGAAAGAAGTGGCTAAAGGCCACACAAAATTTTCCTTGCATCCATAATTAGAGACAATAACAAAGCCCTTATGTAGTAAACCCCTTAAGCTGGTATATAATCAAGAATGCTCAAGCTCTTATTTGCCAGGCATTGAAAGTTTCCATACTAGATATTAATAAAGAAGGAAGATTACAACATCCATTACAAAAATGATTCTTCTAAAAGTGTGAAGTCGTGTACTGCTTATCGTAAAAAAACAACACCAAAAAATAAAAACCAATTTCATTTCATTGTTCTAACGGTGAAATTATTATGAAAAGTTGGTCGCATTGCCTAAGCACAAAATGAAAATCCCAATCCAAGCACAGTAAGAGCTTTACAGTAGTTATCATGAAATGAAAATGAAAAAGACAAAGTGAGAACTACAATAAATACTAGTGTTTCATGTGAATATGTATTGGTAGTGTATACATCTCACAATGAGGGCTCAAGCTATGACCCCAATAGTTATGTGCCTACACATAGGTTGCGTCACTAGCAATGAGGATTTTTGAATTGTCTATTAAAATGTCCAAAAGCCTAAGAACAAAAATGAAACAAGAAAGACTACTTTGAAATGACATTCATAACAAGTTGGCATCTCATCTCTCTTCGCATACACTTAGGTTTACATATGGTTTATTTTTGAACTTCCATTCCAATTCCCCTTTGTTTAATTATCAACATCCTTAATCTTATGCTAAAGGTCCCGTAGAGACAAAATCCTTTGTCACATGTCCTTTTAGAACTAAAATTGCCCTAATTTTCATTAGGAGACATAGGTAGCCTTTCTTTGGTTCATCCATAAAAGTCACTTCACTTGAAGCTTAATCAATATTGTCGGTGATAAAGAACTAAAAAATAAAGAAGATAGGTGGTATATTTTTGCCTGTCACTAACTCAATGGGAACAAAGCAGGCGAGTAGGTGATATATTTATCCTTACCACTGGCCCAAACATGCATCTGGGCCCAATTCCCATGCGAAGAAAATTGGTAGCTTGACTTTATGAGGATTCATGAAGTATTATTTTCTAGCCTTCCCTTGCAAGATTCGGATGCCATCACCCCACCATCACCTTCGGTCCCCCTTCACCCCATATTCATATTCTTTTACCATCATAAAGCACCTTTACCCTGAATACATACCTTTTCACCACCCAAAAAGCACCTTCTGACTTGCCACCCTACATTTATATATTCTCACACCATTATAAAAAACCTTCAGATCACCCCTTGTTTTTATATGTGATCTTAGTCAAAGGATTTGAGTATCTAGAAATAAGTTGCATGCCGGTTTGCAAGATCAGTACATTCATGGGTGAGAGCACATCACATCACAAGTAGAAAGAAGCTTTGTCGATTACGAGACGATCATCTATGAGGGAAAACCTTCCCAAGACTTGCATCACTCATCTTCATTGACTGTAAGCCTAAACTAAACCAATTTCCTTCACCATTTCATTAACTAATTCAAACTCAGCCCTTAAAGGCCTTGCATAGCTGTAGCTGACCTCATCATATTCGTCGTAACTTTCTTAGCTTTAACACCAGCCTAACCTAGTCTTTCATCCAACTTCTCCTTTCACCTTGCTTGCCTTATCTAGCTCGTCATATGACTCTAGTTTATCTCCTTCTCGCACCCCAGAGTAAACCAAACGGTGCCTCTCCATCATCCTATCCTCCTTAGAGTTAGCGTTTCTACCAAGCTATAACTACCAACCTAATTTGGCCTTTCCTTAGCTACCATCGTATCTTGATGTTCAAATAGTGTCTAAGTCTGGCAAAGCTTACTAATCTCTTCATATGAAACTTAGCATGCATAGATGCATATCTATATCAATTCATGCTTTTGCGGAATTCATGCATCCATCATGTGCCAATCCCATGCATTCTTATGTTTAGCATGCATTCACTGTCCATACAAGCATGCGTATACATCCATATACTTGGTGTTCACCTGCCATGAGCATATACGTTCACCCATAGTCATAAAGCAGTCCATACATTTGCCTACTCTTATAGGCTATCCATTCATGATCACATACACTACCCATCACTTGCATGAGCTTAATCACTGAATAAATAACCCAGAGGAAGTTTACTACTTGAATGGAAAAAGAGGCCCAAGAGCCTATCATTAATGCCTCCTAAAATCAGACCCTTCGGAGTGTGCTCTTCATCACATCCAGATTTACACTCAAGAAACTATTTCTCTCCTCAATACCTTGTATGCATAACCATCTCATCTTGACATCACATATATTAATCTCAAACTCCTTTAGCTGTAACCAAAGTGGGCTACTTGATTTTTGTGAGTCATTGACACAATGTTGTGATTACCTACAAGGTCATAAAATTAAGTGCCCTTTGCACTCTATCTCGACATATAGGACATTTTCCACTTACGTCCATGCTTAGTAGTCAATACACCCTGCGATCATGCTATCATCATTTAAGGGAGAATAATGGTGTTTGCATCCTAAAATGACTTTTTGGTGCTTTGTAATAACTCGATCCTAACCCATATATATTTATTTAAATCATATTTATTTATTTAATTAATCATATTTATTCATTTAATTAATTATGTTTATTGATTTGATCACTCATGGTTATTTGTTTAACCAAATCATGTTCATTAATTCGATTACACTCAATTTATATATTTACTGAATTACCTTATGTCATTTAAATTTTCCGCTTTCATTTATCGTATTTAATCATCCTGGTTGGGGGATATTTCATTTGGGTCCCATTTTGCAATTCAAGTTTCATTGATTGTTAATTCAAGTTTCTTTGATCGTTAATTCAAGTTTCGTTGATTTATTTAAATATCAGGTGAATTGATAGTAGGACTCGATAGTTATAATTTAAGAATTCATTATTATTATTATTATTATTATTATTATTATTATTATTATTATTAT
>JACYFF010031959.1:58008969-58093346 GCA_017589665.1 Selenicereus undatus | reverse complement strand
ATTATTATTATTATTATTATTATTATTATTATTATTATTATTATTTTTACAACTTCGCAAAAATTTAATTTCGAGTTACGAAAATTTAATCGCATACAGTTTACTTCCCTTCCCGGGCCCTAAACCGTACAAGTTAAGCATAATCTAACAAGCTTACTTGACTATCCTAACTAATTACCATGATTTAAATCTAACCATGGTTAACAAAAAGCCTTGTTGAGGATAAAATTTTAGCCAAGTGAGTCAAGTCAAGAAAATACAATCCAAAACTCAAACACCTTTCTCTCTCAAGCCGGCCAGCCCCTACCCCCTGGTTGGTGTTGCTATCTCTAGTGTTTTTAGGCCAGCTGGGCTGCCTCCGACCACCCCCTGACACCCTAGTACCCTTAGCAACCATCCCCACTCCTCAAAACAACCAAGCATCACTACCATCTCTACTTTTTTCCCAGCTCAAAATGAGTAATCCTAAACTTATTCCTTTGGATTTTTTGGTTTTGATTCTTGTTTTGCTATTTATGATTGTTGATCATGTTCGATTGATAGAATCAAGGGTTATTTTGATGTTTTATTGATTTAAATAAGCTTGGAGCATGTTAGGGTTTAAGGGCAATTACATTCATGCAAGCTTAATGTAACAATATAATGTTGGATTTTGATTGTTTTATCTTTGATTTGGTCATGCTTTACCTATTGATGTTTATGATGTTGTTTTTGGTGATGGAAAGGACCAAAGCTTGTTTGCATGCTGTTAAGGAATGGTTTAAATGGAGGAGTTGTGTGAAAAGATAGGGAAAAGCTAAAACAATGAAGGCTAGAAATTTCAGAAAAACAGGGCAGAATTTGGGATAAAACTGGTAATGATCATCCCATGGGAAAATTATGATTTTTGGTGGGTAGATATTTCAATGTGTTAGCTTTCAAATGGCTTTTGAATCGCCTGAATCCGAGGTCTGTGAAAAAATTTATGGTCGTTTTACCGAAACTGTGCAGAATGGACCAAAATTGACACACTTGTGTTTTAACCCCATTTTGGGAGCCCTATTGTGGGAATCATATTTTGTGTTGTAAATGAAAGTTTTTTAGGACTTATTAATATTTTCATATTGAGGTTTTTGGTCTCTATTTGAGGTCAAGTGTGAATATTATGAATTTTTGAAGTGAACTGACTTTGTTTGATGCAATTGGGCTGTTATTGTAATTTCTGTGCAGCATATACTTGGAGGAAAATTCTAAAAATTATACAGTAGATTTTCCATATTAGTTTCAAATTTCCTATAAGATTTCATGAATTTTGGTTGAGTATTTTGAGTTTGGTGATTTTTGGAAGCATTTTGAGTAATTGTATAAAGAGCAATAATAAAGATTGAGTGAGATTGATCATGCACTCATTTTGTGTATTTTGTGCTAAGTAAGGTCATTTAAGGAGGAAATGAATATTCATGGACTTTCATGGAGCTTTTAGCCTGATTAATGAGAAAGAAGAAGACAAGTATACAATTTGGGAGCTTGTTTATGAGCTTTGAAACAACTATGGATTTTACAAAGAAAATACCAAGTTTAGCGAATTTAATAGCTTCTATTGAGTTTAATGACTCATTTGGGGTGGAATTCTTTATCTAATGGATTTATGAATGAGATATGAGAAGTAGGGAGAGTTGTAACTCATAAACCATATTTATCAGACCAAGTTATTGCAGTTTGTGCTATTTTGAACCATGATATATCTCTCTTGGCCTCAAATCTCTATTACTTACTTAATTCAGAATATATCAGATGTATTTATCAAGACAATCTAGTGTAGTTGCTATTATGTTGAAACAAGCTATACATCAGCGAGCCTTAAACCGTATCAGCAACCTATCTCAGAAAAGGCCAAAAGCACTCTCTCATTTGTCACCATCAAGGCCTTTTCCTTTGCAATCTCATTTATCTCATTTGGTCTATTTTACCTTCATTTACTTTATATTAGATTTAATTACTTTTATTAATTCAGTTTTGAAGTTATATTAAAATACCCAAGTTATGTATACCATTTAATTTCTCAATTTCTATTACACATACTTTTACTCACTCAATTATGTGAGCAAGGATCATTTACTGACTACACATACCTACAATGACATTTATGAAACAGAGTCGAGGCCTAGTTATTGTTCCCCGTTATGCATAAGTGCTATCAAGTCAGAGCATATTTATCACGTCAGATGACATTTGAAACATCTGACTTTTATCAAGTCAGATTACATTTTTAAAAACTCAAGGTACGTTCATTGTCTGTATCTTCAGAAAGCAGAATATATTTATCAAGTTACAACTCTTAATGAATTTATCAATGAATCAGTTTATATGGTGATTTCCCATTTAACTTGTGACCCCGTCAGTTATCATCTATAGGGCGTCAGCCCATCATTTACCCCCGCGGTTTTAGGCCAACCCTTAATTGGATTGGCAGGTGTACACCTATGTATAGATCATATCATTGCAAGGGGTTTACATCTAGATAATAATGAGCAATTCAGCTTCATATTAGTTTCATTTTCATTGTTATTGTAAACTAAATGAATTGCAAAAGCGGGTACTCATCAACAGTGTTTTTACGCTCTTTTTACAATACAGGAATGTATGTACTGAGTTTTAGCTCACACTTTCAAATTGTGTTCATGTTTTCCATTTTAGGTGATGAAGTATCACATGTTGCTCTATTTAGCAAGCCTTTTTGGAAGCCAACAGACGCTGACAATGGATTCAGCATAACATGAATGGTGGGATCGACCTCAGGGTCAAGTTGAGTTTATATTCAATGTACTTGTGTAGTGTGGAGTGCGAGTTAGCACATGGAATGATTGAATTCGATTGTATTGAAGTTGAAGTATTATGGACCTTGGTCTTTGAGTGTTTCAGTTTAATAGATATTGTGATTGTGAACATGAGTTGAAGGATTAAATGGTTTCAGTAAGCCTTGTCCTTATCAGGACCGCGATAGCACCTTTTATTATTAAGTTTTCCGCTGTAGTTTTTCATAAATCATGTCATTAGCACTTGGGGCGTTACAGGTTTGGTATCAGAGCCAAGGCTTTAAGGGTCGCTGTAAGCTATCAAGTGTTTATGAGTTAGCTATCAAGGTGTGTATGAGTTATATTGGACCAGTTAAATGAGCTATTGACTATCATATGTATGGGCATATAAGGAGGAGCCATTTCCATTTGGGTGACCCAACCATTTGTTAATATCCTGAGATTCAAGCATTAGCAAAGTGGAGTGTGGAACCATTTGGGTGACTTGTTAGTAAGGCATGCTCTCATTTATCTGGAAGTTATATTGTATGTTTCATTTCTCTCATATGTTTAAAGTTTTGCAATCGTGCACTCTGGGTGTGTGACTCGTTGATTTATGAACTCTGGTGTATGGTCGTTGAGCTATTGAAGTGTTTGTCTCCATTTCAGGTATCTATTGTAAGGCTTTGAGCAGGGGTTTAGTTAGCTTTTAGGTGGAACTCTATCCGTTTTGCCCCAAGATTTGAGAGTTTTATTGAGATGTGTTAATATAACTAATCTTAGGTACAGTGATGGTTGAAACCCGATGTGGGGATGCCATTTGCAACTTCTTAAGGGATTGATACAATGTTAAGTTAGATGTAAACCTCTAGATGAGGAGATGCTTTGTGGGGCAATACCTTTGAGGTGAATTAGTATGAGATGGAATTACTTTAGGGAATCCTGTGACGGTAGTTCGGCAGCTTGTGGCGTGCTACTTGGCACTATATGGGTGGTACAAGTAAGATTAAGCTGCCATTCTTGGCATTAGGACCTTACATCAACAATGCTCCCATTACTTCCTGTTATTGACCTATTTCTACCCTAGTTACCTTGAATTGTTCAGAGGCATCATTTCTTTGCCAGTAACACTCTCTTGATTTGTAATGGAGTGTTTATGAAAAAAAAAATCTCATATGTGGTATGTGGGGAATCCTTTAAACACATCTGAGCAACCTTTCTTATAACAGATTCAAACGCTAACAATCATAGTCGTTTAATTCTCTATTTCCATAATGGAGCCTATAATGACCCCCGATATGCATTACTGTGTGTTTTGCAGTTCTTCCTAAGCATATTTGACCCATTCTACTTGCATCTCAGTCATAACTATGTTCATATTTTTACTGTCACCTACTTTAACTCCTTGCTTCTATTTGGGCAATATTCATTTATTGCTTACAAAGCCTTTGGTTCCTTAAGACCTAGTCATTGAGTGCCCTTTCAGCAATTAAATGGATTCATATTGTTCGTGTTTCTAGAGCACCATAATGTCATGTTGGCATACTACTTCATGGCCGTGACTACAGGTTGTTACTCAAGTTATTTTGGCAATCCTTTCTTTACTAGTGCAGTCTATCTTATTAATGGTAAATAATGATTTGCGCTATTTCCATCTGCTAGCAGTTTTGAAGTTTATAAGCCTACCCAAGCCTTCCATTTACTACAAAATGTGTTATTGATGGATGTCATCATATTCAGTCATAAGACTGACTCATTCATCTTGACATATTGTCCTTTCAAACACCAGATGAATAAAATTTCCCTTCTGGTAGTGTTGACCCTTATCTTCGTCATTTTGCTCACATACGAATACCGGATGACTTTTCGAAAGTCGCTTTGGTAATCTGTTACATTTCTTCTCCTTCGTTACTTAATACTCCCTCTCAACTTCATAACATCGTTCATTTACTTTACTATCATGGCCATCATGAATAAATTGCATGTCTTGTATATGCAGGACATTTTTATGCCTTGCCCCTTTCATTACAAATCTTCGTCCTTTCATTCATTCAGCTTACATGCCTGTCCTTTATAACCAATAAAGAAATATCTTTGTAAGAGTTCATGGTGTGGTTGCCTCTCTTTACACTTTAGATCGTCCCCCTATCTTTTAAATTTACTGAGACCAGTAGGCAGTTGAATGTGTTATCTTGTATAAATATGCCTCTATTAGTATTGCTGGAGCCATATTCATTGGGCATTCAATCTGGTTTGGTTGGCATACCTCATCATTATGGGATGAACTTATTGTGTACTTATAGAAGATGACTTGTAAAGATCTTAAGGTTAGCTTAAGAAATGAGGAAAGACTAGACTTGTGTTTCTATGGATCGAGGGAAGGAAAACCCCATTTCTGCCCTAATCACACTGTGCAAGCAAGTGAGTTATCGTGTCTGTAATGCATTGAATATCACTGATATGCCAATCATACTCTGTATATACATATCCATAATTATAGTTTGTGAATTTAGAGATGTTTCATTTGAGGACTTTCAGGACTGTTTTTCCCTAAGAAGTATTGATTTTTAGATCAACCTAGTTCTAGGTGCTTAATCCATTTTTAGAGCCTCTATCATTTGACCCTCAGTAGAGTTCAAAGAACTAAAGATTCAGTAAGATGAGTTATTACAGAAGAGAGTTATTTGACCAACTTTGTCACTGTGGGAAACCACAGTTTTATATGTGTGGAGAAGGAAGGCAGAATCTTATGGTCGTGTACTGTGTACAGAGAGTTGAATATGATCGTTATCAAAAGCAAGTGTCCTATACCTTGAATAAATGATTTATGGGATTAACTGCCAACAACAGATGTCTTTTCTAGGAATGATTTGAGGTCCAGATATCACACCTAAACCATGCAACCATAGTTTATCTTTTGCAAGAATACCCATTTATAGTAATTCTTAGAATTGTTTGCTTGTCTCATCTTCAAAACTTGATACTATCCAATATTGTTTAATCTCCCTTGCATTTCAACCTGATATTTCCTAGTAGTGTGATCTTCCATGTCTTTGCAAACCGATTGTTAAATGTGCAATACATTTTTGTTCGACTTATATGGTTGTCAACACTCCAGTGCTCTCGACCTTCACCATCTTTATTCCATGATCATGAGTAGTGGTTCATTTTGCTGAGAGCCGATTCACACACCCACCTTACATGATTAGCTCATATAACTTGTTCTGAATTCATAATGTAATTCGACTTTTATTGGTGTGGGTAATTGATATTGTCATAATCCCCCTTACTCTCTTTATTTTGAACTTCAACTCCCACACATATATATTACATTATGATAAATAAACTTCTGCATTCTCTATTTAATCTTATTATGGTAATGGAATTGGCTTCATATGAGTAAAGGCATGTTCCTATTGTAGCTTGCCTAATCTATTTATCTATCCGTTGGCACTTTGCTAATCTAATCCATGTATCCATCTATTACACTTTGCTTGTCCAATCTATTTGTCTATCTATTGCACTTTGCTTATCCAATCTACCTATCTATTTATTGCACATTGCTTGTCCCATCTATCTATTGCACTTATCTTGTTTCTTGTGGCTATAAAGTCACATAGTTGAAGTTCCGTTGCTTGTCATCTTGTTTCTAATTCATCAGTTCAACCCGAGTACAACCGGGCCATCTTTCTCTTTGGTTGATTATTTATTGGACCCTTTATGATCCATATTTATAAACCACAATTCTTGTGGCATTATATTTCAGAACTCATGATACACTTACGGTTATCTTTATTCTAACCGGCCCATGTTAATCCCTCCTTTATAAATCTTTTCTAGTCTCATTGTTTACTTGTTTTCTTTTTAATGACTCACTTAGCTACCAATTCCATCATTTTCCTCTTTGACCATGTTTATTCTAGTGTCTAATTTGGACTTAGAACAGATCTTAGACTAGTCTGATGAGGGAAGATCATGTGGTGCATTAAGAACATCAGATGAGGACTTTTGATAAGGACATAATCTAAAACAATGTCTAGCGGTATTAGAGTAAGCTAGAAGAAGTATCGAGAATAATGAGATAGTTCAAGTACAGACTAAGGTGACATAACGACTACACAAGAGTCATATGGTCATTTTGACCAAAGAAGGAGACAATCAAAGTTCAGATGAGATATAAAGTATTCCAAAGGGCTTCTTTAGTCAAGGGTGTCAAGAGGCTGGATATCAAAGATATTTGAATCCTCGTTACAGTGGCCTTTATAAGTCAGTACCAGAGGACTTATTAGGAAATGCAATGGTTTTCATACTTATTAGTGGTCAAGGCAGAGAACCAGTATACTAGAGTAGTTCTTTTGCAGTAACAAATTTTTCTTTTGAAGAGAATATCAATTTTGAACAATAGTAATCGAGCCAGTGGAGTTACTGAGGATCTAGATACTCGATCGCAAAATTAAGTGGCTATGCACTTTGGGCTAATCATACCTCTTTGGAGGGAAGGAATGAAAACCAACTATTGATATTTGAGGCAGTTTTGCATACATGAATAAGCTTAATAAGTTTCAAGGGCGAAACTCCTTAAGGCGGAATGACTGTAATAACCCGATCCTAACCCATATATATTTATTTAAATCATATTTATTTATTTATTTAATGATATTTATTCATTTAATTAATCATGTTTATTGATTTAATCAGTCATGGTTATTTGTTTAGCCAAATCATGTTTATTAATTCGATTACACTCAATTTATATATTTATCGAATTACCTTATATCATTTAAATTTTTTGCTTCCATTTGTCGTATTTAATCATCCCGGTTGAGGGATATTTCATTTGGGCCCCATTTTGCAATTCAAGTTTCATTGATTGTTAATTCAAATTTCGTTGATTGTTAATTCAAGTTTTGTTGATTTATTTAAATATTAGGTGAATTGATAATATGCATTAATAATTATAATTTAAGAATTCATTATCATTATTATTATTATTATTATTATTATTATTATTATTATTATTATTATTATTATTATTATTATTATTAATACTATTATTTTTATAACCTCGCAAAAATTTAATTTCGAGCTACGAAAATTTAATTGCATACGGTTTACTTCGCTTCCCGAGCCCTAAACCGTACAAGCCAAGCATAATCCAACAAGCTACTTGACTAACCTAAGTAATTTTCATGATTTAAATCTAACCATGGTTAAAAAAAAGCCTTGTTGAGGATAAAAGTTTAGCCAAGTGAGACAAGTCAAGAAAATACAACCCAAAACTCAAACACCTTTCTTTCTCCTCTCTCTCTCTCCAGCCGGCCAACCCCCACCCCCTGGATGTTGTCACTGTCTCTGGTGTTTTTCGGCCAATTGGGCTGCCTTCGACCACCGCCGACATCCTAGTACCCTTAGCCACCATCCCCACTCCTCAAAACAACCAAGCATCACCACCATCTCTACTTTTTTCCCTGCTCAAAGTGAGTAATCCTAAACTTGTTCCTTTAGAGTTTTTGATTTTGATTCTTGTTTTGCTATTTATGGTTGTTGATCATGTTGGATTGATAGAATCAAGGGTTATGTTGATGTTTTATTGATTTAAATAAGCTTGGAGCATGCTAGGGTTTAAGCGTAATCATGTTCATGCAAGCTTAATGTAAAAATGTTGAATTTTGATTGTTTTATCTTTCATTTAGTCATATTTTACCTGTTGATGTTTATGATGTTGTTTTTGGTGATGGGAGGTACCAAAGCTTGTTTACATGCTGTTAAGGAATGGTTTAAATTGAGGATTTGAGTGAAAAGCGAGGGAGAAGCTAAAATAGTGAAGGATGGAAATTTCAGGAAAACAGGGCAGAATTTGGGAATAAACTGGTAATGATTGGCCCACGGGAAAATTATGATTTTTGGAGGATAGATAGTTCATTTTGTTATCTTTCAAATGGATTTTGAATCACCTTAATCTGAGGTCTGTGCAAAAAATTATGGTTGTTTCACCAAAACTGTGCAGAATGGACTAAAACTGACACACTTGTGTTTTAAACCCATTTTGGAAACACTATTGTGGGAATCATATTTTGTGTTGCAAATGAAAGTTTTTTGGGACTTCTTAATATTTTCATATGGTGGTTTTAGGTCTCCATTTGAGGTCAAGGGTGAAGGTTACGAATTTTTGAAGTGAACTGACCTGCTTTGGTGCAATTGGGCTGTTATTGCAATTTCTATGCAACGTATACTTAGAGGAAAATTTTAAAAATTGTACTGTAGATTGTCCATATTATTTTCAAATTTCCTACAAGATTTTAAGATTTTTGGTTGAGTATTTTGAGTTTAGTGATTTTTGGAAGCATTTTGAGTAATTATGTAAAGAACATTAATAAAAATTAAGTGAGATTGGTCATGCACTCATTTTTTGTATTTTGGGCTAAGTAAGGTCATTTAAGGAGGAAATGAATATTCATGGAGCTTTTAGCTTGATTAATGAGAAAGAAGAAGACAAGTATACAATTTGGGAGCTTGTTTATGAGCTTTGAATCAACTATGGAATTTACAAAGAAAATGCCAAGTTTAGTGAGCTTAGTAGCTTCTATTGCATTCAATGACTAATTTGGGGTGAAATTCTATATCTAATGGATTTATGAATGAAATATAAGAAGTGGGGAGGGTTGTGACTTAGAAACCATATTTATCAGACCAAGTTATTCTATATCTTGGCCTCAAACCTCTATTACTTACTCAATCCAGAATGTATCAAATGTATTTATCAAGCCAATCTAGTGTACTCGCTGTTATCCTGAAACAAGCTATACATCAACGAGCCTTAACCCGTATCAGCAACCTATCTCAGAAAAGGCAAAAAACACTCTCTCATTTGTCACCATCAAGGCCTTTTCCTTTGTAACCTCATTTATCTCATTGTGGTCTATTTTACATTCATTTACTTTATATTGGATTTAATTACTTTTATTAATTCAGTTTTGAAGTTATATTGAAATACCCAAGTTATGTAATTTCTTAATTTCTTAATTTCTATTAGACCTACTTTTACTCACTCAATTATGTGTGCAAGGATCATTTACTAACTACACATACCTACAATGACATTTATGAAACAGAGTCGAGGCCTAGTTTTTGTTCCCCGTTATGCATAAGTGTTATCAAGTCAGAACATATTTATCAACTCAGATGATGTTTATGAAACATCTGACTTTTATCAAGTCAGATGACATTTTTAAAGACTCAAGGTACGTCCATTGCCCGTATCTTTAGAAAGCAGAACATGTTTATCAAATTACAATTCTTAATGAGTTTATCAATGAATCCTTTTATACGGTGATTTCCCATTTAACTTGTGACTCCGTCAGTTATCATCTATAGGGCATCAGTCCATCATTTACCCGCCCGACTTTAGGCCAACTCTTGATTGGATTGGCAGGTGTACACCTATGTATAGATCATATCATTGCAAGGGGTTCACATCAAGATAATAATGAGCAATTTAGTTTCATATTACTTTCATTTTGATTGTTATTGTAAACTAAATGAATTGCAAAAGCGGGTACCCATCAACAGTGTTTCTACGCTCTTTTTACAATACAGGAATGCATGTATTGAGTTTTATCTCACATTTTCGAATTACTTTCATGCTTTTCATTTTAGGTGATGAAGTATCATATGTTTCTCCATTTAGCAAGCCCTTTTGGATGTCAACAGATGCTCATAGTGGATTCAGCATAATATAAATATTGGGATCGACCTCAGGGTCAAGTTGGGTCTATATTCAATATTCTTGTGTAGTGTGGAGTGCGAGTTAGCACATGACATGATTGAATTGATTGTATTGATGTTGAACTATTATGGACTTTGGTCCTAGAGTGTATCAGTTTAATAGATGTTGTGATTGTAAACATGAGTTGAAAGATCAAATGATTTTATTGGGCCTTGTCTTTATTAGGATAGCGGGCGCCTTCTATCATAAAGTTTTCCGCTGTAGTTTCCATAAATCATGTCATTAGCATTTTGGGGGCGTTACATGCTTAAACACATGTAGCCTTCATACTCCATAGAGTAATAAATCCCAAGGTGCACATTATTTTTGAAAAGGAAATCCAACACTTTCTTTTCCTAAGGGAATATTTCAAGTCAAACACGATTTCGTGCACTTTCTTAAAGCTTGCAAGGCCAATGGTCCATTTACAACACTCTTAAGAGCTTTTAAGGGCAGATTCATCTCTACTCCACAACCCATGACTTAAAAGAAAAATAAAAATCTAGCCTAAACAACAAAGGAAAAGGAATGAAGTGAGCATACCTTAAGAACCTTACTAGAAGGCGTAAGATCACGGTGTGATAGTCAAGCCCATTCCAGCACAAGCTACCATTATGTACATGAGTTGGATGACAAAAGTCGCACTCTCTTAGTCTAAGATAGGATCTTGCATACATATTCGTCATTCCAAGAAGAAGGCCCGAAAAGTCTTCTCACTTACACTAATAAGGAACACAAATCATGGAGTTGTCTTCTTGTAATAAATATTGTATCATCCTTCTAGATGTGCTGCATGCATGTGGGATTTCACCCACAATTCTTCTTTACATTAATCCATGCAATGGATAATTTATCACCTACTAAACTCAATTTTCTCTCCAAAATGACTTCTCGAACTAATTAATTTATATAGATTTTTATTTGATTTTATTTGATTTTGTAGGTGTTTGAAACATTTAGAAAAATATGTAAAAGATGAAAAAAAATGCTGAAAAGGACGAATTAGGTCAAGAATCCAACCACTATCTTAGCCCATTCTCTATTCTAGCCCAAAAGCAACAAAAAAATTTAAAAAAATTAATTAAACAAAATCTAATTCCTACCCAGCCCCCCAAGCTCAGCTCACTTATTCCTCCTGCTCTCTCTCTTCTCTCAAGTCTAGCTCGCCAGAGACCCCGACATTCCCCCCTATCATAGCACTCATTGCGCGCTCTCTCTCTCTCTCTGGCACATACCACCATCGACGCCACCATCACCATAATTATCCTCATCCACTTCACAATCTTCATCCACCACGACCACTCCAAGTGCCAGCTCACCACAGCTAGCACAACACTCATCTTCACCGTCCACATCATAGGCGCAATCAAGGGTCGAGATTGATTTAGGGGCATTTAAATTGAAGAAGTAGTGGCGCTATGGGAGGTAATCTAGGTTTTAATTTTAGGGTTTTAGCTAGTTTTAATTCAAGTTTTTAGTTTTCGGTTTCAATTTCAGATGTTAGGTTTTGTGACTTAGGGTTCGATTTCGTTCATATTTCGAGCATTCGATCCATGTGTAGCTTGCAATTTCACCTAATTATGCTTTGTTTTATTAATCTTTGATGATTTCTAGCTTGATACTGAACAGGACATTATTGTGAATTTCCCCTTCCCTATTTCTATGGGTATTCTATTCCGTTTTGATTCATTTGGGACCTCTATTAATGGAGGCCAGTTTGAAACTTAGCTACGCTATAACCTAGGATGCTTGGGTCAATTGTTCTTTGCTTTTATTTTCTGTTTCAACTTTGCTTCAATTCCCTTATTCCGATTTGATGGTTTTTCGATCTCCTTGTTCTGGGGTTGAAACTCTTTCTAAGAGCTAGTGATTTCTTGAGATTAAAGTGATAAATTGGGTGGTGTTACCTGGAGGTCATGTCTGGGTAGAGCCTAGAGGTTGTAACACCCTGCAACTCTGCTCCATCTCTGTCGTCTTTTCCCTGTTTCTTCTTTTGAATGCTAGATTATTACTGTCTTCTTTTCGAAGTTCTAGTAGGAATTCTAGTCGTATGTCCATCCCTTGTTTCCTTGACTCTTTCCAATTTGGGGTTGATTTAGGTTAGTTTATTTACTAACACATTATAGTGGTTTCATTTTGGTTGATTATGGTGTCATTTATTTTAAGCAAGTTTAATGGATTTATATGTATTATTTGGTTTTAGTGAGTTTTATTTGGTTGATAATATTAGAAATCATGGGCATGAGATAAAATTACTTTACCTTATCTTGATTATTTTAGTACTTATATATTTGACTCTTGATTAGTTTAGGTTGTTATGATAGTCCAACTTTATTTTGTGACCTAATTTTCGGCCTAGTCTCTGAGGAAACGACCCTCAAGTACTACAATGAAAGTTGTATGCTTGCGGCTGTTTATTTTACACTTAAAATTATCGTTCAAGTTTTTTGTGCCGTTGCTGGGAACGACGGGATGAGATTTGGGTTATATTTTCTTTTTGTTTGTTGCTTTCTTACTAGTTGTACATGATTTATCTTACTTTGTTTATCTTGTTATTAGTGTTACTTAACTTAGTTTATTTCTTGAAAATTTTAAAAAAATCCCAAAAAATTAGAAAAGGCTAAAATTAAAAAAAAGCGGAAAACTTTTGACAACCCCTAAAAATTTAAAAAATTTAAAAACAAATGGCAATTGTCTATTTCCCTCAATTTGAACATGAAATATGTGGGCTATATTTGAGTAAATTGAATTATTTTCATGCTCGATCTGCTGATATATATTTTGAGAAATGGAAAATTTGGAAAGTGATCTTTGAGGGTCTTAATGATGAATATCAGGGTCATGTTGAGGGGGGTTAGGGATATTTGTTCACTAAGACTCTTGATGAAATTTGGGATTTCTTTGAGTATTTAGCTTATGACACTTGGGAGTATGACAAAGCTAGAGAGATCTTTAGTCACCCCATTCCCGACCCTGACATGGTGTATGCTACATGTTTAGCTTATGAGCATTCTCATACTCCATGTGTTCCTATTTCATGTGATTCTTGTGATTCCTTTGGCTATGATGTTGATACTTGTCCATTGCTTGGTAGACAACACATATTGGAGACATTGTCTGCCTTTAATAGGGAGATTTACTTGCAGAGTTTATCAAGACTAACCTTAGTTTAGGTGTCCTACACCCGAGGCTAGGTCTTGTGAGGATTTTGATGTTAGGAGTGAGGCACCGATTCCTTTAGGGCATGATTATTATGATGATATTCCTTATGATGACCTCGAGGTTTCAATTGATCCCTTATCTTCTTTAGCGGTTACATCTTCCTTAGGGTTTAGCACATTTAGTGTCCACCTTAAGGGTAGTGTGACCATTCGTGACTCGACTATCTTTGGCTCCTTTAGGAGAGCTAGAAGAGGGAGATGGATTTGAGACTGATGCTAGTTCTGATGATCAGTGTGGCACATTAGTTGAGTTAGAGGATACCTTTTCTGAGCAGCATTCTCTTGATACGCTTTCTGTTATGGATTTTAGTTAGGTTACACCTCCTAATGAGCTTGTTAATTCCATTAGTATTGAGTCTTTCCCTAACTTAGCTCCTATTTCTTCCCTTTATTCTTCACTCTCCCTTCTTCCCCCTTCTTTAGACCCTCCCGAGTCTACTTTTGTAGAGTCTGAGACTTTTGTGCCTGGCAGCCCTTGTTTAGATCAAACTCTTGATGATAGTGGCATGGAGAGATTCAGGGATCACTGTGAGGTGAAGGACTTGACTTTAGGCCATCTTCTAAAGTTTGTTTTTTATATATCACTTTTTTGGCCTTGCCTTGGTCATTTTTCGGCCCCCTTTAGAGATGTTGGATTACATTTTGATAGTTCAGACCACTCTCAATGGTTTATGCATTCATATAGTTACATCATTGTTAGACCACTGACTAGTGCATCTGATTTTGCATATACACATCTCTCGTTTGATTGGGCTGAGAGCTTTAATAAGCGTAAGAGAGTCTTGAGTTGCATTGCATTTATATAATCTATTTGAATTACACCTCATATTTCTAACTACTTTCATTTCTACGAGGATTGTGCCTGCAAGTTTGATAAGTTGCTATGAGCATTGGTCGGTTTTGATGAGTAGCAGATTGTGAGATGAGATGGAGTGGTTGTAGCACCCCAGCCCCCGTATCCCTTCATTATCTGCTTTAATAAGTATTAAGGTAACGGAAGGCATTATGCAGCTAGGGCATTACCGTCATCCCATAGGGATAAGGCTATTTATGAGAACTAATAGTGACTGGAAGGTAGCTCACAGGGCATATTACGATAACAAGCTCGAGTTTAACTTATCACTATATTATTACAATCTAAGTCACACAATGTTTACTTAGTCCAAAATGAATTTACATTGGCTGCAACATTTATCAGTAACCTAAAAGCAATACCTTTGCAAAATGTTTAACCAGATCAGGGAAATTAACATCCGCTACTCATACCCACATCTTATGGGCCCTTATCTTCCTTGGGTTCCTGCTTGATTGCTTATTCTTTATTCTTCCCTAAAATAGTTTGAAAACACCAAAACCATACAAAATGGGTGATTACTCAATACGTTATCCTTGTACAGTTAAATGGGTCCTTGCAGGAGTCAGTGAGCGTGCACGCAACATTAAGACTATGTTTACAAATATCCTTTGAGAAGCATTTTAACTAGATAAGTGGTTAGTAATTAATTCCTCGGCTTGGATTAGGACCCTATGTCTATGAGCAGCAACCATGGCAATAAACTGAACAATGAATTTCCCGTTTAACTGGATGGGCCCAATAATGAATTCTCCTAGCAGATACTTATGAACGATGAACATGGCTTATTAACCGATGAACACCGAAGAGGTCCTAAAGGTTCCAATGGCTGAATAAATTTTGTTAACATTAAATACCGTAAATTTACGTCTTTGAAGGGTACAAGCAATAACGTACCTGAAAAAGAACTAATGTCCCCTTTTTTGTTTGTTTTTGCACGAGTCGATTCAAATCCTATGTTCAGGATCATTTATTTAAGTAAGTCTTTAGTTCTTAACAATAATATGTTTTTAATTATTACGATTAACAAGAAATTATTAATGTTACAGGCTTTGACTTGGAAAGGCCTTATGGTTCTTTTTTTCTTTTTGTCGGTTTACGAATAATTACAATATTCTCCATATTTATTTTGGTCTCGTTCTTGCCAACTCCAACTTAGTTTGGGCATTACTAACCACCCTTAGATACTTGATTAACTCGACTAAACCTCATTTATATAGATTTTCGAGAAATCATAATTTTTAATCTCTTCTCTTTTGCACTTGTACTAAGTTTGACTCCATGGCCTCCAATCATCTAAAATCTATCAATTTCATTCCCACCTCATCTAAACAATCTAACTCCAGTATTTTTCAAACAATTTAAATCCAACTCCCTTCAAACAACTAATTCCAACACTATTTAAATACTATAAATTCAACCTCATTCAACAAATTAACTCCAACATTATTCAAATAATGTATATCTAACTTCATTCACATTATTACCCAACTTGCTCAATTTATTAGCACAAATAAAACATTATTCAAATAACCTAAATCCATAAAATTCCATTTCAACATCATTTAAACAACCTAAATCACAACCTAGGTCCATTCAACTCCATTTCAACATTATTCAAACAACCTAAATCCATAAAATTCCATTTCAATATCATTTAAACAAATTAAATCCATAAAATTCCAACAAATCTATGAGCTTGAACCCCATAAATATGGAGGATGAGTGGTTTGAATTTTTACCTTGGTAGCTATTGAGTAAGGGTGATGGTGGCTACAATGGTGGAGGTGAGCGGCGGTGGTGGCCGATTGGTTCAGGGAGAGAGAAGCAGAGATAGTGGGCAGAGGATAGGGGGTTATGGTCCTGCTCTTGGCCTTCCAAACTCCTACTGCTCTCCTCTTTTTTGTTTTTTTGCTCTATCTTTCCTTGCTTTTTAAATCCTTTGCTGAGTAACTAAGTCAAATTGTCAGGACACTTGACTTTTAGAATAACTTAGCTAGTGTCAGTCTACTTTCCTGGCATTTGGTTTCCCGCCATTGGTCATCCTTATTCTTAATTATTAAGAGTTTCTTTTTGGTTTGGTAATTTTTCGGTATGACTCAGACACATCGTAATTTATTTTATTTCGTTAACCTTATATATTCGTACTATTATTTATCATTTTACAACTGTAGGAAAATTCCGTATTGTCACATATTTATAACACATGAAACGTCTCACAAAGAAAATAGCGTAGCTCACTACTCCGAATAACTATAATTATGTGCATAATGTCAGATTTGAAATTAATTTAAGCATAATTAACTACTGGGGATTACAGTGGTTGATGCTCCATAGACCTCCTTGACATAATAAGAGTGAGACGTTAGTTTAAGTACAATCAATACCCAACCCGGTATGATCATTCCACCTCTTCCCTCTTCTCCTTTTTCATTTTTTTTCTTTATTTTTGTACATAATTGTGGATATTTAGGACTATGATTGTGTGTGGATGTGATCTTGAGGAGAAATTTGGGATTTGTTGAGCCTAGTTGGCTGTGATCACCCTTGGTTGTGTTGTGCACTTTGTAATTGGCGGTGTATTTTGTTTTGTGAATACTTGTTAGCTGTGGCTATATAGGATTGTGAATAGTTGTGGATATCTAGGATTTTTTTAATATCTTTTAGTTGTGTGTTTTGTTTCCTTGGCTTTGTAAGTTTTGTTTTTCTTTGGTTTTGTTTTTGGTCAATATTTTCTTTTTGGGTTTCTTGTTGGTGTTTTAGTGGTTTTGTTTTGGTTTTGTATTTTGTTTTTCTTTTCTTTGAGTTTTCTTTTGTTTCAATTTTACTTTTCTTTTATCTTTTATTTGGTGGTCTTTTATTTGGTGGTCCCTTGTTTATGTTGGGTATTTTTGTTTTTTAGGGTGTTTTAGTTGTGTTTTGTGTATTGGTGGTATTTTTTTGTAAATATGTGATTAGTGCTTTCTTTTTGTTCTATTGGTTGTATATTTTGTTTTTCAAATTTTGTGTCTTGTTTTGTTTAAGGTTTCTTTTTTTTTTTAGTTTTGTATTTAGTAACTCCTTGGTTTTGGATTTGTTTTTATGTTGGTCATTATGTGTGTTTGGTCTTGTTTTAGTTTTGGTTTGTTTTGGTTTTGGGTTTGTTTTCTTTTAGAGTTCGTTTTTGTTTTGCTTTCTTATGTGACCTTGATTTTGGTTTTGGTTTTGATTTTGGTGCTATCCCAGTTTGTGCATACTTGTGGCTTTATATTGATTTTACAGTTTTATAGCTCATGTGATTGCTTTTTAGCGCCTTAGTTCTCTTAATGAGGACATTGTGGAGTTTTGGTATAGGGGTAAGGTGCCCATTTGTACATATTTTTCGAAAATTTTGAAAAATTCAAAAAGATTTTTTTTTCTTTAGGGTTCTGTGTACTTTCCTTGGAAATTTTGATCCCATGTAATTAGGTCATTAAGTTATATGTAACAGAGTTTGCATGATTAGATGTCTAGTTGAGGTTGTAGATTCAGTTTTTTGTAATAACCACGTCTCATATGTGTGATTGCGTTCTACCTTGCTCACTTTACCGTCAATTCTTTGGGGTCATGTTGTTAAGTTGGCATGTGAATTTTTGGTTTGTCGAAGCTGCCTTTTAAGTTTTCTCAAAAAATTGAAAAAGAAGGAAAAAAATCATAAAAAAGTGAATAAAAACCTGGGCACTAATGTTCATAGCCACTATCTTTATTTCATATCCTTAATTGGCTTAAACATGTACTATTTTACTTGATTACACATTTGTTTGGACAATTAAATAAGTGTTTTGCACATTCAAATAAAACCCCTTTTTAGGAAAGACCCGAATATTTGTAAGTCAAGTGGGTTTAGGGTGTGTGTTATGATTCTTGGAAAAAAGAAAAGAAAAAAATGAAAAAAAAGAGCAAAGAAGGCAATTAGGCATAGAAACAGGAATCATGCCAGTGCTAGCAACTTGATTCATAAGGATTGAGATACATTTGCATATGCACCAAGGTGTACATATCATTACATATTGTGTGTTGGGTGAAAAATAAAAGTCGGGATGCTTCTTGTAACTAAATTATCTTCTGATTGTACATTCCTTTGTATATTATTTGGTGATTTGGTTACTAGGGTGTTGCAATTGCCTGAGTCATGTGTATAATTTTCCCAGTACTTGTATATATGTTTATATTTTGAAAAAAAAAGCCAAAAAGATTTCCCCCTGTTTTTGAAAAGATTTTTGTGGGTATTTCACTTGAAAACCCTAATGAGACATCACTCGTTCACTTAGAAAACCGAGGGTTTTAAAGCCGTGATTCCTACAAAAGTGAGTTAGAATTTTCTTTTTCATATTTTCCTTTTCTTTCTCGGTAATTTAGTTGTTTTACCCGATGACGAGCAAAATCTTGGTGTGGGGGTGTTTGTTTACACTTGAAATATGATATTTTTACAATACCTTTATACTTGATTTATGTTCGAAAGAACTATTTTATTTAGATTTTTATTTGATTTTACTTGATTTTGTAGGTGTTTGAAAAATTCATAAAAATATGTAAAAGATGAAGAAAAGTGTTGAAATGGAAGAATTGGATCAAGAACCCAACCACGCACCTCAACCCATTCTATATTCTACTAAAAAAGCAACAAACAAATAAAAAAAAATTAATTAAACAAAATCCTAATTCCTACCGATCGCTACCTACGCTCAGCTCATGTGACCCACCCCCCTTTTATTCCTCCCTCTCTCTTTTCTCTCAGGTCTAGCTCACCAGAGACCCCAACATTCCCCCTATCTCAGCACTCATCTCGCTCTCTCTCTCTCTCTCCAGCATATACCACCATCGACACCGCAATCATCCTCGTCCACTTCACCATCTTCATCCACCATGGCCACTCCAAGCACCAGCTCACCGCCAGCACAACACTTATCTTCACTGTCCACATCATGGGCACAATCAAAAGTTGAGATCGACTTGGGGAGCATTTAAATTGAAGAAGCAGTGGCACTAGGGGAGGGAATCTAGGTTTTAATTTTAGGGTTTTAACTAGTTTTAATTGAAGTTTTTACTTTTCAGTTTCAATTTCAAATGTTAGGTTTAGTGATTTAGGGTTTGATTTCGTTCATATTTTAAGTATTCGATCCATTTGTAGCTTGCAATTTCTCATAATTATGCTTTGTTTTATTATTCTTTGATGATTTCTAGCTTGATACTAAACAAATTTGGGACTTTATTGTGAATTTCCTCTTCCCTATTTATGTGGTTGCTCTATTCTATTCTGATTTGTTTGGGACCTCCATTATTGGAGGCCAATTTGAAACTTAGTTGAGCTACAACCTAGGATGCTTGGTTCAATTGTTCTTTGCTCTGATTTTTTGTTTTAGCTTTGTTTCAATTCCCTTATTCTGATTTGATGGTTTTTCGATCTCCTTATTCTGGGGTTGAAACTCTTTCTGAGAGCTAGTTATTTCTTGAGATTAAAGTGATAAATTGGGTGGTGTTAGTTGGAGGTAATGTCTAAGCAGAGCCCAGAGGTTGTGACGTCTTGCAACTCTTCTCCATCTTTGTCTTCTTTTCCCTGTTTCTTCCTTTGAATGGTAGATTATTACTGTGTTCTTTTCTTATTTCTAGTATGAATTCTAGTGTTATATCCATCCCCTGTTTCCATGACTCTTTTCATTTTTGGGTTGATTTAGGTTAGTTTATTTACTAACACATTATGGTGGTTTCATTTTGGTTGATTATGGTTTCATTTAGGTTGGCAAGTTTAATGGATTTATAGGTGTTAGTTTGTTTTGGTGAGTTTCATTTGGTTGATAATCTTAGACATCATGGGCATGAGATAAAATTACTTTAGCTTACCTTGATTGTTTTAGTCCTTATGTGTTTGATTCTTGATTAGTTTAGGCTATTATGATAGTCTAGCTTCATTTTGTGACCTAATTTTTATCCTTGTCCCTGAGGAGATGACCCTCAAGTACTATGATGAACGTCATACACTTGTGGCTCTCTATGTTACACCCAAAATTATCGTTCACCTATGCATGTGATAATTTGGGTAACTTAATTTTATGAAGGGTTTGAGAACTAGAATAAGCTATTAGTATGGGAAATCACAACAAACTCCAACAAAAAAATAAAGCTGACTTAAAAACAAACTAGTACTAGTTCATAGTCAAAGAATTACGTATGTATGATGATACCTTGGTGACTTAGCTTTCAATAGGCTTTGGAATTGCTTAAATCCAATATGTATATGAATATATATGACCACGTTATTGAAACATTGTACCGTGTATATAAATTATTCATGGTTCCTTAGTTAGGTCTCTATAATACATTGAGATTAGAAGTGAAAGACATGCAACCTCTAAGTAGACCTTGAACATCTATCTAATTTTAGGTATAATTCTCATGAAGATGGCAAGTTAGATTCTAGGAATGAAAGGTTTGATTTTTTATTTTGTAGTCTTGTCTCAAGACTAAGGATGGCATTAGTACGTGGATAATGGCTACTCAAAGTGTATGACTAGGAAGCTATCACTCTTCACATAACTACAATTGAAGGATGAAGGAAAAATTCACATTTGAAAGCAAAAGCAAAGGAAAATAATCAGATGTAAAAATTTGATAAAACCCTCTCAAGTTGTCTTGAAAATGTAGATATATTGATGGTATGAGGTTATTCTTCCTTAATATGTTCCAAATGCTTTATAAAGGAGGCAACATAACACATACTAGATCAAAATATGAATTTCCAACTATTGACACTAGTCACCCTACCAGAAATGAAGTTGATATATACTTAATGACAACCTCCTTTGTCCTTGTGGCGACAAGCTACATACTTTGCCTCCATAGTCAACATTGTTGTGTAGTTTTGCTTCTTACTACACCATGAAATGGTTCCCCCACTCAGGGGGAAAACAAATGCTTAGGTTCAACTAGATTTATCTAGATCAGCGCCTCAATCGATACCTAATAATTCTCTTAACCTTAGGTCTCCACCCTAACAACAAAGGACTAGGCCAATAGTACCATTAAGGTAGCAAATTATTCTCTTGACAACTTTCTAGTGAGCAGGTCCTGGATTACTTTAATAACGATGTATCAGCCCAATTGCAAAACAGATGTTAGGCTGTGTACATAACACGATATACATTAAGCTTTATATAGCATTAGTGTAGGAGACATTACTTGTTCACTCTTTTTCATCATTTGTTTTAAGGCATTTGTTAAGACTTGAGGTGAAACTCTTCTCAACTAAAGTGTCTATACCCTTCTCAATTGAAGTGTCTACGGGCTTGGAATTATACATTCAAAAACACCCTAAGACCTTTTTAATGTATGCTTCCTGTTACATACCCAGGAGCTTCTTAATATGGTTTTTGATTATTTCCATGTCTAGGAAACACCCAGCTTTACTCGTTTCCTTCATCTTAAAGGTACATAGGGCAATAAGTTCTTAGTAGCTTCAATTATCTCCGAGTTGGTCCTAATCAAAAGTATGTTATCAACAACTAGGGTAAGAAACATAATCCCCCAGTTGTTTTCTTGACATACACACCATAGTTTGCTGAAACCATGGATAAGTCAAATGAAGTAATAATGGAGTCTAAATACGAAGATTTGGAAGATTTATTAAGCCCATAGATAGACCTTGTAAGATGACATACCTTGTCATCTCAACCCTTTGATACAAAACTAATGGGTTAGTCCATATAGATCTCTTTCTTAAGGTTACTATTGAGGAATGTAGTCTTTTTGCCTTTTGGAACAACTCTAAGTCTAAATGGGTAACCAAGGCTAGGAGGAGGGCGAATAGAGGAAAATATCACCACTGGAGAAAAAGCATGTCCATAGTATATACCCTCAATTTGGGTAAATCCCTTGGCAACTAGACATGCCTTGAACTTATCAATTGATCAATTTGTTCAATGTTTCATCTTGAAAACCACTTGTTTTCTAATAGAATTACGTTGAAGTGGAAGATCAACGAGTTCCTAAACCTTGTTTCTTGCCTCATCTCTTATAGTGTCCATCTACTATTTGTGATTTGTTGAATCAACCACCTCTTGAAAACAGCTAAGCCACTATACTTCTACGGGAGTGCATAGGAATATTTCTTGTTTAATCCAGAAGTATCACCACGGAATTCTTCCTCTTTCACTCATCTAGATTATGGGCCCTCCATTATTGGTTTGTCTAGATGAGGAATCCTTCTCCCTATCTGTAAGAGGTGTGGCGCCCTTGGTATGTGGAGAATCACTACCATCATCCTTTTGAGGTTTGGGATTATGAATATATGGACTAATTGCATGTTTAGGATTGAGAGATTGAGGATAAATCTCATTCTTTTGTTGATTCTCCTCATGAGTTGTAGATTAAGGACAAACCTTCTTGTCCCAAGCAAACAAATCACCCTCGTTCCTGTCAGATAGGAGAGGTATACCATCGATAACGACTTTGATTAGAATTCAATCCCTCCCCTTCACCAAGAGATGGTTGAGTGACTTACTACAACTCACACAGTTTGAGGTTCTTTTTGATTTCACAAAAGCTTTAGAACTCATCGTTAAGAAAATCGCCATTACAGAAATCAATTTTGATTGTGCCATAGTTCGGTTGTTTCTTGTACATCACGTACCCTTTCAAATGTTTGCAATACCTTATGAACACTATCTCAATAGCTCCTGGACCAAGTTTCCCATGTTTATAGTTGGGTTATGTACATAGCCAACTGAACCCCATGGATGTAAGTGATCCAAGTATAACTTTTTACCATGCCATAAGTCATATGGAGTAGCAGATACACTCTTGCTTAGCACACGGTTAAGGATACAAGCTGTTGTCAGCAATGCATCCCCCAAAAACTAATTAGAAGGTTAGCATGTGTCATTAATGACCTAACCATGTCAAGAAATATCTTATTCCTATGCTCTATAACAGCGTCCTGTTGTAGAGTGTGCGGAATTGTTAGTTGTCTTTGTATACCTTTTCGCTTACAAAACTCTTTGAACATGTTAGAGATATATTCACAACCTCAATCAGGTCAAAGAGTTTTAACTTTTCATTCGAATTGAGTCTTCACTTCCACTACAAAGGGTTTGAACACATCAAGTGCCTCATGGTAGTGAGATAATAGGTACACATACCTATATCATGAATAATCGTCTATAAGAGTAGTGAAATATGTAACCTTATGATGTGCTTTCGCATTCTTTAACCCGTAAATGTTAGAGCGGCTTATCTCTAAGGGAATTGATGCCCTCAAAGCCTCACTAAAAGGCTTTATGTTTGCTTTGCCAGCTAGACATGATTCACATTTGAGGAACTTAACCTTAGTGAGTCAATCAAGAAGACCCACTTTAGCTAGCTTATTCACCCTATCTTGACTAACAAAGCCAAGCCGAGCATGGCACTTAATAGATTCAAAATTAGAGTGACAATATATGACAAAAACAAAACATTTATTACTATAAATATCGTCCAAATCCAAAACAACGAAATCATTTTTCTTTATAGCACACCAACGGTGAAATTGTTATTGCACTAAATGTTTAATTCATGAGGACGAAATCTAAAAGTGAAACCTAATCTTAGTAAGTAAGGAGACAAAAGATGTAAGGGAACACTGCACCCTTGGGCGTAGAGAACATTGTAAGGAAGCAACGTGTTTCTTTCAAGGAGTTTGAGAAGATGTGGCCCAAATATTGTACTTTACACATTGAACTAGTGGTTTATTTAGCTAAAGAAAAAATGGTTTGTAATAGGAAAAAGGGCAAGAAATATTAGCATTAGTGTGTTATAATGAAGATGTTGTAGCAATAGATTAAATTAATGGATAGGGAAGAAATGGAAAATTTAAAAGAGGGTGGAAATGTAATTTTGCCCTTTTTAAGTTAGATTTTAACGGGTACATATGCTGATTAAAATACAAAAAATCAACTCCTTTATTGGGCAAAATATCATTTTTTGCATGAAAAAATATATTTAAAAAAATCAGCCTAAGTCAAATGAGTTAACATTAATCCTAATGGGTTCGACTCAAATGGGATTGGGTCCCAAAATCTTAACCAAGACAATAACTTTTTTGGACAGGTCTAGGTCGGATGATTTGGTCAGGTAAATTTTTGTCAAAACTAATAACAATGTCTATTCTTTTTACCTTTAATTAAATTACTAGGCTTTGTTAACTAATCAACCCAAAATCCTTAGGTTGGGCCTTAACCATAACATAGATAGTTTAACATTCACTTAATCCCCTTCATGAAAAACTCAAAATTTACTCATTCACTTCAAGATTCCTGTATTTAAGCATTACCTAATTTAAAGGGTCTTCAAGTTGGGAGGAGACCTCAACTATCATTGACTAGCTCAACCATGACAATCCATTAACCCTTCGTTCAATAATTAAGGTTCATTCATTAATTTTCTTCCCATCTTCATAACTCAATACTCCTATTTCATCATGTGGACCCAAGTAATCACATAATTTCTTCTCTAGTTGCCTTGCAAGTAAACTTGCAATGTACAGATATAATAATTTCAATTTATATTCAACAAAATAACTTCAATTTTATCTGTAACATGATCATTCTTGATACTCTCCTATTCCAATATAGACTAATTTTAGCATAAACAACCAAACAGTCTTACCATATTGCATAAAACTCCAAACTTGATATAGTAAAGGGAGTAAAGCTTGTACTTCCGAGGGAAAAGCTGGCAAAGGGATCTGTGGATGTGGTGGGTGGTTTGTTATGGTGTTGACTGGAAGCTATCACTGGTAGATTGGGGCAGTGATTGTGGTCAGTTGCAAGGGCAGTGGTGGTCAAGCGGTGGTGGGTTGATGGACGATAGTTAGGCAGAGCGGATGAGCGGATAAGTGAGAAAGAAAGTTTGAGTTTTCTTTTATTTTTTGATTGAATTTCCCTAAAAAAGACCACTTCCCATCCTTTTTACTGGTTGAATGAATCATCCATTTTCCCCTTCTTCTTTCCCCCTTTTCTTGGTTTTTGCATTAAATTTTGACCTTGTCCATTATAAATTTTGGGCATATATTAAAAGTTTTTCGATTAAAATTTTTTAACATATTTTCAAATTTTAAAATGAAGTAGGTCAAAAATGTTTTGGCCATGGGTTAACGTTATTGCTAAACATTCATCAAATCTAGTGCAGTCCTTTTCATTTATCATTTGCCTTTTTTTTATATACTTAACCATTAAGGAGATTGATAAAAACTTTGTTGAAATTTCACCCTTTATGCTCTTACACATATTTGTGTACGTATAAGTTTACACAATTACTTGTGCATGTCATATAAAATTAAGCTTAGGTTTACATAAATAACCTGATTGGATCATGTTTTCCAAGATAACTACACTTTTATTTGACTTATCATTCTGATTGAAAATATATTCATATCATTCACATGAAAAAATATAATTAACTAAGAATTAATTAACGAAGTGTTACATCTTATTCCCCATAAAATAATTTTCGTCATCAAAACTGCAATATTGAGGAGCCTTTGAAATAAATAGATGGCCATTCTCATTTCTTCCTCCTTTTATTTTCTCATGTAGCTTCCTACATTTCAGAAATGCGTCTGTTTGCCTTTAAGAGCTTATCATAACAATTGTTCGACCTTTGGGTCAACTATCTACATAGGTATTCATCATACTCCATACTTGCTTTCACATTTTTCAAGAGCTCATATGATATATATGATAGGTCATACACCTGTTTTCAATAGATGTATTCGATGATGTCGCTAGTCACTATATTACAAGATTAGCCATTTTAATAATGTTTAATAATGCAATAAACCCTCCAAGATTGGCCATTCTGATAATGTTGAATAATGCAATAAAGCCTCCACATAGCTATCCTTTAATATCAATACTTTGCTCCCCTTGTTGGAGACGACTTTCAGAAATTTCTTATCCTAATGTTGAACTCAAACAATTCTTTTCCCCCTATGATCTGCGTGTGTATCTTTTTTAGAATATATAATTCACAAATAGATGTATGTGGTCGTATTTTGTGACTTGGCCTTGCTCATTCCGGCCATTTCTATAACCAAACAAATCTCAATAATAAGAAATTTACCCTCATTGCTCCTGATATTAAAATTTTTAGATCTTCCATTGTATAAAACTTTTCCAATCATCATTGCTACATTAACTTGATACTATGTCATTTAATACGTATGCTTGTGACATTGCTTTGGCATCTCAAATAATTTTTTCCATCACTCACATATCAAGTTTCGAATGTCATGGTTTTTTTCCTATCTTCCCTTAACTATGTGTCTTCTGCTAATGTGTTTAGGAACAAAAAATGTGCATTTAAGTATTTGTTAAGTCAAAAATCATACATTAGTTTTATAATTATTTTGAGTATATTATATATATATTATTTCATTTAATTTGTTTTCTTTTATATATTTTTCAGGGTTAGTGTTAATTTAATAAAGAGGAGAAGAGAGGACGTAGAAGCTCGGATTTTTATACAGTTGGCTACAAGGCAGTCCAAAAATAATAATTATGAAAATTATCATTTTAATAATTATTATATTGGGCTAGGGTTTCAAGAGTTGGTGAAAAGGGAGAAGTCTTGAGGAAGAAGAAACCTAAGGTGGAAGGAGAAGAAAACCCTAGAAGCTAAACCCTCACCCTATTAAATCATCTTCTCTAACACACAACACCACGCTCCCTCTTCTCTAAACCTTCTAGCCACTACACTCCACCAAACACCTATCATCAGGATCAGCCTACCATCGTCAAAAATAAACGCCTAACCCCTCAAAAACATCTTCTTCATCTCCACCTCCTCATATTATTCAATCTCCATCACCACCACATACAATCATCATCACCAAAGCACTATCATTTTCACGTAAACTCCCTCACCAACACCTCCATCATCACCATCGATCAACATCATCATCAAAGTCATCATCAGACGCCTCACCATATTTCAAGTAGTAATATTGTTTTTTTTCCCTTTTATTTTATAGGTTTAGTTATTTATTTTATAAATTTAGTTATTAAACATGAATTATTTGGGTAATTCATGTACGTTAATTTCTACTATGAGTGAGTAATTTTTTTTGTGCTTAGTATAATCTTCTTGAAGCCATGCTAAATTAATAATTTTGAAACAAGTTTTGTTCTTTAATGCCTAGTTGATTTCTATTCATGATTCTTTAACGATTAGTGTTTATCGTTTATGAAATTCGTGTTAAATCGATTAGAATGCATGCTAGTTGAGTAAATATAATTTCGATTGATAGTTTAGAAGATTGTAATACGTAAAATTTATAATCTTTTAGGCCTAGGTATCACCCTAATTAATCATGGATGGCTCAAACCCATCTCTTTTAATTAGGTAATCGCATTCGATCTTTGTTAAATCGATTTGCTGGTAAATTGGTTACAAAGTGTTAAATGATGTTTTTCTAATTCTTCATGCTCTAGTTTGGTTAAAGTTTTGCGCTGGTGTGAAGATTATCAAACTAGTAGGGTTTATATTAGGCCTGGACCTAAGTAAACTAAAATCTAAGGAAAAACGGGGAAGAACCATTGGTGGATCGCTTCTACAGTTTAACTCATGAAAGAAATTAACTTGTGTGTTAATGATAAATATTAATTTGCATGGTGGATTGAGATCATACTAAGTATCTTCCATAAATTTGATAACTTTTTGATTATTATTTGTTGCTTTAAATTAATTTGATTAGTTTGTTGATTTTTGTTCTATTTTTATTAGCTTCAATATTAATTCAATCAAATCCCCCCCCCCCAAAATTATAGTATTTTAGGAGTGTATAGGTAATTTTATATAGCTTAGAGTTTGATTTTTGAAGTAGTTATAATTTTAGATTGAGTTTTAGTATTTAATTACCGGTTTGTTTGAACTTAGACTAAAAATAGTTATTTTTGTTATTTTTCGGTTTTAATTAATTCCTAGGGTTTACAAAGTGTCCTAGTCTGCTCATTTTAAATTTAGTGATTTTTGGAAATTATTTGATAATTTTTCAGATTTATTTTGCGAAATTGATATGTGCAGGTTTTTAGGCAATTAATTCTGAAAATTTCGGTTTTAAATTTTAATTTACGATTATTAGGTATTTTTAGGTCCAGAAATTTGTGTCCTAGAATCAGGGTAATTTTCTTAATTATTTTCGTATTTTTATTTATGCAGATTATTTACTTTTTAATTTCAGAATTGATTTTCTGTTGATTATCCTGCAGTAAATTTTTGATTTAATTTTTATAAAATAAATCAGACATTATACTGGAGTTATAAATTTTTCAAATCTAAGATTGTCAATTTAGGTTACTGATTGTGATTTTTAGTATTGATTTTCTGTTTAATAGTTTCTGTTTTTAATTTTTAGTTGAAGATTGGATTATTAATCTATTTTTTTATTTTTCTGTATTATTTAGGGAATATTTTTAATGTTTTAATTCCCGAATATGACCTAGGATTTTCATTGGGTATTTTTCTAGATTTTTATTCATTAAGTTTTAATTGTTTTAAAATTATTAAAATTAGACTTAACAAGTTGATTAATAAAATTATTTAGAATCAAACTAGCCATTTAAAGCAATCTTTGCTCGTGGATCGATCCCTACTTTCCTAAGCTATAAAAATTTTTAATAACCAAAGTAGTGGTTAAATTTGTAGCTCTCGATAGGCTTTACAAATTTTGGCGCCGTTGCTGGGGAAAGAAAATTAAATTGCTAGTTTACTTCTATTTAATTTTACTATTTTTATTGTTTTGTTTTTATTTTAATTTTTGCAGATTGCCAGTAAGTCTCAAGCTTAAAGAGGTAAGAATGTTTACTCTTCGAGAACTTGCTGCCCCTAAGCTAGAAACTCAACCAATGTCCATTACCTATGCTGTTTTAGATAAGCCTTTGAAATTAAACTCAGAATTTATTAATTTATTACCTAAGTTTCATGGATTGGTTGGAGAATACCCCTATAGACACATTAGTGAATTCCTTATTACTTGTTCTGCTATGGTGCCTGAAAGAATTCCTGAGGACCAAATTAGACTAAGGGCCTTTCCTTTTTCTTTGCTTGGTAATGCTAAGGACTGGTTATATTATATGCCTGCTGGATCTTTTTCTACATGGAATGCATTGCATAAATCGTTTCTAGAAAATTTTTTTCATGCATCCCGTATCGGATGTATTAGGAAAGATATATGTGGAATCAAACAAATGAATGGGGAAACTTTTTGTGAGTACTGGGAAAGATTTAACAAACTATGTGCTAGTTGTCCCCAACATCGAATAACTGAACAACTATTGATTCAATATTTTTATGAGGGTTTACTTCCTATGGACCGTAATATGGTTGATGCTGCTAGTGGGGGGCTCTAGTTAATAAAACGCCAGCAGATGCTAGAAATTTATTTAATCTAATGGCCCAAAATACTCAACAGTTTGGTGCTAGGGAATCACAAGTCAAAAGGGTCAATGAGATTGGTTCTAGTTCATATGTAGAAAATCAGTTATCTTATATTACTACTATGTTAAATAAGATTGTTACTGGGGGTATTCAAAAAGCAGTAGTATGTAGTATTTGTTGTCTAGAGGGGCACCCTACTGATGCATGTCCTACTCTACAAGAAGGTAGCGTTAATGCTCTTTACTCTAACCAAAATCAAAGGAGGTATGACCCCTATTCAAATACTTATAATGAAGGATGGAGAGACCATCCTAATCTTAGGTATGGCCCTCAAACCAATCCACCTGGTTTTGACCAAACATCTCGTCAATCTTCTAATCAGGATAGGACTAATGTCCTCCTAGAACAAGTCCTCAAGAAAATGGATGATAGGTTCCAGAGTATGGAAACAGCTCTTAAGCAAGTTCAAGAGAGACAAACTGCAACTGATATCATAGTTAGCAACTTGCAGGCTCAAATGCAAAATAGGTTTCCATCTCAGCCTTACCCTAACCCTAAGGAGAATGTTAGTGCCATAACACTTAGGAGTGGGAAAGAGTTACAAGAGCCTAGGAAGAGTAGAGGGGTTGAGCCTGAATTAGAGGTCAAGGGGACTGAACCAGGGTCAGACAAAAATTCTAATCAAACTACTAAGGAAATATGAGAGAAGAAAAGAGAGCCTTATAAGCCAATTCCACCATTTCCTAGTAGATTTAGAAACCCTACTTCTAAGATAAATAAGGCTAACCAAGCTATCTTAGAGGCATTTAGGAAGGTAGAGATCAACATACCTCTCCTTGATGCCATTAAACAGGTGCCTCGTTATGCTAAATTCTTGAAAGAATTATGTACTACTAAAAGAAAATTAGTAGGGAATGAAAAGGTAAGTGTGGGGGAAAATGTATCTGCTGTTTTTCAAAGGAAACTTCCCCCTAAGTGTCAAGACCCTGGTGTGTTTTCTGTTCCTTACAAAATAGGAAACCTTTGCTTTGATAAAGCTATGCTTGATTTAGGTGCCTCTATTAATGTTATGCCTAGATCTGTTTATGACAAACTGAACCTAGGCGAATTAAAGAAAACTGGCATAGTGATTCAATTAGCTGATAGGAACAACACTTACCCTGATGGAGTGTTAGAGGATGTTTTGGTTAAAGTAAATGACTTAGTGTTTCCTGCTGATTTTTATGTGCTGAATATGGGCAATGCATGCCATGATATTCCCATCTTCCTGGGCAGGCCATTTTTGAAAACAGCTAGGACTAAAATTGATGTGCATGAAGGAGCATTAACCATGGAATTTGATGGTGAAGTGATTAAATTCAATATTTTTGATGCCATGAGATTCCCTGCTGATGTGAGTTACGTATATGCACTTGATGTTATTGCTGAATTGCCCCAAGATATTTATGAATTGTCCAATGAGGATAAATTTTTGACTGTGCTTACTAAGAGTTTTGATCATGTTGAGTTTCAAAAAGTTCCTTACCAGATTAATGATGAGTTACTAGAAGAGATCCAATTAGAGGATCCTCCAAGCACGAATACCTTCGTTTAAGAGAATATTTTTGGGGGGAGTTTCATGAAGTCGAGCCTAACGACCATAAACAAAGGCGCTGGTTGGGAGGCAATCCAACATTTTTAGGGAAGTACCCATTTAATTTTGCTTTTATTTTCATTATTTCTTTCTCTTTGCATGCATTAGGGACAATGCATGAATTAAGTGTGGGGGGGGGTGCATCCTGCATTCAATTTCTGCAGTTTTTATTCTTAGAAAAAAAAAGTAGAAAATCGAAAAAACAAAAAATTCTTTTCTTATAAATAATGCATGATATGAGTCTATGCTACTTGCTTTGTTAGAAATTTTTTTTTTGTTTTTTTTGTTTTATTAGCTATTTTGTAGTTTATTCTTTTATAAGTGAAAGACTTCTAAGCATGATAGTTGTCCTTTAGAGAAGTTTGAGTTGATCCTCATACATCTTTTTAATGAGTAACTATCTTGATTATCCATCTTATTTGGTCATGTAATATATCCGATTCAGATGCAATAAAATGACCTGACCCATCTCATAGACTATTGAATTAGTTGAATAACTCATTAAAATTGTGATTTTACTGGTCTATTTTTCATATATGGAAAAGAAAAGAAATAAAAGAGAAAAGAGAGTCAAAGTTGGGAATGACAAATACTCCTTTGAGGCATGCGCTACTGGGTGTTACCCTTTGAGGCAATACTGCCACTGGAAAGCTTGCTTCCCATATTAGTGAGCCAATGAAATAAAGAAATAATAAGATGAGAATGAATTATCTGCTCCAGCACCGCTATTCGGGTGAGTGAGAGACAGGGAGTGTTTAATTTCTAAGACCCTATATGGGCCTCGAATATGTGCGCAAGTGGAGTTTGAACAAAAGAAGAAGAGGAAAATAAATACAAGGCAAGTTTAGGATCGAATTTAATGAAGTTATTCTACCTAATTCAATTGTCTCTATAGCCAGACCATGCCTAAATTTTTCCATCTTAAATTCTTTTTCGACCTCTTGATTGGTGTATGCATAATCAAAAAAGAGATGGATAATTATTGATCTTGTTATATCATTATAGACATGTTGTGAGGTTGATAAATAAACTCTCTAAAGATAGTTGGATGTTTAGCATGTATTCACTTATTGAAAGAAAAAAAACTAATCAACTCAGTAAAACTGTTTTTCTAAAGCAAGCCAAAGTCCAGTATGAACATCATAGTTATGCATGACTTTATAAGAAAGGAAGAGGGTAAGTTTTTCAGTCGAGTTTAAATTTTCTTTGCATGAGGACGTCCAAAGTCTAAGTGTGGGGGAATTTGTGACGTCAAAAATCATACATTAGTTTTATAATTATTTTGAGTATATTATATATATTATTTCGTTTAATTTATTTTCTTTTATATATTTTTCAGGGTTAGTGTTAATTTAATAAAGAGGAGAAGAGAGGACGTAGAAGCTCGGATTTTTATACAATTGGCTACAAGGCGGTCCAAAAATAATAATTATGGAAATTATCATTTTCATAATTATTATATTGGGCTAGGGTTTCAAGAGTTGGTGAAAAGGGAGAAGTCTTGAGGAAGAAGAAACCTAAGGTGGAAGGAGAAGAAAACCCTAGAAGCTAAACCCTCACCCTATTAAATCATCTTCTCTAACACACAACACCACGCTCCCTCTTCTCTAAACCTTCTAGCCACTCACTCCACCAAACACCTATCATCAGCATCAGCCTACCATCCTCAAAAATAAACGCCTAACCCCTCAAAAACATCTTCTTCATCTCCACCTCCTCATATTATTCAATCTCCATCACCACCACATATAATCATCATCACCAAAGCACTATCATTTTCACGTAAAATCCCTCACCAACACCTCCATCATCACCATCGATCAACATCATCATCAAAGTCATCATCAGACGCCTCACCATCTTTCAAGTAGTAATATTGTTTTTTTCCCCTTTTATTTTATAGGTTTAGTTATTTATTTTATATATTTAGTTATTAAACATGAATTATTTGGGTAATTCATGTACGTTAATTTCTAAAATGAGTGAGTAATTTTTTTTGTGCTTATTATAATCTTCTCGAAGCCATGCTAAATTAATAATTTTGAAACAAGTTTTGTGCTTTAATGCCTAGTTGATTTCTATTCATGATTCTTTAGCGATTAGTGTTTATCGTTTATGAATTTCGTGTTAAATCGATTAGAATGCATGCTAGTAGAGTAAATACAATTTCGATTGATAGTTTAGAAGATTGCAATACGTAAAAGTTATAATCTTTTAGGCCTAGGTATCACCCTAATTAATCATGGATGGCTCAAACCTATCTCTTTTAATTAGGTAATCGCTTTAGATCTTTGTTAAATCGATTTGCTGGTAAATTGGTTACAAAGTGTTAAATAATGTTTTTCTAATTCTTCATGCTCTAGTTTGGTTAAATTTTTGCGCTGGTGTAAAGATTATCAAACTAGTAGGGTTTATATTAGGCCTGGACCTAAGTAAACTAAAATCTAAGGAAAAACGGGGAAGAACTGCTGGTGGATCTCTTCTACAGTTTAACTCATGAAAGAAATTAACTTGTGTGTTAATGATAAATATTAATTTGCATGGTGGATTGAGATTATACTAAGTATCTTCCATAAATTTGATAACTTTTTGATTATTATTTGTTGCTTTAAATTAATTTGATTAGTTTGTTGATTTTTGTTCTATTTTTATTAGCTTCAATATTAATTCAATCAAACCCCCCCCCAAGTATAGTATTTTAGGAGTGTCTAGGTAATTTCAGATAGCTTAGAGTTTGATTTTTGAAGTAGTTATAATTTTAGATTGAGTTTTAGTATTTAATTACCGGTTTGTTTGAACTTAGACTAAAAATAGTTATTTTTGTTATTTTTCGGTTTTAATTAATTCCTAGGGTTTATAAAGTGTCCTAGTCTGCTCATATTCAATTTCGGGATTTTTGGAAATTATTTGATAATTTTTCAGATTTATTTTGCGAAATTGATATGTGCAGGTTTTTAGGCAATTAATTCTGAAAATTTCGGTTTTAAATTTTAATTTACGATTATTAGGTATTTTTAGGTCCAGAAATTTGTGTCCTAGAATTAGGGTAATTTTCTTAGTTATTTTCGTATTTTTATTTATGCAGATTATTTACTTTTTAATTTCAGAATTAATTTTCTGTTGATTATCCTGCAGTAAATTTTTGATTTAATTTTTCTAAAATAAATCAGACATTATACTGGAGTTATAAATTTGTCAAATCTAAGATTGTCAATTTAGGTTACTGATTGTGATTTTTAGTATTGATTTTCTGTTTAATAGTTTTTGTTTTCAATTTTTAGTTGAAGGTTGGATATTTGGATTATTAATCTGTTTTTTTATTTTTCTGTATTATTTGGGGAATATTTTTACTGTTTTGATTCCCGAATCTGACCTAGGATTTTCATTGGGTATTTTTCTAGAGTTTTATTCATTAGGTTTTAATTGTTTTAGAATTATTAAAATTAGACTTAACAAGTTGATTAATAAAATTATTTAGAATCAAACTAGCCATTTAAAGCAATCTTTCCTCGTGGATCGATCCCTACTTTCCTAAGCCATAAAAATTTTTAATAACCAAAGTAGTGGTTAAATTTGTAGTTCTCGACAGGCTTTATAGTATTGCTAATCACTTAGTTTTACTTGTAATCAGGATTATTTTTGAATTTTATTTGGTTTTGCTTTGATTTTGTAGAAAATAAGGGTTCGATGACATAGCGGATGGGAAATTATGGTCTAGTATGAAAATCTAGTTTAGCGTCGGCACACTCAACCCAATCCGCTCGTTCAAGCACAAGATCTCATGTTGACTTGTTTCTTCTCATTCGAATCACTAGCTTGGCCTAGTAAGAAACGTAGCCTAGCATCCCACTATCCAGGTAGTACCAGTGCCTCCCTTCTACCTAGTAGTGACCCAACATATTTTGTCACCAAATCAGAAGTAAGGCCCGGTGAATGGTGAAAGAAGAAATAAGGGGAAAAAAAGGGAAACAGCCTCCAAGTCCAGCATTATCCTAGCTCTCACACAACTCACACGTGCCCACTTCCTTCTACTGACCCATCTTTCGTTTTGTCTCCCATCGAGTGGCCCAATAGAGCACATTGGTCCACAATCAAATTCTCAAGTTCGATGTTGATTGATGAAGAGTGAGGGTGATGAAGTCATTTCCAAATTGTTAAGCAATTAAGATTGAGGTGGTGGTGATATTGAATCAAAGATAGAAATTAGAAGAGTTGGGAAAGTGGAATCCTTTGGAAATTAGGAGATCAACATAATCAGGAAAGTCGGAGGGGGTTAGCACTAGTGTAAATAATGTAGCGTTTGGTTGAAAGTAATGCAATCACTATGCAATGGAATCAACCATGTAATGCAATTGTTAGTGTAATGGAATAGGATAATAATTGCATTACAATGTTTGCTTACAAAGTTTTTACAAGTGTAATGGAATGAATTCATCTACAAGCAATACTTAATTTTACACGTGACGTGAAGTACTTGCAATTCAATTCGCATTTTATTTTTACCTATTTTAATTATTTGTAGCTTCGTTGATAAATATCATCAAATATCTGAGCATCATGATTACGATGTTTCGCATAAGACTTATTTCACTCTATTTCTTATAGATTACAATAATGTAATATTGTTCAAGTTTACCAAGTAGAGAGAAGATGATAATGAAAAGAGAGAGAGAGAGAGAGAGAGAGAGAGAGAGAGAGAGACATGACGTCCAGAACGTACAAAAATACAGTTACAATAATACGATCATGGTTTAGGTTAAACTTTATCTAATATGGAGAGGAGAGAGAGAGGGGGGTGAGGAGGGCTTCAAGCCTTTAAAAAAATGGTGTCAAAGTAATAAGAGATGGGAAGTAGAGGAGAGACAATGGAGATAAGAGAGAGAAAGTTCCCAAATATAATAGCTTATAGTCGGATAGATTTTGATTCAAAGGTATGTAATCAAAATTGTTTAGGAAAAGTCAAGTAATTGTAATTGCATAGATTGAGGTAAATGTAATTACAATGCAATCTTGATTACATTCTTTAATGGTAACCAAACATGGTAATGGAATCACCATTACCATTTTGATTGCATTACCACTTCGATTACATAGAACCAAACAAGTTATAAGAGTCTTAGGGGTGCTTTGTAAATCATCAATTTCTCTTCCTCTCTCTTGTAGCATTAATTTCTAGAGTTTGAGAGATTATTTTAATTTTGAAAATTCCTTCAGGTTGAATTTAATTGTAATTTTTTGTTCTAATTTTAATTTTTCTAGTTCTAGTTCTTGTTTAATTTTTCTAGTTCTAGTTTCAATTCAAATTTAATATTTTTTTAGTCATTTAAGCTTTATTGTTTCAATCGTTTCAATTTAATTCAAATTTTATCTTCAAAAATTCTGTCATCCAATGGTTCAATTTTTACTAATCCTTTAGGTTGATGGTGGATATTGAAGTCTCATGGCCATTCAAGGTTTAGATTTTTCTATGTTGTTTTTCTTTTGATAATTATGGTTCGAAATTTTCTCTATTCAGTAGCCAAGGTTATCTCTTTCTTCACTCTTTAATTGCAATAATTTTTGTTTTTCATGCTCCATTTTTAGGTTAGATTTTTGTGAAAATCTTTGCATTTTAGTTAGGTTCCTTAGTTTAGTTTAGTTTAGCAGTTTGATACTGGTAATAAAATTCAACCTATCTTTGTGGACAACCCGTATAGTGCTAAAACTACGACTGTGCACTTGCAGCTGATTTTTGTAGTGCCTGAGATACAACATGTTTTTGGTGTCATTGCCAGGATAGTGTTGGAATTGATTACAAGTTTTAATTGTTGATTGCTTTAAATAGTGGTAATAGTCATTTACTTTCTTGTTAGCTGTTTTAATTGCTCACTTTAGTTGCTTTAGATAGTTTAATTTAGTTGTTTTTGTTTAATTTAGTAGTTTTTTTTTATAATTTAGTGGTTTAATTTAGTTATTTAATTTAGTTGTTTAATAGTTGCTTAATTTGTTGAACAAGCTTCAGTTGTTTAATTTTATTTTTTTAATTTAGTAGTTTAACTTACTTTCTGTTCATCTGTCCTTCTAAAAATTTGATCTTTATTACTTTTCATCAAAAAAATGAAAAATTGAAAAAAGCTATGAAACAAAAGGGGTTATTGGTTGCATGAGTAGTTGGGGTAGTGATCCTAATAACAAGTGTTTGAATAGTGGAAACCAACCTATAATAGTAGTGAATCAGAACCCAAATTCATGAGAAAAGGATGGGTGGACTGTAGCCTCGACCATGGACACTGAACGACATCTTTTATCTACCTAGGACCATTCAACCATCATGTTTTCATTTACCGACCCTAGAGAATGTTATTCTCGAACCCAAGCCCCAATATACCCATATGCTTCCTAAGTTTGCGACCATAGAGGATGCTTACCTATTTCTGTAAGAGTTCAAAGAGGTTTGTTGATATTGTACGATTGAAATTCATTCCCTTTGATTTAGAAGATGATGCTGAGAAGTGGATGTATGGCCTGCCAACAAATTCCATTGCGAACTGGGATGGGTTTGTACGGGATTTTCTTCAAAAATCCTTCCCCAATAATAAAATTGCTAAGCTAAAGAACAAAAATAATAAATTCTTGCAAGCCGATAGAGAGTCATTTTAGAACTCTCTTGATAGCTTTAAGAACCTTCTATCTCAATGTTCTCACCATGGTCTAGACCAAGCTCATTTATGTTAAATTATTTATGAAAGGTTTCACCAACAAAATAGGACAATAATGGAGTCAATGTGTCAGACCGATTTCTTTGTAAGAGCCCTAATGATGCTTGGGAGTTCCTAGAAGATCTAGCTAAGAAAACCATGCAATGGGGAAACCATTAGAGATGACAACTTAAACTGTAGGCATAGCGGGGCCATAGATGGTGTGCATGCCATATTTGACTTAAATCTTATTATCTTGATTTGTTGCCCTTGAAAACATAATGTTGGGGTTAGCTCTTCACTAATTCTAGCCTTTCTAGCATCTAAAGGTGTGCTCCTAATGTCACACATTGGATCATACTCTGAGCACTTGCCCCTACTTCACTCACTAATTCACCTCAGGCTAAGAACATGTGAACATAGCATACGGGAGACCAAAGAATGACCCTTATGCTGCCACTTTTAAGCCAAGGTGGTGTAATCACTCTAATTGTTGTTGAAGTAGTAGACCTAATGTAGTACCGCGTAACCAGTACGGAGGATTTCTTGGAAACGCCTCGCAAACCATGTCGAGGGTAGGCTACTAGGGTGTTCCTAATGCACCTTGGCAGCTAGTTCCTCGTTCTCCTATTGCACCTATTGCCTAGTCTCATCCTCCACTTGGTTATACTGAACTTGATAAATATGAAAGCAGAATCAACAACAACCTAGAAAAGATAACAAGAGAGGTAATGAAAGAATGCTGAGAGCGATGACTGAGCAGTTCTCCTAGCTTGCTATGGAAAACATAGAGAAAGGAACCATTCCTAATCAATATGAGACCAACCCTAAGGGTGCAACCTCCTCTAACTTAGTTCCTGATAACTTGAGAAAGGCCAATGTTGTAATAACTTTGAGGTCAGATGGGAAGTTGACAATCATATGGGTGACAACTTGAATGAAACATCTGAGTCATCCTCTACTCCTTCTAGTATTCCTCCTATTACTGTTAATGATTCTAGGGAGTCCAAGGAGGATGAGCCTATTGTTATAGTGACTACACTGCTCCTACTCCTTATTTGTAGGTTTAGAAACCTACAGTTTCTTTCCCCAATAGGCTGAAGGGGAAAAAGGACCATGCCCATATTGACAAGATCAGGAAAACATTCTCCCAGGTCAAGATTTACATGCCTATGCTGGATGCTATCTTGAAGATACCCCAATATGCTAGATTTTTGGAGGAGCTTTGCACTACCAAGAGGGCAATTGCTATGCCCAGAGAGCTTTCTGAATTAGTCTCTAATGTTAATTCCATTACTTCTAGTCATATTCCAATTCAGTATAGGGACTCAGGTTGCCTTACCATTTCTATCGCCATAGGTGGCCAAACTATTCATAGAACTTTACTAGATTTGGGAGCTAGGGTGAACTTGCTTTCATTAAATGTGTATGAGAGACTTAGACTAGGTGAGTTGAGACCTACCAAGATTGTGCTCTAGTTATCTGATAGGTCTATTAGACTTCCTAGGGTGTTGTGAAGGATGTGCTTATTAAGGTGGGAAAATTCATCTTCTCTATTGACTTTGTAGTGCTTGATACTGAGAATGTACATAATGTTGAGTCCCAGATTCTTGTGATTTTTGGGGCGCCCTTTTTTAGCTACATCTAATACTTTAATTAATAGTGATGGTGAGATGAAACCGTCTTTTGGTAATCTAACCATTAAGGCGCTGTTCTTTTCATAGTTTAATGGACCCAACCCACTCATTCCCATTCTCACCCACTCCTTCCCCCCTTTTCCACATCTTCCCACACTTTGAAAAAAGTATCACTCCTTCCTACTCCTACATATAACTATTATTTTTCATATTTTGAAAACTTTTATAATCTATGTAATTGTGTATATGAATAATCTGATAATAATTATAAAAAGTTTTATTTATTTTCAGATGTTATGGAAATATTTATTAGTCGTGTCGGAAATTGTAGATGACGGAATTTTTGTTATATATATTGAAGAAATAATATTTTTTGCTTTGCTAAGCAAATGTTAGTTTTTTTTATGACTAGTAGATATTTTGGGTTTGATGCTTTATATGGAAGAGATGCTTAAATTTTTTATTTTTTTTTGCGTTGGTTACAAAATATTTTATAGGTCATCAAAGCGTGGATGATTGTTTCTGTATGTGTAACAGATTTATTTTTCGTTCATCGTAATTTGAGGCCAAATTTGCATATTTTTTTGAACATAATAAAGGAATGTATAAATTTTTTTGGCGTTGTTTGTAATTCATGACAGTAAGTGCAGATGTATTATACGTGTATTCTGAGCGGATATTGTTTCTGTGTGCTTTATTAACAAAATATTGGAAGTTCTTCACACAAATTGCAGATGATTGTTTTTCGTGTGCTGAGGACCTGTTCTTTTCATTGGGAAATATAGACTGGTAAATGGGCGAAGTTGATTGAGACTTGTAGAAATAGGTTAAAGCAGGTTGAAGTGGGTATTTTTTTTGTTGAAGTAGGTTGAAGTGGGTATTTTTTTTGTTGAAGTGAGTTGAAGTATGTTGAAGTTGGTATTTTTTTGTTGAAATGGGTTGAATTAGGTTGAAGTGAGTTGAAATTGGTTGAAATTTTTTTATATGATGGGTAGAAGTTGGTTAAAATAGTGGGAAATGGGTTGAAGTTGGTTGAAATGAGTTGAAGTTGGTATTTTTTTTATTGATGTTCGTGAAGTGGGTTGAAGTGGGTTGAAGTGGGTTGAGGTTCTTAAATTTGGATTTACCAACGAAAAGAACAAGGCCTAAACATATGCCTTTTTTTCGTTGTTCGTATTTGGTTAATATATGAAAAAAAATGCATCTATAATTTGTTTTACGAATAACGAAAATTATAACTTTTTTGGGGTAACAACAGTCACAAAACAATATTTCGTACCTGAGTCAATACAGAAAAATATTTTTTTCAGTCTAAATTTTTTTTTCATCGGTAATTACTGTCACAAATAAAATATTACATTAAAAAACAAAATACGTAACTTACATCGACTCTTCTACTTCATTCAACTCCTTCCAACTCCTTCCCACTCCTTCCCCCCTTTCCCACACTTAAAAATAAATACCACTCCTACCCACTCCCACCCACTCCTTCCCCCCCCCTTTCCCACTCTCACCCACTCCTCCCCCCCTTTCCCACTCTCACCCATCCCACACCTCCAATTTTCCAACGAAAAGAACAGGGCCTAACTTGAATATCTTTAATTTACAAAGACAGCCTGATGGATTTGATGATGTAACTAGGTAGGTGGTTTTTCTTATGATGAATTAGAGTTTGAGCATGTGAATGAGTTTCTTGTTGAGTATGAGTCCTTTCTTATGGATGATGATCCTGAGTGTGATGTGTTTGACGTTGATGATGTAGGCTCTGGGGACTTTATTACTAATGTTGTCTGTACTTGTGATACTGCCACTGTTTCACTTGATCTAGAACCCCTACCTAACTACTTAAGTTTGCTTGTTTGGGTACCAACAAGTCTTTACCTATGATTATTGCTTCTGATTTAGACCAGGATCAAGAGGGAAAATTGTTTGACTTGCTTTTGGAGAATAAAAAGGCCTTAGGGTGGAGGAGACATCAAGGTTATTAGCCTTGAAGTTGTGCTATAAATGATTCATTTAGAGGACGGTGCTAAGATTATCAAATGGGGTTAAAATCAACTCTGCAGAAGGTAGTTAGGAAGGAAGTGTTCAAATCGTTGAACCATGGAGTCATATGCGCCATTTCTGATAGTAAGTAGGTTAGTCATGTTTAGTTTCTAAGAAGACCGGTATTATCGTGATTAAGAATGAAAAGAATGAGCTAATCCCAACTCACATCTAGTCTGGGTGGAGGGTTTGTATTGATTACAGAAAATTAAATGTTGCCACCCATAAAGACTATTTTCTCATTCCTTTCCAGAACCAAATGTTAGAGAGGTCAGCTAGACATTTATGCTAATGTTTTCTTAATGGTTACTTTGGCTATACCCAGATCTCTGTTGCCCAAGTCAAGAGACGATTGCATTTATCTGTCCATTCGGCAGCTATGCCTTTAGAAGGATGCTATTTAATGTATGTAACGCCCCTACTAGTTTCTAGAGATGTGTAATTTCTATATTCTCTTATTTGGTTGAACGCTATATAGAGAATTTCATGAATGATTTTTTTTATTTTTGTGGCTTCTTTTGAAAATTATTTAACCAATTTGGGAAAAGTTCGGAAAAGGTGCAGGGAGAAACATTTGATCTTGAATTGGGAGAAGCGTCACTTAATAGTGAAAAATGGGGGTATCTTAGGCCATGTTATTTCTAATGATGGTATTGTGGCTGATGAGGCCAAGATTGATATGATTGCTAATGTTCCCCCTCCCACTTATATGAAAGATGTTAGATCTTTTCTTAGACATGCTTGATTTTACTGCAGATTTATTAAGGACTTACCAAAATTATTGAGCCCTTATCCAGCCTTGTAGCTAAGGATGTGTCATTCCACATCTCCAAGGAGTGTTTAGAGGCATTTACTAAGCTAAAGGAAGCTCTAACCATTGCTCTCATTCTATATCCTCGTGTCTAGTGTAAGCCTTCCGCGTTGATATGTGACGCATCTGACTACGCTGTTGGGATTATTTAGAATAGCATACTGATAAGAAACCTCACGTGATTTATTATGCTATCTACACATTAAATGATTCAGGGATGAACTATACAGTCACAAAAAGAGTTCTTAGCTTTGGTCTTTGTTTTTGAAAAGTTTAGGACTTACTTTATTAGTTCTCATGTCATTGTTTTTGCTGAACATGCTGCACTTAAGCACGTTCTTGCAAAGAGGGATGCTAAGCCCAAACTTATGAGATGGATGATCCTTTTATAAGAGTTTGATTATAAGATTAGAGATAGAAAGGTGTTCTAAAAACCCGATTGCTAACCATCTGTTAAGGATTGTGTATGCCAGGGGTATTGAGGCGCCATTTCTAAGTTCCTCCTTGATGAGCACTTATTTGTAGTTAAGTTTGACCCTTAATATGTTGATATTATAAATTACCTTGTGATTAGGAGGATTCTCGAGGGTTAGAGTAGGCATGATAGGGATAGATTTTTGCACTTGGTGAAATTTTAGGTTTGGAATAATCCTTATTTAAATATTATTCTGATTAGATTGTTAGGAGATGTGCCCTAGACCATTAGGTTAGATGTATCCTATCTTTTTGTCATGACCAAGCCTGTAGAGGGCACTTTAGTGGAAAAATGACAACAACCAAGGTTCTTCAATGTGGATTTTACTATCTTACTTTGTTTAAAGATGCCCATGAGTACTGTAGTCAATACCCTAAATGTGAACAATTAGATCGTATCACTAGGAGGGATTTGATGTCTCTCAACCCCATTATTATGGTAGAGATCTTTGATGGTTGGGGTATAGATTTTATGAGACTATGTCCTATTTCTTTTATGAATGAGTATGTGTTGCTAGTTGTTGATTATATGTGTAAGTGGGTTGAGGCTATTCCCACTATGACTTATGAGGCTAGATTTGAGGTGAAATTTATAAGGTAGAATATCTTTTCTAGGGATGGCATGCCTTGTGCTATTATTAGTGATCGGGGTACACATTTGAACAATCAATCCTTTGATTCATTGCTGAAATGGTACTCCATTATCCATAGACTAGCCACTTCCTATCATCCCCAAACTAGTGGGCAAGTCGAGGTTTCTAATAGGCAGATCAAGCAGATTTTAGAGAAAACTATCAAGAATAGCAGGCATAATTGTGTTGACAAGCTTATTGATGCTTTATATGTTTATAGAATGGCTTTTAAGACACCTTTTGGTACCGGTATGTCACCTTATAGAGTAATCTATGAAAAACCTAGTTACCTAGTTGAGCTTGAGCATTGAGTTTGGTAGGCTATTAGGACCTCAACTACATTCTTACTGCAGAAGGTGAGGAGAGGAGATTGCAGTTGAGCGAGTTAAATGACATTTGAACTGAGACCTATTCGTGGTTACTAGCTCAGCGAATGGTGAAAGAAAACACAAGGGGAAAAAAGAAAGCATCGACCATGTTTAACATTAGGCCAGTTCTTGCACAGTCAGCCCAGCTCTCCTCTTAATGCCACATTAGTAGCTGCTCCGCATAGGCCTATTCATGGTTACCGTCCCAAGAGTGGAAAATAAAGAAAGAAGAATAAGACAGCACAGCCCACACGTGCCCACTTCCTTCCAACAACCCATTTTTCATTTTGTCTCCCATCGAGTGGCCCAACATAGCAGACCTAGCCATCTAGTTTTATCTTGTTTTTAGTCGACAATGAAATTCTCCTGTCTGATGCTAATTGAAGAAGATTGAGGGCAATGAAGTTATTTCCAAATTTCTAAGCAATTAAGAGTTAGGTGGTGGTGATATTGAACCAAAGTTGGAAATCATCAGAATTAGGAAAGTGGAATTGTTTGGAAATTAGGAGATTAATATAATTAGGTAAGTATCAGAGTGTTAGCACTAGTGTAAATAGGGGTTTTGGGGGTGCTTTGTAATTGATCAATTTGTCTCCCTCTCTCTTATAGCATGAGATTTCTAGGGTTTAGGAGATTATTATAAATTTTGGAATTCCTTCGAATTGAATTTAATTGCAACTTCTTATTCCAGTTTCAATTTTTCCAGTTCTAGTTCTAGTTTAATTTTTCTAGTTCTAGTTTTGATTCATGTTTTTAATTTTAGTTATTTAGGCTTTATAGTTTCAATTTTAGTACAATTTTTGTCTTCCAGAAATTTTGTCATCCAAGGTTTCAATTTTTACTGGCCCGAAACTCCTTCGGGCCAATGGTGGATGTTGAAGTCTCACGGTGATTACTCATTCAACGTTCGGATTTTTCTATATTGGTTTCCTTTAATAATTATGGTTGAGAATGTTGTCTATTCAATGATTAAGGTTATCTCTTTCTTCCCTCTTTAATAGCAATTGTTTTTCTTTTTCATGCTCTATTTTTAAGTTAGATTTTTGTGAGAATATTTTCCTTTTAGTTAGGTGGTTTAGTTTAGTTTAGTAGTTTGATACTAGTAATTAAATTCAACTCATGTTTGTGGATGACCTATGTGGTGCTACCACTACAGTTGTACACTTGTAGGTTATTTGTATAGTTCCTGAGGTACAACACAATGTAACAATCTCTTTATTGGCATCTATTGCCATGCCATGAGCTAATACCATAAATATCACGTTGCCCTTCATAATAATAGTTGACTTCTTATAATTCTACAACCCCAACTTTTGGAATCATTCCTTTGCTCAAGTCTATTATATTGCACTTTGGAGTAAGGTACCTAGTCTTAGGTATTGTGGACTTCCTCTCCTTATCCTTTTCATTTTCGAGAGTATGATATGACCCACATTAATATGACCTTATACAATAAAATATACCTTGGAATTCATTAGGTTTGACAATATAACACATAGATACCAATGAGGCTCTACCTTTACCTATATACATATGTTGCATCATTAATGAATTGGTTAGATTTTTCCCTGAGTATAACTTAAAGTTGAACCATCTTACTTTGTAGAAGGCAAAGCATATGCTAGTTCTTTTGAACTAATTGACCATTAGGAAAAAGACCACAATGAATTTAGAACTGCCTAGGGTATGTTTCTAACCTTTTTCCAGTAAAAGAATTCTTTACTATTATCAATCCTTCAAATAACTTTATCACCCTAACGTTAGTCACTCCAATTGTCTGACAATAGGTAATTTACTTTCTACTATTTGTTTACTATAACCAAGTTAAGGTCTAAGATGCTACCTTTGTTTTGAACATACAATAGAACTACTTCCAAAAATGACATTAAATCTTGCATGTTAATTCTATATTGATCCTTAGTGAGCATTTAGGCTATAACTCATATATCTTTATGACTTCTTGTAGCTCTTTCCATCTCCTTATGTATTTCACAAAATTCTTACAACTTCTTACATCTTTTATGTCTCCTTTCATCTTCTTAAATCCTTTGGCATCTGACTTTAGATTTTTTATAATATTCAAACTGTCATTTATTTTTTCCTTATATTTATAGAAATGTGTAATTTTTTATACACTACCAAATTGAAAATCTTGTATATTTTTATGAACATAGTATTTCTATAAACATAAATATAAAACTTGGTGATATGAAATATATTTGAGTTTCAACCTGAATCATCTTCACTAGTACAGAGAAAATAGCTTAACATGCTTTTAAAATTATAGTACAAAAATTGTATTCTTGTTTGATTTTCGATTTGAATCATATACAAAAATAATCAAGCAGTCGGTGATGAAACTATTTCAGCTAATTCATCTCTAAGTTTATTCTTGGCAATTTGGTTGCTATCATTGTACTATTGAACATTGGACGACCCATCCACATTTGGGTCCCTTGGTAGGATTGTAATGCACTTTTTACGCAAAATAATAAAATTGTGGAAGGTGCAACAAGAAACTATTGTTGTAAGTTGTTGCTTTAGTCTCATTTGAGGCATTAATTTAAAATTATTAATTTTTATAGGATTTCATTGTAATGGTTCTATTCAATTTTGTTGAGAAAAAATGTTATTTTTTAAATTTGTTTATGTGGAAGTGAAACTAATGTTAAAAAAAAAACACCTCAAGTGTAGAACATCTTTGTATGCTTGAATTAATTTTATTTTTATTGAATGAACTTGTTTAAAGGTTTATTTCAATGATTATGTTATTTTATATTATTTCTTCTCATCCAAAATGATAATTGTTGAAAAACATTTTTTTTTGTATAATGTTAAAAAATAATTTTTGATCATGCTATAAATTAATTTTTATAAATATCACTAATATATTACACGTAATTTTTTTAGGCAATAACTTGTTTCGCAAATCATACATCAAAGAGCAACAACCATGCATACATATCTAAAAATTATATTTATAAAATTTTTTAATAATTTAATGGCTGCTTATATCTATTCTTGCAACTTCTTACACATCCTTATAGCTCCTTACATTTACCTATAGCTGACAATTGTGTCTTATCGCAAAAAATAACTAGTCCTTAATTGAATAACTGGTTTACTATGCTTCTACGCTGATCCCGCTTATGGCCTTATACTATTTCAAATAAGGCCTTCCTCTTTTTTGACAATGAACCTTGAGGAGTGAGATCCCATTGAAGATCAAGGGACGTGGGTACATTGACGATATCAAGCCTCTCATGTAAAGGCACAAAAATAAGGACAAGTGTTATGCATTTAACAATGACTATAGGCATAAGACATAATACTACTTGGATCTAGATAAAGTGCTCCATGGGCTAGCTAGTGAAGGAAAGTTGGACAAGTACCTTAAGACTAGGCCTTGAAACAATGATTTATGAGCTATAGCCTTAGAAGCACTATCCTGGTCGTTTCAAGGGGGGACCACCTCAAACTGGTGGTACGCTCCTAAACTAGGTGTAGTAATTCCGCAAGCATACGATTGTCAACCATAGTAGTTGTGGGTCGAATCCATAGTGACGAGGTCAAATCTCGACCACTACAACTAAAACTAACCATATCAATTAAATTAAGAGCAAGAAATTGGCCAAACACAATAATTTGACTAATAGAATTAAAACTAATCTGAACATGATTAAAACTATAAACTAAATATCAACTGTTAAAGAAATTATCATAACCACTAGTGAAATTATAAATTCTAATTGACCAAGAGAAAAAGAACACGAAAGAGATTGCCGCAACCACTTCAAGCTACTGAGGAAAATGAAATCTTCGATGAGGGTCAATCATGAGTATTCAACACCCACTATGAACCTGAAGGAATAATAAAAATCAAAACTTTGAATGAAATAATTTTGAAGGTGACAAAATTAAACTAAAATCGAAATTACAAAACTTGAATTGAAACTAGAACTAGAAAATTTGAAATAAAACTAAAAATAAAATAATCGCATGAAACTCAAATCAAAAGAATTTCTAAAGTTATAATAATCTCCAAAACTACTAGAAACTAAAGCTAGAATTGTGAGGGGGAGGAAATTTCTTAATTACAAAGCAACCAAGGACCCCCATTTATATTAGAGCTAAGCCTTCAGCTTTCCTAATTACATTAAATTTCTTATTTTCCAAGTAATTTTTCCACCTTTTCTTATTTTACCCAACTTGTCAATTTCTAATTTCTCTATTGATTTGGAAAGGGACTCCACTATCATATTTCTTCAATTCATTCATGGCTTCAATCTTGAACTTTCCAATTTTCATGTGCTAATCGTCTTATGATCTGTTTGATTTGACTTGTTGCATTAAAGGAGAGTTTGGAGTTTACATCTAACATGGAGAAAAAATGAGGGTCGGATTAGACTTGCATAAGAGTTGGGTCTCCATGCTAGTTAGTAAAAAATCATCTATTCAACCCTCAATTCCTCATCCGCATAGCACCTATAAAACTACATAAAATTTTATTAGAACATAGAATAAGCTCAAAGATCACTAAAAGCTAGGTGAATAGAGGTATAATATTTAGCACTTTTAGTGACTAAATAAATACTCCCCACAAAGATTTTGTTCATCCTCAAGTAAAAGAAAATAAAAGAAAGTATACATTAGACACCTAACTCACTTTCGTAGGTATCACTATTTCGCTTAGTATGTGCAACAAACCCTTTAAACCCTAAGGCTCCCCCTACTGAACGAGTATGGTCTCGTGAATGTTTGTAGAAGATATATTTATAAAATCTTTAAAGAAGAAAAGAGAAACAAAAAGAAAAATTGAAAATCTTTTTCAACTTTCAAATATAATCAAATGTTTTGTGCAATAAACCCTTTCAACGATACACATTTGACGAATAAATCACCCTGCAACTTAAATATCAAATTATACACATGCACAATGTACATATCAAGGCTCTTAGTCCTCCAGGATGACCCCCACCTACCAATTTTTCAACTCATAGACCATCAAAATAGTGAGTTCATCCTATTGTGTAGTGTGCAAGTATACCATCATCTTAAAAGTTAAGCTTACCGAGGTTTTACTCAATCGCACTTGACTGACTTATTGATTTGGCAAGCGAGCTTTCCCAGTAGCAGTATTACTTCAAAGGGTACCACTCAATAACACATGCGTCAAAGGGTTACTTGCCATTTCTGACTTCATAAATTTTTATTTTGATTTTTTCTCTATTTTTCAACTTTTTTGTCATTTTTTTGGCTGCACAAAAAAGACGGTGTGCAAATCAAGCCATGAAAGCCTAAGATCTTAAGTTAATGGTGATATGTCAGCAAGGGTTGGACTCAACATAATAATGGAATAACAGGGTTAGAACCAGGGTAAGAAATGACATACTTTGAACAAAGGTGTATCATGTACACAATTGTTGTGCACAACCAATGCCAAGTCACAAGTAGTCAATGTCAATCAAGAGAGTACAACTCCCAAAATCACACAAAAATAGAAACTTTTTTTAGTTTTTTTTTTTAAATCTTCTCTTTTTTTTTCAAAAATGTTCCAGGCATAGCTTTCTCTCCCCTACGTCAAGATCACACAACGTTTGAGGCATGGCTTTCTCTCCCTTACATCAAGATCACACAATGTTCGTGTTGTGAGAAATAACCAGCAAGAACACAAAATAAAAGAAATACAAAACGAAAAGATGAGAAATACACATTACATAAGGGATAGAACAATAGTACCATGTCAGGTGCAGAACTACACCTAAGCTATAGCCTCCTAAAATTTAGTTAGACATAGGATCATGGAGCGTCAACTACTCCATAACAAAGTGGAGCATAGCTACTCAAATCATAGCTCATTATTAAACATAGTCGCTCATCAAACTTACAAGAAAAACTCTCAAGAACAATGAAACAACAAAAATGAGAGAGTTGAAGCCAGACACATACGATTAATGTGGCACAATTAGGGGCTTGCTCCAACTTATCAAATTGTTGCGCCTAGCCTTGTAACAGACAGACATACTCACAACAAGCCAACAAATTAGTCATCGTCCTAGTAAGTTGAACATCATGAATAAGCTATCTAGGCATATCAATGGATGCTAAGTCCACAAGTCTCTTAATCTTGGCACGTGTAAGTATCAGTCCAAATCTGCAGTCATTGGCAAAAAACGTCTTAAACTTTAAAAATTCAGACTTGGGTGGCTCAAAGAGATAAGCACCTGTGATATGGTGAAAAGAACAGCATTCATATTCAACATAGATATCCACATTCAGACTCTCATTGACATCAAACCCACATAAAAAAGAGTCATACTCCACAGAGAATGATCATCGTTAAATTCCAAATTAGTGGCCTCAACCACCCCCTCACGTGACTTCTGTACTCAAATATCTTTCGGTTTATTAAAGTAATAAAGCTCATCGAATCCTTAGCACTTTCAAACTCTTCAGCCTCCTCAAACTCACAAGAGTAATTAAAACGGGAAGGTGGGTTAGTAGAAACTAGGACATCCCCAGTGACATCCCTAGGTGTGCTTGTTTAGGGCCCAAACTCATATGATAGAGACATAAGAAGGTCATTCTCTTACTCTAGGTCAGACATAGGCATATCATCAAGCAAGTGGGCTCTAGATTGGATGGAAGGCTCAAAACCACCATAAAAACTGACTATAGGTTGAAGAGATCCTAAACTAGAGTCAGACTCATGCAAATTATTATCCTGCCAGCTCTGATTAAAATAGTCAGAATATTAAGACATTTTCTCATTCATGGTCTCTATCATTTTACCTATCAATTCATGTATCGTCTTTCTAAGATTCGCACTTGTAGCATCAACATAATCATGATAAGGAATTAGAAACGTTATGATTAGTAGACTTACAATAATCGCACCAAAAAGGAATCACACAAGTGTGAGATCGGTGATCATATATAAGAGTTCCCTACAGTGATTTTGGTGGTGAGGAATGACATGAAAAGCGCACTAGCTATGAGTCAGGTATCTTAATGTCAGTCTAGCATGTTCAAACTCGTAAGTATCCCAATCTAAATTTTCAAAGAAATCCCAAACCTTATCTGGATTTGGACAATAATCCTAGTAATCCTCCAAGGTATATGGACCCAACATAAGCTTTAAATTCCGCATTCAAACCCACAACATGATCGAAAAATTTTCCACTTTTCAAAATTTTGATGCAATTAAGTACAATAATCATTAAGTGTGGATAAATAGCTCTATAAAGGTTCATGCTTAAATTGTGGGAAATGCAAACCTGGCATTCTTTGATTTTTTTTCAATTTTTGTTTTCAACAAAAAACATAAAAGAAAGAAAAAACATGAAAAGCAAACACCCAAAAGAAAAATAAATAGCAAATTTAAGAAAACTACAAAGTCAAAATTATATGTAAACTCAAAATCCAGCAAAAATTAAACATAACATGCACATTTTTTTTCCTTATTTTTTTTAGACCTTGAATAATTCATAAAAATTTAAATAGAAAATTATTTTCAAAAATTGCAAAAAATTTGAAAAATTACACAAAAACCCTCTTAGACTCTAAAATCCCTAGTAAACTTCTAAAATATCAGAAAAGAAAATAAGCACTGAATTAGCATAAGAAATTCAAAACAGAAACCTAAAAATAGAAAATATATGCACTGATTGCACTTATTTTTTCAATTTTGGTCGCGCTTGCATTGTTCACACTTGTGGCATTCTATTCTAATTTTACAATTGACAGAAAATGCAACTACAAAAATAATAGAAGAAGGAATTGACTTAAAAAACTCAAACTATAAATTCTAACACAGAAACAAGAACACATGAAATCTAGACTAAAAACAATTAAAACTAAACAAGCCCTCACTAAAAATAAAAACCAAAAACACATTATGAGGACTCAATCAACTAACTCTAGACTCAATTTGCAACCTAATTTCATGAAATCCATCCCCGGCAACGACGCCGAAAACTGGTTATGCTCTAAAGGGGGTATAGTAATACTGTAAGCATATAGTTGTCAGCCGTAGTGATTAAGGGTCGAATCCATAGGGACGACGTCGAATCGTTGCCATTTGAAGTAAAACTAACACATATTAATTAAATTAAAAGCAAGAAACAAGCAAAACAAAATCATTCGACTAATAGAATTGAAACTAAGCTGAACATGATTAAAACTGTAAACTAAACATCAACTGTTAAAGAAATTATCATAACCACTAATAAAATTATAAATTCTAGTTAACCAAGAGACGAAAGAGAGGAAAGAGATTACTGCAACCGCTTAAAGCCAATGAGGAAAATGAAATCTTCAATTAGTGCCAATCACGAGTATTCAGCATCCACTATGAACCCAAACAAAAAATAAAAATCGAAACTTTAAATGAAATAATTTTGGAGGTGACAAAAATTAAATTAACAACAACCATCATCATGAAGAAGAGATCGACACCATCAATTGGACAACAAGGTGCTTGGTAGACATGATATCTCAAACTGAAAGTCGATTGGGGCTAAACATAATGAGTAATAGAAACTCATAAATGACTTCGCCAAACAACAACATGAACATGAATTTGAAAATGAAAGCGAGGACGACGTATGGTCCATCCATTCAGTTCATAAGGTGAATCCATCACCAATGGATCAAAGAATTAAGAAATTAGAGTAGCTTCTAAGGTGCTCTTAAGTATTTTAAAACCAATTCATAGACCCCATCCTTTTCACACTTATGTCAAAAAGGAAGTTGCTTGTCAGGTTTTCCCATCTCAAAATCTTGAAGTTCATAGGGTCGGGTAACCCTTCATGCTATTAGAGAAATTTTCTTTACATTATGAGCTTAAAGGATGTAAACAAGGCCCTCTTTTCAGAAGTATTTCCTCCTATTTTAGGAAAGATAATGAGTCGTTGGTTCAATTCCTTTGACCCATAGAAGGTTAGCACTTAGGATAACGTAATAAAAGAATTCTTATCGCAATATTCTTACAACATGAAATTATCTACCACACTTTGTGACTTGGAATTGCTAAAAAGAGACGAAAAATAAAGCTTTCCAAACTTTATAGCCCGATGGATGGCAAAAGCCCGTTTTGTCTTAAATCATCTAGACGAAACAGACTAAGTTCGTATAAATGTAAAAAACTTGAGGCTAAATTATAATTAACACCTCAAATTCCGCCTTTTAAACATATTTATTTAACTGCTTTTGTAATAGTTGAGGTTTTTAATTTCAAGTTATCCATTCGGATTAATAATTTTATTAGCTATGTTTTATTATGTTAACTACGTTAAACTAATCTTGTGTGGTAGTTGAGTATAATTAATTTATGCAAACTAGTTTTATAAATTTTCTTGATTCATTACGTGATTATGAGAAATTAGGTGGTTACTTAAAAATTAGGCCGAGGCGTGATCATGCAGGATTAGTAAGTTGGGTGGGTTATTTGAGGTCGGAATTAATCAGGCTTGGCATACTTAGGCCTAAATTCATTTTGAGTTTAACAAGTTAAAAAAAGAAAAAAGGGGGATTAAACCCACCATTTACTTGACGGTCAGAGAAAGGGGTGCGGGCTTGCTTTCTTTTAGGCACAGCCCGAAGAGAGACAAGAGGGAGAAAGGGAGAGAGAGGCCGAGAGGAGAAGAACCACGATAGCAGTGGCGGGCAAGGACAGAGACTGGTTGACCATTTGGCACTAGGAAGGAGGTGGATGACGAGTCTGTGAGGCGTACACACAGAGGGGGACTTGAATTTGGGCTCGAAATAGTACTGAAGAAGGAGAAGACTAAGGGCAGAACTGTGGTAGAAGTAGAGCTAGAAAGGAGGAAGACGCAGAGGGGAGCAGCAAGGAGACTAAAACCAATTCATTCAATCCAAACAAACCTTAGAATTGGGTCCATACCCTTGACATTGAGGTAGGTAGTTCTCTAATCATAACCTAATGTTAATTTCGAATTGCTTAAATCTAGCCATGTAGTTTTGATTGATTATTGCAAGACTTGGGTTTGTTATGTGTTTATACTTACAATATGATTGAGGATAAAGAGTTGGAATTCATTCATGGTGGCATTAAAGTGAAGTGATGAGTGTACTTAAATGATTGTGAATTTGAGATTAATTTGAGTTGGTGTTATAATGAGGGAGATTGGGGAGTTAAAAAAAATTAGAATTGCTATAATGGTTGCCTTTCCTTTTGATGATGTTATGATGTGAATTCTTGCATGCTCAACCTAGGTTGGTTAGTTGGTAGCACCATAAGGATCTTGTTGGCCCATATTTAACACCTACGAACCTTGTTGGGTTTTGGTTTTGAGTGCATAACAGAAGAGGATAGAATTGAAAGTTAGGAGAGATACTACTGCCGGTTCAGTAGTTGGTCCACCCCTGGGTCGGTCTATGAGCGATGCAATAAAATCTACCCTTGGCTCCTTGAGTGGTATGTGAATCCACCTGAGCCTGCCTTGGTTTATTGAATTACATGTGCGGTATGTCTATCGTATTTGTGACAAATGTCCTTGAGTGGTTTTGGGGCTGCCTAATGCTCTAAAATCTACCCTTGGCTCCTCAGTCTCCTAAGTAATGTACTTAAGGTATGCAAATCAATGTAACCAGTGGTTTAGCCTTAATCTCCCTTTATTGGTTCATACATGTGATCATCTAGGTGACACTATCCTGAATTACAGTCTTGGTTGTACATGGTTGCCTGTGAGTTAGAAACCTCAATTGAAATGGCACCGCAACACTAGATTCAATATATGTGAGTTGATTTAAAAAATTCCACTCAACCTTGGGGCTCTGGTTAGTGAGTCACCCAAACTGGTTATGGTGATTTGACAAGCGTTATTATGCACACACATTGAACAAACAAGTTTAAGTAAACCTGGAAGGCACCTGCTCGACTAATGGGCTTAAGCTTTTGTTTTTAAATAAGTAGGCCTAACCTTGAGTACATGGTTCTCAAAACTTGTAATTCCTGACAATGAGTTTAAGCACCTTTAATACAAACTTGATAGTTTTGTGGTTGACTTACAACTTACAAGTTGCTTACCAACGTTCCCATTAAAACAAAAGGTTGCTACATTTTTCACAAGTCAGTTTTTGACATTACTAAGGCATTATTAGCTTTTTCTAAGATTAAAAATGCTACTATCTTAATATTTGAGATTGTTTAAATTAGTTTGAATGATCTCATGGTTGTTTTGGGAAAAGTACCATTTTGTGAGAATATTGAGTCAAATGGTACTAGTTTTTCTCGTAAGTGACACTTATTGATTTGAGGTTCATTTTAGTGAACATGATCTTTTCTTACATGTTTGAAAAAGTGAATTTCACTTGAGAAGTTTTGGGGCAGAAGGATAGTGCTATTGTAAAGGACTCGATCTTGGGAGTAGTCCTTAAGATCCTGAATAAAGTAGGAATTCTAGCCGTTACTATCATAACGAGGATATGAGTTCATTGACTTTGGGAGGCCCCAAGGATAAAAAAAAATTTCATGAGTTATATTACTCACTTAGTGAGTAACATGTGAATCTCATGCCTTGAAAGTGATCTTATTACTTGTTATGTGTTAAAAACTTCTCATTTATGAAATGTGCAACTGAAAAGATTTGGGAAGTATGCATACTATTTGGAATGAACTCTTATTGAATTATAATCCACTTTCTTCATAAAGAAATCGATTTATAATTATTTAACTTGGTTTAAGTGGAGCTTCTTACACTTTGTGCATATTTTCCTCTTCTTATGAAAGAATTCAAGTTGGTAGCTTTTAAAGCAATCCCTTATTGCTAAATGGTGAGCCAAGACCCGAATAGTGAACCTCCCTTAATGTTTAGATAAAGTGAAGGATGGCTTGACATTGGAGCCTTATATACTTAATATGCTTATATTAAATACCATTTCATGTGATTGCTACATATGGTATTGTATGTAACTATTTTGTTTTTAGGATTACGGATTATCCACTGAGCATCTGCTAGCTCACCCTTTCTCTCTTTTCCTTTTCCCACTAGGTTCTTAAAAGGACATGTGGTTCTTTGATTGATGCCTCTTAGCTTCTTGGTTACTAAGTGTTAGGGGAATTATATTTAGATTCATAAGTTTAATGGTGTAATGTGATGTATTCATAAGTTCTTGAGCATATGTAAGTTAAATACATTTGTTCATGTACTTTACATCATCTAGCAGTCACTCTAAATGGCTATGTGGGCCAAACATCAAGATAGATAGTCGTTTATTAAATTAGAGTCGAGTTGTTTCCAAGATGTAAACCCAATGCTATGGGTGTGTGATCTATTGAGTTGTACCTTTCATTTCTTTCTTTTATTTTACTCCGGGCATGTGACCCACAGAGTTGTGGTCTCTAGCATGTAGCTGTTGAGCTTGTTGGATATAACTTTAATGTTTTAATTGTTACAGGTACCTAATGTAAGGCTATGAGCCTAAAACACAATCGATTTTTAAGCAGAACTCTATCCTATTCATTCTAAAATTTTTGAAATCACTAATACTTCTAAGCTTAGGGGTATGAGTGTTACAATATGATGCTAACATGTTAGTAGAGGATGAATTACGAAAGAGCCCAAAGAACTTTTACCAAAGTAACAAAGGCTCTTTCAAAGACAAGAAAACAACTTTAAGCTCCAATATCAAAATACTAAATAAGGTTAACATGGTAGAGGCTTCAAGATCCCTTTGCAATTATCGGGTCTTCATCCTGCTTAGAATGAAGCCCAGAGAACCCCTGAAAAGACATGAAAGTTAGGGATTCCTGAAGTTTATTGGCTCCAAGCCTGATGCTTCTGAAGAAAAAAAAAAGCACCACGAATGACATTAATGCCTAGAGCAATTACAGTGTGGGAATGGGCACCCTGCATATCGAAGCATAGCATTGAATCACGTAATACAAGGCATGATAGACAATGGAAGTTTTCCCTTCCTAAATACTACAAAATCCAACAATCGTGCTAATCCTTCAGGTTCTCTACAGGTGATCTTTACTAAAGAAGAAGAATTTGACCTATCCATTCTCATTAGGGATGAGGTCAACACAGTATGTGGTGATCACCAAGAGGACGTCTGGCTAACCCCCCTTATCTATATTAAAACCACTTAGGTTAAATGGGATGAATGATGTATCATGCTGGGAAAAAGGGAGAATTCACGTTCAAGGATATGAACAAGCTTAATGACGTGTGGAGTGAAAAGGGTTGCATTAACGGGAATGGTACAGGAAGAACGGGGAAAATAGAAAAATCGATAAAACTGAAATGAGTCACGGATACTGATTTCACAACCAGGAATTATCTTAAGGCACTTGATCGTTAATTAGGATACATATTTCACCACCTAACTTAAATTAAGACTAACTTGAACACCACCTTCCTTGGGCTAAGTAAGGATAAGCAAGTAGAGAATTTACCGGTAATAGACACTGAGGAGTTAAACTCAACCTTAGATTTTAATTCAACAACAGTGTCTTACAAATTTGGCAGCCAGTGCTCAAATACACGGTCCTAAGCTTTCCCTTTACACTAGAAACCATTAAAAGGTTACTTCATGCTTAGGAAAGGTCCTAAACTAGCTTAACCAAAGTAAACTTACAAAGCATTACAAATAATGAGCCAAGTATTACAACAAATTAATAACTAAACAAAAGTCTAAGCTCTTGTAATTAGCCAAGTTGATCTGTGTGCACATGGGAGAGAGAAACAGTGGTGGCTTGCATGTCCTCTTTACGGCCAGCCAATTAGAACGGCCTTGGTGTCCTTGCCTTTGCATGAAGTAAGGTGACACGTCGCTTGCTTAGCCTTTAAGGATGTTGACACGTGTCCTGCAATGTGGCACGCATGTGTGCCTGGTTAGGTGATTCACAGCTTAGTAAGCACCCAAGTGTGCAAGGTGGAGGTGTAAGAAAACCCAGCTAGGAAGGTAAACTTAAGCTAGAAGCAAAATAACACAAAGGATTCGTTTCACAAGGTTCTTGGGGAGCTTGTTTACCTTGCTCAGTGGCGCGTCATGTGGCATTTCTTTGCATGAGGGGTAACCTTGAAGTGTGTACAACCCCCCTGTATTAAGAAAACAATCTTAGATCATGATCTAGATGCCTAAACAACAAGTTTAATCAAATCGCGCAGATTAGGAGTAAACCAGGTAGGTTTCTATTTTGGGCTGTTTTAGGACATTTGGGCTGGTTTTTCGTTGGTTTTCATTTCGTGCTTTGTTTCTGTGCTTCCTAAAATAACTTACAAAAAACGAATTACATAATTTGGACATCATTTGGGCTATGAAATAACAAAAAGAAAACCGGGTATGTGCTGGGATGAACTAGCAGTTTTGACCTTCAGAATTGTTCTTGGCTTTGAGTGAGCAATTGATGTCCAATTTGAGTGATTCTTGATTCCATGGAAAGGGGACATCTTGGGAAACTACAATATGCAAAAATGTTGGACTTAAATCTCAAGAGGCATAAGCAATTTGATAAATGAAACCGGGATGTTGCACGGTTTTGTACCTAGGACATTCTGTTTGTGTTCCTTAGCAAAATATAGGTCTTTTCTTGGACTTTTGCTTCTTAATGTGACTTACCTAAACTTATTTGAATGCCTAAAACATTTTGCCTTTAGGTATCTCCATCATCCTCCCCTCGTTGAAAAGAGTTTGACCTCAAATTTTCTAGATAATCACGATCCAAGTGGTATCTTAACTCCTCTGGATGAAATATAATCAACCACTTAAACAAGCCTTTTTTGACCTTGAAGACTTTGTACCCATGTTGAACAGCACAAATCCATTCCTTTTTTCATCTTAAAGGTGTTTAGAGTAATGGTTCCTGATAAATAAGAAAAGGACTGAAATGGTTATGGTTCTTTTGTTGTTTGCTTTCATGGAGTGTAGAAGGGAAAAAAGGTGCCAAGGTGTTCTCCTTTTCTTCACTAAGGATCAACGAACATACCTTGATGTTCTTGTTTTGTTCATTCTCAACAGTTTCAAAACTTAACTTCAAATACTGTGGAGTTAAACTTAACTTTAGATTTCAACAACACTGGGATACACGGCCTAGTACTAAGATGAACTAGCAGTTTTGATCTTCAAAATTGTTCTTGGCCTAAGTAAGGATAAGCAAGTAGAGAACTTGCAATAACAGCTAATGAGGAGTTAAACTCAACTTTAGATTTCAATCCAACTACACTATCTTACAAACTTGGCAGCGTAGTACTTATATACACGGCCCTAAGCTTTCCCTTCACACTAGGAAACCATTAAAAGGTTACTTCATGCTTAGGAAAGGTAATAAACTAGCTTAAGTAAAGTAAACTTACAAAGCATCCTCAATTGAACTAATTCGAAATAATGAGCCTCGTATTACAACAAATTTATAACTAAATAAAAGTCTAAACTCTTGTAATTAGCCAAGCTGATCTGTGTGCACATGGAGAGAGAAAAAGTGATGGCTTGCCAGTCCTCTTTATGGCCAGCTAACTCGAACGCCCTTGGTGTCCATGCCTTTGCTTGAAGTAAGGTGAGACATCGCTCGCTTAACCTTTAAGGATGTTGACATGTGCCTTGCCATGTGCCACACATGTGTGGCTACTTTGATGAATCAAAAGCTTTGTAAGCACCGAAGTAGGCATGGTGGTGGTGTAAGAAAACCCAGCTGGGACAGTAAACTTAAGTTAGAAGCAAAATAGCACATGAGAGCTGTTTTACACGGTTTTTAGGGGGCTCGTTAACCTTGCTTAGTGGCGAGTTATGTGGCATTTATTTGAATGAGGGGCAACCTCGAGGTGTGTACAAACCCTCTATATTAAGAAACTAAGGTCAAATCATGAACTAGAGGCCTAAACAGGAAATTTAATCAAACGACGCAGATTAGGAGCTAAACCAGCAGGTTTCTGTTTTGGGAAGTTTGGGCTGGTTTTTCATGGGTTTTGTTTTCATGCTTTGTTTGTGGACTTCCTAAAATAACTTTGTAACACCCCGGACCTCACTGGGTCGTATTACACACCACAGGTTTCCCTGGGAAAGACTGTTAAGGCAACTTGCTTAAACTTATTTGAAACGTAACATAAAAGAGACTCAATATTTAAGCCACTATAACATAATTGAGTCTCGAGTTTAACCCTCAGGTTAGGAATGCTAGGATTTTCTTAGTTTTCTGGGGCAAAATGGGCTGAGTTTCCCTTAAAAACTAACCATTTCCCAGGCTTATAGCCTTACATTATATCCCTACAATACATAAGGTAGTCAACAACACCAACAACTCAACCGCTACACACCAGAGTCCCCAACTCTACGGGCCACGTGCCCGGAGTATATAGAGCTTTCTATATTTCATAAACTTTACAAGGAAAAATATTAATTACATAACCTTACAATCACAATCGACAGTACATAACCATATCATAAACACAACAACACAGTCCAAGCAAGTCCACTCTCGGCGCTCCATGCATCAGTCACATACCTGTGGAACTGGGAAAAGGGGAAAAGTAATGGGAATGAGCAACGACCGCTAAGTGAGTAAACCCTCTCTCCCAAGACATACTTAAAATACATATTAACTTACGAAAGCCATTCGTAATTCATTTTAGTTGAAGAGCTTACACATAATACATCATATTCGAACCATAAACCAAGTGAATGAATAGTCATACCAAAAAGTTTAACTTTAGTAAAAACTGTAATACATTGACCTACCGTAATAAAGTTACGTAAACCCAGAAACATAGCATAAAAGGGGTTTTACGCATAAGTTTCACTTACCGAAAAACATACATCGTAAGTTATTCACGTAAATGAGGAGACTAGACTCTTAGAGGTACTTTGTTACTGCCATCCCGAGTCGGCCAAACTCGAGCGGCAACATACGCCTATCCGAATAGGCATCATACCATGATGAGACATAATTTTCATACATAGACTTCAGGCGGGAATCAAACCACCATCCCTGAATCTATCATAACGTAACATGTGTGATACCAGGCGGGAACTAAGCCACCATCCCTAGGTCTCAGACTTAAGCTTAAAGTTTCTAGAGTAGCTCCTCCACGTATACATAGACATAAACATAATCATTCGTAAACATACGTACTTATTCATATATATATATATCTTAGGAAGACATAAACATAATCTTTCATACACATACATACTTATACTTATACTTATTAACTTGTATAAACATAATCATTCATAAACATAGATACTTCGTAGACAAACATGCTTATACTTATTCGTATATAAGTTTTCTGAACTTAAAACGTGAAAACATAATTTTCTTACAACTTTAGCTCTAGGCAAACAACAAGAAAGGCCTTTTAAAACATAGTGAGTATCCTAACTCACTATTTAAAACTTGGGTAGTTACTAGCATGTGTTGGAGTAATGGCACCCCAGAATGGTGTTCACTTACTCTTCCTATCTCTTTTGTTATCCCATATGGAACTTTTGGGAGTAGCTTCAAAAGGTTATATATCCCACTCTTCTTGCATTTGTCGAATAACTTGAAGCAATGTTTTAAGGGGCGTTGAGGGGACTTGGGCTGCCACATGCGCCTGCGCCCGCCCGTCTGGTCCGGGCTGGACGCGGCACAGGTCGCAGGCTGTGGGCTTTGGCCTTACACTATATTTTTTGGAGGAATTTTCGATAGGACTGATTGCGTATGAGCTGCCATATTCCTAACGGCTAGTTGACCAAGTCTTCCTCCATCTCTGCCTCAATCACCATGATCCTCTCCCCATTAATCCTTCAGTTACATTATTCTCTCCTTTGCCTGATTTTTTGCTCCCATTTCACGCCTTCCTTTATTGCTTGGTTGGAAGTTTTTCTCTCCCCCAGTCCACTATAAAAGAGACCCTTCTACAACTCTGCAGAACACACAACCAACACATTCTCTCTTCTCCTCTCTACTTCCTGGGCATACAAGTTGCTATACTCCAAAGCTTCTCCCTCGAGTGCACGAGTGCGAAGCCAGCTGTGTTAAACCTTGGGGAGTTTCTTCGCCATAATGATTTGCACCCAAGTCGGGTGAATTAAGCTTTCAGGTCAGTGGTTTATACCACGACACAGGTCATCTCCTTCTCCTTCCAACAGCTATTACTATTCATTTTTCTATCAATCTGAAAGCTTAATTAAAATGGCTACTGGTCCAAAAGCTCTACCCGATCTCCATAAAATTGAACCTCTTGATGGAACCAATTATAAATGTTGGTCTCAAAAATTGCTTCTCTGCTTTGAGCAACTTGAGATCGACTACGTGCTCACTACTGATCTCCCTGATGAAGGCAACCCAGATTCTAAACCTGCAACTCCTACTGTACCCAACACTCCTCCTATTCCTCTTGACGAAGCCACAAAGAAGAAATTCGAAAAGGACAACAAACTTGCTCGCAATTACCTTTTGAATAATATGTCTAACCCTTTGTTTGATCTGTTTGTAATCTTTAAATCTGCCAAGGTCATCTGGACCAAAATTGAGGAAAAATATGGTTTAGATGACATCGGGAAACGAAAATACGTCTTCGGCAAGTGGCTACAGTTCCAGATCATGGACGACAGACCTATCATGGAACAGGTTCACGTCTACGAAAACCTGTGTGCTGAGGTCCTAGCAGAAGGCATGAAGATGTGAGAAATCCTCCAAGCCAACGTGCTGATAGAAAAATTTCCACCATCCTGGAGCGATTACAGAAACCACCTCAAGCTTAAAAAGAAAGATCTTACACTGCAGAAATTAATAAGCCATATGCGGACAGAGGAGGCAAACCGGTTGAAAGATAAGATGTCTTCCCTTTCTTTAAATTCTGTTAGTTCTAACCTGGTTGAATATGTTGTACAAACAAACAAAGACAGGTTCAAAGGCAAAGGGAAGAGATTTCAGAAGCCAACTCAAAATCTCAGGAATCAGAATTCTGCCAACAAAAGGATTCAGAAACCGAAGGTGGTGTGCTATGTGTACGGCGGGCCTGGACACAAGGCCTACCAATGCAATCAAAGGAAAGGGTCAATCCAAGCCAAACACAAGTTTGCAACACCTACTGCCAACATTGCTGAAACCGAGGATGATGAGATTATCTGTGCGGTTACAACCGTGGAGGCCAATCTGGTGCATAATCTGTCAGAATGGATCCTGGATTCTGCAGCATCAAGGCACTTCTGTGCCAACAAGGAACTCATGACTAAGTTTGAAGATGTTGTTGATGGACAATGCGTCTACATGGGCAACTCTTCTACAGCTGCTGTCACGGGTAAAGGGAAGATTTTACTTAAGTTTACTTCTGAAAAATTATTGTCTTTAAGTAATGTTTTATTTGTCCATTCCCTTCGTAGAAACTTGGTCTCTAGTACCCTTCTTGACGTGGTTGGCCTTAAAATTGTGGAAGAAGCCGGTAAAGTTGTTATCATGTGAAATGGGGACTTCGTTTTGAAGGGGTATCGTAGTGGGGGACTCTTTGTTTTGAATGCTGTTGCACAAATTAATAATGAAACTGCTGCCAATTCTGTTTATATTGCTGAGTCCGTTGATCTGTGGCATGGTAGACTTGGACATGTTAATTTTGCTTCATTGAAAAGAATTAGAAACATGCGTTTAATTCCAAATGTGAATACTGAAAATTGTTCTAAGTGTCCAGTCTGTGTTGAAGCAAAATTTGCTAAGAAACCTTTTAAAAATGTAACAACCAGAAAAATAGAATTGTTAGAACTTTTGCATTCAGACTTAGCAGATTTTAAGAATACCATGAGTAAGGGTGGAAAGAAATGGTATATCATCTTTGTAGACGACTACTCTAGGTATACCAAGATTTACCTTATCAAGTCTAAAGATGAAGCTGAGGAAATATTCTTAAAATACAAAGCCGAAGTTGAGAATCAGGTAGACCGAAGAATCAAAAGACTTAGATCTGACAGAGGTGGGGAATATGACACAAATTCTTTGACTGCCTTTTGTGAGAAAAATGGCATAATACATGAGACTAGTGCCCCTAACACTCCTCAACAAAACGGTGTTGCTGAACGGAAAAATCGTACCCTTAAAGACATGATGAATGCCATGCTCATTAGTTCTGGTCTATCTGATAACATGTGGGGGGAGGCTGTCTTGACCGCTTTTCTTAAACTCAATAGAGTTCCCCATAAGAAGTTAGTTCAAACCCCATATGAATTGTGGAAAGGGTATGCTCCCAACTTGAATTATCTGAAAGTGTGGGGGTGTCTAGCCAAAGTTGCACTACCTAGTTATAAACGTTCAAACATCGGCCCCAAGACTTTTGATGCTGTTTTTATTGGTTATGCTCAAAACAGTGCTGCATATAGATTTATGTCTTTATCCGATTGCTCTATTTCGAAGTATAGAGATGCTGATTTCTTTGAGTATGTTTTCCCTTTAAAAAGGAATGTGCCTCATATTGTATCTAATATTGTACCTGAACATGTGAACTTGCCTGCTTCTAGCTCTAGTATTAGAAACTTGAAAACTGAACCAAGAAGGAGCAAGAGACAGAGGATTGAAACTAGTTTTGGCCCTGACTTTATCACCTCCTTTTTGGTAGAAGTCCTTGAGAACTTTGACATTGATGCTTTGACCGATGAACTTGTGTCTCTTTATTTACTTGAGGAAGATCCTGAAACCTACCAAGAGGCTATGAGGTCTATAGATGCTAACTTCTGGAAAGAAGCTATCAAGAGTGAAATAGATTCCCTTGAGTCAAACAAAACTTGGGAATTGACCGACTTGCCTAAGGGTTGTAGACCCATTAGTAGTAAATGGATCTTCAAGAAGAAACTTAGGACAGATGGCTCTATTGAAAGGTACAAAGCTAGATTGGTCATTAGAGGCTTTGATCAAAAGAAGGGAATTGATTTCTTTGATACTTATTCTCTTGTGACCAAAATTGCAACAATTAGAGTGTAGTTACTTTGGCTGCTATCCATGATCTTGTGGTACATCAGATGGATGTTAAAACAGCATTCCTCAATGGTGACTTAGAAGAAGAAATTTATATGTCACAACCTGAAGGGTGTGAGGGCCCTGGTCAGGAGAACAAAGTATGTAAACTAAGAAAATCCCTGCATGGTCTAAAGCAAGCCCCAAAGCAGTGGTATGAGAAATTTGCTAGTTCTTTAGAGAAAAATGGCTTTACTGTCAACAACTCAGATTCTTGTGTTTATTCCAAATTGTTTGGATCTGATTATGTGATCATATGCTTGTATGTGGATGATATGCTAATATTTGGTACCAACCTATGTGCCATAAATGAGACTAAATGAATTCTGTCTTCTCTCTTTGCAATGAAAGATTTAGGAGAAGTAGATGTTATCTTGGGGATCAAACTTATAAAAACCAAGAGTGGCTTTTCCTTAAGTCAGTCTCATTACATTGAGAAAGTGTTGAAAAATTTTAACTCTTTCGATGTGGTACCTGTAAGAACTCCCTATGACCTTAGCACACATCTTAAAAAGAACAAAGGACCTAGTGTGTCTCAAATTGAATATGCTAAGATAATAGGGAGTGTGATGTTTCTCATGAACTCCACTCGTCCTGACATTGCATATGCAGTTAGTAGACTAAGTAGGTACACTCATAATCCTGCTAAAGAACATTGGGATGCACTTCATCGTTTGTTGAGATACCTTAGAGGTATTATGGATTGGTGTTTACATTTTTGTAAATTTCCTACTGTACTTGAAGGTTTTTGCGATGCTAATTGGGTTGCTGATAACAATGAAGTAAGTTCTACTAGTGGCTATGTTTTTACATTGGGTGGATGAGCTATTTCATGGAAGTCTGCAAAACAGACATGTATAGCTCGCTCAACCATGGAATCTGAGTTTATTGCTCTTGAGTTGGTAGGTCAAGAAGCAGAATGGCTCAAGGGTCTCCTGACTGACATACCATTGTTGGGGGAACAATCAACACCTGTCTCCTTGCATTGTGACTCGCAAGCAGCAATTGGAGTTACGCATAACAGTGCCTACAACGGGAAAAAGAGACATATCCGTATTAGACATGGTGCGGTAAAGCAATTGCTGAGGCATGGTGTTATCTCCTTGGAATATGTGAGATCCGAGAAAAACTTGGCAGATCCTCTTACAAAGGGATTGCCAAGAAGAGTAGTTCTTGAAACGTCGAGGGGGATGGGGCTAAAGCCCATGGAATGAAGAGATATGGTGGATACCCATTTGCGGTCAAACGAAACCATATTAATCTTCTAACTGTACTACTTCCCATCCCTATGGCGTGTAGTAGTGCGTGTGCTATAGAGAAGCACACTAAATGAATCCATAGCCTATTATGGTGGTGCTACAGAGAAGCACTTGATGGATTCTTCACTCTACAAGAGGTTGAGCTAACACATGCTCTTAATAATTCCAAGCCATGATATTGTGGTCTAAGTAGAGATAGACTGATGGAATTACCTAAGTAAGTGTGAAGGTCTGGCCGCCTTCTATGAGAGACTAGGGCTGTCTCTCTAGAGCACTTATGAGACTCGAGGTATGCGCATGGGCCTAAAAGCGCAAGTGATTATCGCGGAGTATACATCCTTTAGGGTTGATATGTGTCGAGAGGGCCTCATTCAAAGTCTAACAAGTTCAAGACTAAGCTCACTTGTCACACTTAGATGTTGCCTCTCTTCACTACGTATCAATTCAATCGAAAGATATTGATACTTAAGTATCCGACCCCTCTTCCCAGGAAATCTTTTTCATTCTTCTTTTCCTTTTGTGTACCATTAGTGGGGGATTCTTGGAGTAATGGCACCCCAAAAGGGTGTTCACTTACTCTTCCTATCTCTTTTGTTGTCCCACATGGAACTTTTGGGAGTAGCTTCAAAAGGTTATATATCCCACTCTTCTGGCACTTGTCGAATAACTTGAAGCCATGTTTTAAGGGGGGTTGAGGGGACTTGGGCTGCCACAAGCGCCCGCGCGCCGCCGCCGCCGGCCCGTCCAGTCCGGGCTGGGCGCAGGCCGCGGGCTGTGGGCTTGGGCCTGACACTATATTTTTTGGAAGAATTCTCGAGAGGACCGATTGCGTATGAGCTGTCGTATTCCTAACGGCTAGTTGACCAAGTCTTCCTCCATCTCTGCCTCAATCACCATGATCCTCTCCCCATTAATCCTTCAGTTACATTATTCACTCCTTTGCCTGATTTTCTGCCCCCATTTCACGCTTCCTTTATTGCTTGGTTGGCAGTTTTTCTCTCCCCCAGTCCACTATAAAAGAGACCCTTCTCCAACTGTGCAGAACACACAGAAAACGCATTCTCTCTTCTCCTCTCTACTTCCTGGGCATACAAGCTGCTATACTCCAAAGCTTCTCCCTCGAGTGCACGAGTGCGAAGCCAACTGTGTTAAATCTTGGGGAGTTTCTTCGCCATAATGATTTGCACCAAAGTCGGACGAATTAAGCTTTCAGGTCTGTGGTTCATACCACGACACAGGTCATCTCCTTCTCCTTCCAGCAGCTATTACTATTCATTTTTCTAACAATCTAAACGCTTAATTAAAATGGCTGCTGATCCAAAAGCTAGGATTCACAATACAACTCCAATCGCCCCATTTCATATCGTTTCAATCTTTTAAACACAAAAGAAGGGATTTGATACAAACCAAGTTTACTAACTCATAAATCGATTTCGTGAATGGTTAAAAGGCTTTTCATAATCAAAATAAATTCGCTAACGTGTAAACTACCTTATAAAATACGTTTACGAATTCGTAAAGCGACTTCGTTTCTAACTTAAAAACTACGTAAAAACGTAATTAGTTTGCTAAATCGTAAAACGATTTCATTTTCAACTTAATAACGTAATACATTTGATTATGTTATTAGTTTGTAAAACGTCTTTGTTTTAACTTGCAAGCTTCTTGTAAACAAAATAAGATTTGTTAGTGCGTAAATCGGTTTCATAAATAACTTAAAGACTTCTTATAACGTAAATTGTTTACTAAATCGTAAAACGACATAGTTTTTTTTTAATTTAAATGCTTTGTGTAGATGTAAAACGACCGCTAACTCATAAGACGACTTCACTTTGTAGCAAAAGCTTCGTTTAAATGCAATATGTCAGCTAAATCGGAAATCGAAACTCGTTTGCAACGTAACGTGTTTAGTTAATGCTTAATTCAAACTAAGTTTGAAACTTAAAAGCTTCTTATAAACGTTATAAGTTTATTAACATATAAATCGACTTTCTCTTAAACTTCAAAGCTTCTTAAAAACGTAATAAGCATGTTAAGTCGTAAAACGATTTTATTTCTAACTTAAAAGCTTCGTATAAATTTACTAAATCGTAAAACAACTTCGTGTATAACTTAGAAACCTTCTCTTAAACATAATACGTCTATTAATTCCATTTTAACTCAAGATGGGTGGGAGGATAAATTAAAGGCTTAGAATGTTCCTAAACTTGCTACCAGTATAAAACATCAGCACTTGACTCGTTTACGAGGCAAACATCTTTTCATAAATGTTCTATGTAAATGCTTCTTGAAACGTAACAGTTTTACCAGCTCTTGACTTGAAACTTCATAAAGACTCGAAAATCTATCTTGAGGCCAACTTATGAAGTAGTAGGTTTTTGAAACGCAATAACCCTAGGCTAGGTAACCCAAGTCTGTTCGAATGAAATAGTTAGTATTTGCAAACTTCTTAAAACTAAGCTTGAATATACACCAAAACAATAAAGACATCTTTTACTTTTAAACCACCCTCTTGTATCCCAAATGATGTTCATTGCTAACTGGTTGGATATGACAATCGAAAGCAACTTTAGAGAGTTATATGCAGTTCTAAATCATGAAAGCCACCATTTCAAAACATCTGGCAACCTTTCAAGAATACATTGGTTCTGACCTGGCGTAACAAAAGTTTAATTCATTTGTTTGTCCACACATACAATCGAATTCATACAACAACTTTGAATTAGCAGCTTAAGCAGAAATCACCTAAATTGATTCGAATCGACGCTAAACATATATAACCCACTTCGAATTAACACCTCAAGCATAATTCACTTAAATTGATTCGAATCAAAGCTAAACATATATAACCCACTTCAAATTAACACCTCAAGCATAATTCACCTAAATTTATTCGAATCGAAGCTAAACATATATAACCCACTTCGAATTAACACCTTATGCATAATTCACCTAGATTGATTCGAATTGAAGCTAAACATATATAACCCACTTCGAATGGACATCTCAAGCATAATTCATAATCATTATGCATAAATACTTATAACTACCAATCCAATAAACTGATTCATATAATTATTATTCGAAATCCTTAAAATAGGAGGGATTAAAGGTTTACCCACCTCGAATCCAAGCTATATGCATCCAAATTGGCTAGTATTGAAGCTAAATTCGAACTCCACACACCCAGAAATCTGACTGCCATTGCGTGAGGTTCGAACACCACAAAAGCCAAAACCCTAACTAAAGTTTTCTGAGAAATTAAACACAATTAGGAAGAATCTAGATCAAGAATGCAATTTATTGATGAAGAAGGAGTTCAAAATCACCTTGCATGCACCGAGGTTACCGGGCGTTGGTTCTAGTCCGGTCGAAATCAGCCCAATCGTGGCCGATTTTCAGCCAGTGGCGCCGTGGTGTGACGGTCGGCGGCTAGGGTGGGTCGACCAGGGCTCAAGGTCGGCGGCCAGCGTGCGTGGTGGAGAAGGGAAGGAGGCGATGAGGAACAGGGAAGACGCGAAGAAGAAGAAGAAGAAAGAGGAGAGAGACGGGGGTCGGGGTTTCACGTATAAGACCCCCCCCTTTTCCTTTTCTTTTATTGCTTTGATTAATTCTAACCTACTAACCCCACACGACTACAGCCTCCTGATTATTACTCGAGTTCCCAAGCCTTAATCTTAAACCGAAGTCCTAAATATAATCGTGCGTCAGCTTACCCAGCGCTGAATATATTTAGGATCGATTTGGTAAATTACAGAACTATTACCAAGGTTTAATAATCTGAACGTATTTGGGAATTGCTTTTGTTGAAGCTTTAAGGATTCGAAGGCTTATCTTGTTACACAACTTTAGGAAATCTATTTTTGGGATCTAAAGTTGAATAAATCAACAACTTAGGCGATATAAAAGTACGACAAAACTCTGGGTCTCACATTCTCCCCCACTTATAAAACGTTTCGTCCTCGAAACTTATACACTTTGGTCACAAGATGCGAACTAAATCCATATATACTTATATAAATGGAAGTACTTAAAAGAAAGATTTCTTACCGACTTTCATTCATGTCATGGAGCTGTGTGATTGATGGAGTCATTTTCTTGCTTGGGGGTTGTTGCTGCCTTGCCTATTTGCTGACTGAGTCCTTTGATTAGCTTGAATGTTTTCCTATACTTTCTTCGGACATTGGTTTTGGTAATGCCCAATTTCTCCACACCCAAAGCACGCCCCAGTTAATCTTGCACAGGGCCCATTGTGGAGCTTGCCACATGTATCGCATCGGGGCCTTGGCTCATATGGAGTGCGGTCCTTCTGAGATTGATAATTGGGATTAGGCTTCCTCCCATTCGCACGTACTCCTCCTTGTGAACGCTCGACCTCATGCTTCCTTTTCTGTTGCGTAGCTAACTCAGATGCCTCAGACTCATCTATAACACGCTCCACTTTGATGGCTTTTTGGTACATCGTTTGGAGGTTTGGAAAGGTTAGTGCAGCCATGTTTGTTTTCAACTTAGACTTGAGGCCTCTCTCAAATCGTTCCATTTTCATTTCCTCATTCGCCACTTGATGAGGAACAAACCTACTCAATTCATTAAACTTAGACATATACTCAATAACTGGCATTTTTCCTTGCTTTAAGTTCAAAAATTCCTGCTCCTTAGCCCATTTTACCTTCTTAGGATAGTATTTTTCATCTAATAACCTCTTGAACTCTGCCCAAGTTAGTGGTTGTTCACCTTCTCTTGGCTTAACCGTATCCCACCAAAAGCTAGCATCTTTCTCAAATAAGTGAGCTGCGAACCTCACCTTATGATTGGCAGGACACTCTATGACTTCAAACAATCCTTCAATCTTCCTCTTCCAATACTCATACTGAATTGGGTCTGGTGTTCCATCAAACGTAGGTGGCTTAAGCTTCAGAAATTTAATTAGCATCTCCATTCCATCATTTGGAGGCTGAGGTGGAAGAGGATTTTGCCTATCTTCCGACATATCGTATACTATCTTAACTCCTGCACTCGTAGTAAGACTCCAGGTCACTTATGTGCGTCATACACATGTATTACTACTTATAAACGAATTTCCATCAGGCCCCTCCTAGTAAGCTTACAACAATTTAGCACTTAACACTTAATATACAACATATATTACATAGCGCATAACATGTAGCACATAACATATAACTCTTAGCACATAAAAACATATCTGCGAGTCAAATCTCATTTTCTTTTATCATTTTATAAAACCCTATAGCTCTGATACCACCAAATGTAACACCCCCGACCTCACCGGGTCGTGTTACACGCCACAGTCTTCCCTGGGAAAAACTGTTAACACAACTTACTTAAACTTATTTGAAACATAACATAAAAGAGACTCAATATTTAAGCCACTATAACATAATTGAGTCTCGAGTTTAACCCTCGGGTTAGGAATGCTAGGATTTTCTTATTTTTCTGGGGCAAAATGGGCAGAGTTTCCCTTAAAAACTGACCGTTTCCCAGGCTTATAACCTTACTTTATATCCCTGCAATACATAAGGTAGTCAACAACACCAACAACTCAACCGCTACACGCCGGAGTCCCCAACTCTATGGGCCACATGCCAAGAGTATACACAGCTTTCAATTTTTCATAAACTTTACAAGGAAAAAGATTAATTACATAACCTTACAATCACAATCGGCATTACATAACCATATCATAAACACAACAACACAGTCCAAGCAAGTCCACTCGGCTCTCCATGCATCAGTCACATGCCTGTGGATCTGGGAAAAGGGGAAAAGTAATGGGAATGAGTAACCACCGCTCAGTGAGTAAACCCTCTCTCCCAAAACATACTTAAAATACATATTAACTTACGAAAGCCTTTCGTAATTTATTTTAGTTGAAGAGCTTACACATAATACATCATATTCGAACCATAAACCAAGTGAATGAATAGTCATACCAAAAAGTTTAACTTTAGTGAAAACTCGTAATACATTGACCTACCATAATAAAGTTACGTAAACCCAGAAACATAGCATAAAAGGGGTTTTACGCATAAGTTTCACTTACCAAAAAACATACATAGTAACTTATTCACGTAAATGAGGAGACTAGACTCGTAGAGGTACCTTGTTACTGCCATCCCGAGTCGGTCAAACTCGAGTGGCAACGTACGCCTATCCGGATAGGCATCATACCATGCTGAGACATAATTTTCATACTTAGACTTCAGGCGGGAATAAAACCACCATCCCTGAATCTATCATAACGTAACATGTGTGATACCAGGCAGGAACTAAGCTACCATCCCTGGGTCTCAGACTTAAGCTTAAAGTTTCTGAAGTAGCTCATCCACGTATACATAGACATAAACATAATCATTCGTACACATACGTACTTATTCATATATTTGTCTTAGGAAGACATAAACATAATCATTCATACACATACATACTTATACTTATACTTATTAACTTATATAAACATAATCATTCATAAACATAGATACTTCGTAGACAAACATGCTTATACTTATTCGTATATAAGTTTTATGAACTTAAAACGTGAAAACATAATTTTCTTACAACTTTAGCTCTAGGCAAACAACAAGAAAGACCTTTTGAAACATGGTGAGTATCCTAACCCACGATTTAAAACTTGGGTAGTTACTAGCATGTACTTCAAAGCTAGGATTCACAATACAACCCCAATTGTCCCTTTTCAGATCGTTTCAACCTTTTAAACACAAAAGAAGGGATTTGATACAAACCAAGTTTACTAACTCATAAATCGATTTCGTGAATGGTTTAAAAACTTTTCATAATCGAACTAAATTTGCTAACGTGTAAACTAACTTATAAAATACGTTTAAGAATTTGTAAAACGACTTCGTTTCTAACTTGAAAACTTCGTAAAAACGTAATTAGTTTGCTAAATCGTAAAACGATTTCGTTTTCAACTTAATAACGTAATACGTTTGATTACGTTATTAGTTTGTAAAACGTCTTTGTTTTAAACTAGCAAGCTTGTTGTAAACAAAATAAGATTTGTTAGTGTGTAAATCGGCTTCATAAATAACTTAAAGACTTCTTATAACGTAAATTGTTTACTAAATCGTAAAACAACATAGTTTTTTTTAAATTTAAATGCTTTGTGTAGATGTAAAACGACCGCTAACTCATAAGACGACTTCACTTTGTAGCAAAAGCTTCCTTTAAATGTAATATATCTGCTAAATCGGAAATCGAAACTCGTTTGAAATGTAACGTGTTTAGTTAATGCTTAATTCAAACTAAGTTCGAAACTTAAAAGCTTCTCATAACATTATAAGTTTATTAGCACATAAATCGACTTCCTTTGAAACTTCAAAGCTTCTTAAAAATGTAATAAGCTTGTTAACTCGTAAAACCATTTTATTTCTAACTTAAAAGCTTCGTATAAATTTACTAAATCGTAAAACAACTTCGTGTATAACCTAGAAAGCTTCTCTTAAACATAATATGTCTATTAATTCCATTTTAACTTAAGATGGGTGGGAGGATAAATTAAAGGCTTAGAATGTTCCTAAACTTGCTACCAATATAAAACATCAGCACTTGGCTCGTTTACAAGGCAAACATCTTTTCATAAATGTTCTATGTAAATGCTTCTTGAGACGTAACAGTTTTACCAGCTCTTGACTTGAAACTTCATAAAGTCTCAAAAATCTATCTTGAGGCCAACTTATGAAGTAGTAGGTTTTTGAAACGCAGTAACCCTAGACTAGGTAACCCAAGTCTGTTCGAATGAAATAGTTAGTATTTGCAAACTTCTTAAAACTAAACTTGAATATACACCAAAACAATAAAGACCTCTTTTACTTTTAAACAACCCTCTTGTATCCCAAATGATCTTCATTGCTAACTAGTTTGATATGACAATCGAAACCAACTTTAGAGAGTTATATGCAGTTCTAAATCATGAAAGCCACCATTTCAAAACATCTGGCAACCTTTCAAGAATACATTGGTTCTGACCTAGCATAACAAAAGCTTAATTCATTTGTTTGTCCACACATACAATCGAATTCATACAACAACTTTGAATTAGTAGCTCAAGCAGAAATCACCTAAATTGATTCGAATCGATGCTAAACATATATAACCCACTTCGAATTAACTCCTCAAGCATAATTCACCTAATCTGATTCGAATCGAAGCTAAACATATATAACCCACTTTGAATTAACACCTCAAGCATAATTCACCTAAATTGATTCGAATCGAAGCTAAACATACATGACCCACTTCAAATTAACACCTCAAGCATAATTCACCTAGATTGATTCGAATTGAAGCTAAACATATATAACCCACTTCGAATGGACATCTCAAGCATAGTTCATAAACATTATGCATAAATACTTATAATTACCAATCCAATAAACTGATTCATATAATTATTATTCGAAATCCTTAAAATAGGAGGGATTAAAGGTTTATCCACCTTGAATCCAAGCTATATGCGTCCAAATTGGATACTATTGAAGCTAAATTCGAACTCCACACACCCAGAAATTCGGCTGCCCTTGAGTGAGGTTCTGATGGAATACTACCTTGCCAAGACCAAGTTCGTGAAGATGCAAGCCCCACACGTCCAAGAACAAGGTCCCAAGTGAAGAGAATGGCTCACATTTTGGAAGAAGAACAAGCTAGCACAAACGAGCTAATCGGTTCCAAAATGCCCGGTTTTGTGCATTTGATTTCATAAGCTAAATTGTAGCTTAAGACTAATATTTTTGTATTTTTGGAAACCTTTTGATGTTGTCTTGCAAGTCCAAGCATTTGTTTCAAGTCATGTGTGCAAGAAGATGAAGAATCAAGGCATTTTCCCAAACCGTTCCCATTTGCCCTCCAAATGCACGGTTTAATGTTGGTGTTTTGTTAACCCACTAAAACACATCCTAACCTTGATTTCTTCATTGGGGGGGATTATACACATCCTAAAATTACCCCCCCAATGTTTAAAACCCAAGCCTTGAACACTTTTGCTATGCTTACAAAATGCCTCAAAACCGGCCAGCACATGCTTGAACCCGGTTCAACTGAACCAGTTTTTATTCCCCCTAAACCAGCCGGCCATTCCTTTTTGCAAGTTGATGGGCACACTCTCCAAGATTGGCACACATCCCTAAGTGTTCTAACACTGGCTGCCCCTTGAAAGAGTAACCAATGGAAGCAAGACAAAGCCATTGTGTGGTACCTATTTCCTATTGGCTAGCCGCAATTTGCCATGCATATTTTGGCTATCACATGGTGTTCAAGCCTCTTTTCTGATTGCTTAAGTGTGTAATCAAGTGTTAAGTCATGTATAATTAGCCTAGATAATGTTTTACTTCATGTTTTTGATGTATTAATTGTAGTTAAGTGTGTTTGTACTTAAATTAGCCTAACCGGTTGCGATTAAACGACTAAACATTTCCTCTCTAGTAAGGAAAGAGGGAGGGACATGTTTGCTAGTAAGGCTAGGCCATTTTGCTACTTCATAAAAGCATTCCAAGGCCTTAGCTTCATTTCATAACTTGTTGAATGAAAATCAAAGTTTGAGAGCATTTGCTTTCTTCCTTCTAAACTCTTGCTTGGTTATCCTTAATTAGGCCAATTAAGGTGGTGTCCAAGTGAGTCTTAACCTTGATTAAGTGGTGATTCTGTATCTTAATCAAGATTAAGGGCCCTAAGCTTGAAGGTTAGTGGTGATTTTGTATCCAATCTCAGGTTTAGTTCTATCCTATCCTAGATTCCTCTCCATGATTTGCTTAGTGAAGTAATTAGCTTGGATTATAAGTTAATTGCTTTCACTTAGTTAATCTTTCCAATTCCTTCACTTTCCCACTTCAAATACCCCCATTTACATCCATTTTCACCATTTACACTTTACAAAAAAGAGCAAAACCGAATCCCACTTCAAGAGCATCCAACCGTGCTCTTTTAGGTTCTTCACGGCCTTGAATCCAGTAAATTGGCACGGGTTGGCTGTGCACATAGGCACGACCGTGCCACATTGGGTCATGGCAAAAACTTGTGTTTTGGCTTCCCTTTGTTGTAAGCTAGCTTGAGTAGTCTTTCCCCTTGAGCTTTACATTAGGTTCGAACACCACCAAACCCAAAACCCTAACTCAAGTTTTCTGAAAAATTAAACACAATTAGGAAGAATCTAGATCAAGAATGCAATTTATAGATGAAGAAGGAGTTCGAAATCACCTTGCATGCACTGAGGTTACTGGGCGTTGGTTCTACTCCGGTCGAAATCAGCCCAATCGTGGCTGATTTTCAGCCAGTGGCGTCGTGGTGTCACGGCCGGCGACTAGGGTGGGTCGACCGGGGCTCAAGGTCGATGGCCTGCTCCGGCGTGCGTGGTGGAGAAGCGAAGTTGGCGATGAGGAACAGGGAAGACAGGAAGAAGAAGAAGAAGAAAGAGGAGAGAGACGGGTGTCGGGGGTTTCACGCATAAGCCCCCCCTTTTTCCTTTTCTTTTATAGCTTTGATTAATTCTAACCTACTAACCCCACACGACTACAGCCTCCTGATTATTACTCGAGTTCCCGAGCCTTAATCTTAAACCGAAGTCCTAAATATAATTGTGGGTCAGCTTAGCCAGCCCTGAATATATTTAGGATCGATTTAGTAAATTACAAAACTATTACCATGGTTTAATAATCTGAATGTATTTGGGAATTGCTTTTGTTGAAGCTTCAAGGATTCGAAGGCTTATCTTGTTACACAACTTTAGGAAATCTATTTTTGGGATCTAAAGTTGAATAAATCAATAACTTAGGCCATATAAAAGTACGATAAAACTCTGGGTCTCACAAACTTACAAAAAAAGAATGACATAATTTGGACATCATTTAGGCTTCGAAATAACAAACACAAAACCAGGTATGTGGTGGGATGAACTGGCAGTTTTGACCTTCAGAATTGTTCTTCTGTTTGGGTGAGCAATTGACGTCCAATTTGCGTGATTCTTGATTCCATAGAAAGAGGACATCTTCGGGACCCACAATATGAAAAAATGTTGGACTTTAACCTCAAGAAGGCATAACTAATTTGATAAACAAAGTCGAACTGCTGCACTATTTTGTGCCTGGGACATTCTGTTTGCGTTCCTTCGCAAAATTTAGGTCTTTTCTTGGACTTTGGCTGCTGAATGTGACTTACGTAAACTTAATTTGGGCTATGAAATAACAAAAACAAAACTAGGTATGTGGTGGGATGAACTGGCAGTCTTGACCTTCAAAATTGTTCTCGGCTTATGTAAGGATAAGCAAGTAGAGAATTTGCAGTAACAGATACTGAGAAGTTAAACTCAACTTTAGATTTTAATTCAACAACTCTGTCTTACAAAGTTGGCAACCTTGTACTTATATACACGACCCTATGTTGTCCCTTCACACTAGGAAACCATTAGAAGGTTACTTCATGCTTAGAAAATGTCCTAAACTAGCTTAAGTAAAGTAAACTTACAAAGCACGCTTAATTGAACTAATTAAAAATAATAAGCCTTGTATTACAACAATTTAATAACTAAACAAATGTCTTGACTCTTGTAATTAGCTAAGCTAATCTATGTGCACAAAGGAGAGAGAAAAAGTGTCGGCTTGCATGTCCACTTTATGGTCATCCAACCAGAATGCCCTTGGTGTTCTTACCTTTGCTTGAAGTAAGGTGACAAGTAGCTTGCTTATCCTTTAAGGATGTTGACACGTGTCCTGCCACATGGCACACATGTGTGGCTGCTTTGGTGAGTCATCATATTAGTAAGCACCCAAGTAGGATAGGTGGAGGTTTAGGAAAACCTAGCTTGGAAGGTAAACTAAAGATAGAACCAAAATAGCATATGGGGGCCGTTTTACACTGTTTTTGGGCAGCTTGTTTACTTTACTTAGTGGTTAGTTATGTGGAATTTCTTTGCAAGAGGGGTAACCTTCAGGTGTGTACAAACCCCCTCTATTAATAAACCAAGCTTAAATCATAATTTAAAAGCCTAAATAGCAATTTTAATTAAACTGCGAAGATTAGGAGCTGAACCAGGTAGCTTTCTATTTTGGGCCATGATGGGATGTTTGGGATGGTTTTTCATGGGTTTTGTTTTCATGCTTTATTTATGGGCTTCCTAAAATAACTTACAAAAAAAGAATTACATAATTTGGACATTGTTTGGGCTATGAAATAATAGAAACAAGACCGGGTATGTGCTGGGATGAACTGGCAGTTTTGACCTCTAGAATTGTTATTGGTTTTAAGTGAGCAACTGACGCCCAATTTGAGTGATTCTTGATTCCATGGAAAGATGACATCTTTGGGAAGCACAATATGCACAATTGTTGGACTTAAACTTTAAGGAGGCATAAGTAATTTGATAAACAAAATTGGGCTTCTCAATTGTTTTGTACCTGGGACATTCTGTTTGTGTTCCATAGCCAACTATAGATCTTTTCTTAGACTTTCACCACTAAATGTGACTTACCTAAACTTATTTGTACCCCTAAACCATTATGCCTTGAGGGATCTCCATCATCCTCCCCTTATTGAAAAGAATTTCCCCTCAAATTTGATAGATAATCACGGTGCAAGTGGGATCTTAACTCCTTTGGCTGAAATATAATCAGCCCCTCAAACAAGCCTTTTTCGATCTTAAAGGCTTTGTAGTCATCTTGAGCAGGAACAATCCATTCCTTTTTTTATCTTAAAGGTGTTCAGAGTAATGGTTCTTGGTAAGTAAGAAAAGTATTGAAATGCTAATGGTTCTTTTGTGGTTTGCTTTCATGGAGTGTAGAAGGGAAAAAAGGTGCTAAGGTGTTCTCCTTTTCTCCATTGCGGATCAACAAACATACCTAGATATTCTGGTTTTGATCATTCTCAACAGTTTGAAAACTCAACTTCAGATACTGAGGGGTTAAACCCAACTTATGATTTCAACAACACCGGGATACACAACTTAGTACTGAGATGAACTGGCACTGTTGACCCTCAAAATTGTTGTTGGCCGAAATAAGGATAATCAAGAACATAATTTGCAGTAACAGATACCGAGGAGTTAAACTTAACTTCATATTTCAATTCAACAACACTGTCTTGAAAATTTGGCAACGTAGTACTTGCATACACAACCCTAAGCTTTCCCTTCACACTAGAAAACCATTAGAAGGTTACTTCATGCTTAGGAAAGGTCCTAAAGTAGCTTAAGCGATGCAAATTGACAAAGCATGCTTAACTGAACTAACTACAAATAATTGGCCTGGTATTGCAACAAATTAATAACTAAATAAAAGTCTAAGCTCTTGTAATTAGCCAAGCTAATTTGTGTGCAAATGGGAGAGAGAAAAAGTGGCGGCTTGCATGTCTACTTTACGGCCAGCCGACCAGAACGCCCTTGGTGTTTTTTCCTTTGCTTGAAGTACGGTGACACATCGCTCGCTCAGCCTTTAAGGATGTTGACACTTATCCTGCCACATGGCACACATGTGTGGCGACACCAACTTATTAAGCACCCTAGTAGGCAAGGTGGAGGTGTAAGAAAGCCCAGCTAGGAAGGTAAACTTAAGCCAGAAGCAAAATAGCACATGAGAGTCATTTTACACGATTTTTGGGGAGCTTGTTTACCTTAGTGGTGAGTTATGTGGCATTTCTTTGCATGAGGGGAACCTTGAGGTGTGTCAAAACCCTCTCTATTAAGAAACCAAGCTTAAATCGTGATTTAGATGCACTAAACAGCATGTTTAATCAAACTGCGCATATTAGGAGCTAAACCGACCGGTTTTTGTTTTGGGAAGTTTGGGCTTTTTTTCATGGGTTTTGTTTCTATTCTTTGTTTTTGGACTTAATAAAATAACTTACGAAAAAAGAATTACATAATTTTGACATCGTTTGGGCTATGAAATAGCAAAAACAAAACTGGCTATGTACTGGGATGAACTGGCAATTTTGACCATCAGAATTGGTCATGGCATTGAGTGAGCAATTGATGTCCAATTTGAGTGATTCATGATTTCATGGATAGAGGACATCTTGGGGAACCACGATATGCAAAAATCTTGGACTTAAACCTTAGGAAGGCATAAGTAATATGATAAAGAAAATCGAGTCTGCACTATTTTGTACCCCGGACATTCTGTTTGTGTTCCTCCGCAAAATGTAGGCCTTTTCATGGAATTTGGCTACTAAATGTGACTTTCCTAATCTTATTTGAATGCCTAAAATATTCTTCCCTGAGGGATCTCCATCATCCTTCCCTTGCTGAAAAGAATTTCCCCTCAAATTTGCTTGATAATCACAATCCGAGTGGGATCTTAACTCCTCTACTTGAAATAGAATAAACACCTCAAACAAGCCTTTTTCGATGTAAAAGGCTTTGTACTAATCTAGAACAGGAAGAATCCCTTCCTTTCTTTAATCTTAAAGGTGTTTGGAGTAATTGTTCTAGATAAGTAAGAAAAGGGTTCAAATGCTGATGGTTCTTTTGTGGTTTACTTTCAAGGAGTATGGAAGGGAAAAAGGGTGCTAAGTTGTTTTCCTTTCCTCCACTGAGGATCAATGAGCATACCTTGATGTTCTTGTTTTTTTCATTCTCAACAGTTTGCAAACTCCACTTTAAATACTGAGGAGTTAAACTTAATTTCGGATTTCAATAACACTGGGTACACGACCTAGTACTGAGATGAACTGGCAGTTTTGACCTTCAAAACTGTTCCTGGCCTAAGTAAGGATAACCAAGTAGAGAATTTGCAGTAACAACTACTTAGGAGTTAAGCTCAACTTCATATTTCAATTCAAGTACACTGTCTTACAAATTTGGCAGCCTAGTACTTCTATACACGACCCTAAGCTTTCTCTTCACACGAGGAAACCAATAAAAGCTTACTCCATGGTTAGGAAAGGTCCTAAACTAGCCCAACCAAAGTAAACATACAGAGCATGCTTAATTGAACTAATTACAAATAATGAACCTAGTGTTACAACAAATTAATAACTAAATAAAAGTCTAAGGTCTTATAATTAGCCAAGTTGATATGTGTGCACATGAAAGAGAGAAAAAGTGGGGGCTTGCACGTCTACTTTACGGCCAGCCGACCAGAACGCCCTTGGTGTTCTTTCCTTTGCTTAAAGTACGGTGACACGTCGCTCGCTTAGCCTTTAAGGATGTTGACACTTGTCCTGCCACATGGCACACATGTGTGGCTGCTTAGGTGAGACACCAAATTAGTAAGCACCCTAGTAGGCAAGGTGGAGGTATAAGAAAACCAAGCTAGGAAGGTAAACTTAAGCGAGAAGCAAAATAGCACATAAGAGTCGTTTTACACGATTTTTGGGGAGCTTGTTTCCCTTGCTTGGTGGTGAGTTGTGCGACATTTATTTAAATGGTGGGTAACCTTGAGATGTTTAAAAACCCTTTATATTACGAAACTAAGCTTAAATCATGATTTAGATGCCTAAACTGCAAGTTTAATCAAACCGCGCAAATTAGGAGCTAAATTGGCATGTTCCTGTTCTAGGTTGTTTTGGGTGGTTTGGGTTGGTTTTTCATGTGTTTTCTTTTCATGGTTTGTTTGTGGACTTTATAAAATAAATTACAAAAAAAGAATTACAAAATTTGGACATCGTTTGGGCTATGAAATAACAAAAACAAAACTGGCCATTTGCTGGGATAAACTGGCAGTTTTGACCTTCAGAATTGTTCTTTGTTTTGAGTGACCAATTGATGTCCAATTTGTGTGATTCTTGATTCCATGGAAAGCGGACATCTTGGAGAACCACAATATGAAAAATTTTGGACTTAAACCTCAAGAAGGCATGAGTAATTTGATAAATAAGACTCGACTGCTGCTCTGTTTTGTACCCGGGGACATTCTGTTTGGGTTCCTCCGAAAAATATAGTTCTTTTGTTGGACTTTGGCTACTGAATGTGACTTACCTAAACTTATTTGAATGCTTAAAATATTATGCCTTGGGAGATCTCCATCATCCTTTCCTTGTTGAAAAGAATTTTCCCTTAAATTGGCTAGATAATCACAATCCAAGTGGGATCTTAATTCCTCTGGTTGAAATATAATCATCCCCTCAAAGAAGCCTTTTTGATCTTAATGGCTTTGTACTCATCTTGAGCAGTAAGAATCCATTGTTTTTTTATCTTAAAGGTGTTTGGAATAATAGTTCTTGATAAGTAAGAAAAGGGCTGAAATGCTTATGGTTCTTGTGTGGTTTGCTTTCATGGAGTATAGAAGGGACAAAAGGTGCTAAGGTGTTCCCTGTTTCTCCACTGAGGATCAACGAACATACCTTGATATTCTGGGTTTGCTTATTCTCAACAGTTTGAAAAACTCAACATCAGATTTCAACAACACTACGATGCATAGCTTATTACTAAGACGAACTGGTGGTGTTGACCTTTAGAATTATCCTTGGCCAAAATAAGGATAATCAAGTACAGAATTTTAAAAAACAGACACTAAGCAGTTAAACTCAACTTCAGATTTCAATTCAACAACATTGTCTTACAAATTTGGCAACCTAGTACTTATATATACAGCCCTAAGAATTCTCTGCACTCTAGGAAGCCATTAGAAGGTTTCTTCATGCTTAGGAAAGGTCCTAAACTAGACTAAGAAAAGTAAACTTACAAAGCATGCTTAATTGAACTAATTATAAATAAGCAGCCTAGCATTATAACAAATTAATAATCGAATAAAAGTCTAAGCTCTTGTAATCAGCCAAGCTGATATGTGTGCACATGGAAGAGAGACAAAGTGGTGGCTTGCATGTCCACTTTATGGCCAACCAACCATAATGCCCTTTGTGTCCTTGCCTTTGCTTGAAGGAAGGTGTCACATCGCTCGCTCCGTCTTTAGGGATGTTGACACATGTCCTTCCACATGGCACACATGTGTGGCTGCTTAGGTGAGTCACCAGCATATCAAGTACCGAAGTAGGCAAGGTGGAGTTGTAAGAAAACCCAGCTAAGAAGGTAAAGTTCAGCTAGAAGCAAAATAGCACACAGGAGCCATTTTACACGATTTTTGGGAGCTTGTTTATCTTGCTTACTAGCAAGTTATGTGGCATTCCTTTGCATGAGGTGTAACCTTGAGGTGTGTAAAAACCCTCTCTATTAAGAAACCAAGCTTAAATAATTATTTAGATGCACTAAGCAACAAGTTTAATCAAACCACATAGATTAGGAGCTAAACCGACAGCTTTCTATTTTGGGCTATTTTGGAAAATTTGGGCTGGTTTTTTATGGATTTTCTTTCCATGCTTGGTTTGTGGAAATTATAAAAAAGGAATTACATAATTTAGACATCGTTTGGGCTATGAAATTAGAAAAACAAAACCGGGTATATGCTGAGGATGAACTGGCAGTTTTGACCTTCAGAATTGTTCTTAGCGTTAAGTGAGCAACTGATGTCCAATTTGAGTGATTCTTGATTCCATGAAAAGTGGGACATCTTGGGGAGCCACAATATGCAAAAATGTAGGACTTAAACCTCAAGAAGGCAACAGTAATTTGATTAAAAAAAAATCGGGCTGCTGTAATGTTTTGTACCCAGGATATTCTATTTGTGTTCCTCTGCAAAATAAAGGTCTTTTCTTGAACTTTAGCTGCTGAATGCGACTTATCTAAACTTATTCGAATGCCTAAAACATTCTATCATAAGGGATTTCCATCATCCTTCCTGTGTTGAAGAATTTGCCCTCAAATTTGCTAGATAATTAGGGTCTAAGTGGGATCTTAACTCCTCTGGCTGAAATATAATAAATCCCTCAAACAAGCCTTCTTGGATTTGAAAGGCTTTGTACTCATCTTGAACAACAAGAATCCCTTCATTTTTTG
>JACYFF010031959.1:57987851-58008959 GCA_017589665.1 Selenicereus undatus | reverse complement strand
TGGTAGAAAGGTACTGTAAAGATATCACATTTTTAGCGTCAACAAATCTGCATAAATATAAAAACGAAAAGAATGAATAAAATTACCCTAATTCTAGGACGCAATTTTTTGGACTTAACAATACCTAATAATCGTGAATTAACAATTAAAAACGAAAATTTCAAAATTAATAACCTAAGAACCTGCACATATCAGTTTCACAAAATAATTCTAAAACATTATCAAATAACTTCCAAAAATTTACAAAATTAAATATGGGCAGCCTAGGACACTATATAAACTCTAGGAACCAATAAAAATTGAAAATGAATAAAAATAACTATTTTTAGTCTAATTTCTAACAAACCGGTAATTAAATACTAAAATTGAATATAAATCAATCTAAAATTATAACCACTCCAAAAATCAAAATGTAAACTATCTAAAATTACCAAGACACTCCTAAAAGAGTATTCTTTTGGAGGGGGGTAAACGATATTATATCGAGGCTAATAATTATAGAATAAAAATTGACAAACTAATGAAGTTAACTAAAAGCAACAAATAATTATCAAAAGATATCAAATTTATGAAAAATGCTTAGCATAATCTATATCCACCATGCAAATTAATATTTATCATTAACACACAAGTCGATTTCATCCATGAGTTAAACTGTAGAAGAAATCTACCACCGGATCTTCCCTGTTTTTACTTATATTATAATTTAATTAGGTCTAGCCCTAATATAAACCCTACTAATTTGATAATCCTTAGACCAGCGCAAGAATTTAATCAAACTAGAGCATTACGTATTAGAAAAACATCATCTAATGATTTGTAACCAATTTGCCAGCAAATCGATTTAACAAAGATCTATAACGATTACCTAATTAAAAGAGATGGGTTTGAGCCATCCATGATTAATTAGGGAGATACTAATGTTTAAAAGACGATAACTTTTACATATTAAATCCTCTTAAAGTATCATATGAATTCGTATTAAACTAACTAGCATGCATTCTAATTAATATAATATGAATATCATGAACAATAAATACTAATCGCTATAGAATCATGAATATAAATCAACTAGACAATAAAGCATGAAACTTGTTTCAAAATAATTAATTTAGCATGGTTTCAAGTAGATTATACTAAGCACAAAAAAATTACTCACTCATATTAAAAATAAAATCACAATTAACCAAAGGGTTCATGATTAATAATGAACTAAGCAAAAAATAAAACAAAACATAACAAAGTAAACACATAAAAAAGAAGGGTTACGTGGGATGTGAGGTGCCGTGAAGTTCTTTTGTGGTGTGTAGGCGATTGAAGCAAGATGATGGTGATGAGGAATTATGGTGATGGAGGGGCCGTGGGATGATTATGAAAAAAAAAGTGAGGAGATGAGATTGAATCCTGGGATATGGCTGCCGTGGCTGATAGTTGAGGAAGAAGACGATGATGATGATAGATAATTTATGATTATGATGCGTTAGGCGTGAAGGAGATGACGAAGATAATAAAATAAAGAGGAGGGATGGTGTGGTTGCGAATTGATGATGGAGGATCGTGAGGAAGTGGCATGGTGAGTTTTGCAGTCGTGGATTGAGGTGAGATGGTGGGAAGATGATGGTGAAGGTGATGAGAAGTGAAGGAGGATGGCGTAATGAAGGGGGATGAACAAGATAGCGAGGCCTCATTTATGGTGAGGTGCTGTGGCTGAGTATATATGATGATGGTGAGGCTAGGGTTAGTGAATAGGGTTTTCTTCTTCCTTTCCTCCTTAGACTTCTTCTCTCTTAAGGCTTCTAGCTCTTCTTCAACTCTTGAAACCCTAGCCCAATTTAATAATTATGGAAATGATATTTTTCATAAATTATTATTTTTGGACCGTCTTTATAGCCAAGCGTGTAAAACCCGAATTTCGACGTCCACTCTTCTCCTCTTTATTTAATTAATGCTAATCCTGAAAAGTTTATAAATAGAGCAAATTAGATGAAATAATATATATAATACAATCGGATTATTTAATAAAACAATTCATGATTTTTGGCTCAACAAGGTGTAAGAAAACGCAGCTTGAAAGGTAAACTTAAGCTAGAAGCAAAATAGCACAAGGGAGCCGTTTTACACGGTTTTTGGGCAGCTTGTTTACCCTGGGTAGTGGTGAGTTTTGCGGCATTTCTCTGAATGAGGGGTAACCTTGTGGTGTGTATAAACCCTCTCTATTAATAAACCGGGCTTAAATAAAGATTTAGAAGTCTAAACAGCAACTTCAATCAAACTGCGTAGATTAGGAGCTAAACTGGTCAGGTTTCTATTTTGGGGCATTTTGGGACATTTTGGCTGGTTTTCATAGGTTTTATTTTTGTTCTTTTTTTCTGGAATTCTTAAAAGAACTTACAATAAAAAATTTCCACAATTTGGACATCGTTTTGGCTGTGAAATAACAAAAACAAAACGATATATGTGCTGTGATGAACTGGTAGTTTTGACCTTTAGAATTGTTATTGGTTTTGAGTGAGCAATTGATGTCCAATTTGAGTGACTCCTTATTCCATGGAAAGAGGACATCTTGGGGAAGCACAATATGCAAAACTGTTGGACTTAAACCTTAAGGAGGCATAAGTAATTTGATAAACAAAATTAGGTTGCTCCGCTGTTTTGTGCCCGGGATATTCTATTTGTGTTCCTCAGCAAAAGATAGGTCTTTTCTTGGACTCTGGCCGCTGAATGTGACATACCTAAACTTATTTGAAAGCCGAAAACATTCTATCTTGAGGGATCTCCATCATCCTCCCCTTGTTGAAAAGAATTTGTCCTAAAATTTGCTACATAATCACGGTCCAAGTGGAAACTTAACTTCTCTGGCCTAAATATAATCAACCCCTCAAACAAGCCATTTTTGATCTTAAAGGCTTTGTACACATCTTGAACAGCAAGAACCTATTCCGTTTTTGATCTTAAAGCCATTTGGATGGATAAGTAAGAAATGGGCTAAAATGCTAATGGTTCTTTTGTGGTTCACTTCCGTGGAGTACAGAAGGGAAAAATGGTGCTGAGGCGTTCTCCTTTTCTTCACTGAGGATCAATAAACATACATTGATATTCTTGTTTTGTTCATTCTCAACAGTTTGGAAACTCAACTTTAGATACTGAGGAGTTAAACTTAACTTCAAATCTCAACAACACTGGGATACACGACCTAGTACTAGGGTGAACTGGCACTTTTGACCTTCAAAATTATTCTTGGCCTATGTAATGATAAGCAAGTAGAGAATTTATAGTAACAGATGCTGAGGAGTTAAACTCAACTTCAGATTTCAATTCAACCACACTGCCTTACAAATTTGGCAACCTAGTACTTATATACACGGCCTTAAGCTTTCCCTTCACACTAGGAAACCATTAGAAGGTTACTCCATGCTTAGGAAAGGTCCTAAACTAGCTTAAGCGAAGTAAACTTACAAAGCATGCTTAATTGAACTAATTATGAATAATGAGCCTAGCATTACAACAAATTAATAACTAAATAAAAGCCTAAGCTCTTGTAATTAGCCAAGCTGATCTGTGTGCGCATGGAGAGAGAAAAAGTGGTGGCTCGCATGTCCACTTTACAGTCTGCCAACCAGATTGTCGTTGGTGTCCTTGCCTTTGCTTAAAGGAAGGTGACACATCACTCAGTTCGCCTTTAAAGATGTTGACACATGTCCAGCCACATGGCACACATGTATGGCTAGTTAGGTGAGTCACTAGCTTAGTAAGCACCACAGTAGGCAAGGCGGAGGTGTAAGAAAACCCATCTAAGAAAGTAAACTTAAGCCAGAAGCAAAATAGCACATGGTAGCCTTTATACGATTTTTGGGCAGCTTGTTTAACTTTCTTAGTGGGACATTTTGTGGCATTCCTTTGCATGAGGGGTAACCTTAAGGTGTGTACAAACCCTCTCTATTAAGAAAAAAAAAGCTTAAATAATGATTTAGATGCCTAAACAGCAATTTGAATCAAACCGCACAGATTATGAGCTAAACCGGGTAGGTTTCTATTTTGGGCTAGTTTGGGATGTATGGGCTGGTTTTTTGTGGATTTTCTTTTCATACTTTGTTTTTGGGCTTCCTAAAATAACTTTAAAAATGAGAATTACATAATTTGGACATCGTTTGGGCTATGAAATAATAAAAACAAAATCGGCTTCGTGCTGGGTTGAACTAGCAATTTTGACCTTTAGAATTATTCTTGGCTTTGAGTGAGAAATTGTTGTCCAATTTGAGTGATTCTTGATTCCATGGAAAGAGGACATCTTGGGGAACCACAATATGCAAAAATGTTGGACTTAAACCTTAAGTGGCATAAGTAATTGACAAACGAAACTAGGCTGCTGCACTATTTTGTACCCGGGACATTCTGTTTGTGTTCCTTAGCACAATATAGGTATTTTCTTGGAATTTGGCTGCTGAATGTGACTTGCCTAAAATTATTTGAAAGCCTAAAACATTCTGCCTTGAGGGATCTCCATCATCCTCCCCTTGTTGAAAAACATTTCCCTCAAATTTGGTAGATAGTCACGGTCCATGTGGGATCTTAACACCTCTGCCTTAAATATAATAAACCCCTCAAATAAGCCTTTTTTTTATCCTAAAGGTGTTTGGAATAATAGCACTTCATAAGTAAGAAAAGGGCTTAAATGCTTATGGCTCTTTTGTAGCTTGCTTTGAAGCAGTGTAAAAGGGAAAAAAGGTGCTAAGGTGTTCTCCTTTTCTCCACTGAGGATCAACGAACATACCTTGATGTTTTTGTTTTGTTCATTCTCAACAGTTTGAAAACTCAACTTTAGATACTAAGGAGTTAAACTTAACTTCATATCTCAACAACACTGTGATACATGACCTAGTACTGAGATGAACTGGTAGTTTTGACCTTCAAAATTGTTCTTGGCCTCAGTAAAGATAAACAAGTAGAGAATTTCAAGTAACAGATACTGAGGAGTTAAACTCAGCATTAGATTTTAATTCAACAACACTGTTTCTCAAATTTAGCTGCCTAATACTTATATACACGGCCCTAAGCTTTCCCTTCACACAAGGAAACCATTAAAAGGTTACTTCATGCTTAGGAAAGGTCCTAAACTAGCTTAAGCAAAGTAAACTTACAAAGCATGCTTAGTTGAACTAATTACAAATAATGAGCCTAGTATTACAAAAAATTAATAACTAAAGAAAAGTCTAAGCTCTTATAATTAGCCAAGCTAATCTGTGTGCACATGGGAGAGAGAAAAAGTGTTGGCTTGCATGTTTACTTTGCAGCCAACCAACCAGAATGCCCTTGGTGTCCTTGCATTTGCTTTAAGTGAGCTGACACGTCACTTCCTTAGCCTTTAAGGATGTTAACACGTGTTCTGCCACGTGGCACACAAGTATGGATACTTAGATGAGTCACCGTCTTAGTAAGCACCCAAGCAGGTAGGGTGGAGTTGTAAGAAAACCCAGCTATGGAGGTAAACCTAAGCTAGAAGCAAAATAGCACATGGGAGCCGTCTTACACGGTTTTTGGGGAGCTTGTTTACCTTGCTTAGTGGTGAGTTATGTGGAATTGCTTTATATGTGGGAAAAACCTTGAGGTGTGTACAAACCCCCTCTATTAACAAACCAAACATAAATCATGATTTAAATGCCTAAATAACAAGTTTAATCAAACCGCGCAAATTAGGAGCCAAACTAGGCAGGTTTCTGTTTTAGGCTATTTTGGGATGTTTAAGCTGGTTTTTCATGGGTTTTCTTTTCGTGGTTTGTTTTGAACTTCCTAAAATATCTTTAAAAAATAATTACATCATTTGGACATCATTTGGGCTATGAAAGAACAAAAACAAAACCGAGTATGTGCTGGTATGAACTGGTAGTTTTGAACTTTAGAGTTGCTCATGGGTTTGAGTGAGCAATTGATGTCTAATTTGAGTGATTCTTGATTCTATGGAAAGAGGACATCTTGGGGAACCACAGTATGCAAAAATTTTGGACTTAAACATTAAGAAGGTATAAGTAATTTGATAAACGAAACCTGGTTGCTGAATTATTTTGTACCTAGGACATTCTGATTGTGGTCCTTAGCAAAATATAGGTCTTTTCTTGGACTTTGGCTGCTGAATACAACTAGCCTAAACTTATTTGAATGCCTAAAACATTTTGCCTTGAGGGATCTCCATCATCCTCCCCTTGTTGAAAAGAATTTTCCCTAAAATTTGCTAGATAATCACGGTCCAAGTGGGATCTTAACTCCTCTGGCTTAAATATAATCAAACCCTCAAACAAGACTTTTTTTTATCTTAAAGGCTTTATACTAGTCTTGAACATAAAGAATCCATTTGATCTTAAAGTTGTTTGGACGGATAAGTAAGAAAAGGGCTAAAATGCTAATGGTTCTGTTGTGGTTCGCTTTCATGGAGTATAGAAGGTAAAAATGGTGCTAAGGTGTTCTCCTTTTGTCCACTGAGGATCAATGAACATACCTTGATATTCTTGTTCTCTTTATTCTCAACAGTTTGAAAACTCAACTTCAGATACTAAGGAGTTAAACTCAACTTCAGATTTCTACAACACTGGGATACACAACCTAGGACTGAGAGGAAGTGGTAGTGTTGGCCTTCAAAATTGTTCTTGGACGATGTAAGGTTAATTAAGTACAGAACTTGCAGTAACAGATACCGAGGAGTTAAACTCAACTTCAGATGTTAATTCAACAACACTGTCCTACAAATTTGGCAACCTAGTACTTATATACATAGCCCTAAGCTTTCCCTTCACAGTAAGAAACCATTAGAAGGTTACTTCATGCTTAAGAAAGGCCCTAAACTAGATTAAGGGAAGTAAACTTACAAAGAATGCTTAGTTGAACTAATTACTTATAATGAGCCTAGTATTACAACACATTAATAACTAAATAAAAGCGTAAGTTCTTGTAATTAGCCAAGCTGATCTGTGTGCACATGGGAGAGAGAAAAAGTGGTGGCTAGCATGTCCACTTTATGGTCTGTCAACCAGAATGCCCTTGGTGTCCTTGCCTTTGCTTGAAGAAAGGTGCCACATCGCTCGGTTCGCCTTTAGGGATGTTGACGCATGTTGAGCCACGTGGCACACATGTTTGGCTACTTAGGTGAGTCACCAGATTAGTAAGCACCCAAGTGTGCAAGGTGGAGGTATAGGAAAACCCAGCTAAGAAGGTAAACTTAAGCGAGAAGCAAAATAGCACATGGTAGCCGTTTTACAAAGCTTTTGGGCAGCTTGTTTACCTTGCTTAGTGGCAACTTATGTGGCATTCCTTTGCATGAGGGATAACCTTGAGGTGTGTACAAACCCTCTCTATTAAGAAACCATGCTTAAATCATGATTTAGATGCCTAAACAACAATTTTAATCAGACCGCACAGATTATGCGCTAAACCGGGCAGGTTTTTATTTTAGGCTAGCTTGGGACGTATGAGCTGGTTTTTTGTGGGTTTTCTCTTAGTGCTTTGTTTCTCTGCTCCCTAAAATAACTTACAAAAAAATAATTACATAATTTGGACATCATTTGGGCTATGAAATAACAAAAACAAAATCACGTACATGCTGAACTAGCAGTTTTGACCTTCAGAATTGTTCTGGATTTTGAGTGATAAATTGATGTCCAATTTGAGTGATTCTTGATTCCATGGAAAGATGACATCTTGGGGAACCACAATATGCAAAAATGGTGGACCTAAACCTCAAGAGGCATAAATAATTTGATAAATGAAACCAGGCTGCTGCACTGTTTTGTACTCGAGACATTCTGTTTGTGTTCCTTAGCATAATATAGGTCTTTTCTTGGACTTTGGCCACTGAATGACTTACCTAAACTTATTTGAATACCTAAAACATTCTTCCTTGAGGGATCTGTATCATGCTCCCCTTGTTGAAAGGAATTTGCCCTCAAATAAGCCTTTTTTGATCTTAAAGTCTTTGTGCTCATCTTAAACATCAAGAATCCATTCCTTTTTTGATCTTGAAGGTGTTTGGAATAATAGCTCTTGATAAGTAAGAAAAGGGCTAAACCGGTTATGGTTCATTTCTAGCTTGTTCGTGGAGTGTAGAAGGGAAAAAAGGAGCTAAGGTGTTCTCCATTTCTCCATTGAGGATCGACGAACATAGATTGATGTTCTTGTTTTGTTCATTCTCAACAGTTTGAAAACTCAACTTCAGATACTGAGGAGTTAAACTTAACTTTAGATCTCAACAACACTAGGATACACGGCCTAGCACTGAGATGAACTTACAGTTTTGACCTTCAAAATTGTTCTTGGGCTAAGTAAGGATAAGCAAGTAGAGAATTTACAGTAACAAATACTGAGGAGTTAAACTCAACTCAGATTTTAATTCAACAACATTGTCCGTCAAATGTGGCAGCCTAATACTTATATACATAGCCCTAAGCCTTCCATTCACACTAGGAAACCATTAAAAGGTTACTTCATGCTTAGGAAAGGTCCCAAACTAGCCTAAGCAAAGTAAACTTACAAACCATGCTTAATTGAACTAATTACAAATAATGAGCCTAGTATTACAACAAATTAATAACTAAAGAAAAGTTTGAGCTCTTGTAATTAGCCAAGCTGATCTTTGTGCATGTGGGAGAGAGAAAAAGTGGCAGCTTGCGTGTCTACTTTACGGTCAACCAACCAAAATGCTTTTGGTGTCCTCGTCTTTGCTTGAAGTAAGGTGACACGTCACTTGCTTAGCCTGTAAGGATGTTGACATGTGTTCTTCCATGTGGCACGCTTGTGTGGTTGCTTAGATGAGTCACCATCTTAGTAAGTACCCAAATAGGCAAGGTGGAGGTGTAAGGAAACCCAGCTAGCGAGGTAAACTTTGGCTAGAAGCAAAATAGTACATGGGAAGCATTTTACGCGATTTTTGGGGAGCTTGGTTACCTTGCCTAGTAATGATTTATATGGAATTTGTTTATATGAGGGTTAACCGTGAGGTGTGTACCAACCCCCTTTGTTAACAAACTAAGCTTAAATCATGATTTAAATACCTAAACAACAGGTTTAATCAAACCGCAATGATTAGGAGCTAAATCAGGCAGGTTTCTGTTTTGGGCTATTTTTCGATGGCTAGTTTTTCGTTGGTTTTCTTTTCATGGTTTGTTTTTGAAGTTCCTAAAATAAATTTAAAAAAAATAATTACATAATCCGGACCTCATTCGGGCTATGAAATAACGAAAAGAAAACTGGGTATGTGCTGGGGATGAACTGGCAGTTTTGACCTTCAGATTTGTTCTTCGCTTTGAGTGAGCAATTGATGTCTAATATGAGTGATTCTTGATTCCATGGAAAGATAACATCTTGGGGAACCACAATATGCAAAAATGTTGGACTTAAACATCAAGAAGGCATAAGTAATTTGATAAACAAAATCGAACTGTTGCACTGTTTTGTGCCCGGGACTTTCTGTTTTTGTTCCTTTGCAAAATATAGGTCTTTTCTTGGACTTTGGCTGCTAAATGCAACATACCTAAACTTATTTGAATGATTAAAACATTCTTCCTTGAGGTATCTCCATCATTCTTCCCTTGTAGAAAAGAATTTGCCCTTAAATTTGCTAGATAATCACGGTCCAAGTGGGATCTTAACTCCTCCGGCTTAAATGTAATCAACCTCTCAAAGAAGGCTTTTTTGATCTGAAAGGCTTTCTACTCATCTTGAACAGTAAGAATCCATTCCTTTTTTGGTCTTAAGGGTTTTTGGATAGACAAGTAACAAAATGGTCGAAATGCTAATGGTTCTTTTGTGGTTCGCTTTATTAAAGTGTAGAAGGGAAAAATTATGTTGAGTGTTCTCCTTTTCTTAACTGAGAATCAATGAACATACCTGGATATTCTTGTTTTGTTCATTCTCAACAATTTGAAAACTCAACTTTAGATACTGAAGAGTTAAACACAACTTCAGATTTCAACAACACTAGGATACACAGCCTAGTGCTGAGATGAAGTAGTAGTCTTGACATTCAAAAATGTTCTTGGACGATGTAAGGATAATCAAGTACAGAATTTGCAGTAACAGCTACTAAGGAGTTAAATTCAACATCAGATTTCAATTCGACAAGACTGTCTTACAAATTTGTTAACATAATACTTATATGCACTACCCTAAGCTTTCCCTTCACACTAGGAAACCATTAGCAGGTTACTTCATGCTTAGGAAAGGTCATAAACTAGCTTAAGTGAAGTAAACTTACAAAGCATGTTGAATTGAACTAATTATAAATAATGAGCCTAGTATTACAACAAATTAATAACTAAATAAAAGTCTAAGCTCTTGTAATTAGCCAAGCTGAATTGTGTGCACATGGGAGAGAGAAAAAGTGGTGGCTTGCATGTCCACTTTACGACCTGCCATCCAGAATCCCGTTGGTGTCCTTGCCTTTGCTTGAAGGAAAGAGGCACGTCGCTCGCCTCACCTTTAAAGATCTTGACACATGTCCTGCCATGTGGTACACATGTGTGGCTACTTAGATGAGTCAACAACTTAGTAAGCACCCAAGTAGGAAAAGTGGAGGTGTAATAAAACCCAACTAACAAGGTAAACTTAAGCGAGAAGCAAAATAACACATGGCAGTCGTTTTACACGGTTTTTAGGCAGCTTGTTTACAATAATTAGTGGCAAGTTATGGGGCATTCCTTTGCATGAGGGGTAACCTTGAGGTGTGTACAAACCCTCTCTATGAAGAAACCAAGCTTAGATCATGATTTAGATGCCCAAATAGCAATTTTAATCAAACCGCACAGATTATGAGCTAAACCGGGCATGTTTCTATTTTGGGCTGGTTTGGGACGTTTGAGATGGTTTTTTTGTGGGTTTTATTTTCATGCTTTGTTTATGGGCTTCCTAAAATAACTTACAAAAAAAGAATTACATAATTTGGACATTGTTTGGGCTATAAAATAGCAAACACAAAATTGGGTACGTGCTGGGTTCAACTAGCAGTTTTGACCCTTAGAATTGTTGTTGGCTTTGAGTGACAAATTGATGTTGAATTTGAGTGATTCATGATTCCATGGAAAGAGGACAACTTGGGGAAGCACAATATACAAAAATGTTGGACTTAAATCGCAAGGGGCATAAGTAATTTGATAAACGAAACCGGGCTGTTGAACTGTTTTGTACCCAAGACATTCTGTTTTTATTCCTTAGCAAAATATAGGTCTTTTCTTGGACATTGGTTGCTTAATGTAACTTACCTAAACTTATTTGAATGCCTAAAACATTCTGCCTTGAAGGATCTCCATCATCCTCCCCTTATTCAAAAGAATTTGCCCTCAAATTTGCTAGATAATCACGGTCCAAGTAGGATCTTAACTCCTCTGGCTGGAATATAATCAACCCCTCAAACAAGCCTTGTTTGATCTTAAAGTCTTTGTACTCATCTTGAACAGCAAGAATCCATTCCTTTTTTGGTATTAAAGATGTTTGAAATAATAGCTCTTGATAAGTAACAAAAGGGCCAAAATGCTCATGGTTCTTTTGTAGCTTGCTTTCATGGAGTGCAGAAGGGAAAAAAGGTCCTTAGGTGTTCTCCTTTTCTCCACTGTGGATCAACCAACGTACCTTGATGTTTTTGTTTTGTTCATTCTCAATAGTTTGAAAACTCAACTTCAGATATGAAGGAGTTAAACTTAACTTCAGATCTTAACAACACCGGGATACACGACCTAGTGCCAACATGAACTGGCAGTTTTGACCTCCAAAATTGTTCTTGGCCTAAGTAAGGATAAGCAAGTAGAGAATTTACAGTAACAGATATTGAGGAGTAAACTTAACTTCAGATTTCAATTCAACAGGACTGTCTTTCAAATTTAGTTGCCTAATACTTATAGACACAGCTCTACGCTTTCCCTTCACACTAGGAAACCATTAAAAGGTTACTTCATGCTTAGGAATGGTCCTAAACTAGCTTATGCAAAGTAAACTTACAAAGCATTCTTAGTTGAACTAACTACAAATAATGAGCCTAGTATTACAACAAATTAATAACTAAAGAAAAGTCTAAGCTCTTGTAATCAGCCGAGCTGATCTGTGTGCACATGCGAGAGACAAAAAGTGGTGGCTTGCATGTCTACTTTACGACTAGCCAACTAGAACGCCTTTGGTGTCCTTGCCTTTGTTTGAAGTAAGGTGGCACGTCACTTTCTTAGCCTTTAAGGATGTTGACACGTGTTCTGCCATGTGGCTCACATGTGTGGTTGCTTAGATGAGTCACCATCTTAGTAAGCACCCAAGCAAGTAGGGTGGAGTTGCAAGAAAACCCAGCTAGGGAGGTAAACTTAAGCTAGAAGCAAAATAGCACATGGGAGCCATTTATACGGTTTTTGGGGAGCTTGTTTACCTTGCTTAGTGGTGAGTTATGTGGCATTTCTATAGATGAGGGGTAAACGGGAGGTGTGTACAAACCCCCTCTATTACAAACCAAGCTTAAATCATGATTTAAATGCCTAAATAGCAAGTTTAATCAAACCGCGTAGATTAGGAGCTAAACCTAGCAGGTTTTTGTTTTGGGATATTTTGAGATGTTTAGGCTAGTTTTTCATGGGTTTTCTTTTCATGGTTTGTTTTTGAACTTCATAAAATAACTTTTAAAAAAATAATTACATAATTTGGACCTCATTTGGGCTATGAAATAACAAAAAGAAAACCGTGTATGTGCTGGTATGAACGGGCAGTTTTGACCTTCAGAGTTGTTCTTGGCTTTGAGTGAGCAATTGATGTCTAATTTGAGTGATTCTTGATTCCATGGAAATAGGACATCTTGGGGAACCACGATATGCAAAATTGTCGGACTTGAACAATAAGAAGGCATAAGTAATTTGATAAACAAAATTGGGCCGTTGTATTGTTTTGTACCTGGGACATTCTGTTTGTGTTGCTTAGCAAAATATAGGTCTTCTTTTGGACTTTGGCTACTGAATGCAACTTACTTGAATGTATTTGAATGCTTAAAACATTCTGCCTTGAGGGATCTCCATCATCCTCTCCTTGTTGGAAAGAATTTGCCCTAAAATTTGCTACTTAATCTCAATCCAAGTGGGATCTTAACTCCTCTGGCCTAAATATAATCAACCCCTCAAACAAGCCTTTTTTTATCTTAAAGCCTTCGTACTCATCCAGAACAACAAGAATCCATTCCTTTTTTTATCTTAAAGGTGTTTGGAGTAATGGTTCTTAACAAGTAAGAAAAGGGATGGAATGTTGCTGGTTCTTTTGTGGTTTTCTTTCATGGAGTATAGAAGGGAAAACAAGTGCTAAGGTGTTCTCCTTTTCTCCACTGAGGATCAATGAACATACCCTAATGTTCTTGTTTTGTTCATTCCAACCAATTTGAAAATTGAACTTCAGATATTGAGCTAAACCCAACTTTATATTTCAACAACACTGGAATACATGGCCTTGTACTGAGATGAACTTGCAGATTTGACCTTTAGAATTGCTCTTGGCCTAAGTAAGGATAAGCAAGTAGGGAATTTGCAGTAATAGATACTGGAGAGTTAAACTCAACTTCATATTTCAATTCAACAACATTGTCTTATAAATATGGCAGCCTAGTACTTATATACATGGCCCTAAGCTTTCCCTTCACGCTAGAAACCATTAAAAGGTTAATTCATGCTTACCTAAGGTCCTAAACTTGGTTAAGCAAAGTATAATTACAAAGCATGCTTAATTAAACCAATTACAAATAATGAGCCTAGTATTACAACTAATTAATAACTAAACAAATGTCTAAGCTCTTGTAATTAGCCAAGCTTATCTGTGTGCACACGGGAGAGAGAAAAAGTGGCAGCGTGCATGTCCACTTTATGGCCAGCCAACTAAAATGCCCTTGGTGTCCTTGCCTTTGCTTGAAGTAAGGTGACACGTCGCCTGCTTAGCCTTTAAGGGTGTTAACACGTGTCTTGCCATGTGGCACACATGTGTCGCTAATTAGGTGATTCACCAGCTTAGTGAGCATCCAAGTAGGCAAGGTGGAGGTGTGAGAAAACCCAGCTAGAAAGGTAAACTTAAGCTAGATACAAAATAGCACATGGGAGTTGTTTCACACGGTTTTTGGGGAGCTTGTTTGGCTTTCTTACTGGCAAGTTATGTGGCGTTTCTTTGCATAAGAGATAACCTTGAGGTGTGTACAAACCCCTTCTATTAAGAAACCAAGCTTAAATCATAACCTAGATGCCTAAACAGCAAGTTTAATCAAACTCAGCAAATTAGGAGTAAACCGGGCAGGTTTCTGTTTTAGGCTGTTTTAGGACATTTGGGCTGGTTTTTCGTGGGTTTGCCTTTCAGGATTTTTTTTCAACTTCATAAAATAACTTACAAAAAGATAATTACATAATTAGGACATCGTTTGGGCTATGAAATAACAAAAACAAAACTAGGTATGTGCTAGGATGAACTGGCAGTTTTAACCTTCAAAATTGTTCTTGGCTTTGAGTGAGCAATTGATGCCCACTTTGAGTGATTCTTGATTCCATGGAAAGAGGACATCTTCAGGAACAACAATATGGAAAAATGTTGGACTTAAACCTTAAGAGGCATAAGTAATTTAAAAACAAAACCAGGTTGCCGTACTGTTTTATGCACTCGGCATTCTGTTTGTGTTCCTTAGCAAAATATAGGTCTTCTCTTGGACTTTAGCTGCTGAATGTGACTTACCTTAACTTATTTGAATTCTTAAACATTCTTACTTGAGGGATCTCTATCATCCTCCCCTTGTTGAAAAGAATTTGCCCTCAAATTTGCTAGATAATGACGGTCCAAGTGGGATCTTAACTCCTCTGGCTTAAATATAATCAACCCCTCAAACAAGCCTTTTTTTTTATCTTAAAGGCTTCGTACTCATCTTGAAAAGCAGGAGTCCATTCCTTTTTTGATCTTAAAAGTGTTTGGAGTAATGGCTCTTGACAAGTAAGAACACGGCTGAAATGGTTATGGTTCTTTTGTGGTTTGCTTTCATGGAGTATAGAAGGGACAAAAGGTGCTAAGGTGTTACCTGTTTCTCCACTGAGGATCAATGAACATACCTTGATGTTCTTGTTCTATTCATTCTCAAAAGTTAGAAAACTCAACTTCAGATAATGAGGAGTTAATCCAAACTTCAAATTTCAACAACATTGGGATACACAGCCTAGTACTGAGATGAATTGGCAGTCTTGACCTTTAGATTTGTTCTTGGCCTAAATAAGGATAAGCAAGTAGAGAATTTGCTGTAACAGATACTGATGAGTTAAACTCAACTTCGGATTTCAATTCGACAACACTGTCTTATAAATTTGGCAACCTAGTAATTGTATACATGGCCCTAAGCTTTCCCTTCATACTAGGAAACCATTAGAAGGTCACTTTATGCTTATTAAAGATGCTAAACTAGCTTAAGCAAAGCAAACTTACAAAGCATGCTTAATTAAACTAATTACAAATAATGAGCCTGGTATTACAACAAATTATAACTAAATAATAGTCTATGTTTTTGCAATTAGCCAAGCTTATCTGCGTGCACATGGGGGAGAGAAAAAGTGGTGGCTTGCATGTCCACTTTACGGCCAGCCAACCAGAATGCCCTTGGTGTCCTTGCCTTTGCTTGAAGTAAGGTGACACGTCACTTACTTAGCCTTTAAGGTCGTTGACACGTGTCATGCCATGTGGCACACATGTGTGGCTGATTAGTTGCGTTACCAGGTTAGCAAGAACCTAATTAGGCAAGGTGGAGGTGTAAGAAAACCCAGCTAGGAAAGTAAACTTAAGCTAGAAGCAAAATAGCACATGGGAGCCGTTTCACACGGTTTTTGGGCAGGTTGTTTACCTTACTTAGTGGCAACTCATGTGACATTTCTTTATATGAGGGGTAACCTTGAGGTGTGTACAAACCCCTTCTACTAAGAAACTAAGCTTAAATCATGATTTAGGTGACTAAACAACAAGTTTAATCAAACCGCACAGATTAGGAATTAAACCGGGCATGTTTCTGCATTGTGCTATTTTGGGACGTTTGGGCCGGTTTTTCGTGGGTGTTCTTTTCGTGCTTTGTTTCTGGACTTCCTAAAATAACTTACAAAAAAATAATTACATAATTTGGACATCCTATGGACTATGAAATAACAAAAACAAAACAGGTATGTGCTGGGATGAGCTGGCAGTTTTGACCTTCAAAATTGTTCTTTGCTTGGAGTGAGCAATTGATGTCCAATTTGAGTGATTCTTGACTCCATGGAAAGCAAACATATTGGGGAGCCACAATATTTAAGAATGTTGGGCTTAACCCTCAAGGGGGAATAAATAATTTGATAAACAAGACAAGGTTGTTGTACTGTTTTCTACCTTGGACATTCTGTTTGTGTTCTTTAGTAAAATATTGCCCTTTTCTTGGACTTTGAGCGCTGAATGTGACTTGCCTAAAGTTATTTGAATGCCTAAAACATTCTACCTTGAGGAATCTCCGTCATCCTCCCCTTATTGAAAAGAATTCGCCCTCAAATTTGCTAGATAATCACGGTCCAAGTGGCTCCTCTAACTGAAATATAATCAACCCCTCAAACAAGCCCTTTTTGATCTTAAATGCTTTATACTCTTCTTGAATAGCAAGAATCCATTCCTTTTTTGATCTTAAAGGTGTTTAGAGTAATGGTTCTTGATAAGTAAGAAAAGGGCTGAAATGCAGATGGTTCTTTTATGGTTTACTTTCATGGAGTATGGAAAGGAAAAAAGGTGCTAAGGTGTTCTCCTTTTCTCCACTAAGGATCAATGAACATAGTTTGATGTTCTTGTTTAGTTCATTCTTAATAGTTTGAAAACTGAACTTCAGATACTGAGGACTTAAACTCAACTTCAAATTTCAACAACATTGGGATACACGGCCTAGTACTGAGATGAACTGGCAGTTTTGACCTTCAAAATTGTTCTCGGCCTAAGTAAGGATAAACAAGTAGAGAATTTGCAGTAACAAATACTAAGGATTTAAACTCAACTTCATATTTCAATTCAACACCACTATCTTATAAATTTAACAGCCCAGTAATTATATACGCGGCCCTAAGATTTCCCTTCACACTAAGAAACCATTAAAAGATTACTTCATGCTTAGGAAAGGTCTTAAACTTGCTCAAGCAAAGTAAACTTACAGAGATGCTTAATTGAACTAATTACAAATAATGAGCCTTGTGTTACAACAAATTAATAACTAAAGAAAAGTCTAAGCTCCTGTAATTAGCCAAGCTAATATGTGTGCACGTGGAAGAGAGAAAAAGTGGTAGCTTGCATGTCCACTTTACGGCCAGCCAACTAGAATGCCCTTGGTTTCCTTTCCTTTGCTTGAAGCAAGGTGACACGTCGCTCGCTTAGACTTTAAGGATGTTGACACGTGCCCTGCCATGTGGCACACATGTGTGGCTGCTTAGGTGCATCACCAGCTTAGTAAGCACCCTATTAGCCAGCTAACTATAATTTGGACATCCTTTGGGCTATAAAATTACAAAAATAAAACCGGGTATGTGTTGGGATGAACTGCCAGCTTTGACCTTGAGAAGTGTTCTTGGCTTTGACAGAGCAATTGATGTCCAATTTGTGTGATTTTTGATTCCATAGGAAGAGGGCATCTTTTCGTAACCACATTATGCAAAAATGTTGGACTTAAACCTCAAAGAGGCATAGGTAAGTTGATAAACAAGAACAGGCGGATGCCCTGTTTTGTACTTAGGGTATTCTGTTTGTGTTCCATAGCTAGATAAAGGCCTTTTCTTGGACTTTGGCTGTTGAATGTGACTTACCTAAACTTATTTGAATGCCTAAAACATTATGCCTTGTGGGATCTCCATTATCCTCGTCTTCTTGAAAATAATTTACCCTCAAATTTGCTAGATAATCACATTCCGAGTGGGATCTTAACTCCTCTGGCTGACATATAATCAACCCCTTAAACAAGCCTTTTTTTATCTTAACTCATCTTGAACAGCAAGAATCCATTCCTTTTTTGATCTTAAAGGTGTTTGGAGTAATGGTTCTTAACAAGTAAGAAAAAGGCTGAAATGCTGATGGTTCTTTTGTGGTTTGCTTTCATGGATTATAGAAGGGAAAAAAAGTGCTAAGGTGTTCTCGTTTTTCTCTACTGAGGATCAATGAACATACCTTGATGTTCTTCTTTTGTACTTTCTCAACAGTGTCAAAACCACTCGAAACCTTTTTCCAAAAAAAGCATTTCTCCTTCATCAGCTCTTTCCACAACTTCTTCTAGAGTTTCTTCTTAATTCTCCTGAAGCTTTTGTGGGCTACCCAAGTTGATGAATGCCTCACAAGCACCTTCATCGTCTTCATACTTGTAAAATCTTAAAGCTTTATAGCTTTAAGCCTCTTCATTTGAGACAAAGGGTTGTCAATCTTCCTTTATCATATCCAACCTAAAGGAGTGTAGATCAACTTCCATTTGTTGTATCTAGAGGCCAACATAGTCAATATTGATGCTAAGGGAGTTAGCTTCATGTTTCAACATGATTAACTTCCTAAGGGACATGGCATTCCAGATCTTTGTGGGCTATTTATTTTTACTTTTTGGCTGAAGGGGATGTGTTTAAGCTAACAGAAGAAATGTGGACAGAACCATAAGCTCTGATACCAAAATTGATGTATCATGCTGGAAAAAAAAAGAGAACTCATGTTCAAGGATATGAACTAGCTTAACGGTGTGTGGAGTGAAAAGGGAGGCGTGAATGGGAATGGTACGGGAAGAACGAGGAAAACAGGAAAATTGCTAAAACTGAAATGATTCTTCGATATAGATTTTACCACCAAGAATTATCCCAGGGCCCTTGATCTTTTATTAGAATATAGATTTCACCACCTAACTTAGATCAAGGCTCACTTGAACACCACCTTAATTTACCTAAGTAAGGATAAGCAAGTAGAGAATTTACAGTAACAAATACTGAGGACTTAAACTCAACTTCAGATTTTAAGTCAACAACACTGTCTTAAAAATTTGGCGGCCTAGTACTTCTATACACGACCCTAAGCTTTCCCATCACAGGAGGAAACCATTAAAAGGTTACTTCATGCCTAGGAAAGGTCCTAAACTAGCTTGAGCAAAGTAAACTTATAGAGTGTGCTTAATTGAACTAATTACAAATAATGAGCCTAGAATTACAACAAATTAATAACTAAACAAAAGTCTAAGCTCTTGTAATTAGCCATGCTAATTTGTGTGCACATGGGAGAGAGAAAAAGTGGTGGCTTGCATGTCCACTTTACGGCCAACCAACCAAAACGCCCTTATAGTCCTTGCCTTTGCTTGAAGTAAGGTGACACGTCGCTTGCTTAGCCTTTAAGGATGTTGACATGTGTCCTGCCATGTGGCACATATATGTGGCTCCCTAGGTGAGCCACCAGCTTAGTAAGCACCCAATTAGGCAAGGTGGAGGTGTAAGAAAACCCAGCTAGGAAAATAAACTTAAGCTTAAACCAAAATAGCACATGGGAGCTGTTTTTTGGGCAGCTTGTTTATCTTGCTTAGTGGTGAGTTATGTGGAATTTCTTTGCATTAGAGCTAACCATGAGGTGTGGACAAACCCTCTCTATTAAGAAACCAAGCTTAAATCATGATTTGGTTGCCTAAACAACAAGTTTAATCAAACTGCAAAGATAAGGAGCTAAACCAGCCAGGTTTATGTTTTGGGCTGTTTTAGGATGTTTGGGCTGGTTTTTCGCGGGTTTTCTATCCATGATTTGTTTTTGGACTTCCTAAAATAACTTACAAAAAATAATTACATAATTTGGACATCGTTTGGGCTATGAAATAACAAAAAGAAAACCAGGTATGTGTTGGGATGAACTGGCAGTTTTGACCTTCAGAAGTGTTATTGGCTTTGACAGAGCAATTGATGTCCAATTTGAATGATTTTTTATTCCATGGAAATAGGACATCTTTGGGAACCACAACGTGCAAAATTTTTGGAATTAAACCTTAAGGAGGCATAAGTACTTTGATAAACAAAACCGGACTGCTTCACTGTTTTGTTCCCAGGACATTCTGTTGTGTTCCTTAGCAAAATATAGGTCTTTTCTTGGACCTTGGCTGCTAAATGTGACTTACCTAAACTTATGTGAAAGCCTAAAATATTCTGCCTTGAGGGATCTCCATCAACAAACAGAAGGAAGCCTAACATCTCATTTATAGGGGGAGACGATAGAGGCCCCCACATCTATTTGAACAAGGTGATTGGCCTAGTCTAACTATAACACAAGAATCACAAGAGGACCCAATCCTCACTATGTTAAAGAAACTAAGGACGGCATAACCATAGGAATATTCCTATCTTTTCTATCAATCATCGAGAGGTAATGCTAAAGACCCTCATGGAGTGGAAGTCCCATTATATACAACATTTAATGAATTAGTTAGTTTCTTTATAACCCAAAGGTCCATTAGTCTATAATCTTCGATGATATAGCCCTCTCACTTGAAGGAAAAAAATGCAATAGGGCTCTGTATCTCACCACAATTTGCAAAAAGAATTCATGCTCATGATTTTAGTGGATAATAGGCCATCAGTACATATGCCAACTTAGAATGCTTAGAAAGATAGGCATAATGAAAGGGGATATAAAGGAAAGTAGCTTTCCAGGTCCTAGACATCCAGGATACTATCAACCCTTCATCAAAAGCTTAAATGTTACACCGTAGCCCCGAGGCCTAGTGATGTTAGCGACGTCTAAAATTCCATAATGAAATGGATAGAATTCTGTATAAACACTGACTATGGTCCTTGGCTAATAGTCTTACACTTTTGCCTATAACACAAGTAACTAAATAAAGGTGTAAAAATCTAAATAAACTCAACAATTATGCATTGGAGAATAAATTGTATGGGCAACACACCAAAAGTACACAAAATTTGGAATTAAAAAAAGGAAAGAAAAACAAAAGAAAAAGTATAACTCGACGGATCACACACCTAGAGCATTGGGGTTTACATCCCGAAACAATTCAAGTTTAACAACTAGAAGATGAGTATGTACTCAGATGGTTGGCTCAAATGGCCATTCAGAACAACTTGACTATCCTACTTACATGAT
>JACYFF010031959.1:57973851-57987451 GCA_017589665.1 Selenicereus undatus | reverse complement strand
ATATATATATATATATATATATATGTATGTATGTATGTAGATTACATATCCATATAGATCATAAGAAGGTTAAAGCCTAATTTATAACTCTCCAAATGATTTGAAATTTGGTAATGTAATAGCCCAACCCTAAATCATATTTATTTATTTATTTAATTAAACCATGTTATTAATTCTCTCGCATTCATTTTTCACATTTAATCCTTCTAAATGGGGAAATTTTATTTGGGTCTCACTTTGCAATTTGGTTTTCAATCATCGTTAAATTTTGAGTGAATCGATAGTAGGCCCTGATAAATATGGTTTAAGAGATCAAATTATTTTTCATAATATCACAAACATTTAATTTTTAGCTACGCAAAAAATTTATTTCAATTAAGTGTTTTTAGTTGTCAGACCCAATTCGTTTGAGCCCAACTCGAGGCTCAACAAGTTGATTCAATTGATTTAGTTGATTATCGTTAGTTATGCCTAGTTATAGTTACCAAAAAGATACTTTTGGGGTTAAAACTTAGCCAAGTAAAATCTAGATGAATCAAAAGATTTTTAACCAAGCAAAGCCCAAACTCTCTTCTCTCCCCTTCCTTCCATGACCAACCCCTTGCTCAGCCTGCTGTTGCTGATTTCTAGTCACTACTGCCACTCCTAGCCTCCAGTTAGCCACCACCCCTCAACCCCCGCAAGCACCAAACACCAGCCCCATATCCCTATATTCAGGCTCAAGTGAGATATAATCCTATCCTAATCATGTATACTTTTGAGTTTTTATGTTGGATTTATTTATGGATCATGATATATTGATTCAAATGAATGCTAGTTTGATGTTTTATTATGGTTGATTAAGTTTTGAAGTATGTAAGAATTGAGACCATACATGATCATGCAAGCTTGATGGGAAAAGGATTAAATTTGAGTTCTTTGATTTAATGTTGTGATCTTTGGCATGAAAAATGGATTTAAAGTTTTTAGTGATCTTATTAAACCCATTTATTTGGATGGAAACTTGAATGTGGCATAATCTAGGGTTTCATGATTTTACATGATTTAATTTGATTTTTGAAGCAAATATGTTATTTGGATTAAATTAGTTGAAATGTGGAGGTTAGATGTGCTATTGACTTAAAAGAATGATGTTGCATGAGTGTTATCAAAGAAGTTGTTTGGTTTACTTATGTAAGTAAATGAGTTCATGGGAGCATTTTGAATGATTATGTGGAGGAACAAAAAAAACATAGAGGGCTGGAAATAGACCCAAAAACTGGGGCATTTAAGAAATAAAGTGGCAATTATTGGTGCATTGAAAAATGGTGATTTTTGGTAGATAGGTCAATGAGTTATCTTTCAAATGCCTCTTGAATCATTTCATTCCAACTTTTGTAGAAAATGCTATGGGTGATTTACGACGACTACACATGATAAACTAGAGTTGCGCACAGCTTTGTTTAAGCACAATTTTAGAAGTCGTGTTATGATAGTTGTGTTTTATACTGTGAATGAAAGTGTTGAGGGACTTCCTAAGCTTTTCATATTAGGGGTTTTATGTCTCAATTTGAGGTTGGAAGTGAAAAATATGAATTTTCTATGGTGGACCTTAAAGCGGTAATAAAATATCGCAAGACTATGAACTAGAATTTTAGGAACTTAATCAAAAGTTCCTAAATAATTATGGATATTGCAAAGAAAATACATAGTTTAGTGAATTCAAATACTTTAAGTGTGGTTAAAAACTCAGTTAGGTTGAAAAACCAAATTAAATGGGCACGTAAATGAAATTTGAGAAGTGGGGAGAGTAATAACTCAAGAATAGTGCTTGTTGGGCGAAGCCTATGTGATTAAAGCAATTTTGAACCCACCTATATCCCTCTTGGCTTTGAACCCTTATTAATCATAATAGAAACATCAAAAACCCGTGTCCCATTTATGACCGCTAAAGTCTTTCCATTATAATGTCAATTATTTTAGCTGGTCTATTTTGCTTAAATTTGTGTTACCTCAAATGAAAGTACCTTAATTTATTTAGTTTTCAAATCATCTTAGTGTAATCTATTTTATATTGAAATATTGAGCTATGAATGCCATTTAATTAATTAATTTCCTTTAAAGTTATAAATTATGAGAGTGAGCATTGTTTACTAACTACATATACCCACCATTACATTTCTTAAGCATAATCGGGGCCTAATCTATTGTTCATCATTGTGCATAAATATTATCAAGTAAGATTGCATTTTAAACACCATAAGTACGTTTATTGTCTGTATCTTTAGAAATCAGAATGCATTTATCAAAGTTACACTGTCTTGGTAAGTATATCAATGAATCAGTTTACTCAGTGATTTATCACTTAATCAGTTACTTGGTCAGTTATCATTTATACAACACTCGCCCTTCAGTTACCTGCACGGCCTCAAGCCAAGTCTCCTGATCGGCTTGGCAGGTGTACACTTATCTATAGATCGTAATAGTTACAAGAGGTTCACTACCAGATAATAACCGGCTTTATAGTTTTACATTCATCTTATTCATTGTTTTAAAGTAAAAAGAATTGCAAAGCACGCACCTAACCAAGTTTTCAATGATCATTTCACAATACAAGAATGCGTATACTAAGCTTCAACTCGCATTTCGAAATGTTTGCCATGTTTTGTTTTAGGCAAATGCTCAACAAATCGCCCTCATACTAGCAAACCAACTAAAGAAAGTAACTGAGCAAGGAAATATGGATGGATCATTAATGATGTTGGTTCAAGAATCTTTTGGGAATTGAATTTTGAGATCATCAGTTGACGACGTTGTAAACTTTATGAAGAATTACTCTATTGTGATGTGTAAGCCTTATGGTGGTTAGCAACTACTTGTATATGATTTGATAATGTCTTAATGTGTATGATTGTGATCTATGTTTACCTATGTCATATCTAGTGCAAATGCTTAAAGTCTTGTCCTTCTGGATGGTGGTAACACCCCAATCATTGAGTTTATCAGTTTTGATTAAGGGCTTAATTAAAGAATGTACAATCAGTGAGACATGCACATTGGGGACGTTACAATAAAGAGCTAGATCAGAGTGATTATTCCATCCACATGCTATGTATAAAAAAGTTTAAAGGACTAAATCAACAACTGGTAGAATCAAGTTAGTAAATTTAAACATGTGTAAAAAGCAAAAAATCCAAAATTGGCATTCCTGTGAACTACAAAAGAGCATTTCCTTGTTGTTGAATAATCCTTCTCCTCCTCACAATACCAAGGAGCAAACTCACTTTTAGCTCCAAGAGCTCGTTGTAAGATAGAATTTATATGTGCTCCGAGATCCCGGGAAACTAAAGATGGAAGAGCCACAGTATCCTCTTTACGGTCCTGAAAGCAACAATATTCATGTGCGGTTCAATGAATCTTCCATACAAGAGCGTTGGTTCTCAAATGGTGACCCTTCCATACAAGGGCATTGATCCTCTTTTAATACTAGCTCTTCCAATACGAGGTTGAACCTTTCCAAATTAAAAGTCCTGACAAATTCCTTCACAAATAATAACAACACCAATCGACTCATTTAGCACAAATTCAAGTTCAAAATCAAGGCCAAGCGGGGCCTCATTCATGAAAATATGCATTTATCAATTAGAATATTAAAGATCAATCAGTATTCACAATTTAAGTTCCAAGCCGAAAACAAAACTATACTTTAGGTCATGATGATGCATAGTTGCTCGAAAACAAGAACTTTTAGCCATTCAAATATACTTTCGTACTTACCCAGACACGAGTTTTGATTCTCTGGTTACATTTAAGAAAAACAGTTTATTTCCTGGTTCTAGTACTAAGTGTGAATTCAAGAACACACGAGAATCACTCACATTAGTTAACAATGCAGACCATTATGTTCAACAAATTAGGTCACAAGTTAGGCAATTTAGGAGCTGTTTTTGTTTAAGTCAGGTTCAAGTTTAGGAGTTCAAGTCACATATTTTCAGTTCCTTTCAGTTTGTAGCAACCTACAGATAACACCCAAGTACAAGTCGCATATTTTCCAATTCGATTCACAAGCTTGGACGACACCTAAGATGCTTTGAGTTTAGGTAGACCTGAATAAACAGGCAAATGACCTTTTGTCGAGGAACTTTTAACTTACTTTCCATACGCCCAAAGGGAAATCACTCAGCAATTTAGGGGGCTAAAATCGAGGTAATTTTTTGGGGGGTTCACGTGAACCATTATACCCCCTTCCTTCAAATCTAGTTTGCTCTTGTGGTAAGGTTAAATCAAATGAACAACCCATACTTACCCTAAACAACATACACACCCCAGACACACCACAAAAGGGCCAGGAACAAGTGTTAAACCAGGTTCAGCTGCTTATGGACTGGTCTGAGGAGCTAGACAACAGCTCCCTTTTCTAGTTCCACCCCCAAATAGCAGCATACTTGCATACAATTTGCTAACTAGTTGTACCAATTGTCTCAAAGCTAGGCAAATCGATTCAAACCCAAAAACTCACGCCAAAATGAAACAAAAGTAACAATAATAAACAATAACTCGCCAAATCGAACCTCCGGTCCCCCTCAACACAACACTGCCCCAAAATGACTTCCGAATCACATCAAGACCACACAATAACCTTAACAGTCTCATTCAATCCTTCTCTTTTTCAAAATTGCACATTTCCCACATAATCTAGCTTCATGAGATTTCGCCAAATCTCCATGGCTAAGCCCAATAGAAATTCAAGAAGTTGATAGTAATTGAAGGATTGAAGAGCACCTGCATATCATTCAACTAATCGCACAAGCATAACAATTCACTTTAATTTTGAAATTAATACTAATATATGAAAAAATGAACCTCCCAACTTAATCCAAGCTCACAGACCCATTTATGGGCCAATGGGCTGATTTGAAGCAGAATTTCGAGTCTTCACACCTCCCCCTTGCTGCTACTAAGTTCCCTCTGTCTCGAAATTCCTCTCTTTGCCAGTTGTTGCTAATACTTACTATTGTTCTGTCCTATTCCTTTTGTCTCCCACACTACTACTATTACTCAGCCCCCTCCTTGCTTTCTGCTTTGAACTGCTTGGCTGGGGGCATGCCTTCGGCCTCCTTGCTACTGCGACAGGCCGGCTAGGTAGCGATTAGGTGGTGCTTTAACCTCTACCGTTATTCCTATCTCCCCTCGCTCACTCTTGGGAATCGATAGTAAAGAGTGCATGGGAAGAAAACAAGACTGAAGATAAAGGTGTTGAGGAGAGGGGTTGATGTCGTAATGTTATGGTTTAAATGGGAGGAAGCACCTGGCCCTTTAATTTAGTCACCCTCGCCTCTGTCTACCAACACAAAATCATAAAGCAATTAGGCCGAATAGATAAGCCCATAAGTTCTAGTACCTGTTAGCCTGGTTGATTCCGCCATTCTCACTCGATTCAACTCTCGACTTGTTTTCTAATTTCGTGCAATCACATAATAAAGAGAGAAATTTCAAAAACTAGTTCACATAAAATCATATACTTAATTAACACACAAATATTAGCCTAACATAGCTAATATAATAAAGCATAGCTATTAACTTATTAATCTAAACAGTTAGCCCGACATTAAAAATCCTTGGCTATTACATAAAATGATAATGAAATGGCCATTATGATTATCAATGCTAATCTAATGCTCACAATGATAGAAAAGAAACTTCCGATGGTAGGGAATGAACATGATACTGATGACATAGAATTTTAGGGCTCTGTAGTGGATGAATGCATCATCATCAAATTAAAAGACGTAATCCCATTTAACTTCGACTCCTACTCAAACAAGAGAGTCAATACGATGATGAGAAACATTGGCTACTTTGCCACAACTCAATTAGGAAAGAAACCAAGAATGCCCAATCCTCTTCTAAAGGCAAACCCCTTTGCGCACCTTTTTGGCTTTGGATACAAAACTTCTCCTCAAAAGCTTCATCTAATGATTCGATGGGAGAAACTCAAAAAGGACCACCTGGATCCATAAATTTATACATACAATATGCCTTTGTATCTGCTTATCCTTCACAGGACTATTGTAAAGGAAGGGGGAATACATCATAGTGGGGGCTCCCTGCACCAAAGTACACCCCATGTCTAGGAGAGGTCCTTTGCGATTTAAGATCTTCTACGACTGTGCTCGCTCGAAAGTATAAGTATATTTCATAAACAAAATATATCTAATTCAAAATGGTTTGGGCTTATGAGGACAACCAAAATCACTTTGGGTTGTTATTCGGGGCAAAGAAGATAAACATGAAGATCCGAGATGGGTGCTAATGGTGGTTGGCCAAGACTTGGACCCTACAAAGATGATTACCGATAATACTGAACGGAGACATATCTTGATGATGTGGACAGCTAACAATGGAAAAAAAATTGTTAAGCTGACTATTACAAAGCCTAAGGACCTGACTGCTGAGCCGAATAAAAACCTCAATTTTAATCGAAAATACTTATTTGTGGATGAGGCAAAATCTCTCTTCTTTTGATTTGAGTTTTGCTAAAACTAATGTACTTAGTTAGGATTTCAATAAAATGAATATTTTCTGGTATGATTCTTATGTTTGCAACAATGAATATTTAATCCATCTAAACCTCTTTATGAGTAATAAAAAAATATGGTAATCAAACTTATATCCTTAAAGAAACTAAAACAACAAATTTTGTAACAAATGAAGAACTAAAGGGAATCTAGTTAGGTTCATCTTTGACTCTTGAGGGACAGGAACAATTTCCTCTTCTCCTAAAGGAATTCAAGGATGTCTTTCCAAGGTCTCATAATGGCATATTGATATGGTCGCAAGCGCACAGTGGCGGGGTAGCAATCAAGGTCGATCACACAGAGTCTATGCTGATCTATTTGGCTATATCCCCTCAGGATATGCTAAGCAAAATTCTAATTCAAGTGGTTTTGATTAACAACTGCAAATAAACTTTTCCAAATCAAATATGGGGAAAATGCCTTGGAATTTTCGTAGTCATGAAAGGGAATTGAATCAAAATGATAAACATGTGCCTTTCTCTAATTGGTTAATTTCGAGGAATTGCAATCTATACAGAAATTCAGTATATTCTTTCGAAATCAACTAAATTTGCCTAATCTAAGTAAATGTTGCTCTTTCAAGCTAGTTTGACTTAATTCAAGTTAGATGTCTTCAATTACTTTCTAGTCCTCCAAATATGCAAATCTCTCTTTTGAGACGAAGTTATGCTAGGTATAATCAAGCAGTCCAACAACCAAATGTCGTCTTTCGAATGTTCACTCAATTGTTTCAAGTGTACGAGTAAATTTTGGCCAAAAATCAACCCACAACATATCAAACACTTGATAGAATGAAATCAAACTAACCATGAAAATAAGCACAATTGAATAGATTAAAACACGATCCAACTACACCTCCATAAACTACTAAATCCCTAGACAAAAGTAAACTATTCACATATGATCAAAGATTTAAAAAACTTACTCTAAAATGATAAATCTAAAGAGGAAAGAGAAGAGAAGAGAGAACAATTGCTCGGCTAAAAATCGTGCTTGAACCGTCGTGTAAACCTGGGATGGAATCCTTGCAAGTCTTCACTTCAACTCTATCTCACTCTCTCTCAAATCAAAACTAATCCTAATCTACTTAAAGAGAGGAAAGAAGTATGAGATGAGATGATGGGGTGTGTGTGAGGATGAGAGCCCCCCTTTTTATAGTAAAATTCTGGAAGACGAACAGCCACGCATAATAATGGAGTAATAACCACTAGGAAGTCGAAGAGCTTGCGAGAAAACAAAAAGGCTCTCAAGAAATAGAGACATCACGGACTGTGACATCCACCACGGACCGACCGTGGTGTCCACTGCCTCGGTATTATTCTGTTCTTCTTTCTTTCCACGGGCATGGCAACTTAGGGATATCCATGGAGAATAAAAAATACACTCATTTATGGTTCAAAGCAAGGGCAAAAAGGTCCAAAATCCTGCAAAACACACAAATGAACCACATCCGAGCGTAAAATGGGAAAAAGAGTACAAATTATCACATAAAGCATATAATTTTCCCTTAAAATGTGGCAAAATGACCCTAAAATGATATACACATTAAGCACTTATTGAACTCCCCCATGCTTAAACTGTTGCTTGTCCTCAAGCAAGCACTATAGAAAACCAACCAGGGGAGATGCAATGGAACAACCTCTTTAAAATAGGCAAACCATAGCATGTTACAAGCAAGAATAAAAATCAACGGCAACCCCAAACAGTGGGCAAAACATTTCAAAATTAGGAGGAAAAGAAGGTTTCCAAAGAAGTGCATGACCACAAGCTCAACATCAAACTTGATCACCCCCAAAGAACCACAAAGCATGTCATGCAAGCACATGGAATTGTATAGAGCCAAATGGACCGGTAGAACCTCACTTTGAGGAAATGTAGAACACTCCCACTCATGTGTTTAAAATATAACAATGGTCCACTCAAGGCTCATTTCAAAGATGCAATCTACCATATGCTTGACAAGGCTCTCAAATTCTCCACCACTAAAATGCAATGTGCACAAGACAATCAAGAGGACTTTGATAGGGCTGTAATGTGGGCTAGAAGGGTTAAAGAAAAGGAGTAGACAAATGAATTTGGGCAATGTAAGGCTACTTAGCCAAGCGACTAGGGAGCAACCAACAAAGCATCTAGAAACTAATAAGTTCACCAACACTCCAAACTCTAACATACAATGAACATATCGCAATCAATTACATAGGAAATGAGTTGACGAAGAAAGAAACTAAAGCTATGTACGTATCCCATGCCAAACACGTGGTTTTCTTTCACTTTTTTTTCTATGATTTTCTTTTTTTCCTCTTTTTTTTGCAACATGACTACACATCAAGTTTTTTTGCAACATGATTTTTTTTTCTTATTGTGCTTTTTCTTCTTTTTTTTGTTTTTTTTCTTTTTCGCGAAATGAAAGGAAAATTGCATTACTGACAGGCATGGGATCACAAACTATCAACTCACAACCTGATATATCTAACACAAATAAAAGGAAACTAATGCAAATGCTCAATGTTATCAATCCCTCAACAAACCAACATACCAAAGCCATCTTAAACTTAATTATCCCCAAAACCACCTACTACAAAGATAAAGTGATGCTCTATAGACTTGGCTTAAAGGTAGGAATATGTGTTTGGTCAAGGGCTAAGATGAAGGGATTACAACAAAGAAAGATATAAGCTCAAAGGGACTAGCAAAGGGAATAAACATGTAACACAAGGGTAGGCTATTTGGCTATGTGGCTAAATTGACCAAAAAAAGAAATGCCTCTATCATATCATCAACTATGCACATGCTAAATATGGATTAGTAACATGGACATGCTAAATATGCACATGCTAAATATGGATATGTGGTTTTGAACAAGAATCTAGGTAAGCTCTAAAGATGCAACGTGGAAGAGTCATACACATGAAAGAAACATGAGACTAAATATAATGAATTAGTTCAAATGAGGCACAAAATCTGACGGGACATCTACCAAAGTCACAATAAGCTCAGAAAACGAGTCCATGTGCAAACATTAGTGCTAAGGACCCTAAGGGATAACAAAGCTCCTAAACAAGACAAGGGTAAAAATAAGAAATATTTACAAAACCTTTAAAAAGTTTAGCACCAAAGGGGATTACACATCAAAAGTTACTCAAGCGCATGAAAGTTATTATGCCTAACAAAAACATCATTGGAGGTTATCTCAAACCAATCCTTACCATTCCTACATGCAATCCTATATGCAAACCTAAAAATCAACTAAATGCAACATGCTAATGCAAACCAAAAGAAAACCTAAAACTATATGCTCTAACATGTATGCAAAGTAATAACCAAAATAGATAACATAGAAATTACCCTTCCCCCATGCTTAGATAAAGCATTATTATTCAAAAGAAAGAAAACTAAGAGAAGGGAAAGGAAAACAAAAGAGAACAATCTCACCAGGTTAGGTGCAGAGTGCACCTAAGCTATGCGGCCTCATAATAACTGGGGCTCATGGAGCATTAGCTACTCCATCACGTTGTCAAAACTCGGCTCATAAAAGCAAATGCCGTTAAAGCACGTCGGGAGCTTATCAAACTTCTAGGACCACAATTCAGGAAATAAAAGGTAAGAGGAAATAACAAAAATCACACCAAAGACAACTAATATCCTCTTAACCTTATGAATAACATTAGAAAAATCATAAGAAGCATTAAAGAATGTAGAGCACATGATTTTCCTAGGTAGGTCCTCTAAGCATACACAATAAGGGTCAATGGAGGGATCATACCCTCTTAAGTAACCTAGGGGCAGATAATCTTGAACGTTCCCACCAAGCATACTAAATATATTATCCTCATAACCCAAATAAACATTAGCATTACAAATCATAGAATTATCAATGGGCTCAACAATGTCATACTCAAGGGAAGGAGAGGGTTGTGAACACATAGGGGAAACATGTGAATGATCAAATGGATTGAGGAAAACACAATCATTAAAACCAAGGCTAGGAGACTCCTTATGCACAAGCACATCATTTGACCCCTCCAAAGGAGCCTCAACTAAATCATACACCTTATAAAAAGTATCTTCCGACTCAAAATATGCATCAACAACATCAAGCCTAGCATCAAACCCAAAAGGCTCACCCGCCTCTAGCCCAGTGCACTGAGCTAAAGGAAAGAATGAATCATGTAAGTTCAGAACAACACTTTTCCCATTAAACCCCAATATTCTAAAAGAATACGAGTTTCACTATTCACACCCTCATCAACCATGTTCAAACTTTTCCATTTACCAACACAATAACTACATTGAGTAAGAAAAACATTTAATCTTTTAAAATACCTCCAAAATAGTTCATACTCGAATTGGGTAAAATGAAAAATTACGATTCTTTTTCTCAAATTTTATTTTATTTTATTTTTTAATTTTCAAAATTTTTCTGTTTTGTTTATTTTTTTCAAAGAAAAACAAAATGCTTAGTCAAACCTATCAGGAAAAACCCAATATTCAACGCTAGTCCTCGACAACGACGCCAAAAACATAATACGGCCGCAAGCACACGGTGGCGTTGTAGCAATCAAGGTCGATCCCACAAAGACTAGGTTGATCGATTGGGCTATATCCACTCAACATATGCTAAGCAAAATTCTAATTCAAGTGGTTTTGATTAACAACTGCAAATAAACTTTTCCAAATCAAATATGGGAAAAACGCCTAGGAATTCTCATAGTTATGAAAGGGAATTATATCAAAATGATAAACATGTGCATTTCTCTAATTGGTTAATTTCGAGGAATTGCAATCTATACAGAAATTCAGTCTATTCTTTCAAAATCAACTAAATTTTCCTAATCTAAGCAAATGTTGCTCTTTCAAGCTAGTTTGACTTAATTCAGGTTAGATGTCTTCAATTACTTTCTAGTCCTCCAAATATGCAAATTTCTCTTTCGAGACGAAGTTATGCTAGGTCTAATCAAGCAGTCTAACAACCAAATGTCGTCTTTCGAAAGTTCACTCGATTGTTTCAAGTGTGCAAGTAAATTTTGGCTAAAAATAAACTCACAACATATCAAATACTTGATAGAACAAAATCAAACTAATCATGATAATAAGCATAATTGAATAGATTAAAACATGATCCAACTATACCTCCATAAACTATTGAATCCCTATTCAAAAGTAAACTACTCACACATGATCAAAGATTTAAGCAACTAACAACTCTAAAATGATAAATCTAAATAGGAAAAAGAAGAGAATAGAGAAGAATTGGTTAGCCAGAAATCGAGCTTGAACTGTCGTGCAAACCCAGGATGGAATCCTTACAAGTCGTCACTTCAACTCTATCATATTCTCTCTCTAATCTAAACTAATCCTAATTTAGTTGAAGAGAGGAAAGGAGTATGAGATGAGATGATGGGGTGTGTGGGGATGAGAGGACCCCCTTTTTATAGTAAAATTCTAGAAGATGAACAGCCACGCTTAATAATGGAGTAATAACCGCTAGGAAGTCGAAGAGTTTGCTAGAAAACAAAAAGCCTCACAAGAAATAGAGACACCATGGACCGTGGCATCCACCATGGACCGATTGTGGTGTCCACTGCCTCGGTATTCTTATGTTCTTCTTTCTTTCCACGGGCATGGCAACTTAGGGGTATCCGTGGAGAATAAAAAATACACTCATTTATGGGTCAAAACAAGGGCAACATGGTCCAAAATCCTACAAAAAACAAAAAAGAACCATACTCGTGCGTAAAATGGGAAAATTAGTATAAATTATTACATAAAGCATATAATTTTTCGTAAGAATGTGGCAAAATGACCCTAAAATGATATACACGTTAAGCACTTATCACATACCCAAGATTGAGTGAGCGATTGCCTTAGTATAAGATCCTGTCATATCCAAATATGAAGCGCATCAGATAGAAAATTTGTTAAGTACAACCCAAATGGGCCATAAAATAAAAAAAGAAGTGTAAACACAGCTAAATATTAGCTTCTCATCGGTCTCCTAATACGCTGACTACGTGGCCAACATCATCCTGGTGCCTAAAAGAGATGAACGGGTCCATATGTGTATGGATTTCCAGGTTTAAATGAGGCAAGTCCAAAGGATAGCTTTCTTTAGCCTCATATTCACTTGCAAGTATATAAGGCAGCAGGACACTGCCTATTGTCATTCATGGATGGCACAAGTTCTGTAACAACATGATGCCTTTTGGCCTAATGAATATTACGACAATTTGTCAAAGCATGGCTCAAAATTTGCTGCATGACATGATGCACAAAGAAATGGAGGTCTATATGGACGATATGATCATCAAACTGAAAAGTTGAAGTAGGAGAATCCCCCTCGCCCCCCCCCCCCCCAGTAAAGAAAATTCTTCAAAATACTAAAAAATATACCCTATGTTTGAACCAACAGAATTGTACCTTTGGCCTCACTTTTGGAAGCTTCTATGATATATAGTCAACTCAACAAGAATTGCGGATGATCAATTTAAGATTAAGGCCATGAATAAATATCATTGTTTAAGACGAAAAAGCAAATTTGAAGTTTCCTTGAGCATGTACAATTTATGAGTCGTTTCATCTCAATGTTGGCTATGACTTGTGAGTCGATCCATAAGAATTTAATGGCAAAAAACTCCTATGTAGACTGGGATGAGCATTGTTAAAAGGCTATCAACATAATAAAAGAGTATTCAGCAAATCTCTGGTCTTGTAACCACCATGAGAAGGTCTATTTTTAGTACTCTACCTAATGACAGTGGTAACTATGATGGCCAGCTCATGAAAATAAAGGAAAAGAGAATGCCACATATTCCTTTAACAAAATGTTTCTTAATTGAGGTGATGTATACTTAATTTAAAATATATATGTAGCATTCATATGGGTTACCAAGCACCATATGCTCAATGATGAAGTAAAGGCCACAACCAAAGTGGATCCACTGAAGCACCAGATGGCTCAGTTAGGCTACTAAGAAATTAAGGCATTATATGCTCCATAACAAAGTACAGGTCATAGCCGAAGTAGATCTGTTGAAGATTTGCTA
>JACYFF010031959.1:57931185-57965112 GCA_017589665.1 Selenicereus undatus | reverse complement strand
TATATATATATATATATACATACATATATATATATATATATATATATATATATATATATATATATATATATATGAATGAGCTAGCTACAATACACAAGTTTTAGTTATGCTTCATGAGTTTTTTAGTTGCTTTTGCTTTGCTTATTCTTTGTTATTCCATTGCTTGTTGTACTTCTTCCTTTACTATGTCTATGTGCACTTGTTCTGTGTCGTCTTCCTCCTTATGCCACTCTAGTATATGGAGACTATGACAGATGCTTTCTAGGCCTATTAGTTAGTTTAGGTGGTAGCTAATAACATTTGTAAGGGCATCTCCTCTTAATGTGCAACTTGGAATTACAAATGCTATAACTCATTTTAAAGCCTTAGTTTGACAACTTTCCCTTTAAATCATATTTCAAAGTCATGCTTTGTGAACTTTCGTTTCTTACTTTCATGTGGATTCTGTCTTCTTGGCCTCCTTGGTCTACCAACTCCTATCTAACTAGGAGTTAGATCCAAAACACTCATTTTTTGTGACCAATAACTTTCCAAAATAGAATGGTTAATAGCTCCTACATAGACTTGTGTATAAGACTTACTGAACCATTCATAGGCATAGCACTAACAATAAAAATTTTAAAAAAAATCATTCACGAACATATTATTCTGCAACGTGCATCATCTAATACATATAGACAATTGCTTGGTAGCAAGACATCCCAATTGGGTTCTGATTTCCACAAGTACACATCATAATATTTATATCAACCACAATATCATCTAACCCTTTAATCATTTGAAAACTCGTAAGACACGAAAATATTACATGAAAATATAACTTCATCCTTTTGCTCTTCAAGTTGTAAACTTATTTAATATGTGTATATCATCGATGGAGTTTTCGATTTCAGAATTTTTTTTACAAGCCTTTCAATGAGAGCACGTCTAATCTCTTTCAGCACATATATCAAATTCTTTTCCCTAACTTTTTGTATATAGCCCTCAGATTTTATATCATATTATTACCATTTACTAGTGGCATCACACTTGATGGTAGTTTGTAGAAAAGCTCCGTAAAAATTTGTAGGGATTTGGCTCAAGAAATAAGTGGCGGCACTTGGTGATAGTTTCCTCCTTTGAATGCATTTTTCATCAAATTTAGTTTGGCATAAGCTCTAGATACCTCCCAAAATACTATTTTTAACTTATCTCCTTTGCGTCTTTATGCCACTTAGCATCCTGGTGGTAGTTTGATGACCAACGTGTTGATGCATGCCAGGACATAGAACAAACATCACAAGAGGAGAATGGTAAGGTACTTGTAACTGCTCATATAAGGAATCAGTTCTGTGAGGGCAAAGAGCTCAACTTTAAGGCTTGCCTGGGAAGGAGCTTACTTTGCTGGACACCTTAGGGAGTACTAATCACTCCCAACAACTCATTTTGAGGTTGCCTAATTAGCCTTAGTACAAGAAGATCAATAAAACGCCAGAGCAGTCATGCAAAGTCAGAACAGGCCAAGTTAGGGTTATGGGGATTTTTAGTAGAGCCTTGAAGCCTAACTTCATGTAATACAATACTTGTTTTGAAGCTTAGGAGGTCCACATTAGTATCAGGCCCTTGGATCCTAGCTAAACTCTCTCAATTAGTCACCATAGTAAGAGAATTACCCATTACCAGGTTTCCAGTAGATCATGATCATTGCTTCTGAGTAAGGATTGTAGCATCCTAAGCTCATGAATAGGTGTCATAATATTTCAGAAGCGTGCCCCTATCTACTTTCTAGCTAAGAGCTCAAGCATAAAGTCCAGAACCACCTAAAAGGGGAGGAAATACCAATTAGACTGCTCGATAGAACAGTGCAGTCCCCCATGGCAGTCCTACTTACATAAATCAACCTATTTTTTGATCTCTTATGTTAGCAGCTAGTTGTATGCTTAGTCCTGATAGTGCCTTTGTATTTAAATGAGTTTTAGAGGCTCTAGGATAATTAGACCCTCTGCAACATGGTCTTAATCAATAGTCATTTTCAGGTTAGGTGTTAGAAGCTCACTTACTCAAGTAAGCTTCTGATTTTGTAGTTTAATTATCATCGTGTAAGCTTGGTTTGAATCAGCTTAGAGGGTAATATTTAAACTCTCTGTAGTATCCTTGTACGAGCTAATGTTGAATTTGAATACAATTAGATTTGCTATTGCAATCTCTCTCTCAAAATCTCTCTAAACTCTATCCTTACTTAAGGCGGTGTTTTTAGAGTTGGATTTATTATCTGATCTTTTGGTGCTTGGCTTTAGGGAGATTGGTGGTGAATCCCTAAGTCTTGGATGATGGATTTTCATCCTTTATTCTAGGACATGTCTTACATGTTGACTGGTAGGTGTGGAGAAGGCATTCTGACTACTTCACATACATCAATTGGTATTAGAGCCCAACTTTGATCCTTAGTGAGTTTTCCTTCCCAACTACTTTCCCTCTTTTATTTACTGAGCTCACCTAGTCATCCCTTAAGCCTAAAACCTATTAAATTAGATACAAAGAACCTCTGGCCCTAAACACAACCCAACTACGAAAAAACTAACTTCCTTAAAACATCTACAACCAACTACAATACTTGTCCTTGAACAGAATGTCTGAGAGGGAAACTACTTCTCCTCCTCCTCAGTTGTCTGTTAGAGTTCATAGAGGGCTCTCTCTTGAACAATCTCATGAACTTAGAAGAGATAGAGATATCCTGGAGATATAGGATAATATTAGGAACTTAACTGCTCAAATTCAGCAGCTTGTGGCTCAACCTAGTGGCAGGGATAGGGAACCTGCACATGAACCCTTAGATGGACCATATCCCTCTATGGATTCTCATTATGGTAAAAGCTCCTCCAATGGGGAAGGGAGGTCCAGAAGAAGAAAAACTCACAGAGATGACCTTAAGGATTTTAGGTTGGAAGCCCCTAAGTTTGATGGTAGCTTAAAACCTAAGGACTATCTTAAATGGGTTCAATCCATTGGTGAGAATCATTGAGATTAAGAGATGCTCAGGTGAGAAAGCTTTTGAGCTGGCTGTCCTAAAGCTTAAAGAATGTGCATCCCTTTGGTATGAAAATTTGAAGAGAACTAGAGTCTTGGAAGGTAAACCCAAGATCAAAACTAGGGTTAATCTAAAGAAACATATGGATAAGAGATTTCTACCTGTCAGCTACAAACAAGAACTCTGCTTAAGAGTCACTTCCCTTCATTAAGGAGACATGAAGGTTGAGGAATACATCAAGGAGTTTGAGCAACTTCAGATTAGGTGTGCCTTAAACAAAGAGCCTGAATAGACCATTACAGGTCCCTCAAAAGGTTGATCCTATTATTCTAGATAGGACTGAACTCCAAAAATTCTGGACCTTTGAGGATGCTTGCAAGCTTGCTGTTAAGGTCAAGAAGCAACTTAAGTCTAGCAAGACTTATCGCTTTACTCTAGCAAAACCCACTGCCCATTTAAAGCCTTTTAACTCTTGCAAAACAAATTCCCCTTCTAGAGAAGACAAAGACAAGGGGAAGGGAAAAAGAAGCCCCTAAGGGTCAGAAAAAGTGTTTTAAGCGTCATGGCTATTGCTATTGCTAGGCAGGTTACCCCAATAGAAAAGTCCTCACTATCAGAGAGATAGAGGACCTAGATTAGATGGAACTAGAAGAGGTTGAAGAAGAGTCAGAAGAGAAAGGAAAGACCTCTTACTTACCACCTGAAGAAAGGGAGAAGTTAATGATCAAAAGAGCACTTCATACCAATGAAGCCTTGTAAGAAGCAAATAGGGGTGCAAATCTTCCACTCTAGGTGCAAGGTAGCCAACAAGACATGTAACCTGATTATTGATGGATGAAGTTGTACAAATGTGGCTTCCATTTAGTTGAATGATAAACTCAGTCTTCCCACCATTGATGACCCCATACCATATACCCTGTAATGGCTTAAGAAAGGAAATGAGATGATTGTCTCTAAGCAAGCCCTAGTAGGTTTTTCCACTGGAGAGTATAAAGATGAAGTTATCTATGATGTGTTGCCTCTGAATGCATGTCATTTGCTCCTAGGTAGGCCCTGGCAGTATGACAGGAGGGTCTTACACCGTGGCAAACCCAATACATATTCCTTTACCAAATGGGAGGAAATGGACCTTAACCTTTCTGACTCCTGCCCTATTGCACAAGCCTGAATCTAGGAAGGAAAACCTTAGGGAAAATGCTTTTTTATGAGTGGAGGTAAAGTAGAAAGGGTTATTTCTAAGGGAAAGACCACATTTATTGTCCTAGTGGTGGAGTCCACATCTAATAGGGGGTTAGCACCTTTCAGTCCCTTGGTTCAGCCTTTACTTCAAGAGTTTGGGGATGTCTTTTCTGAAGACCTTTCTCCTCGCCTTACTCCCAAGAGGGGAATTGAAAATGATATTGATCTAGTCCCCAGAGCACCTTTACCAATCAAACCTGCTTACATATGCAACCCCATTGAGACTAGGAAATTGCACAGGCAAGCTTAGGAGCTTATTGACAGAGGATATGTGAGGGAAAGTATGAGTCCTTATTCTATGCCAACTCTCTTAGTACTAAAGAAGGGTGGCAATTGGAGAATGTGTGTAGATAGAAGGGCCATCAACAACATTAAAGTCAAGTAGACATACCCCATTTCTAAGCTTGATGACAAGTTGGATGAACTGCATGGCTCAAAGGACATCTCTAAGATTGACCTAAAGAGTGGATACCATCAAATCAGAATGAGAGAGGGGGATAACTGGAAGATTGCCTTTAAAACTAAGCAAGGGCTCTATGAATGACTTGTCATGTGATTTGGACTATTTAATGCCCAAAGCACTTTCATTAGACTCATGAATGAGGTACTCAGGCCTTATATTGGTTTGTCTATGGTTGTTTATTTTGATGTTATCCTTGTTTATAACAAGACTGAATAGGTGAACCATTTGAGGCAAGTCTTTTGCACCCTCAGAGAATAGATGCCTTATGGTAAGCTTGAGAAATGTGAGTTCTTCATTCCCAGGGTTGTTTTCCATGGGTTTGTAAAGGTATTCAGGTTGATAACACCAAAATTGAAGTAATCAAGTCCTAGCTAGTCCCAAACTCAGTCTCAGCAGTGAGAAGTTTTCATGACCTTACCTCTTTTTATAGGAGGTTAATTAAGGATTTCGGTTCTATCATGGCTCTTCTTATAGAATGTATGAAGAAGGATAGTTTCTCAAAGTCTCTAGCAACTCAGAAGGCCTTGAGACTATCAAGTAGAGGTTATGTGAGGCACCTATCTTAGCATTGCCCAACTTTGAATAATTATTGGAGGTTGAGTATGATGCCAGTGGAGTGGGCATTGGAGTTGTACTTACTCAACTCAAAAGCCCATATCCTACTTCAGTGAGAAGCTAAGTGGTCTAAAGCTTAACTACTCCATATATACTAAAGAATTTTATACCATTGTAAGAGCATTGAACCACTGAAGCCACAACCTCAAACCTAAGCCCTTTGTTCTTACTTCAGATCATCAAGCACTCAAGTTTCTCAATGGGCAACCTAAGTTGAATACAAGACATGCCAAGTGGGTGGAGTTTCTACAATCCTTGACCGTCTCGACTGGGCACAAGAAGGGCACTGAGAATTTAGGAGTTGATGCCCTTTCCAGAAGATATGCTCTGATTTCTGTCTTGGGGGTAAAGCTTCTTAGACTACAATCCATGCAAAACTACTATTCTGGGGATTCAGCTTTCAAAGAGGTAGTGAAGAACACTCCATCACAAGGTCCTTATCTGATGCAAGAAGGGTTTTTATTCAAGGGGAATAAGCTTTGTGTTCTTAGCTATCCTTTAAGGGAACTACTAGTTAGAGAAGCTCATGGAGGGTCCTTTGCATGCCATTTTGGGTTTAACAAGACTCTAGATATTCTTAGAGAGAACTTTTATTGGCCCAAAATGGAGGAGGATGTTCACAGAGTGATGTCTAGGTGTTCTATCTATCATAAAGCCAAGAGCTAGTTCCATCAAGGCCCATATACACCACTTCCAGTTCCCATGGGGCCTTAAGAAGATGTCAGCATGGACTTTGTGGTAGCCCTACCCAGAAACCAGAGGGGAAAAGACTTAGTTATGGTAGTGGTGGGCAGGTTTTCAAAAATGGCCCATTTTGTGGCTTATCACAAGATAGATGATACTCCTCACATTGTTGACTGATACTTCAAGGAAATCATCAAGTCCATAGTGTACCTGGAGCCATAGTGATGGGGACCATCCCTTGGAACCATTCGAAGATCAACCAGCAAGCCTAGGGGACTCTACAAGCACCAAGGAGGTAAAGTAAGTTCATGACATGGTCCAAGAAGTCACCAACCATGCCTTGCACCTACTGCCTAGTTCGACCATAATTTGGCCCAATTTTTTCAATCTTTTGAGCACTGATGCCAAAGGTACAACTGAGTGCAAAGACCACCCTTTTCAAGTTTAAGATGTTATTTTTCAAATAAATCAAGTTTCAAGGCATTTGGAGGTCATTTGCTAGGTCAAATAGTAGCTTCTTTCAAACTGTGCAGTACAGGCGTGAAACCAGCCAAGGGCAGATTCAAGGGGGATTAAGTTGACTTACTAAAGTCCATTCTTGTTGAAACTTTAGGGCATGAAAGATAAGATAAATATTTATCAAATCAGCAGCCTTGAAGGACCAAAAAGTACCCCCTTGTGTTGCTATTATCTAGCCAAAAGGACAATAAAAATCCCCTTTCATCAGTTACAAGGTACCCGGTACAAGGGTGAGGTGTGCCTTGGTTTTCTCTTGTACTTAGCTGTAAATTGACTTGTACTAGTGTAATTTTGCTGCCTAGAAAGCTTGACACCTCATTTGGGAGCATCATTAGCCCTAATGAGGTGGCCTAAGTAGGATTAGACTTGCTTGTACTAAGGGGTGGCTGAATTGACCCCTCTCCCATCCCCGTTTGTACTTGTTGTCTCTTAGCTGGTTTTTGAAAGTGGAATTGGCTGAGGTTGCTTCTTTAAAATCTAGCCCTTTCCTCTTGTTTCACAACTTTGAAATGTTAAGCTTGAGTTGTGAAAACTCTCTCTATTCTCTCTCAAAATCCTAGTGTTGTATCTTGACTATGGCAACCTCAAGTGGGTCACGAGGTCTTCTTCATTCAACTAAGAAGGTGATTAAGTTATGTAACTTAGTTGAACTAAGAAGATTGCCCAAGTGTGTACAAACCAAGGTGGATTCTTCAATCACCCTTGCTAGTCCACTTGTGTTTATCATTGTTCTTGCTTTCCTTTGATTCCATCTATTTCCATTCTACCCATATGCATTCTTGATTCCCTTTTGCAAACTCTTGCATTAGTGAAGCTAGAATACATCACATAGTGAGTGATAGGGGCACCAAGTTTCTATCCCACTTCTGGAGGAGCCTATGGCATCTTCTAGGCAGCAAACTATTGTACAACACCACTTGTCATCCACAAACTAATGGCCAAACTGAGGTCACTAACAAGACACTCTCAACTCTCTGAATGACCTTGGTATAGAAGAAATTGAATGAGTGGGATCTGAAACTCCGACATGCTGAATTTGCCTACAATAGATCCCCAGCCAAGTCTACTTGATGCTCACCATTTGAAGCCCTCTATGGGATCAATCCCCTCACTCCAATTGATCTTATTTCATTTTCAACTGATTGCAAGGTAGCTATGAGCCTGAATAGAGAGCCAAAGAGATGAAGAGGCTACAAGAGCAAATAAGTGCTTATACAAAGAAGATCAATGAGGCTAACAAGACAAAGGCCAACAACAACATAAAGGGAATTGAATATCAACCTGGTCATCTTGTTTAGTTACACCTCAGGAATGAAAGGTTTCCTACTAGGAGAAAGAGCAAGCTAATGTCAACAGGAGATAGACCTTTCAGAGTCCTACCAAAGGTGGGAGCCAATGCTTACAAGCTAGAGCTTCTAAGAGATGTGACTGTATCATCCACTTTCAATGTGGGAGATTTGAGTCCCTATGTGGAAGATGATATTAACTTTGGGGATTTGAGGGCAAATCCTCTCAAATGTGGGGAAGATGATGCATGCCAGCACACAGAACAAGCTTCATAAGAAGGAATGGTGAGGTACTTCTAACTGCTCATCCAGGTAACAAGCTCTATGAGGGCAAGGAGCTCAACTTTGAGGCTTGCCAGGGAAGGATCTTACATTGCTAGATACCTTATGGAGTGATAATCACTCTCAACAACTCATTTTGAGGTTGTCTAATCAACCTTAGTCCAAGAAGATCAATAAAATGGCATAATACAAAGTTATAATAGGCCAGGTTAGGGTCAAGGGGACTTTCAACAAAGCCTTGAAGCCTAACTCTATGCAATATGGTACTTCTTTTGAAGCGTAGGAGGCCCACTTCAGTATCAATCCCTTGGATCTCAACTAAACTCTCTTAATTAGTCACCAACATAAGACAATTAGCCACTGTCAGGTTTGCAGTGCATGCTGGAATGAATGTACTTCATGAACATTGCTTCTGACTAAGGATTATAGTATCCTAAGCCCATGAACATGTGTCATAATATTTTAGAAGCATGCTCCTATCTATTATCCATCCAAGGGCTCGAGCATAAACTCAAGAACCACCTGAAAGGGGATGAAATACCCATCAGACTATTGGACAGAACTGTGCAGTCCCATGGCAGTCTCAGTTGCACAAATCATCCTATTTTTGGTTCTATTGCATTAGTGACTCATTGTATGTTTAGTCCTAATTGTGTCTTTGTATTTGAACAAGTATTAGGGGCTTCAGGATGATTAGACCTCCTACAGCAAGGTCTTAATCATCATTCATTTTCGAGTTAGGTGTTAGAAGCTCACTTGCTTAAGCTTCTGATTTTGTACTTTAATTATCATCATGTAAGCTTGGTTTGAATAAGCTTATAGGGCAGTATATAATCCCTCTCTAGCAGTCTTGTACAACCTAATGTTGAATTTGAATACAATCAATATTTGCTTCTGCAATCTCTCTCTCAAAATCTCTCTAAACTTTCTCCTTACTTAAGTTGGTGTTTTTAGAGTGGGATTCTTTATTTGATCTTCTGGTGCTTGGCTTTCAGCAGATTGGTGGTGAACATCTTTGTCTTGGATAATGGATTTTCATCCTTTATTCCACAGCATATCTTCCATGTTGAGTTGCTAGGTGTGGAGAAGGCATTCTACCTACTTGACATACATCACGCGTGTACTATCTCTTTGCTGATGCAACATATTTTCATACCTCCTCCCTTGTTTTTCTTTAATTTGAAATTTTCTATGAACTGTCTATCCCACTGCAATCACTTCCGAGTTGATCCTAGCCACTTTTCTTGCAAACCATATCTACTCAACTAATCATTATCCGGCAGCATGGACAAAACCTAGAAAAAGATCCTCAAAAGAAGGGTAGTGGTGAACAGCCCCCCCCCCCAAAAAAAAACAAGAGAAGAAATAGGGAGGGTAGGTTGACAAACCAGGGCTTCATCGGCAAAGTCGATGAACTGCTTCTTAAGGTATTGTGAACCCGAACCCAAATAGAATGCATCACTTTCATGATTAAGAATTGCCACCAAGGTACACGCCCATTATGAACAGTTATTGAGTAAATATGATATACTTTTAAAATTGACTCAGATAATATATGATTATAGTGCATGAATTGACCCTGCCAGGTATTCCAAAACGATTCTAACTAAAATAGACTTCCTTGTATATTTATATTCATATTTTTGACAATGGCAAACTGTGACAAGTTGGGTCAGGACTGGTGATATATAAATGCACTATAAAGAAAGAGCGAAACAAGGAAATAGGAACATTGATGGAAATGAGGTTTCCTATAGAACACATGACTTGGTAATACCTTGTACTTGGAGAATAATAATGGCAAATTAAGAGGGATTGTAATGTATATGTTCTACATGCGGGGTCAAAGGAAATTATACATTATAAACTCACCAAAAAAAAATTCTACATAACAATGACAAACTCAGAGGATGAAAAATATTTTTTCATGATTTGTCTACTAGGGAGATGATTGGACAATTTGTATAGCAATATTACTAAATAATTTAAAATAAAATTGATACGTATATTGTTATATAGGAACAAATATAATGAAACTAAGTTTACAAAAGTTCTTAAGTGAATTTAGATACATAATTCCGCAGTAGGTATAGCTTGCACTAAGATTTGAGAATGTAAAAATTGTATGAGAAGTTCATTTAAAAGTAACGTACATCGGTGGAACTAATAAGTTACATGATATGATTGTGTACAATTTATAGTTTAGATGAAGAATTACAAGAGTAAAATTGGTGGCATATTCAGACCTTTTTTTTCACCTAGTTCATTAATAATTTTGTATAAGAGATGGTGATATGAATTCTTAATATATTATTGCTCATCCACTAACCGTGATCAGTGGCGGAGGCAAGGTGGTGTCAATGGTGTCAGTTGACACCTCTCCCTCCACCAAAAAAAAAATAGCATATGTGGAACTGTTACAGAGAAAAAACGTTGTCAAATATAATTTATGTTACCTTCATACACGCCTGTATATTTGCAGCATAGTGGTTTTATGCAGTTGGGCGGACTTGAAGAGTCGTGTGTTCAAATCATTTGTATGCAGAACTGAAGGGTCTTGAACTGTTTTTGTGTCAAGTTTAGTACACAGAATGTTAAATGTGGGACGGATTAATGACTAATGTCAAAAAGTAATTTATGTAATTTGAGTAGTGTATTTAAGATGAATTGATTATACTTCCTTACTTCCATTTAATTTTTTTTTAAGATATAATGGGTTTAGAAGTTAATCAGACTTGATGAATAAATGATATAGTTATTCGCGGGAATACATTACATTACTTAGTTGGAGAATGATTATTCTTTGCGTGGGACCTATGATTCATTATCTTGAGCTAGATAATATGAATTCTAGTTTATAATTTTTCTTGAGGTAGTAGAGTATTGAGAAGTCTTTTGTTGAGTAGATTAGGGTTTATGAACTTGAATTTATAGTTAAATTTAGAGCCATTTAATATAAAATTCTTTATGATGGTCGGAATTATGGATTAATAATTGAGAGGAAAAATATTAGCAAATATTGTTGTTACAAAATTTGAATGTAATTTTTTATTAGTTTCTCTTTGTAATTGCTAATATTAAAATTAAAATTTTTGTTTAATGACTACTGTTAGATTTCACATCATCTATACTATTATTCTGACCCCCCCTTGTTAAAATTCTGGCTTCGCCATTGACCGTGATCGACCACTATAATTATCAAATAATAATAATCTCATGAAATTGTAATATCATATGTAGCAGTTTTTGTAGTTTTTTAACGTTCTACTTGTAGTGTTTGCTATTGAGGCCATAGATTTTACTTTTAGGTTGTTTCATAAGAAGTAACCTTTTTTTTTTGCCCTGTTTGACAGGGAGTGTCATAGCTCCATCTTGTCAAAGAAGAGATGAAAAGTCACAGAGCCCCTAATGCTTGAGCGCTAAATCTCCTCCTCAGCAGATTGTGCTCAATGACTTGGGTAAAAGCATAAATATAACGATTCATTATACTTAACATAAACTAAATTCATAATTAAGGAGGAAAAAACAAAAGATAAGAACAGCATAGATACAAATTATTTTTCATGCAAGTCCTATCACCTTTTAACTTCCACTCTTTGAAAAAGAGGATCGTATGCTTGTGAATATTTGCCCAACTTTATTCTCCATCCATATTGTTTCCTCCTTCCTTTTGGTTTATTTGATTGGAATTCGACCTCTTTATGAAGTAGAATCATTTTTTTAGGAGATTTAAGTATGCATCATGATTAAAATGTATATGAGAGAAAACCTAATCAATGAAATATATCTATAAATTCTGAAAATATCATAATCACTTATTTATGTAACGTGAAATCTCTATTTAAACTGCGCTAAAATAACTTGCATAGTTAAAACTATTTTAATTTTTCCAAAAGAAAAGAAAAGTTGAAAGGAATTTATTAGCTATGCATATAACTGTAGTTTTTCTTTTTCATATCAAACAATTATGATTAGATAGCTGGACAACAAATTCGCTATTAATAAAAGGAAGAAAATAACCAAAAAAGCATCCCAAATTCAATTGACAAACTCAAATGTGGCATGTGAGACACTTCGGTTATGTGACACCTATGCATCTCTGCTCAAAGTTTAGAAAACGAATTCTCCATAGCCATTGAGCAAACTTTTATCCACGTATTCTTTAGCGGCTCAATTCAACAAAATCAAATATGTTGTACTAGGAGACAGAATACTACGATTATAAACCGATTTTCTTTGACAACCACAAAACCTGAAAGTGCAAAATCAAATATAGCTGCCTTTTTTTTTAATTGAAATCTACTGTTTCCCTTCAAAAAATACTTCTCAAGTAACCAGGGGTCCAATTCAAAGTAGGACATTTTCTTAATTTTCTTGTCAAGTTCATTTAATTTGATCCCACAAAAAAAAAAACAGATTGATCTCAAAACTTCTTTGATGACAAGGAGAATTTAATCTAAGATGAAGAGAGCGGGGCAGGTGTGGATTTGATATCAAGACCTCCTGTCATCAGTCTTGGACAATTGAGATGATAGGAAGCTGCTAATTAAGCTGATAGGGAACAACACAGTACGTAGAAAGAAACGAAAAATGATTTTTGCCAACTATTTTATTTTTTAAAATTTTTAATTAAGAGACAACGATGGCAATTAACATGAAGACGGAATTAAAAATGGCATAATTTTTATTTTATTTTATCGGATCTTTTCTTCCACTTGACTATTGCACCCCCATCACCTAGCATTTGTTTAACATTGTATATTGAATTAAGGAAATTAATTGAATAATAAGGTATGTTTGCAAAACAAAAGCTAGACACTATAAAGATATCTTAGCTTTATATAACATAGATAGATAGATAGATAGATAGATAGATAGATAGATGAATTTGAATTTAATGAAGGGGAATTTACCTTGTTTGGTTTTATTAAAGAGGGAAGATAATGGTAAATTCATTAGAAATCCTCCCCTTCCTAGTCTCCCCGCTTTGTGGAAGAGAAAAACTAATTAATGGGGTTGAAAGGCCTGAAGGGTCTAACTCCTCTACCTACCTATCTCAAAAAGAGGTAAATACGTTAAATGATCTCAGTCCTTCCCCTCCCTCTGTGTCCTGCATAGGGCTTCATGAGCATATTAAATGTCATTTTATTAGCAAGTAAACAGCCACACAAGCAGAAGTTGTTAAACGCAGCTAACGAGACTAAAAATTTAATTACAAATCGATTAGAATACCTGTGCAATTACTTATCCATATCAAATATCCCTGCAAAAGATCTGACAAAACAAATATCAGATGTTGCAACACTCAAGATTTACAATTGCAAATTACAATAAGTAAGACTGTATGAATACCGAATTTCAATTCAGATAGAGATGCTATTCGGAATGCCCTTTCCTGTAAGCCCCCCTGTTCTGGAGTAATCAGATGAGTTTGGATACAGTAAGGTGTATGGCCTCTTGACTGGCCCTGACCGGTTTTTCAATCCCTTGTCATTGTTCCTTTCTATGATCTTCTTCTCTATTTCCAACAGCCTCATTTGAAACCTATGGAAGGCAGCTAGTGGTTCAGCGTCTGTGGTCCACTGGGGGGTGTCCCGCTGCCCAAGATAAACCTCATCAGTGGAGTGACGGGACAAAATTTCTATCAAGGATATACCGAGGAGGGTCTGGAACTGGGCTGTTATTGTCTTCAGAAAAGCTTTCTCTGGATTGGACTCGAGCTCAGCGTACTCAGCAGTTCCTGGCTGAGGCATAAAGCGGCGACTTATAGTAGGACGGTTAGGGAGGAATCCTGCATAAGAATACTGCCCAAAATTGACTGCTGCATGGAGAGCAGATGCTATCCAAATTATGATGGTGCACGTTTTCACAAGATCATGCATCGAGTTCATTTTGGGCCACCATGGTTCGTCTTTCTTATCACCGTGGCCCTCATTGCGGATCTCATTCCACCATGATTGGAGTTCCGGATCATCCTCAACTACTTTGTCCCGTGGGTAGTAAAAGGAGCAATAATCACTGACCCATATTTCAATTGCAGACCAGATGTCTAGTCCATCAACAGCATATGGGTAATCCTCAATCAAAAGCCTAAGGCCATGTGGATGGTTGGAGTCTTCAACCGCCATCCCTCTGAAATGAGCATACAGAATCAAATAAAACTTGAAAGGGCATGCAAACTGTTTGAAAGTGCTTACAACTGAGGAAATACCTCTTTAGCAGATCAACAGGAAGGGCCTGGTCCACTAAAACCCAATCCCTGTAGATAATTGACGACATTTCCATTGAGAACTTTGCAGGGAAGACAGTCCTCTCAAGCACCCCATTAGCATTGATCAGGATTTGCCTAGCCAAGGCATTTATGTTCATTGTGTCACGGAAGTGGGGCTGCAAAAGTTTATAAATAGGGTGAAGCACACTTAAGTGTCTATTAGTTGCAATTATGAATGGTTCAATTACAGCATGTGTGAGCAACCTGCAATGAAATTTCCAGATAATTCAGTGAGATTCTGAATTTCGGATGTCACAGTTACAGTGGCATCAACATGATAAATTAGCAATACCAGTGACTTATGAGCTGATGATAACCAGAATCATTGACAGCAACATAAGCTTTGGCCAATTGCCACAATGAGGCCTCAACACCCTCTTCTGCTGGACTGTAGACGTGGCTGATAGCACCATGGTTGTCACATCGTGGATGAGGCAAGCTGAGCTCGATTGCTACTGGCTTCAGTGTCCCGTCATATTTTAAAAAGAGGACTGTCCTGGTTGCATATGTCTTCGTTGCAGTGGAATTAATCCGTCTAAGATAAGGCATCAAGCAATCATGATGGTCTAATATATACAGCCTATTAGTTTTAATTGCCTGCACATGCATCCACGAAAGAGATCGGAAAGAAGATTAATGGCACAACAGACTCTGACTACATGAGGAAAGATTAAATAAGGACGCTAGCATTTATCAAAAGAATTTTCAATGGGAATTAAAAACTACATTGATCATACTTTTTCAATCGAATAGCCCTCCATATTCTTTTCCACATGTTCTCGGGTAATTGAACTACTTTGTTTGCCGTAGAATTGGGGGTCCAGCTTGCTCCTGGGAGGAAATTCCTGCCAAGTTGAGCACTTGAGTCAGATTTCATACCTCTAACAACCAGAACAATACGTTCAGTAAGGAAAGCAAGCCTTGGAAGCTTTTATCTTACTTCAAGACGGCGGATCTCAACAGGATTCAAGCCAGCTAGCATTTCCCTCGCAAACTCTTCATCAGTCCTCCACGCAGACTTATCCTCTGAAAGTCATGTCAAGAAAGATGAAGTACTTAAGAAAAAATAGATAATGGCTTACGTTATTTCAAAATGAAATGCAAAAATGTAGCTTAATTATACCTTTGATGACGTCAGGGATCGGAAATTTCAGAAAATGTTCCCCATCGGACCGAACTAGCTCTTTGAACATCTCCCATGGGATTCGATCCTTAAGTTTCGTAAGTGCTCCATCTGGTAACTTGATCCCGCCTTCATAGAGTTTCATTACATCTTCAAATGAATCAAACTCATTACGTGTTTTGTCACATATGGATTTCAGCTCTGGAATCAATATTTGGACAAGTGATTTCAGAGCATACGCCAGAAAATCCGAAAATTTCAGATGCCCAAAGCGTTCATCTCTTGGAACGTATATTTCAAGGCTAAGAAGAGGTAGCCGACTCTCTGTATTTGGCTCTGGTAAATTACAGTGTGCCAACTCGGTCAGTAATTATGAACAGAGCAAAATTTTCTGCTACTAAACTAGTATAGAACATGAATAATCAGTGCCAAGAGACGTTGATTCCAGCTTAGTTTAACCTTGAAGAGAGTGAAATGAGGATACCAACCCGTTTTTATCGGTTTGCGACCTGTTCTTCCTCTTCGAGGATAAGGATACTCACTGGATCCCCCAAGAACTGGGCGGGCATACTCTTGTCCTTTGTCGGGCATTCCCAAGTCATTGTAATAGTCATAGTCATATACCCTGTCCCATTCCTTCAGCACACCCTTTCCATCTCCGCGCAGATTCACGAGTTCCTCTTCCCTGTGTTCGCGAAGTGCCTCCGGTGTCTCATGAGGAAGGTATGTCTATTGCAGCAGAGGAAATATACAGAATCACTGGACCTCAAATACTCGAATGGCGAATGTTATCTTCTTTTTTACAGTGGCTCTCTCGTCAAAATTTAAGTTTAATTCCCACAGTAAAATGCTATTGCATTACGTCCACTTTGTAGAAAATAGAAAATTTGCTTTAGCCAATCTTTTCAAATAGTATGATAATGTAATATAGAAAAGTGCATTGATTATTGAACTATCCTCTGCTTCCACAAGTAGTCAAAGGTTAATCTAGAGTCCAACAAAAAGATCTTTATAATTCAAGGGTAATCCTCTAAACATTTGGATTTGGATTGAGAATCATTGATGCATGACCAACATTTAAACAAAATGTACGCAAAATCATGCAATCAATTCTTGAAGAGTTACGTAAACCTGGCATCAAATACTACCTTATTTGAGAAGAACACACGATTGTACTTGTAACGATGAGCTGGGTAAACCCATGAATTGCAGAAAAAATGGATGCAGCCATGGCCAGGAACGTCCAATGTAACAGTTCTGAGGTAGAACTGACTGTGATGGTGATTCTTTATGATAAAAGCACCAGGGACGCCCATGCTGTCATGCCAGTCGAATGTTACATGGAAAGTCGTTTCTCCAGCAGTGAGTGGTGTCATTGTTGATACCCATTTTTCCAGGTATGCTGGCTTCCCCAGTTTTCCCCGATCCCGCTTTGCTGAATACGTACAGAAAACAAAGTGTCACACCGCACCCTACTTTATTCACGAGTGGCTATTCTGACTCATTTTGCCATGTCTTGTGGCAGATTCTAGCTAAGATAACGACTATGAGTATAGAACAACGCCAATTGGCTGGCGCCGATAAAATATTGTGTAAATCCATCACTTGAATTTGTTGGCGCAGTCTAAATTTTTAAGAGAAACTAAGGTCTATATAAATGCTGACTGTTTGGTACATACTAGATCTGCACTTGGATGCCGTGACTCTGGTTCCAATATATAAGATCTGTTTCTATTGTCGAATACAACCTCAATTAACTTTGTCCAATTTACATGGTGGCGTAAAACAAAATCAGATTATTTTTTACGCATTTGTGCTCTAATAGTTTTGTTATCTATTTTTTTTACTGCAGTGTTAATCAACAATTACATAACACATAACATTAAACACGAAATGCCAGAAAATTTGGGGCTAAAGCAAAACGAAAACAAAAAAAATATTCCCATCCAGAACCAGTGTTTTAGCCCAAGCAGCTTAAAACATGGCAAGTGTAACCGCAGAATTATTTCTTGTTACTGACTTGTCACTGCCAGCACTACTTCCCTAGAGCAATCAATATTCCCAGAAAATTTTGCACCAGACTCCGAGAGAGAGAGAGGGAGAGAGAGAGGGTGACCTGGGTCAGGCTGGTCAGCACTGATGAGCTGGAGAGAGACGCCTTTTCCGACAAGTTCAAGAAAGCGATCAAGTAAAGAAGCAGGGACATCATTGAAATCGAGAACATTCTTTTTCATCAAAACCACATTGCCTCTGATCTTCTTGCTCCCATTATTACTCCCCTTCTGGCCGTCGTTGACACTCTCTACGCCGTCATTCCTTCCCGCACTCTTAACCTTGTACAAGCTGCCGCGGCCGCACACCATCTTCGACGCGGCTTTCTCGATCAGTTTTGTGCTCGGGCAAAAACCCATCTTATTAAGAAACACAATGAGAGAGAGAGAGAGAGAGTACGAAGAAGAGGAGAGTTTATTTAGGGGTTAAAGCAATAGTGAAGGGTATCAACTATTGATTGATCTGGAGTTCGTGAAGGCAAACGAGATGCTTGGAGTGGAGTTACAGAATGGGTTCAGATATTCTCTACCTCTATAAGGTTGTGTGTGGACTGTTCGACGACTTCGGTCTACATGGGGTCAACCTCAAAGTTATGATTATCTCTTTATTTAAGCAGGAATTAAAGTACCGGATTCCTTTTCGCTAACTTGATAATTAAAGTACCTGATTCCAAATCCCCGACTTGATCAAACCATCACACTGTTTTCATCTTTTTATTGTTCGCCTCTCTGACTGACCAGGGTGTGGAATGTTTAAGAGCACTGGCAACGGCTGACACGCGAGGTAAGTGGTGGAATCTGCGTGTCTACTGTGTATTAAAGTTGTTTCCCTAGCGACGTGAAACTGCGTGTGACACGCGGGGCAACACGTTTATGCGTGTCTCCCCGCTTGTCACTATTCATATTTTTTAATTTTTTTTTTGTTTTTGTTTTTTTAGGTAAGTATATAATTTTTAAATGATTTAAAAAATAGGTTGTGTGTTATAAGGTAGGTTCATAACAAATATTTTTATTGGATGATTAAAATTGAATTCCATAGATTGGAGAAGTGATAAAATGCAAGTTCTAAAATAATAAAACTTTTGCTAACGTGGCAGGCCAGAGTTCCAAAATCTGAAACTCTCATTGGAAATGCTCTAAGTGATTGCGGTCCTGTTCTTATCATGATTTAATGGACCCATTTCAATTGTTTCCACTTTCACTTACTCCCACCCTCTCTTTTCACCATTTCCCACACTTAAAAAAAATATCACTCCTTCTAATGTCCATTCACTCTCACCCATTCCTTCGTACTTCTATATATAACTACCATTTTTCATATTTTAAAAACTTTTATAATTTATGTAATTGCCTTTATGAATAATCTGATAAAAATTATGCAAAGTTTTATTTATTTTTTTGATGTTATAGAAATATTTATTAGTCGTACCGAAAATTGTAGATGACCTAATTTTTGTTATATATATTGAAAAATAAAAAAAAAAATTTGCGTTGCTAAGCAAATGTTAGTTATTTGTGACTGGTAGATATTTTGGTTTTGATTCTGTAAATGGAAGATATACTTTTTTTTTTTTGCATTAGTTCCAAAATGTTTGTTATAGGTCACCAAAACATGGATTGTTGTTGCTGTATGTATAACAGATTTATTTTTCGCTCATAATAATTCATGAAAGAAATTTCAAATTTTTTTCGACATAATGAAAGAATGTGTAAATTTTTTGGCGTTGTTTGTAATTTGTGATAGGAAATGCAGGTGTATTTTACGTGTATTTTGATCAGATATTTTTTTTCGTATACATTAGTAACAAAATATTGGAAGTGCTTGAGACAAATTGCAAATGATTATTTTCCGTGTACTGAGAACATATTCTTTTCGTTGAGAAATACGGGTTGATAAATAGTTGAAGTTGGTTGAGATTGATGGAAATGGATTGAAGTATACTGAAGTTGATTAAAATTGGTTGAAGTGAGTTGAAGTGGGTTGAAATGGGTTAAAGTTGGTATTTTTTTATTAAAGTTGGTTGAAGTGGGTTAAAGTGGGTGGATTTTATTTTTTTTTGTATGATGGGTAGAAGTTAGTTAAAATAGTAGGAAGTGAGTTCAAATTTGTTGAAGTGGGCTGAAGTTGGTATTTTTTTATTGAAGCTCGTGAAGTGGGTTGAAGTAGGTTGAACTGCGTTGAATTTTTTTTTTTTTGTATGATGGGTAGAAGTTGGTTAAACTAGTAAAACGTGGGCTAAACTTCTATGAAGTGGGTTGATGTGAGCTAAAGTTGATTGAGGTTGATAAATTTGGATTTACCAACGAAAAGAAACAGGGTCTGAACATATGCGTATTTTTTTCGTTGTTCGTATTTGGTTAATGTAAGAAAAAAAAAACATCAATAATTTGTTTTACAAATAACGAAAATTACAATTTTTTTGAGGTAACAACGGCCATGAAACAATATTTCGTACCCAATTCAACACAGAAAAATATGTTTTTCAGTCTAAAAAAAATTTGATCATCGGTAATTACTATCACAAATAAAAGATTACATTAAAAACCAAAATACATAACTTACATCAACCATCCTACTTCATTTAACTATTTCCCACTAATTCTCGCTCCTTCCCACTCTCACATATAACAAATCACTCATACATGTTCCCACCCACTCCTTCCCCCCTTTTCCCACTCTCACCCATTCCACACCTACAATTTCCCAACGAAAAGAGCAGGGCCTACGTTGGGCAGGATGTAACCAAACATACAAGTATGTACATGGTGAAATGGAGAAAAAATAAATAAATGAGTGATAATATGTATCTTGCCATAAGACACCTTTAAATGTCTTGACTCATCTTAAATTAACATATTTTATAATTTAAAATCACCAAATTCTTAATGATTACAATTAATTATAAATGGCTAAGCTTAAATATGTGTCGAATGCGCCAATGAAGTATTAAATAACACCTTAATTTGAATTAACCACATTCGTGATTGCATATAATGCAATACGTATTTTAGAAATGTGGTAAATTATGAAAAAATGACGATTTTAGTCAATTTATAAACTGTAATATGCTTCTAGCATTCAATCATACTATTTGTTTGACTTAATAATATTATAATATGATTTTTAGGCCAAAATAAGACACTTAAGAAGTGTCTTGTGACAAGACACTTATCATTTTGCAAAATATATAATGCATCGTATGATTGTGCACACTAAAAAATTAATAATATGGTTATGTTAGAAAATAAATATAACCTAATTATCTTGGGTTATCGACTAATTAAATTATTTAGTTTGTGCGCGTATGGTTGCATGAGATATCTAAATAGTGGAAAATAACATAGATATGCATTAGTATAAAAGATGAAGTGAAAAATGACGAAGTACACATTTCAAATAATAGGCTCTAAATAATTTTAAAAAATGATATTGTCTACAAAAAATAGTTTGAGTATCGATTTGACATTTGTTTATAAAAAATGGTCTAAGTATCCAACTTGTCATTTCAAAATGCCTATCATATGTAAATAATTAATTAAATAAAAATATCATAGAATTAAAAACATATGCAAATTAAGGCTAAATCAACACACATCGACTCCTCTTCTTCTCTATTTAAACATGATGAAGAAATCTCTTTACTAGTCCTATGAACTGGTACCATAGGAACTTTGACAGTGAAAGAGGCTGTTTGAGTTTGCATTTTCAGATTCAGAATGAAAGTTAGAGAGAAAGAAAAAAAGAGAGAATCGAAGGCAAATCTTCCTTATTCCTTTACTAGAAGGAATGGAAATTACAGCGAGAGAAAATGAGAATGTTGTGGGTGTATATGTATACATCCCTGCAACTTGCACCAAGCCTAACAGAATGCAAGAAAACGAAAGAAAACAAGCTGAATCTTCTAACAGACTAACTACCTTGTAACAAACTCTAGTTATAATTCTAACACCCCCCCTCAAGTTGGAGGGTGATAGGATAGAACCCCCAACTTGCCAAGAAGATGTTGGTGTTGCTGGCCAGGCAGGGGCTTAGTAAGAATGTCTGCTAGTTGCTCTGTGGTCCTAGTGTAAGACAAAGATATGAGGCCTTCAAGAAGCTTTTCTCTCACGTAGTGGCAGTCCAACTCTATGTGCTTAGTTCTTTCATGAAAAACGGGGTTTTTGGCAATGTATATGGCTGCCAAACTATCACTTTTGACTGGGATGGGTAAGATGGAAGGCACTTGGAATTCTGAAAGTATCCTGGTAAGCCATGCAAGCTCAGTTGTGACTGCTCTCATTGATCTATACTCTGCTTCAGCTGAAGATAGGGCCACAGTGGGTTGTTTCTTTGATTTCCATGAAATAGGGCTCCCTCCTAGCATTATGAAGTATCCACTGACAGACCTTCTTGTGCAAGGACATTGGGCCCAATCTGAGTCACAGTAGGCCTGAAGGTTGTAATCTGGCTTGTTGTTGAACAATAGACCTTGTGAAGGATCTTTCTTGATATACCTGAGGGTATGTAATGCAGCCTTCATGTGTGCTTGAGTAGGGGCTTGAAGAAACTGGCTGAGATATTGTACTGAAAAAGCAATATCAGGTCTTGTATTGGTGAGGTAGTTTAACTTTCCCACTAACTTCCTGTAACTAGTTGCATCATCCAGAGCATCTTCATTGATTGATCCTTTAGAGAATGATGCTAAAGGACAAGCAGTGGCTGTGAGTTGGTCACACTCAAATTCTTTCAACAGCTCCATGGCAAATTTCCTCTGTGTCATAATCAGTCCAGTAGATGTCTTGATGACTTCCATACCTAGGAAATAATGTAGTTCTCCTAGGTCTTTGATTTTGAAAGTTTCATCAAGGAATGTCTTTAATTTGGTGATTTCTACAGGATCATTTCCTGTGATCACAATGTCATCAACATACACAGCAAGTAGTACTATACTGGTGTCTTTCAGCTTGTAGAATAGAGAATAGTCATTCTTCGAGTGTTGAAAGCCTAGAGTTCTCAAGGTATCTGATAACTTTGCATACCACTGTCGTGAGGCTTGCTTTAGGCCATACAAAGATTTTTGTAACTTGCATACTATTTTGGAAGAAGGTACACTTAACCCAGGTGGGGGCTTCATATATATTTCTTCATCCAAATCCCCATGGAGGAAAGCATTATTGACATCTAACTGACATATGGGCCATTTCTTCTTAGTTGCAGTAGCAAGTAAACTTCTGATTGTTGTCATCTTCACAACTGGAGAGAAGGTTTCATTGTAGTCAACTCCTTCTTTCTGAGTAAAACCCCTAATAACCAGTCTAGCTTTGCATCTTTCTAGACTGCCATCTGCCTTATACTTAATTTTATAAACCCATTTGCAACTTATGGGTTTCTTTCCTGGTGGCAAAGGTGTCAAAATCCAAGTGTTGTTGGCATGTAAGGCATCAAATTCCTTTTGCATTGCTTCTTGCCATTCTGTCTTGGATGCTGCCTCCTCATAAGACAGGGGTTCACTGTAAAGGTTAAGAGATTGTGATGGAATGTGGGTGTTATCAAGCAAAGAGTCACAAGTCAGTGAAGCATTGCAGCATATAGATGTGACTGTAGTAGGACAGCATGATGCTTGATGTTGTACTGGCTATAAACAAGCATTATTGCAAACATACTCTGACAAATAAGAGGGAGTTTTATGCTCCCTTGTAGACCTTCTTGGAGGTGTTGTACTATGAGAAGAAGATGCTTGTTCTTCTCTGAGGGCATCAATCTGTATTGTCGATGGTTGGTTTTGTGTAGTGATAGTTCTTGAAGCATCATGGTGATCATCACAATCATGTATTTGGAGATCCTTAGGCTGTGGAAATATGTTGGAGGCATCAGTAGGCTGAGAAGAGTGATAGGGAAGAATGTTCTCATGGAACAAAACATCCCTTGATGTGAAGATTTGCTTTGTTTCAAGATTGAGCAACTTATAGGCCTTTTGACCAAAGGGATACCCTAAGAATACACAGGGTACTGCCCTAGCTTGAAACTTGTCCCTTCTAGCTTTGAGGGTAGAAGCATAACATAAACTGCCAAACACTCTAAGGTGTTCATAGTTAGGTTTTTGTCCAAATAATACATGAAAAGGACTTAATCCTTTAAGGACTTTGGAAGGGAACCTGTTTATGAGATAAGTTGCTGTCAAAACACATTCACCCCAATATTTTATTGGTAATCCTGAATGAAACAGTAAGGCTCTTGAGGTTTCAAGAAGGTGTTTGTGTTTTCTTTCCACAACTCTATTCTGCTGAGGGGTTGCCACACAGCTGGTCTGATGCAAAATGCCTTTAGACATAAAATAAGCTGTGGCTTCTCTGTTTAGTCCCAGTTCAAGGGCATTATCAGACCTTATGCTTTGTACCTTGGTATTGAACTGAGTGAGTGTCATTTCTATAAATGCTTTGATTAGGACCATTGCATTGCTTTTTGTTGCCAACAAATGTGTCCAAGTTGTTCTACTATAGTCATCCACTATAGTCAGAAAATACCGGTATCCACTGTGTGTCTGCACTCTATAGGGTCCCCATAAATCAATATGAACAAGTTCAAATATATGTGTACTATGAATCTGACTGTGGGGAAATGGAAGTCTATGTTGCCTTGCCTTGGAACAAATCAGGCATTGTTTTATAGCAGTAACATCAGTGTAACTGGACAGTAACCCCAATTGCTGTAATTTTGTAAAAGGTAAATGACCAAGCCTAGCATGCCATACATCTTCCTTGGTCATGCTGGCATTACAAGCTGATTTATAAATGTCTAAAGAAGAAACTTGTAAACTTTTGGCTGAAACATCTGAACTTGTAGCAAGCCCTGGGCTGAACAGGTAGAGTCCAGCATATACTTCACCAAGAACCTGAAGCCTCCTCATTGAAGGGGCCTGCATAAGACAATACTTTGATGTAAAAATGATGTAATAATTCTGACCAGCAAGTTTGCTCACAGATAATAGGTTGTATCTAAAACTTGGAATGTAGAGAACTCCATGTAGGGTCAGATGATTCTTGAAGATCACAGTCCCAGCATGTGTGACCAGAACACTTTTCCCATTTGGTAAAGTGACAGAATTAGGCCTGGCAAGAGCTACAAGGTTTTCAAATAAATTTCTGTTGCAGCACATATGGTCACTGGCCCCATTATCAACTATCCAAGTATTTTGCCAATTAGAAACACAAGATAATAAACACAGACTTTGTGTATAATCCTTGACATTTGTACCTGCCAGGCTTGAAAAAGCTCCTGATCCAGAATTGTAGCCAGAGTCTTGACTTGGTGCAATAGAACTGTATCCTGTCTTGTGTAACTGAACATTTTGAAGTAATGCAATCAGTTGTGAGGACTGTTCTGAGGTCAAACCAGGAACTGCAGCATTGTTTAGAGGCAAGCCTGTGTGGCAATCATTAGTCCTTTCCTGACCATCTGTTTGGGCTAAAGCAATTGTTCTTCTTTGACTCTTGTATTTGCTGTTTGGTGGAAAACCATGTAATCTGTAACATTTTTCAATTGAATGCCCTGGCTTCTTGCAGTAGTTGCAGAAAAGAACAGATCTCTTTCCTTCATTTCTCTCAAACTTGTTGCTTGAGCTTTCAATTCTGTTGTCAGTCCTATCCAATTTTCCCTTGTAGTACTGATGTGATCTGTGTGATTCCACAGCAAGAGAAGCTGAATCCGCAAGAAAATGGCCACTAAACCTTATTTCCCTCTGTTTCTCTTCTTGAATTAGCATAGAATATACTTGACCAATTGAAGGTAAAGGGCTCATCATGAGTATATTACCCCTTACCGAGTTGTAATCATCATTCAAGCCCATCAAGAACTGCAGCAGTTTCTGATTTTGTTCTCTTTTTAGTAATTTTTCAGCAGCATTGCAAACACATGAAGGAACTTCATCCAGATCATCTAACTCATCCCACAAACTCTTCACCTTGGTAAAATAAGTTGTAATGTCATTTGCTCCCTGACTCACATTACACATTTCTTTTTGCACTTGATACAACTTAGCACCATTTATTTGACCAAATCTCTCCTCTAGTTCTTTCCACATCTGTCTAGCAGTCTTAGCATATATAATGCTATCTGCAATTGTTTTGGTCAGTACATTCAAGATCCATGACATAACCATGTCATTACACTTAGTCCACTTCTTGAAATTAGCAGAATTAGAATCAGGCTTTTGAAGACTACCATCAACAAAGTACAACTTGCTTTTCGTGGACAAAGCTATTGTCATTGCCCTTTTCCAAGAACCAAAACCAGTCCCATCAAAGATAGTGGATACAAGTAACAGACCTGGATGATCTGATGGATGAAGAAGAAATGCCTCAGCAAGATCCTCTGGAGTGATCTCAGCTGTATGAATTGCTGCTGCCATTCCAGAATTTGACTAGTTTTGTAGAAAATTTGAACAATCTTTTGTAAAGAACAAAGATGCAGTAGATTTTGCTAAAGAGATCAAACAAGCCTCTTAACAGATCGAGATCTTATACAGAAGACAAGATCAAGATAGAAACAATTCTCTGAGTGTGAATGCTAGATGATTGATTTCAAGAGACTACTCGAATGATCAAACAAAAGAAAGAGATTCGAATAAACCTGATCATCAGATGAATCAGATCAAATTTGAAGAATCATGAGGTTCAGAAATTCCCTGCTCTGATACCATGTTTGAGTTTGCATTTTCAGATTCAGAATGAAAGTTAGAGAGAAAGAAAAAAAGAGAGAATCGAAGGCAAATCTTCCTTATTCCTTTACTAGAAGGAATGGAAATTACAGAGAGAGAAAATGAGAATGTTGTGGGTGTATATGTATACATCCCTGCAACTTGCACCAAGCCTAACAGAATGCAAGAAAACGAAAGAAAACAAGCTGAATCTTCTAACAGACTAACTACCTTGTAACAAACTCTAGTTATAATTCTAGCAGAGGCAAAAAAAGCAATCCCCTCTTAGCAGCTAAGGTGAAGCCTGATTTTGTGTTGATCAGGATTAGCACTCTGCTTTGTCGTGAGGAGAAAGACTTTGTTTAGAACTTTGGCTACGTTTAGAGCAGTGACAGCGGCCCAAAAACCACATAGAAACTGTCTAAGCCTGGACTTTATCTAGGAATTGACCAAAAAGAATTTATTGACAGTTGCACTCTTTGATTGAATCGTTTGTTGTAAGAACAAGGCCACTTTGGAAGAGTTGGAATTCTTTCCCTTTCTGTGCTTTATCAGCTTGAAGTTGTGTAAACCAAAAATGAATTAAAAAATATAATAAATAATATTTACTAACCCTACTTTTTTAATATAAATCACCTTCAAGTTTTACATTTTTTGTGTGTGATAAGAGCCATACAATTATCAACCTTTTATTTATCTTTGGAATGTTAAAATTTTCTTTTTTCAATAGTAAATCGTGAATAAAAAAACAAAATGCGTTGTGTTGATGAAGAAATCAGGTCATGATATGGAGCTTAAAATTGCGTACAATGGAAGATGACTAAATGATGATGAATCAATGGCATCGTTAAGAAATAGAAGCTCCATGCTCATAGATTTCAAAGAGAACAAATATCCTTATTCTTAGTACAATCCGCCAAAAATGCTAGAGAAATTTCTTAAGAAGGGATTTATGTAACTTCCATAATCAAAGTTTCTTAAAGAAGTTAGAAGAACCGATGACTCCAAATGCTAAAAGTATCACAGGGTCATCAGTCACCCTATAGAGCAGTACAAAGCATTTAAAGAAACAATCATGTATTAGCAAAAGAAGGAAAATCAAGTTAGATAAAGAATACACCGATGAATCTAACTAGATGATATGCCAAAAAAAAGGACAATGGAAAATGACCTGCCTATGGGATTAAGCTCTTTTAATGGACTCGTTGCAAATGGAGAAAAAATGACTACCAAGCCTCCTCCTAAAATGCAGGTTAACAATACTGTAGCCCTCTAAGTCACCTAAAGATTATCAAGCCAAACATTCATGACTCCTAAGTCAATAAAATTATATGCTTGCAGGTCAACCCTTAGAGATTCTTAAGTCACTCAAAGACTCCCAACTTGTCAAAATAGAATTTTTTAGCTTTCAAGTTGGCTTCATAACTTCCAAGTTATCAAGACCTGTAAACTCTTAATTCAGCATAGACTGTCAAGTCATCTGTAGCCTCCAAGCTTATCAAAATCACAAACTTTGAAGTCATCATGGGGATTTCTAAGTCACTCTTATAAACTCTGAAATCGTCAAAATTATAGACTCCTAAGTGATCATAACTAAAGACTCATAAGTATTCAAAGTTAAATACCCCTATGTCATCAAAGTTAAAAATTCCAAGTCATTACAAATTTTAGACTCTCAAGTCATCATCATACGTACCCAAGGTGCTTAAGTCAAACTTTCATGTTGCATTAAAAGACCTTCAAGATGCTGGACTAAGACTACTAGCCCAAAAAAGCCCTAGACTTTCAAATTGTTACAAAGACTCCAAAGCTATTAAACTTGCACACTCTTAAGTCAATAAAAATTCCAAACTCTTAAGTCATCAAAACTCTTAAACTCTTAAGTCATCAACGTTCAAGACTTGCAAGTCTTCAAATACTAAACACTCCTAAGTCAGCGAAGTTAAAGCCTTCCAAGTTATCAAAAATCTAAGACTTTGAAATCTACAATGTTACAGACTCTTAAGTCTTCAATGATCAAGACTTTTAAGTCTTTAAAAATCAAGACTCCTAAGTTGTCAAAGTCCATGACTCCTAAGTCGTCAAAGTTTAGGACTCCTCAGTTACGAAAATTCAAGACTCCCTGGTATTTAAGATTTGGGTTCAACTTAGGCCCTTAGTCATCTATGAGGGTGGTAGCCAAGTACTTGGCTCTCCTAAGTCCTTGTTGGTTTGGGAGCCTCGAGGGACCTAAAGTAAGCTTAGGAAAGGTAGCATGGCACTTAGTAGCCTAATTAAGGAGCCTAGCTATTTTATCTCCATGTCATCCTATTTTATTTTACTTCCTCATTCAGGACAGAACATATAGCCTAACTTCTAACTTGTTGTTGCCTAGGAAAATGGGATTTGTTTTGGGTAACTTTTAATGGATGGATAGGCCCTGATGTCTATTTTTCGACAAGCCAAAAATCATCATCAAATTCTAAGAATCGAGCAAGTTATGGGGTTGTAGTAGAGCCATGGTCCGTGCAAGCTCTAGAGGTGCATGTTTTTTCACTCAAGGATTTATTTGGGTTATCAAATGGGAGAATTAAGGTCTCAAACTTGGTGGCTAGCTGATAGACTCTTCTATAAAGCTCCCATAAAAATCCCCACCTTCATATTTCCTATTTGGATAGATGAATGACATCACCAATGAGAAGGAATGTGCAGTCAAATTTCAGCACACCAATATCCCCTAGTGGTCCCCCTTTAATTGTAGAATTAGCTTGAATTTCATTGGACAAAATCCCTATAATGCTATTGGCTAGTATTAAGCTTGGGGGAGGGGGTATATTGCTATTTAATTCCTCATTTCTTGTATTACATTCAGCTTTGATGAATATGAATGAATGAAAATGCTAGAGGCCATTTTCTCTCTCAAAAATCTCTTAATCTTTATCTCTTTTAGAGTGGCGATTTAGAGTCATCCCTTTATATTAATCCTTGGTGCCTAGACTTTAGGGGATTAATTGGTGGGTTACTTATCTTGGTGTTCTTTCAAGAATCAAAAGAGTTTTTCTTTTGATTTGGGGTTTCCTCCATTTGAGTTATTCTAGAGGTATTCAACTTATTGGGTCCTCACTTGGATGATTAAGCCTTTATTTAGCCAAATGGTCTTCTAAACCGCTTCAATTGGTATCAGAGCACAAGGATCCTTCAAGGGTAAGCATCAAATCCTCACACTTTGTGATTGAAATTTGTTGATTGGGTTCTTCCTTTTGTTCATTTGGGATTTGGATACTTTCTACTCCACCTTCTTCTCTTATTCTCCTCAAAGAGCCCAAGCACTCTCCCATGCTTCCTTTTCAATCCAAAACCCTAAAAAGCCACATTTTATTTCTCCACAAAACTCCTCTTTTAGTCTATAAAGAACCCCCAAAAATAGTCCAAACACAATCCCCAATCAAAACACAACCCAAAAACTTCACAAAAAAAGCCGAAACACTCACCCACGCCAACTAGAAAATCGGCACGGTCTGACCATGCCCCCAGGCATGACCGTGCCATTCCATGCCCAAAAACGTTTTCTCCAGTTTTCTAACACAACTACCCCATGTTGTGCAGCACGACCATGCCACCTCATTTTTCCCTGTGCTTCCTCTGGCATGATTGCACCACCTTTTCCCGAAACCTTTAATCTTCTTCCTTCTCTTGTCTACCTTCAACCATGACCAATGATGCAAAACCTTCTCAACCTAGAGGCATCTCTCTAGAGTTAGTGCATGAAATGAGGAGAGATAAGGCCATAATTAACCTTTAAGAACAAGTAAGAAAACTCACCCCATAGAGCTAGAGCGAGTTAAGGGATCCGAACGATGAGTTCCCCGACCTAGGGAGCTTGATGTCTAACCCATTGACATTGCCTACTCATGTTCTCATAAGGACCATGAAGATAGAGGTATTAGGGGAAGTGGTCATCCTATAGATGATCTTAGTGACCTCAAGGTTGAGGCATCGGAGTTTGATGGGAACCTCAAACCGAAAAACTACATTGATTGGGTGCAAGCTATTGAGAGGATCATTGAACTCAAGGAGTATAATGATGAAAAGGCCTTCAAGCTGTTCATATTCAAGTTAAAGGGGTATGCCTCCTTGTGGTGTGAGACCTTGAAGAAGAATAGAGCAAGGGAAACTAAGTCTAAGATCAAGACTTGGTGCAAGCTCAAGAAACACATGGAGAAGAGGTTCTTACCTCCCTCATACAAGCAAGAGCTCTACCTCAAGATTACCACTCTTAGCCAAGAGAACCTCAAGGTGGAGGAGTACATTCGAGAACTTGAGCAACTCCAAATGAGAGTTGGCTTGAATGAAGACAATGAGGTTACTATTGCTAGGTTCATCAAAGGACTTTCTCCTAGCATTGCTCACAAAGTGGAACTACAACCCTATTTGTCCTTGAATGACGTTTGCCACCTAGCCATCAAGATTGAGAAACAACTTAAGAGTTAAAAGCCCTTCGTAACTCCTTCCCCCTTATCGACCCCAAAGCACACCTAAGAGTTTCCCTTCCTACAACAAGGGTGACAGTACCCCTACATCTATCAAGGCGATTGATAAGGGTAAAAGGATTGCTAGTGAACCTCCTAAGGGGTTAGAGGAAAAGAAGTGCTTCAAATGCCATGGTTATGGACACTTCTAAGCAGATTGTCCCAATTAAAAGACCCTCCTATTAGAGAAGTGGAAGAGGTCCAAGCTCTAGAGGAAAAAACTAGGGAAGAAGAGTTTGAAGAGGAAGATCACACCATAGTCACTTCGGATGTTGGAGAGCTATTGGTGATCCGAAGAGCCCTCCATGCCAAAGAGGTTCCCCTTGGACCTAGTCAAAGGGAGCAAATCTTCCACACTCAATGTACCATTATAGGCAAGGTGTATGAGATTATTATCGATGGAGGTAGTTGCACCAATGTGGCTTCTATGACTTTCATTGACAAGCTTCAAGTTTCCACCATGGTGCATCCCACTCTGTATACTCTTCAATGGCTCAAGCAAGGAAGCGAGGCAACCATTTCTAAACAAGCTCTTATCTATTTTTTAGTTGGTTCTTATTGTGATGAGGTCCTTTGTGATGTTCTTCCTATGGATGCTTATTATATATTGCTTGGTAGACCTTGGTTGTTTGACAATCATGTGATGCATGATGGGCATGCCAATACCTATGCCCTCAAGTTCAAGGGACGTAGCCTCACTTTGACGCCCTACCACCACCCACACCTCTCAAAAGTAAATTGCGGAAGGGAAGTGAGAAAAGCCTCTACATGAGTGAGACATGGGTGGAGAGAGTCATTAGTAAGAGCAAGCCTTTATTTGCCTTACTTATGGTTGAATCAAACACAAGTGAGGAAGTGAAACCCTTACACCATCTTGCTCAATCACTCTTAAGAGAGTTTGAGGATGTTTTCCCAACGATCTATGTAACGCCCCAAATGTATATATTTCGCTGATTTCATCTTGTTCATTAGATTCACCAATTTGAGGTATTATCCCAAATTATAAGGGTGTTACTGCCCTCCAAAAAGGATAAGGCTTTGCTTGTAAATAACAAATTTAGCAACGCTAATCAATGTTTGGAATCGAAAGACAGTCACACAATATCAACCCATCAAACCATATATAAACTATTCTACTGCAAACCATTTAACTATTCCTGGGTTTACATCAAAATATAGTAGCTCTTGTCGAGTATATAGCTTTAACATCAAAAATTTTCATAATATAGTGCTCAAAACATCTGAGCACTAACACACCACTATTCCTTTTGTTTTGAATTTCTTGCTCACTTATCACCTTCAGTCGTCTTGCCCGCCTAAGGGCGATTCATTGAACATTTTCCTAAAATAAAACAAGAAAACATTTTGAACTGTGAGCCAAAGCTCAGCACATGCATCCCTGTATCACTAAATGATCATTGAAAAGCTTATTAGACCTGCATTACAATTCATTTTAATTTAAAACATGGAATGAGATGAATTTAAACCGCATTGCTAATTATTATCTAATAGTGAACCCCTGGTAACTGTTACGATCTATGGATAGGTGTACACCTACAAAGTCGATCGGGGGACTTGACCTGAAGTCGTGCAGGGAATTGAAGGACAATGCCCTGTAACTGATAACTGATGGGGTCACTAATTATGTGGTAAATCATTAATTAACTGATTCGTTGATGTATTTACCAAAACATTATAATTTTGATAAATACGTGCTGATTTCTAAGGATACAGGTAATGAACGCACCTGGTACTTTTAATGAAATTCACTGAAATGGGATTATGCACAAAAGGGAAGGAAATGATAGATTAGGCCCTGATTCTATACAAAAAATATCATTGTAGGAACATACGGTTAGCAAATATATTTATTTCATAACTAATAATTTAGTACAAGAAAACTAAAAGCGTAATGGTGGCTTAGAAAGAATGACCCGTAACTTAGTCTTCCAATCTTTAATTGAGACCCAAAACCCCAATATTGAAAGTTCTTGAAGTCCCAAAAAACTTTCATTTAGAACACAAAACACGATTCCCACAATAGGGTTCCCAAGATGGGGCTAGAACACAAGTATATTAGTTTTGGTCTAATCTGTGTAGTTCTGGTAAAATGGCCATAACGTTTTCCACAGACCTCAGATTAAGAAAATAATAATTTTTCAATCGGCCGATCATTACCAGTGGAGTGACAAATCTTGCCCTGTTTTCTGAAATTTTTCAACCTTCACTGTCATGGCTTTCTCCTCTCTTTTCAAACAATTCCCCATCCAAAATCACACCTTAAAGTCATGTAACAAAGCTTTGGTCCTTCCATCACCATACAAAACTATCACACTCAATTTCACTTCAAAATCATGTACATCAAATATCATTTTTTAATCAAATATATACTGAAAACATGCTTGCTATTAAAGGAAGGTTAAACCCTTGCTGATCAATAAAACCCTAACTTTTGGCCAACGTTCACTTCATCCAAGATCACCAAAAGCATCCTCTTAACATTATCAGAGATTAAAACCACTCAATCAAATACAAGAATCCAAGAAAACCAAATTTCCCACTTAAAGCTTACATGATTATGAATAACACTAACCCTAACATGCTCCAAACTCAACTCCACCATAATCAACATCAAAATAGCTCTAGTCTCTTATGAAAACATCATGATCAATAATGAAAATAACAAAACTAGAATCAAAATCAAAAATCCAAAGAAAACAAGCTTAGGGCTACTCACTTTGATCTTGAAGGAAGTAGAGATAGAGGTGATGTTTGGTGGTTTTGTGGATTGGGGTGGTGGCTAGGGGTACTAGGGCGTCGAGGGGTGGTCAAAGGCAGCCTAGCGAGTTGGAAAACACCACAGAACAGCGGCCACAGCAGGAAGGGGGGCTGGCTAGCTAGAGAGAGAGAGAGAGGAGGGAGAGTGGGTGTGTGTGTTTTGTTTGGTTAGAATTAATCAACATCACTTGGCTAGTATTTACTCTCCCCTAAAGTGGCTTTCTGGCTAACCATGGTTAAGTTGAAATCATGGTAATTGGCTTGGTTAGTAATACAAACTCATTGAGCTATGATTGGCTTGTACGGTTTGGGCATAGGAAGAGAAGTAAACTGTTTGCGATTGAATTTTCGTAGGTCGAAATTAAATTTTTGAGAGGTTATAATAATAATAATAATAATAATAATAATAATAATAATAATAATAAT
>JACYFF010031959.1:57803026-57931175 GCA_017589665.1 Selenicereus undatus | reverse complement strand
ATAATAATAATAATAATAATAATAATAATAATAATAATAATAATAATAATAATAGTAATAGTAATAATAACTTCAGCCATAATCATCGAGGCCTACTATCGATTTCCCTGAAATTTTACGATAACAAGAACCCGAATTGCAAAGCGAGGGCCCAAATGATATGTATATATTTTTTTCCACCGAAATGATCAAATGCGATAAATAAATATGTGAAAATATTTAACATGAAATAATTAAATAAATAAACATGATTTAGTGTTGAACTATTACAATCTACCACTGGGGCTCCCTTCTATAAGAGGAATTGAGCACCAAATTGATCTCCTACTGGGTGCTCCTTTGCCCAATAAGTCGGTGATAAGTGCTTCATGTATACATCTTTTTAGGGCTATTTTGCCTTGCTTTTAGGAGAATTTTGTGCTTAATGATGTTGTTTACTCTCCTATTCTCGATTTAAGCTTGGGTGTAGTTATTTTATATGTTTTACAGAATTTTTAGTCTTTTTATCCAGCATTTGTCCTATAATGGCTGTGTTTTGACCTCCCCCATGGTCATCCATGAGTTGTTACGCCAGTGGAGCAAGAAAAAATCAAGAAACCGATTCTAGCATAGACCACAGTCGAACCATGGTGGATGCCACGAACCGTGCTAGGCCTGTAACTGCTGCCTCTTCGTTTTCCCTCGACCGTGTGGCTAAGATCAACTTGAATTTCCTATAAATAGCAACGTTCAGCGGCGAAACAGAGCAATCCCTAACAAGCAAAGCAAGTTAGAGTTAGCCTAGTGAAGATCTATTTAGTTTATTTTCTCTCAAATTTTGTTCTTTGCTTAGTTTTGTTTTTGCTTTTATGTGAGTTTTGAGTGTAAGAGTTTTGATCCTAAGGTGGTTCTGAAGCCCTTGGTGAATGCCATCTCAGTTGAGCCCCTTCCGTTCAGATTTCGTTGATTTTTGGTTGGTTTGTTTATCTTTTATCATGTCTGAGTAGTTTTCTTAGCCTATGAATTTAATAGTTTTTGGAAGTGTATTGGATCATGATTTAGTTTATTCAATTGTGCTTATTTTCATTATTAGATTGATTTCGTTCTATCAAGTGTTTGATATGTTGTGAGTTGATTTTTGGCCAAAATGTACTTGCACACTTGAAACAATCAAGTGAATATTCAAAAGATGACATTTGGTTGTTGGACTGCTTGAATAGACTTAGCATAACTTCGTCTCGAAAGAGAGATTTATATGTTAGGAGGGCTAGTAAGTAACCGAAGACTTTGAACTTGAATTAAGTCAAATTAGTTTGAAAGAATGACGTTTGCTTAGTTTAGGCAAATTTGATTGATTTTGAAAGAATAGATCAAGTTTCTAGAAAAGATTACAATTCATCAGAATTAACCAATTAGAGAATAGCACATGTTTATGAATTTTGATCTAATTCTCTTCCATAACTGCGAAAATTCCTAGACGTTTTTCTCTTATTGATTTAGACGAGTTCATTTACAATAGTCAATCAAAACCACTTGAAATTGAGTTTTGCTTAGCATATTTTGACAAGACTAGGCTCGATAGATTATTTTAGTCGCTGAGGAACGATATCTTTTATCTATACTACGGCTACTCGTGCGCTTACGACAGTGGTCAAGTTTTTGGCGCCGTTGCCGGGGACTAAATTGCTAACTATTGAGTATTGTCTTACGAACGTGGCTAAGCATTTTATAGTTTTGTTTTGTTTTGTTTTCTTGTTATTTTTCTTTTACTTGTTTAATTGTGCTGGTAGTGTTGGTGAAAGTCCTTGCAGGAATTTTTCCTAGTTTATGTGAGGTCTGATTTTGTACGAGCCCGATCCAGAGATCGAGATGACTTTTCACTTAAAGAAGAAAAGGCAAAGGATCGAAGAGCAAAGGTACGAGTCAAGAAGGAATTCAAACATAGCGGGTGAAGAAAGAAGGACCCTTTGAGATTTCGTTACCCTCGGAGTCCAAGGGATCGCCTCAAGCATAGCTTGGCCTACTGTGGATGCCAATAACTTTGAGCTCAAGGGAGCACTTATTTCCATAGTGTAGCAATCTCAGTTTGGTGGAACTCCTTAGGAAGACCCGAATCTACACCTCTCGGTATTTTTAGAGGTGTGCGATACGCTAAAGTTAAACAGAGTCTTCAGTGATGCGATTCGCCTGCGCTTATTCCCTTTCTCATTTAGGGATAAGGCGAGGGCTTGGTTGTACCATTTGCCGTCTGGTTGCATAACTACTTGGAACAAGTTAACAAGAGCTTTCCTTGCGAAATTCTTCCCTCTGAGCAAGACAGCGAGCTTGAGAAATCAAATCGCCAACTTTATGCAAAAAGAGGATAAGACACTCTATGAAGCTTGGGAGCATTTTAAAGATCTACTTCGTTTGTGCCCCTATCATGGTCTTTAGCGCTGGATGATTATCCATACCTTTTATAATGGTGCGACCCAAGCTGTGAGGTCCACTATTGATACGGTGGCAGGAGGAACTCTAATGAGCAAGACGGAGGATAAAGCCTATAACCTTATTGAGGAGACGACACTTAATAACTTTCAATGGTCTACTGAACGAGCCCAACCCAAGTGGATTGGAGGTAAGCTTGAAGTTGATGCTTTTACTTTACTTTCTGCTAAAGTAGATACCATGACTAAAAGACTGGACCAAATGAATATTAATGCTGTGAACTCAAGTGCCCCTTCCCCTTGTGAAATTTGTGGTTCAATTGAGCATATATCTTTGCACTGTCAAGTTGGAAGTCCTTTTCCCCAAGACCCCGATGAAGAATCATCTGAATCTTTCTTATAGGTTGAATCCAAACACTACAAACATGCCCCCTATGAATGCTACATCACCCATTAGTTTTCAAAGACCCCAATTCCCTTCTCAAATGCCCCAAAAGTTTAATTTGGAAGTAATGATGGAAAATATGCTTATGGCACAACATAAATAGGATGAGTATATTAAGCAATTATCCTTAAAGGTTAATGTGCTTACAACTCATAATAGGATGTTAGAAGCCTAAATTGCCCAAAAAGCCAATTTTTCATCTACGCCCCTAGATAGACTTCCCAGCAAACCTGAACCTAACCCTTGAGAGTGTTGTAGCTGTGTTACCATGAAGAAGGAAGAAGAGGACTCAACTAACCCTGAGGAAGTACCAATGGAAGAGGGTTGAGACATAACTATGGCTGGTAGTAAGGAGAGAAACAATGGTGGCAAGATCGCCACTTTCAAGGAGAATGACATTGTTAAGATGCCAACCATGTTTACCCCTAAGCTCCTAACCCAGGAAGTTTTTCTATCCCTTGCATTGTGGGAAAGGTAGAAATTGAGAGAGGTCTATGCGATTTAGGTGCAAGTGTCAGTATAATGCCCTACTCTTTGTTTCAAAAGCTGCACCGAGGATCATTATTAGTCGCCCCTTTTCACTACAGTTAGCTGATGGTTCTGTGACACAACCCATGGGTAAGTTGGAAGATGTGCCTGTCAATATAAGAGACATTTGGGTGTTAGAAGACTTCATTATAGTTGATACTCCTGAAATTGATGATGCCCAAATTATCCTAGGTAGGCCCATTTTGGCGACAGCTGGTTGCTATATTGATGTGAGGAAGGGCCGTATTTCTTTTGAGGTAGAGGGAAGATTTGCTGTGTCTAGTCATAGGAGGGAGGATGCAGTTTCTCCTCATTCTTCTATATTAGATGCGTTACCCCTTTCCCCTAAGTATGATATGGAGGATGTCTTGAATGATGAAGATCCTCCTGATTCTGAATGGATTTCATATGAGGACCCTGACCAAGGGTATGTTAAGGTGGATTTTTCTACTCATATGCCACCTAACAAGCCCGAGGTTAAGGCCCCTGTTTCTAATTATTCTTCAATGAGTGAGTATTATAGGTTTGCACAAGTTGTTCACTCTATGTCCCTTTTGGAAGGTTTTGATGCTTATTTTGATGTAGGGGTTGAACAAGTTGGTGATAGTCCGTCTGATGGGCTATAGGAGCGATTTGTTTTGTATGCAAACAGTGCATTATGGCACCAAGTTATGAAGGCGAAGGACCTACAGCCAGAACTTCTGTGATGGTACCTTCAACTGAAGAAGTTCGACTTTGTGGTTCGCAATAAGGCTGATCCGGACCAAGCCTAGAACAAGGTTCAAGCTCTTGACCTTAAAAGAGCCCTTCTTGGGAGGTAACCCAAGCTCTCTTTCGTTTTCCCTTTTTATAGTTTTGATTTTTATTACTTTTTGTAGTTATATCTTCAAAGAAAAAAAAGAAGAAAAAAAGAAGAAAGAAACAGAAAAAAAAAAATGAATAAATGGTTGGCGCCACGGTCAAGAAAACTAGAAATACGATCGTGGGGTGCCAAAAAACAGAAAAAAACGAGTACCAGCAGACACCACGGACGGACCGTGGTGATTTCCATGGTCCGTGGTGATCTGTTACGGGCCGCAGTCTAGATTTTTTACTATAGTGCCTTTTCCCTTTCCACTCACTTCACCTTTTTCACTCGACTCTTTCTCTATCTGCCTCCCTTCTCTCTCTGTAAAACCTCCATAACCAACACCTTCAATCTCCCTTAAATCTTTTCCATTTTTCTTCATTTTCACACCAAATTCTTTCCTTTCACGTAATCTCCCCATTTCATTCACAAAATCTCATCTCTTTTCTTCTTCTTCTTCAAAATTCATCTCACCCTCATTCATCCACCATACCCATCCTTTTCTCTCTCTAGTTCTTCTCATTGTTACTTATTTTCTTTAATTTTCTAGGTTTTAGTTCCTATTTTTGGTTTTAGTTTTGTTTTTGGTTAGGTTTTGTAGCCATGGCACCAACTAAAAGGCAAAGGAGCACCAAGGAGGTTGGTTCATCAAGTCAAGCACCACCCCGACCTCAAAGGACCTCCAGAACATCAAACAATGTGCGTGCTAGAGTTAACATTCCTCACCCTCCTTGGTTTGACTCATCCCGATCATGTTGTTAGGTACAATCGTTCGAATGAGAGCGTAGTAGTAGGCACTAGATACTAGGATGAGGATTTGTTAGCCCAATTGGGAATGTTGGATGATATTTGTTGGTTGTTTGCAAGAGGTGGTATGAGCCACTTTTTAGAACTCAAAGAGCATATGTACCAGGACCTGACCCTAGAATTTTTAAATACACTCCATGTCGAGGTCACTAGAGGACCTCAATGTCAAGCTGGATATATATCGTTTTATTTGAAGGGTCAATTGTATGAACTGAACTTATGTACTTTCAATAGTATCTTCGGTTTTCCACCTAGTATGGATTTACCGAATCACCAAGTCCCCCACGAATTCAACCTGAATGCACTTTGGGGTGAACTTTCGGGGAGTGTTAGGTACTGTACCAGTTCATCAAAATGTACATTGCATTAGAGTAGCTTAGCGTATCCTTGCTTGTTCTCTGTTTGCTCGGGACGATAGTCTGAATGTTCTGAGATTGTCTGAGTTGTACTTTCTGTCCTGTATACTTGGTGGTGTTCAACTTGGCCCAGGTTCATTCTTAGCTAGGCAATTACATAGTGTTGTTGTTAGCACTAAAGGTAGAATAGTCATTGGTGGGATAATCACTACTATTGCTAGATTTTTGGGTGTGGAGACCAATCCTAAGGATAGAGTTTCTGGGTTTAAGCGGCTTGATTAAGCTGCTTTTGAGATTATGAATTTCTTTAAAGTTGAGGCTAGCCGTTTGTGTTGGATTTACCCCGGGGACCGGCTTTTACCGCTTCCCAATGTCAATCGCACTACTCTACTTCACCGGGCTAATCTTTACTGGGTTCCTAGTGATGACGAGGTTGTTCGACCCGTACCCCACCAACCAGCCTCTCAATCTAGTCAAGCAGGACGTAGTTCTTCCTCTCATCCATCCCCACCTGACTATTCTGACCTCCAAGACACCCTTAGGTCCATTCAAGAGGAGCAAGTTTCTCTCCGAGAGTTTGTCGCTTCAGAGAGCGCCGATCTTTGGGACTTTGTCCAAAAGGGCCACGATGAGCTTCGTGGGTTGGTTGCTTCCCAGACGCAATATTTCCAAGACTATTGGGTATGTCTAGAGACCTAGTGAGATTGGCATATCTCCTATGGACAACCGCCCCATCCTCCTCCACTTCCTCCTCTCTAATCTTGTTTTCTGCTACTCCCCTTCCCTTTTTATTATGATGTGCCTACATTGAGGGCAATGTGTGATTCAAGTATGGGGGAGTTAGTTATTATATTTGGAATCTGATACCTGTTTTGTTTGGTGTGTTTGTTTTTGCTTTGTATATATTTTTAGCGGTAGTTTTTGTAGTTTTTATTTTAGTTTTATTTTGGTAGTGCATTTAATTTTCGTCTAGGTTGCATTTTAGTTTCTTTTTTTTGTTTTTTTCTTTTGCATTTTAGTTTGCATTGTATGTAAAAAAAAACAAAAAAAAAAATCCTCCGATGATGATCTCTATAGATTCATTATCTTTCTTTGATTTAATTTGATCATTTGATTCGCCCAAATTGTGCATAAATGTTTGGGAATGAGTTTTTGAAATGAATTCCATGTTTTCACCACATGTTGGATACGAATTGATCTTCCCCATGAGTCTTTACAAGATTTTGGCATGTGTTTATTAGTGAGCTAGCTTTGTCTTTAGTAGATGTTATGACTCTTCCTTGACGTCATTTCTCTAGAACTTGCTTTGGTCCTCATTCAAGATCACATTTTGCATATGCATTTAGGTAATATTATTGAGGCATTTTTCTTTCTTTGGTTTGTTTAACACCAGACCAAATAGCCACCCTGGTTGTGTAGTCTATCCTTTGTTAGCCCCTTTGAGCCTATAACCGTTTTCATGATTTGAACCTCCTATTTTTAGCCCATGGCAAAATGCTTGTCTTACCCTTAAGCCAAGGTCAGAGGAGCATTACATTCTTTTGCATCAAGTTTGATAAGGCATTAGCAAGGTGGATTGTTATTCTCTTTAGTGAATGTATGCTGTTTGGTGCAGGGATGTAACATTTGATAAATCCCTTGTTTTATTGTGTAAAGTTTAGCGATGAGTTCGATTTTAAAGTTCGTTATGGAATTCCCTTGGCTATTCCTTTTTAACAAAAAAAAAGGGAAGGAAAAAAAAGAAGAAATAAGAATAAAGAAAAAAACAAGAAATGAACCAAAAAAAAGAAAAAAAAAGTTCAAAGAAAGTGATTAGCCTTGGTAGGAATGTAAGATATTTGCGATTTCCGACTCTTTCGCTCTTCATTTTGCGATTTATTTTGATATGGTTCGAGAAGGATGTAGTATGATGCATTAGAATTGTTTAAGCTCTTAGTCTTTGGCTTTTAGCTCATTATTTCTAAAAATATTTGTTCCCCTCTTACCTTTACTCTAAGCCCCGTTACATCCCTATGAAAGTCCTCATGATTGTTTAGAGTATTTGCATTTTAATGGTGGCAAATTTGAGAATCTTCTCGAGCCTATGGTAGATTTGTGTCCAAGGAATGAGAATTGAGAGAATCTTCATATATATACATTATCAAACACATGAGTGCTGAGTGCCACATAACTATAGTGAGGTTCTACCGGCCTTACTAGTTTCGCTTGTTTCATATGTTGAATGATTGTATTTGATGCTTTGGGGGAGATTGCTTTCAAGTTCGACATTGTGGTCTATAAAAGGTTTTCGAAAATTTCATTCCCTATTCTACTTGTTAATTATTTTTGGTATGTTTTTGGGCTATCTTTGGATCATCTTTGCCAATTGAATGTTACCTATGTCTATCCTGAGGAGGTTGTGTATTCCTTTTTAGTTTTTACATTGCTTGAGGACAACCAACAGTTTAATCATGGGGGAGTTTGATAAGTGCTTAATATATACATCTTTTTAGGGCTATTTTGCCTTGTTTTTAGGAGAATTTTGTACTTAATGACGTTGTTTACTCTACTATTCTCGATTTATGCTTAGGTGTAGTTGTTTTATGTGTTTTACAGAATTTTAGGTCTTTTTATCTAGCATTTGCCCTTTAATGGTTGTGTTTTGGCCTCCCCCACGGTCATCCATGAGTTGCTACCCCCGTGGAGCAAGAAAACAAAGCAAGAAACCGGTTCCAGCACAGACCACAGTCCGACCGTAATGGATGCCACGGACCATGGTAGGCCTGTAACTGTTGCCTCTTTGTTTTCCCTCAGCTGTGTGGCAGGGATCAACTTGAATTTCTTATAAATAGCAACGTTCAACAACGAAAGAGAGCAATCCCTAGCAAGCAAAGCAAGTTAGAGTTAGCGTACTGAAGATTAGTTTAGTTTATTTTCTCTCAAATTTTGTTCTTTGCTAATCTTTTTTTTTTTTTTGCTTTTGTGTGAGTTTTAAGTGTGAGAGTTTTTATCCTGAGGCTGTTCTCAAGCCCTTAGTGAAGGCGATCTCAGTTGAACCCCTTGCGCTCAGATTGCGCCAATTTTTGATTAGTTTGTTTATCTTTTATCATGTTTGAGTAGTTTTCTTAGTTTAGGAATTTAGTAGTTTTTGGAAGTGAATTGGATCATGATTTAGTTTATTCAATTGTGCTTATTTTCATGATTTGTTGGATTTCGTCCTATCAAGTGTTCGATATGTTGTAAGTTGATTTTTGGACAAAATTTACTTGCACACTTGAAACAATCGAGTGAACATTGGAAAGATGACATTTCATTATAGGATTGCTTGAATAGAGTTAGCATTACTTCGTCTCGAAAGAGATATTTATATGTTAGGAGGGCTAGCAAGTAATCGAAGACTTTGAACTTGAATTAAGTCAAATTAGTTTGAAAAAATGACGTTTGCTTAGTTTAGGCAAATTTGATTGATTTCGAAAGAATAGATCAAGTTTCTAGAAAAGATTGCAACTCCTTGGAATTAACTAATTAGACAATAGCATATGTTTATAAATTTTGATCCAATTATCTTCCATAATTGCGAAAATTCCTAGACGCTTTTCTCTTATTGATTTAGACGAGTTCATTTGCAGTAGTTAATCGAAACCACTTGAATTGGGTTTTGCTTAGCATATTTTGACAAGACTAGGCTTGATAGTTTGCTTTAATCCCTGAGGAACGATATCTTTTATCTATACTATGGCTACCCGTGCGCTTGCGACAGTGGTCAGTCGGCTTATAGGTGTAATCCTAACGAGTCGAAAGAGCTCCAAAGACAAGGCCAAGAGTTGCTTGATCGTGGGTACATTAGGGAGAGTTTGAGTCCTTGCTCGGTTCCCGCTCTTTTGGTACCTAAGAAGGGTGGCGTATGTGTGTGAATTCTAGGGCCATCAACAATATCACCATCAAGTACTGGTTTCCTATTCTACAATTGGATGACATGCTTGATGAGTTGCATGGGTTGAAGGTCTTTTCCGAGTTTAACCTTTGGAGTGGTTATCATCAAATCCGAATGAAGGAAGGAGATGAGTGGAAAACGGCCTTTAAGACCAAATATGGGTTATATGAATGTCCCTTTGGACTTTTTAATGCTCCGAGTACTTTCATGAGGCTTATGAATGAAGTCCTCATGTTATTCATTGGGAAGTTTGTTGTGGTATACTTTGATGATATCTTGGTGTATAGCCAAGATGAGGCATCTCATACGGAACATCTCACTCAAGTGTTCCAAGTCTTAAGGCAACAAGCTCTCTATACTAAACTTGAGAAGTATGAGATCTTTACTCCTCAAGTTGTCTTCCTTGGGTATGTTGTCTCCGGTGAGGAAATCCAAGTTGATGAAACTAATGTTGAGGCTATCAAGAGTTAGCCCGTTCCTACAACCATCATGGAAGTTCATGGGCTGGCTTCTTTCTATCATCGGTTCATCAAGGATTTTTCCTCAATTATGGCTACCTTGACTGAGTGCATGAAAAAGGGTACCTTTGAGTGGACAAAGGCCACCCAAAGGGCCTTTGAGTCCATCAAGGAGAGGCTTTGTTCAGCCCCTATTTGGCCCTATGCAATTTTAAGCTCCTTTTTAAAGTTGAATGTGATGCTAGTGGAGTTGGGGTTGGTGCAGTTCTCACTCAATCCAAGCGCCCTCTTGCCTACTTTATTTAGAAGTTGAATGGTTCAAGACTTAACTACTCCACTTATGATAAGAAGTTCTATGCCATTGTTAGGGCTTTGGAGCAATGGAATCATTACCTCAAGCCCAAGCCTTTTATACTCCATTCATATCACAAGGCTTTGTCTTTCATCAATGGTGAACGCAAGTTGAATATAGGGCATGCTAAGTGGGTTGAATTCCTTCCATCCTTCACTTTCTCTTGCAAGCGTAAGATTGGGAAAGAGAATGTGGTTGTCGATGCCTTATCACGGAGGTATGCTCTTCTATCTGTCATACAGGCTAAGGTTCTTGGCTTCTATTCCATCAAGACCTTGTACATAGAAGATGAAGACTTCAATATGGTGGTTGAAGGTCCCCCTACCTATGGCACTTATACCTTGCAAGAAGGTTTCCTCTTTAAGAGAAATAAATTATGTATACCCAAGAGTCCTCTAAGCGACTTGATTGTTAAAGAGGCTCATGGAGGAGCCTTAGCCGAGCATTTTGGCATCAACAAGACCCTTAAGATCCTCAAGGAGCACTTCTATTGGCCCAAGATAGGTGGGGATGTCTACAAGGTAATCTCAAGGTGTGCGATTTATTATATGGCCAAGAGTCACTTCCACCAAGGCCTTTACACCCCTCTTCCGGTTCCTTTAAAGCCTTGGGATGACCTTGGTATGGAATTCATTGTGACCTTTCCTCGGACCCCTTGAGGGAAGGATGCCATCATGGTAGTTGTTGATCACTTCTCTAAGATGGCACATTTCGTTGCTTGCTATAAGTGTGATGATGCTACATATATTGTGGATCTCTTCTTCCAAGAAATCATGAAGCTTCATAGGATCCCAAGGACTATTGTATCGAATAGAGATACTAAGTTATTATGACACTTTTGGAGGAGTCTATGGAGGCTAGTAGGGACTAGTTACTTTTTAGTACCACTTGCCACCCCCAAATCGATGGACAAACGGAAGTGACCAACTACACACTCATTACCTTGTTGAGGGGTATAGTGAGTAAGAGCTTAAGCGAATGGGACACCAAGCTTCCCCATCCAGAATTTGCCTACAATCGGGCTCCTTCTATGCTATTTCTCATTCACCCTTTGAGGCATGCCATGGCCTCAACCCTCTCATTCCTCTTGATCTCATTCCCATTTTGCTGGACTCCAAAGTGATCTTTGAAGCCGAGGAAAGAGCTAAAGCTATGAAGAAACAACATGAGCAAGTGAGAGCTCAAATTGAGAAGGTAAATGAGCAATATAAGACCAAGGCCAAAAGAATTGAACTCAACTTGAGTTTAGACTGGGAGATCTTGTATGGCTACATTTGAGGAAGGAGAGGTTCCCTTCAAGATGGAGGAAAAGCAAGTGCATGGCGAGGGGAGATGGCCCCTACAAGATCGTGAACAAAGTGGGAGACAATGCCTACAAGGCAGAATTTTCGGGTGACATGAACATCTCCGCCACTTTTAATGTTGGAGACCTCACTCCTTACATTAAGCATGAAGATGATGACATTGGAGATTTGAGGGCAAATGCTCTTCAAGGAGGGGGGGGGTTGATGAGGAGCAAACCATAAAGCCTAACCTCCTAATCAATATTAAGACTTGGGTTCAACTTGGGCCCTTAGTCACCTAGGAGGGTGGTACCCAAGTACTTGGCTCTCCTAAGTCCTTGTTGGTTTGGGAGCCTTGAGGGACCCAAAGTAAGCTTAAGAAAGGTGGCATGGAACTTAGTAGCCTAAGTAAGGATCCTAGTTATTCTATCTCCAAGTCACCCTATTTTATTTTACTTCGTTGTTTTAGGCAGAACATATGACCTGACTTCTAGCTTGTTTTTGGATGGGTAAATGAGATTCATTTTGGGTAAATTTTTCATGGATGGATAGCCCCAGATTTTTATTCTTTGACAAGCCAAAAATCATTGTCAAAATCCAATAATCAACCAAGTTTTGGGGTTTTAACCGAGCCATGATCCGTGTAGGGTCTGAAGGTGCATGTTTTTTACTCAAGGATTTATTTGGGTCATTAAATGGGAGAATTGAAGGCCCAAACTTGGTGGGTAGCATATAGACTCTTCCAGAAGGCTCCCATAAAAATTCCCAGCTTAATCTTTCCCATTTGGATAGGTGAATGACATAACCAATGAGAACGAATGTGCAACCATATTCCAACACACTGATATCCCCTAGTGCTCCCCTTTTAATTGTACAATTAGCTTGAATTTCATTGGACCAAATCCTTGTAATGCTAATGGCTAGTACTAAGCTTGGGGGAGGGGGTATCTTGCTCTTTAGTTCCTCATCTCTTGTATTACATTCAGCTTTGATCAATGTGAATGAATGAAAAGGCTAGAAGCCATTTTCTCTCTCAAAAATCTCTTAATCTTTATCTCTTTTATAGTGTTGATTTAGAGCCATCCCTTTGTATTAATCCTTGGCGCCTAGGCTTTAGGGGATTAATTGGTGGGTTGCTTATCTTGGTATTGTTTTAAGAATCAAAAGAGTTTTCCTTTTGATTTGGGGTTTCCTCCATTTTGGTTGTTCTAGAGGTATTCAACTTATTGGGTCTTCCCTTAGGTGATTAAGCCTTTATTTGGCCCAATGGTCTTCTAATCACTTCACTTTTAAGTCTTTAAAAATCAAGACTCCTAAGTTGTCAAAGTCCATGACTCCTAAGTCGTCAAAGTTCAAGACTCATTTACCAAAATTCAAGACTCCCTAGTATTCAAGAAGAGTTCTAAGTGATCAAAGTTGGAGACCACCAAGCTATCAAAATTCGAACTCCTAATTTTCTAAGTTCAAGACCCCCAAGATATTGAAGTTATTGACTCCAAAGTCACTAAGCAGACTTTCATGTCATCTAAATAGCCATTAAATTGTCACAAAAGTGGTAGACTCCCATGTCATTAAACTTCATAGACCTCAAATCATTAAAGCTTATGACTCTTAAAGGCATTAAATCAACTATTATGTTGTTTAAGTTGTAGACTGTTAGAACTCCTTCAAGTTGGGATCAATGGTGACATATACCTCTTCTTCTAAGTTGTGACAATGGTTCGAACCTCATTAAAGTTGGTAGCAGTGGTGCATCGCCTCCTTCATGGTCGTGACATAAGTCTCTTCCAAGTTGCTACCAGTGGTGCAGAGTCTCCTCCTTTGTGTTGGTGATGCATGCCTCCGCGAAGTTTTTAGCAATAACGACATTACTTCTACCTTCGTGTTGTCCATAACATAGGCCTTTCCCAAGGTGGTAGTATTAGCACACAACCTCCTCCTTTGTATTAGTGATACAAGTTGTCTCTAAGTTGGTAGCCACTGTGACAATGCCTCTTCCTTCATATTGGCAGCTATGTAGGCCTCCTCTAAGCTGGTAGTAGCAGTGATATTACCTCGTCCTTTGTGTTGGTGGTTGCATAGGCCTTCTTTAAGGTAGTAGTCGTAGTGCACAACCTCCTGCTTCGTGTTGGCAACATATGTCTCCTTCTTCAAGTTGGTATTAGTCGTGCATGGCCTCTTCCTTTGTCTTGGAGATGTAGGTCTCTTTCGTCAAGTTGCTAGTAGCGGCAACAAAGCCTTGTCCTTTATATTGGTGACACATGTCTCTTCTTTCAAGTTAGCAGCAATGACACATAGCCTCTTCCTTCATGTTGACAATGCAGGCATTCTCCTTCAAGTTGGTAGTAATGGTGGCATAGCTTCCTCTTTCAAATTGGTGAGAACAATAAGAAAAGTCACTGAACGTGAATTCATGCAGCAAGCCATCCAAGGGTGAGAATAATGAAGTCACTCAAGGTGGACCCACGAGGGTAAGCCCTCCCTTGAGTGAGCACTTTATATGCACTAAAAAAATAACAATGTCTTATGTCAGACAATAAATATAACATGATTATTTTTGGTTCACCAGCTAATTTATTTAATTTACTCAAGCAAATTGAGCGAAATCAACTTTCAAGTCACAACCCAAACAACTATTAAGTCAATGATTAAATTGACTATTGAGTTGCCAATCACATGGCCTACAATGTGAAAGGCCCTAATAACAACCAAGAAGACAAATAAGTTGCAAACTATGAAAGTGGGAGGAGATTCTTTCCCTTTAAATAGAACAATACTTACTCCTACTTGCGAGTTGAAAAATCATTCACTTACAAGGCAATTTGAAGACTTAGGAGTTCACTTTCTTTGGAGAAAGATGACAAGCACAATCAAAGCATGTGCCACCTATTTTTTAAAGGAATCTAACACTCTTTTTTATTTAGATTAATCCTCCTAGGCCCTCTTTTAACATCCAATTCCTATATAACTTCATCAAAGAAAATCAAATTAGTGAACTTGATAGAGATTCAAGTCAGTCGGCCCTTGTTGAAGTATATAGTGAAAATTGAATCAGATGAATTATTTATTTGTTTATTTTGTAACAACTATATAGAAATTGTAGCTATCTTTTCTGAAATTTTTACAAATTAAATTTGTCTATGTTTCTTATCTTATTTATTTTAGACACGAAAATTTTGTTTTACAATGATATATGTCTTGTCTCAAGATATTTCTTAACTGTTTATCTTAATCGAAATTAAAATATTATATGGTTTAAAATATCTAAATTTTTAATAGTTATGAGTAGTTAGCAATTATGAACTTTCTATATTCTTTGGTTAAGTTTACAAGTACAAATGACGATCTAATTTGATAATCCTTGTCTACAAAGATGTAAGATATACATAAATTTATAATTGTGAGAAATTATTAATAAAAGTTGATTTTATAAAATTTGTAAGTGATAAGCTCTTTACTATTCAAATATACAATCTTTTTTCAATTTATACATGGTAAGCATGCATCATTTTGCATAGCATTATAGATGACAAGTATGCTATAATGCTATGATTGCAAAGTAAAAGCACATGCAATGGGATGAATAGCTTCTGATAGAGCTGCAAGCACACGATGACGTTGTAGCAAATCAAGGCCATCCGCCACAAAGACTAGGTTGATCTATTGGGCCTTATCCCCTTAAGATGGGCTAATTGAATCAATAGTTGCTATTGAAATGCAACAAATCAACTATCTAATCTAATGGATAAATAATCAATGAATTATGCAAAACTAGCAATCTCTCAATTCATGTATCAATTAAGCATTTCTTCCTCAGCAAATTATTTTAAAACTGACAATCGAAGCATCACAACCCTCTTTCAAGGTAAAGTGAAATACCTAAATCTAACAAATTACCATTTCTTAAGGGCTCTTGATTTGTTTAGGTTCATTAAGCGCGTGATTATCAAATTTGTGGTTTCTCAAGTGGTAATTCTCTCTTAAGAGATCACGCAATCAAGTCAAATCCTAGCGTTCTAGTATCGAATTTTACCTTTCAGTTCTTCATCCAATACCCAAAACATGCAAGAAGGTGAACAAATTCCTTGCATGACAATAAACATCTAGGATCCAAGAAAACAATCCAACAATTCCAAAATGGTCAAAGAGATAATCAGCAAATCAAGAACATAACAAGTATTTACATAAATCCAAAATCAAAACAAAGTCCACTACAAAAAAGGGACTTATTACAACAGCAACCTAGTAACAAATAATATTTTTTGTTGGTAAAAGTTTATTTTTACCATCAGATTATTTGTTTGTTGGTAAAATGGTTTTGAGTGTGTGGCGCCAAAGGAACACAAATAAATTGCAACAGAAGTAATGTATCTGATGGTATTGTTAATACATTACCAACAATATTTACGATGTCCAAATGTTTTGTTGGTATTGTTACAATTATACAAACAAATTGTGAAAATTAAAAAGCTATGTTGGTATTGTTCATTATGGTGTATACCATGAATAGGATTAAATAAATATATACTTAAAAATTTTGTCTAATTCCATTTTTTTAAAAATTAGGAGTGGCAAACTAAAATTAAGTTATCATGATCAAGATTAAATAAATATATATTTAACGATTATGTCTAATTTTATTTTTGTTATAATTAGGAGTGCCAAAATAAAATTAAGTTATTATGATCAAATTAAATAAATATATATTTAAATATTATGTCTAATTTTACTTCTGTTATAATTAGGAGTTCCAAATTAAACAGAAGTGAGTTTGTGTAACATATTAAGTTATTTGTTGGTATTACAGTTTTCAATTTTGGAGGGAAGAATGGGTCCTAATATTTCCAACATATAAAAAATGGTGTTTTTGTATTATTATCATGTTACCAACACCAAAGTCTTTTGTTGGTATTGTAATCACATTACCAACATACTCATGTATGAAATAACTTTTGTTGGTATTAATGAAGAATATTATTGCGGGAAAAATTAAATAACTATCTGAGAAATACACATTTGACAATAAAATAAAAAAATTAAATTGGTATTAGTAGCTTGACTTGGTTTTTTATGGTAATCAGCCAAGCTTCTCTTGCTTTTGTCTCTGTAGCAGAATGCACCATCACACCTAATTAGATTGAATTGGGTTTTTTTTTTTGTTTTAATCAGCCGAATTCAAAACACTTCCAGAACCGCCTAAACGCTTAAACAGAGGAGCAGCCGCGACAAGTTCTTCAAGTTCTTCGACCTTCAAAACGCAAACCCTAGTTCATCTTCTTTATCAATCGTCATTGGTGTTGCTTTCTGGGTGTTCGTGGTGTCAAAATCTGCATCAATCGCCATCGTCATTGCTTTCGTCGTGTTCAATTCTCAAGGTTCAAAGGTATGTATTGCTCCTCTGATCTTCTGTTTCTATCTCCTCTAACTTTTTGAATGTCATATTATATCGCTGTAGCCAACTTCTGGAGGGTTTGGTGCGGAAAAATCAAGTGTTTGGTGGCAGAAAATATGGGCTAAACGCAAGTCATCAGGCTTGTTGGTGTTCAATTTGCAATTCGTTGAAGGTATTGCGTTTTTTCAATTCCATCAAATTTGTTGGGTTTGAAAGGCAATTAAGGTAGTAGCTAATTGGAATCCAGAGTTTTGTGTGCTTTGACTAGTGGAGATTATTTAAACTTGAATAATTCGTGCTACTTCTCCCTTGAATTTATTATGGTTATTTGTGTGCTGTTGTAATTCCCTTGAATGTGAAGGTAGTAGCTGATTGTTCAAGTAGTGAAATAGTTAGAACTTGTGGATTGGGGTTTCAATATGAAGTTGCAATCACATAACCCAATTCGAAAATTTATCAAAGTTTCGCCCTTTTGATCAAATTAGGCATTTTTTTAGAATCTTCTTTTCTAGCTTTACTAAACCCAAATTATGCAAGAGCTTGACCCGAATGATCCTGAAGTTGATTTTGTTGAGGTTGATCCAACTGGTCGCTACGGTTGGGTCAGTATCTGACTATTTGTACTTTTGTTGGGGGTATCATTGCACTGCTATTGTCATTTTCAGATTTTTAGCATCTGGGCATTAAACTTAGGTGATAATTTGTTGCATTTTACCTTAGTTTATTGGGTTTAGTCTGTTCTTAGTAAATTGATTGGGTAGTTTTTAACTTTTTATGTTACTTTGAATGGCATTGATGTTTCTTGTGATAATCTAATTACCCATTTTGGTCATTTTAATGTATTGCATTTCAAGGAAAAATTCTTCACAAATGTGTATATTTCCCATGTATCTTTGGGGGGGGGGTTGTCCAAGTTGCACCTGGTGAGAATTAAGTTGAATAGATGGATGCCAAGATCATATTCATTTAATCCTTTTTATCCCATGGACCTAGAAACTGCAACTTTGAAGGTTGGGAATTTTGCATAACAGTGGTGCCATGGGGTACAATCTAGAAAGACATCATGAAAAGATGTAAGGCCCCACAAATAAAGGTGATTGTTGAACCTTATGTAAACATTTGTGAAGTAGAAGGTGAAGTTGGAAGCTGACTTCTAAACATTGAGCGTGTTTTGGGTTTCTTCCAATCTATCAAATTAATTTGTTTCAGATTTTGCTATTGTGTTAATTTCTTTTTTGATAGGGGTTGTGGGTTGGGAGGGGGTGTTAAGGTGTTATATTTGATTAGAGTAGAAGGAGTCCTAACCTTTATATTTATTTCACCAACAGAGAAAATTTCAAGGGTAAAACACCTCAGGCTCAAAGGATTAAGACAATTGCAGGCGCTCATGACTATCATGTATATACACCATGGTCATAGGCTGCCAACGAACGTGAATACAAGTTTACCATTTTTACTTAAGTTTATGTGACGTGAATAAATTGTAGGCACTGATGACTCTACTAATTTTTATTATGTGCGAAATCTCATATACAAGTCCATGTACACGTAGATTATGATAGTATACTAATCCAAATAGTTAGTTTTCCTACCTATTTCAAAAAGGATACTTAGGGTATTTTTTATAAAAAGTTTTGTTTCTTATTCTTAGTTTTTACCCCCATTATTTGAATTGAGTACTTGATGGAGATCCCTCCATGCCCCTTAATTTGGAACATCAAATCAGTAAGGGTAGTCTTATTTTTGCTGCCTAAAGGATGAATAAATCATCCTTATTTTGTTTAAGACCTAAAACAGCAGGTCATGGTTTGCTTCCAGCAGCAAATTCGATTTTTGAGAGGTTAATTACTTAAACCTCTTTAAGGTTTAAGTCCAATATTTTGCATGGGATTGAAGTTCAAGAATTTAGCTTTCTAGAAATCAAGTTTCATCCCATTTGGACTTCATTTACCCTCTCAAATTAGCAAATAATCCCAAGGTGTCCAAACAACCAAGTAGGACCAGAATGCACCCGGTTTTGTTCATTTTTACATATTTTGGGTCCTCAAGATGTTAGCTACCTATTCCAAGTGATAAAATCAAGTTAAGTCAAGTGGAAGATGAAGAACCGCGTCAATCTTCCAAACCATGCAGGCTGAAACCTCCCTCAGACCAGTTCGGCCATTTTGATCTTTTCATCAGGCAAATGATCTCTAAATTGAGTAATTCTACTTGGAGGAGTTAGAAGATTTCTAGATCTTTCCAACCATATGTGGCAAGCCAGCTTATGTCCATGTTTTACATGAGAAATGTGGCCTCCAATCACAGCCTGAAAACTGCCAGCTACTGCCAGGTTGATAGTTGATTGGTGCAATGGGTGGTTGCATGCCTTAGTCATGTCCAATCCTTGTCTAGCTGCATGAGCATGCTTCGAGGAAGCAATTGGACATGATCATTGAGTAACCAATGAGCAAACCAATAAGGAAGAAGGAGAGAAGAACAACCAATGGGAAGCTAGCTGCAAAAGAAGTTGTCTCTTGGATGCTATTGGCCAGCCGAAAAGGGAGAAGTGCTTTACGGCTGTTCTCCCCCCCCCCTTCTTTTGGCTATTTGGCTATATGGCTAAAATGACCAAAGAAAGAAATGACTCTATGATGTCATTAAATATGCGCAAGCTAATGTGGTTTTGAACAAGAGTCTAGGCAAGTTCTAGAGATGCAACATGAAAGAGTCACACACATGAAAGAAACATGAGACTAAATATAGTGAATTAGTCCAAATAAGGCTCAAAGTCTCACAGGATATCTACCAATATCTCATTAAACTCACAAAAGGACTCACTTGTACAAACATTAGGGCTAAGGACTCGAAAGGATAACAAAGTGGTAGAACAAGATAAGGGTCAAAATAAGAAATATTGACAAAACCTACACAAATTTTTAGCACCAAAAGGGATTATACATCAGAAGTTACTCAAGCTCTTGAATGTTATCATGCCTAGTATCTCACACCAATCCACACCATCTCAACTTGAAATCCTATATGCAAATCTAATATGCAACTAAATGCAACATGCTAATGCAAACAAAAAGAAACCTAAAACTATACGCTCTGACATGTACGCAAACTAAAAACCAAAATGCAAAACATGAAACTACCCCTCCCCCATGCATAGATATAGCATTATCATTCAAAGGAAAGAAAGGTAACATAAGGGAAAGGGAAAACAAAGTTTAACGATCTCACCAGGTTAGGTGTTGGGTACACCTAAGCTAGGGCCTCAAAGCAGTATGGGCCAAATGGAGCATCAGCCACTCCATTACAACTTCAAGATACGGCTCATCAAATCAGACACAGTCGAAGCACGTAGAAGCTTGTGAAACGCCATGTGATGGGATTCGCAAGCATGGCAGTGAGAGAGTATCAAGATAAGAATGTTGAAGAAAGCTGGTACTGCCCTTATCAAACCAAATACAATAGAAAAATCAAAAGAATAATCGAAGAAGTATTCCACATAATTCTTCTAGGCTTATCCGCTAGGTACATGCAATATGGGTCAAGGGAGGCATTATACCCACTAACGTAACCAATGGACATATCATTATCAACATTCCCACTAAGCATATTGAACATGTTATCCTCATTGCCCAAGTCAATAGTACCATCAAAAATCAAGAAACATAGGAATGATGAAGGAGATTGAGGAGAACAGTGCCACAACTAAGGCTAGGAAAGTCCTTATGCACAAACACATCACGTGACTCCTCCAAAGGAGTCTTATCTAGATGATGCACCTCATCTAAAGTATCTTCTGACTCAAAAATGTATCAGCAACATCAAACCTAGCAACGAACCCAAAAGGCTCACCCGCCTCGAGCCTGTTGCACTGAGCTAAAGGGAATGGTGAATCATGTAAGGTTCGAACAATATCAGTACTGTCCTAAGATGATACAAAGTCAGGTTATGCATATCATGCATAATAAGGACACAAATTAGTAGCATGGTCAGACGAATTACCCAAGTCACACCAAAAAGGGGCATAGCAAGATCTAGATTGGAATGTGCAAGGATAGGAGAATGAATATCTAGAAACACAACTAGTCTTCTCAAACTCAAACGAATCACAAGCAAACCACTCAAGCATCAACATTTTGACTAAGAAAATCCCAATACTCTAAAAGCGCTAGAGTTTTACTATTCACACCCTCATCAACAATGTCCAATATTTCACATTTACCAACACAATAATCACATTGAGCAAGAAAAGCATGCAAACACTTAAAATATCTCCAAAATAATTCATACTCAAATTAAGGGAAATGGAAAATTACTATTGTTGTTCCTTAAATCTTTTTATCTTTTCTTTTTTAATTTCTAATTTTTTTTACAATTTCTTTTCTTTTTTTTCAAAGAAAAACAAAATGCTTACACAAACCAATCGAGAAAAACCCAATATCCAACACTAGTCCCCAGCAACGACGCCAAAAACTTGATAGGGCTGCAAGTGCACGGTGGCATTGTAGCAAATCAAGGTCGTCCCCAATAAGGGCTAGGTTGATCTATCGGGCCTTAGCCCCTTAAGATAGGCTAATCGAATCAATGGTTGATATTGAAATTAAACAAATCAACCACCTAATCTAATCGATAAATACTCAAGGAGTTATATAAAACTAGCAATCTCCTAATTCATGTATCAGTCAAGCATTTCTTCCTCAGTAGATTATTTTAAAACCGGCAATCGAAGTATCATAACCCTCTTTCAAGGTGAAGTGAAATATCTAAATCTAACCAATTACCATTTCTCAATGTTTCTTGATTTGTTTAGGTTCGTCAAGCATGGAATTATCAAATTTGTGGTTTCTCAATTGGTAATTCTCTCTCAAGACATCACGTAATCAAGGCAAATCCTAGCGTCCTAGTATTGAATTTCACCTTTCAATTCTTCATCCAATACCCAAAACATGCAAGAAGGTGACAAAATTCCTTTCAAGGCAATAAACATCTACGATCCAAGAAAATAATCCAACAATTACAAAATGCTCAAAGAGATGAACAACAAATCAAGAACATAACTAGTATTTGCATAAATCCAAAATCAAAACAAAGTCATAATCGAAATTACAAAACATAAATCTAAATTTAGAGAAAAGAAGAGAAGAGAAAAGAAAATAAATGCTCAGTCAGTTAACGCGCTTGAATCAATAGGTTGTAAAATTGGCATGGAATCCTTGCAAATCTTCACTTTAATTCTCTCTCTTTCTAAAATCCTAATCTAATTGATAAAGTTGAAGACAGGAAAATAAAATGGATGGGTATCTGTGGTAGAAATGAGGATGCAAGCAACCCCTTTTATAGTAAAACTCCTTGTTGGTGATTTTTTGAGGGGGTGGAAACTAAACTATAGAAAAGAAAAGGAAACCTCAAGCACACGATTGTCAGTCGTAGTACTTTGAGGATCGATCCACAGGGACAATGTTTGAAATTATGGTCATTTAAAACAAAGTGATTAAATTAATTAACTAAACTAAGCAACATCAATGAAAATAACCAAACTAAAACACTTAAATCAAACTTGAGCACTAACTAAACCAGTACCAATACTACCAACATTCTTATTCAACACTACCCAAAACCAAAGAGTTTAACATTACCTAAGTAAGCATAACCGACTCTAAATCAAAGCATTCAACCTTTAATCAACTACCAGAATTATTTGAAATCCAAAACAGAATATAAACCAAACTAAAATCAAACATCAAAATTCCAAAACATCATCAGGCCACCAAATTTGAACCAATTCAATCTAAATCAAAAGCTTAGCTAAACAAACTAATCAAACCTAGCAACACATCCTAATTCGAACCAACCCAAAACAGCAAGCAAAAGCAGGGGAAGGGGAAAAATAGAATCAAAACCGAAAGCAGAGAAAGCAGTAGAGCCAAACCAACAACATTCATCACTAATCAGAACCTGAGAAACAACAGTAGGGAAGGGGGATCGACAGAAACGAAAGCTGTGGTAGGGGGAATCGAAAGCAAACCGGCATTCAAATGAAGGCAATGTCCCAATTCGAAGCCAACAGAGAACGTGAACAGGGATTCGAACCCTACTGAAATTCGAACAAGGGTGGGGGAAAACAAATGAAATTGCTCAAATATAACCCAAAACTCTTACAAAGTCAAACCAAAAGCATGAATTACAACTACGAGACTTCGAAATTGCAGTGAATTCAAACCCTAAATCGAAACAAAGCCTAACCCTAATTCTGAAAATTGACATTAAATCAGGAATTGAAACTAAAATCTATACCTAAAGTAGAGATTAAACCTAAACTAGCCTAAATTACCTAGAATTTCCTAATGTTACCTACTCCTAAATTACCTAACCGAAGCTTCAATGGCGTCTTCCTCCTTTTATACTAGAGCCCTCGATCTCCAGCCTTCGATTGGGATGGTGTCGTGGATGGTGACGATGAAGCTAGCGAAGGTGTAGACGTAGAGTAGTAGCGTGAAATGCGGTGGTGGGTTGGGGTTGGAAGAAGGTGGTTTCGAAGTTTCGGTGGATGGGGGTTACTGTGGGCTGGTTTCTGGGTTTGGGGATTCTGTGGGTGAGGTTGTTTTGGGAAGAGGGAAGAGATAAGGGAGGGAGAGAAAGCTGGGTCGAGATGGAGGAAGGTGCGAGAATGGCGTCGAAGGTTCTGGGTTGAGGATGAGGGAGTCGGGGCAAAGGAGAGAGAAAGACGCGAAGAAGAGAGAAAAGGTGAAGGGGATGGGGCTTTTTAAGCGCTGAACCGGGTTTAATTAAACTGGTCGGTCCTTTTTTTTTGGACCGGTTCTCTTGTAAATCTTGGGCCCATTCTGTGGAATTTTGGATCGGTTCTTCAATTCCCGACATTTCCTCTATTTTTCTCACATTTTTTACCATTTTTGGCCTTTTTTCACATTTATTAAAAATCTGTAAAATAAAATAAAATCAATTAAAAACCTTAAAAATATTATTAAAACGAGTATAAAACAGGTGAAAAAGTACCTTAAAAATAGCACATTTTTGGTTCAAACACTCCTGGAAACCGGACAGCCACGCATAATAGTGAAATTAAATTTGCTTGGGAGTCGAAAAGCCGCAAGAAAACAACAAGCCTCGGGAGAAAGAAGACACCACAAACCGTGGCCTTCACCACGAACTGACTGTGGTGGCCCCTAGCTCAACATTCTTCTGTTCTTCTTTCCTTCCATGGGCATGGTAACTCAGGAGCACGCGTGAGGAGTCAAAGTACACTTATTCATGGTCAAACTTAGGGTAAAATGGTTCAAAAACCTACAAAACACAGAAAAGAACCACATCCAAGCGAAATGGGAAAAGAAGTATAAATTATAACATAAAGTACACAATTTTTCCTAAAGAATGCAGTAAAATGACTATAAAATGATATACACTTTAAGCACTTATCAAGCTCCCCCATGCTTAAACCGTTGCTTGACCTTCAGCAAACCCTTTACAAAACCGATAAGGGTAGATGCATGTAAGACTCAAATGCATAACAACCTTCTTAAAGTAGGCAAGTCGTAGCATATCAAAAGCAAGAATTCCAATCAAGGGCAGCCTCAACTAGTGTGCAAAACATTTTAAAATCAGGAGGAGGAGAAGGTTTTTGAAAAAGTACGAGACTACAAGCTCGATATCAAACTTGATTAGCCCCAATAAAAAAGCATGTCATGCAAGCAAATGGAATTGATTAGAGCCAAATAGACTGGTAGAACCTCAATTTTAGAAAATGTGGATAACTCCCACTCATATGTTTGAAATATAGCATCTGTTTATAAGGGTTGTAATATGGGCTAAAAGGGTTAAGGAAAAGGAGTGGGCAAATGCATTTGGGACAATGTAGAGCTACTTAGCCAAGTGACTAGGGAGCAACCAACAAACCACCTAAAACCATGAAAATCACTAGCACTCCAAACCCCAAAATACAATGAACATATCCCAATGAACCACTTAGGAAATGAGTTAATCAACAAGGAACACAGTTTATGTACGTATCTAATGCCAATCACTTTTTCATTCATTTTTTTTTTGTTTTCTTTTTTTTAATTCTTCAACTAAACTTTTTTCTGCTTTTTTCCTTTGTCTTTTCCTTTTTGTTTGGGAAACGAAACAAAAATTGCAATTATTAAAAAGCATGGGATCACTAACAATCAACTCACAATCGAATATATATATATATACACAACCCAAAGAAGATGGAACCAAAACAAATGCTCAATATCATCAATTCCTCAACAAACTAACATACCAAAGCCACCTTAAACTCAATTATCCCTAAAACCACCCATTACATAAATGGAGTGACGCCCCATAGTGACGTATCTTGAAGGGATAACACGAAAACTCAAGCTTGAATTCAAAAGCTAAAGATTAAGCAAGCTGAATTCAAGCTACGTCTTAGCGTAACCCGTAGGATAATCAATGAAAGAAGGATAAACTAAACCTTTGTTTAAATACAGAAACACCACTAAACTCAAGTTTAGGGTTCCTAAGCTTTGATTAAGATACTGAAACACCACTTAATCAAGGATTATGAGTTACTTGATCACCACCTTAATCGAACAAATTAAGGATAAGCAAGTGAAGTATTTAGGTGTACGAAAGCTAGAATGCTCTCAAACTGATTTTCATTCAAAGTGTGTTATGAAATACAATTTGGCCGTGAGTATGCTTTAGTATGAGCCTAGCAAGCAGCCAACCAACCTAGCTAGCTAGTGGAGGTTTCCTTCCTAAGGAGGAAATGTATTAACTAGCTTAATCCTCACGGTTAGTACAAATCAGTTTACTAGCAAGCTTAACTTAAACTAGTTACAATCAAAATACAAAGGAAAGCAAAACAAATGATGATTACAATCTTTGAGACATGTAATTAAACGTAATACATCAAATTACTAAGGGGAAGGGGAGAAAAGCAACCATAAAGTAGAGTTCCTTTCCGGCCAGCCAATCCGGGTGAAGAGTATGCTTTCTTCCTTTGCTTTCCTATTGGCTTCTCTTCCCAAAATGCTGATTTTGCAGCTCATGACTGTGTTTCTAGACTTCTTAAAGTGTGTGTGAAGCTAGCAAGCAAGAACACAGCTGAAGAAACCCATGGGAGAAGGAAAAACACGTAGTTGTTGTAACCGAGTTCTAGGAGCAAAATTAACCAGGTTTTCTGACTTCGTTTAAACCAAGCAAAAGTGTTCATGATTCTAATTTCAGGCCATGGGGTGAAACCTTAGGGTGTGTACACACCCGCCTTGCAAAGAAATCAAGGTTAAATCATGTTTAGGTAGAAGATTTCCACTAAAATATTTTACTGTGCAGTTTTGAACCAAAACTGGCAGGTTGGACAAAATTCCTTGATCTCTTTACTTCGGTTGTGCATGATTGGAATTTAATGCTTGGACCTGAAAGTTGACATCATGAGGAATCCAAAAATGTAAAAACATCAATCTTAAGCCACAATGTAGCTTAAGAAATGAGGTGAACAAAACCGGGCACATTCTAGCCGTGTAACCCGGTTACTTCCATTTGGCTCTTTTCCACAATGTGAGCCATTGCTTGGACTTTGGAGCTTGCATAGGACCTTGTTGGACTTGTAGGACCTTCTTCCTTGTCTTGGTTGGTGGGGAATCCATCATGCTCCCCTTGTTGAGAAGAGTTGACCCTCAAATCAGTAAGGTAATTATAGGCTTGGTAAGTGCTCAAGTCAGCTACATTGAATGTGGCTGAAACTCCATAGTCACCTGGTAAAATCAACCTTACAAGCATTATCATTTATCCTTTCAAATACCTCAAATGGACCATCAGCCCTTGGCATTAGCTTGTTCTGCCTTTTGGATGGAAATCTCTTTTTCCTTAGGTGTATCCACACGAGGCCTCCAGGTTGAAATACCACCTTCTTCTTATGCTTGTTGGCTTGAGCTTGATTTGATGCATTGGTTTTCTCTATTCTACTCCTTACCAACTCATGAATCTTCTAGATTTCTTCTACCCTTGAAGCTGCATCTGCATTTAGCTTTTGATCTATTGGCCTTGGAGTGAGATCAAGTGGACTAATAGGATTAATCCCATAGACCAGCTTGAATGGTGATAGACCAGTAGCCTTGCTTGGAGCCCTGTTATAAGCAAACTCTACATGGGGTAAAAGTAAATCCCAAGCCTTGGCATGACGTTTAATCAAAGTCCTTAGAAGTGTTCCTAAGGTTCAATTAGTAACCCCAGTTTTCCCATCAATTTGTGGATGACAAGTGGTACTATACTTCAGTTTAGTACCTGATTTCTTCCACAAGGCAATCCAAAAATGGCTTAAAAACTTAGTATCCCGATCAAAAACAATTGATCTAGGTAAACCATGTAACCTAGCCACCTCCCTAAAATACAACTCAGCAATGTGTGTAGCATCATTAGTCTTGTTGTATGGGATAAAATGAGACATTTTAGAAAACCTATCTACTACAATAAAGATAAAGTCTTTGTTCCTTTGGGTCTTAGGCAGTCCAAGAATGAAATCCATACTTACATCAACCAAAGGAGTAGTAGGAATACGTAGAGGTGTGTATAGGTCGTGGGGTAAGGAGTGACTTTTGGCCACTTGACAAGCCCCAGACCTCTTTAGAATGTCGTGAACGCCCTTGTCCGTGGTTGGCAAGTAGTAATGCTCCCTTAGCATAATGAGTGTCTTGTTTTCACCATAATGACCAGCTAGAGAACCTCCATGAACTTCCCTAATTAGAAGCTCTCTTATGCTACACTTTGGTACACACAGTCATATACCCTTGAATAAGAATCGTTCTTGAATCAAGAAATCTCCTGTAGAATGAAACCAATCCATGGAAAGCTCGGACATCATGTATACTCCTTAGAACTGGCGGTGACTGAATTGCTTCAACCTTGCTCTCATATGCTTTTATGCCTTCACCAGTAACTATGTAACCTAGAAATGTAACTTCAGGAGTAAAGAAAGCACATTTCTTAAGGTTACTAAACAGCTTTTCACATTCCAGAACAAGCATCACTTGAGTTAAATGGCCTTGATGTTCATGCTCATCCTTGGAATAAGCCAAAATATCATCAAAGTATACTACCACAAACTTACCTATATACAACCTAAATACTTGATTCATCAATCTCATTAAAGTACTAGGTGCATCTGAAAGACCAAAGGGCATAACCAACCATTCATAAAGCCCTCTCTTAGTCTTGAAAGCTGTCTTCCAGTCATCACCTTCTCTAATCCTTATTTGGTAGTATCCACTTTGAAGATCTATCTTGGAGAACACCTTAGAGCTGTACAATTCATCTAGCATATCTTCAATTCCAGGTATAGGATACCCATACTTGATTGTAATCATGTTAATGGCCCCACTGTCCACACACATACGGATCCCACAATCCTTCTTTGACACCAAAAGAGCAGGAACAGCACAAGGACTCAAAGACTCACATATTAACCTTTAGTCTTCAACTTGACGTTGTATCTCCATGGTGTCCTTTGGATTCATCCTATAAGTTGGCTTATTAGGTAGGATAGAACCAGGAATGAGATCAATGTGGTGTTGGATGTCCCTTTTAGGAGGCAAACCCGTAGTTATCTCCTCAGGAAGCAAGTGACAGAAGTTTTGTATGAGTGCTTTGGCTACGGGGTGAGTGGGTAAAGGACTTGCTTGTTCATCTTGAATGCTCAATATCCACTCTTTAAAGGCCTAAAACTCATGTTGGGAGGCCTTTAGTAATGGTTCACTCATGGACAATAGCAAATCAGCTTGCTTAGGTTTGTTTTGAGGCTTGATTTTGTTGAGTTTAGATGGGGGTAAAGGAGCTAGAGTAATCTTTTTGCCATCCTTGGTAAAAGAATAGGTATTTAGGTAACCATTATGCATAACCTTACGGTCATACAACCATGGTCTTCCAAAAAGCATGTGACAAGCATCCATAGGAATAACATCACACCATAGTTCATCTTGATAGTTTTTTCCAATGGAGAAAGAAATCAAGCACCAAGAGTTCACTTGGATTCCCTTGCTTTGATTCAGCCATTGGATGTTGTAAGGGTGTGAATGAGTCATTCTTTGCAATCCTAGTTTCTCAATCATGCTTAGAGAAACCACATTTGCACAGCTCCCTCCATCAATAATCAAAGAACATACGTTCCCTTAGACAGTACAACGGGTATGGAATATGTTCTCCCTTTACTCATCTTTCACTCCCTTTTGATTGCTTAGAACTCTTCTCAAAACCAAGAGTTCTCCTTCATTAGCCTCCTCCACTACCTCCTCTTGAGTTTCCTCAAGTTCATGCTCACTTTCATCTTCATTTTGTTCCTCGTCAAACTCCTCCTTCACAGTTGACCATTCGGCTAAGGTCACCACCTTACGGTTTGGACAGTCCAAGGCTATATGCCCAAATCCTTGGCATTTAACACACTTTCTATTGCTCATGGGATTAGGATTGGGTCTATTTTGAGGTGTTTGCTTCTTTTGCGGAGCTGGGGTTCTTTGTGGAAAGGAAGAAAATGGATTTTGTGGCTTGGAAGTAGGATTAGAACTTCCCTTGTTAAAGGGTTGGTTACAGGTGTAAGGCTTTGGATTTTGGGGTTTAAGGGGCTGCCTTGCCTTCTTTTGCTGCTCCACCTTATGAGCCAGTATGCACACTTCATTAAAAGTAGTATAAGCTTGGAATTCAACAACATTAGCATACTTAGGATCAAGTCCTCCCAAGTATCTAACTATGGTTTGCTCTTCAGGTTCTTGGATATCACACTTGATTAAGAGCTTCTCGAACTCACATGTGTACTCTTCAACACTCATGCTACCTTGAGTAAGGCTATGGAGTTGAGTGTAACAATCTTGGACATAGCTTGGGGGGAAGAAAACGAGCTTTAAGCTTTTATTTCATTTTGTCCCATGTTCTGATTTTGGACTTTCTCTCCCTAACCCCGTTTAGCACACAAGTTTGTCCACCACAAAGAAGCATACTTTCTAAGTCTTAAGGCCACTAACTTGACCTTCTTATCTTTAGGAACATCTTTATACTCAAAAACTCTCTCAACGGTATGTAACTAATCCGAAAATTCTTCAAGATCAAGCTTACCTTCAAACTCCAGGATTTCAACCTTGAAATCATTACTGTTTGCTTGCATCCGTGGTTCTGCCCTAGTCATTCTAGTTGGTTCATCTTCACTAGATGAATCAACTTCATGACTATAGACTTGTTCTTGTCTCCTTGGTTATGATTGCAAAGTTTCCTCATTCATTTTCTGCTTTTGCTTCAAAACCAAACCAAGCTGCTTTTTTAGATACTCATTTTGTGCTTGAGTTTCTTGGTTTCATTGAGTATCCTCTTGAATCTTCTTTGCTAGAAATCCATTCTGCCTCATTAAGCTTCAAACTTCTCTTCCAAACTCATGCTAGAACTCATCTTGTTCACGGCTTGTGTTTGGATTCAAGCTAGGAATGTGTTTAGGAATTGAATGGAGAAATGAATTCTGGAAGGGGATGGGCATACCAGGCCAAGGAGAAACCTAAGCTCTAATACCAAATATGATATATCTTGAAGGGATAACACGAAAATTCAAGCTTGAATTCAAAAGCTAAAGATTAAGCAAGTTGAATTCAAGCTAAATCTAAGCATAACCCGTAGGATAATCAATGAAAGAAGGATAAACTAAACCTTTATTCGGATATAGAAACACCACCAAACTCAAGTTTAGGGCCCTAAGCTTTGATTAAGATACAGAAATACCACTTAATCAAGGATTAGGACTTACTAGATCACCACCTTAATTGACCAAATTAAGGATAAGCAAGTGAAGTATTTAGGTGTACGAAAGCTAGAATGCTCTCAAACTGATTTTCACTCAAAGTGTGTTATGAAATACAATCTAGCCATGAGTATGCTTTAGTATGAGCCTAGCGAGCAGCCAACCAACCTAGCTAGCTGGTGGAGGTTTCCTTCCTAAGGAGGAAATGTATTAACTACCTTAATCCTCATGGTTAGTACAAATTAGTTTACTAGCAAGTTTAGCTTAAACTAATTGCAATCAAAATACAAAGGAAAGCAAAACAAATGATGATTACAATCTTTAAGACATGTAATTAAACGTAATACATCATATTACTAAGGGGAAGGGCAGAAAAGCAGCCATAAAGTAGAGTTCCTTTTCGGCCAGCCAATCCGGGTGAAGAGCATGCTTTCTTCCTTTTGGCCTCTCTTCCCAAAATGTTGATTTTGCAGCTCATGATTATGTTTCTAGACTTCTTAAAGCATGTGTGAAGATAGCAAGCTAGAACACAACTAAAGAAACCCATGGGAGAAGGAAAAACAAGTAGCTGTTATAACCGGGTTCTAGGAACAAAATTAACCCGGTTTTCTGACTTCGTTTAAACCAAACAAAAGTGGCCATGATTCTGATTTCAGGCCACGGGCGGGAACCTTAGGATGTGTACAAACCCCCCTACAAAGAAAACAAGGTTAAGTCATGTTTAAGTAGAAGATTTCCACTAAAACATTTTACTATGCAGTTTTGAACCAAAACTGGCAAGTTGGACAAAATGCCTTGATCTCTCGACTTCGGTTGTGCATGATTGGAATTTAATGCTTGGACCTAAAATTTAACATCATGAGGAATCCAAAAATGTAAAAACATCAATCTTAAGCCACAATATAGCTTAAGAAATGAGGTGAACAAAATCGGGCACATTCTGGCCGTTTAACCCGGTTACTTCGATTTGGCTCTTTTCCACAATGTGAGCCATTGCTTGGACTTTGGAGCTTGCATAGGACCTTGTTGGACTTGTAAGACTTTCTTCCTTGTCTTGTTTGGTGGGGACTCCATCATATAGACTTGGCTTAAAGGTAGGAATATGTGTTTGGTTAAGGGCTAATCTAAAGGGTGCATAAGAAAGAGGAATATAAGCTCAAAGGGGCTAACAAAGGGGAAAAAACACATGTAACACAGGGGCTGGCTATTTACCCATGTGGCTAAATTGACCAAAGAAAGAATTGCCTCTATTATCTCATCAAATATGCACATGCTAGTGTGGTTGTGAACAAAAATCTAGGCAAGTGCTAGAGATGCAACATAAAAGAGTCACACACATGAAAGAAATGTCAGACTAAATATAGTGAACAGGGCCAAATAAGGCTCAAAGTCTCACAGGACATCTACCAAAGTCTCATTAAGCTCATAAAATGACTTTCGCTATACAAACATTAGGGCTAAGGACTCCGAGGGATAACAAAGTTCTCAAACATGATAAGGGTCAAAGCAAGAAATAATGACAAAACCTTCACAATATTTTAGCACCAAAAGGGATTATACATCAAAAGTTACACAAGCTCACGAAAGTCATCATGCATAACAAAAGCATCATCAGAGGCATCTCAAACCAATTCACACCATCTCAACTAAAAATCCTACATGCAAATCTAATATGCAACTAAATGCAACATGCCAGTACAAATAAAAAGAAACCTAAAACTATATGCTCTAACATGTATGCAAACTAAAAACCAAAATAAAAAAACATAAAACTGCCCTTCCCCCATGCTTAGATAAAGCATTATTATTCAAAGGAAAGAAGGGTAAGAGAAGGGAAAGGGAAAACAAAGTACAATGATCTCACCAGGTTAGGTGTTGGGCACACCTAACCTAGGGCCTCCACGCAAGAGGGGCCAAATGTAGCATCAGTCACTCCATTACAACTTCAAGACATGGCTCATCAAATCAGACATGGTCAAAGCACGTAGAAACTTATCAAATGCCACACGATAGGATTCGCAAGCATAGCAGTGAGAGAGCATCGAGATAAGAACATTGAAGAAAGTTAGCGCTCTCCTCATCAAACCAGATACAATAGAAAAATCAAAAGGATAAACAAAGAAAGTATTCCACATGATTTTCGTATGCTTGTCCACCAGGCACATGCAATATGGGTCAAGGGAGGCATTATACCCACCAAAGAAACCTATGGACATAAAATTATCAATATTTCCACCAAGCATATTAAAAATGGTATCCTTATAGCCCAAATCAACATTAACACCACAAATCAGGAAATTATTAATCAGCTTATAAAGATAATACTCGGGGGACTGAGAGGGTAGTGAAAAACGAGGGGAAACATGGGAATGATCAAGAAGATTGGGGAGAACAATATCACAACCAAGGCTACAAAAGTCCTTATGCACAAACACATCACGTAACCCCTACAAAGGGAATGATGAATCATGCAAGGTCCGGACAATATTAGTATTATCCCAAGATTATACAAAGTCAGGTTGTGTATAGAATGCGTAATAAGGACACAAATTAGTAGCATGGTCACAAGAATTGCCCAAGTCACACAAAAAAAGGGCATAATAAGATCTAGAATAGAATGTGCAAGGATCAAAGAATGAATATCTAGAGACAAAACTAGCCTTCTCAAACTCAAATGAATTCCAAGCAATCCACTTAAGCAAATAATATGCATCATCAACATTTTGACCATGCAATCCACCTAATACTCTAAAAGAGCTCGAATTTTACTATTCACACCCTCATCAACAACGTCCAATATTTCCCATTTACCAACACAACAATTACATAGAGCAAGAAAAGCATGCAAACGCTTAAAATATCTCCAAAATAATTCATGCTCGAATTAGGAGAAATGAAAAATTGCCATTATTGTTCCTCAAATTTTTGTCTTTTTTTCTTAATTTTGAATTTTTTTTATGGTTTCTTTTATTTTTTCCAAAGAAAAACAAAATACTTAGTCAAACCTATCGGGAAAAACTCAATATTTGACACTAGTTCCCGGCAACGGCGGCAAAAACCTGATAGAGCAGCAAGTGCACGGTGGTATTGTAGCAAGTGAAGGTCGTCTTCCATAAAGACTAGGTTGATCTATCGAGCCGTATCCCCTTAAGATAGGCTAATCAAATCAATAGTGGATACTGAAATTAAACTAATCAACTTTCTAATCTAATGGATAAATAATAAGGGAATTATACAAAACTAGCAATCTCTCAATTCATGTATCAATCAAGCATTTCTCCTCAGCAGATTATTTTAAAGCCGACAATCGAAGTATCACAACCCTCTTTCAAGATGAAGTGAAATTCTAAATGTAACCAATTGCCATATCTCAAGGGCTCTTGATTTGTTTACCTTCATTAAGCATGCGATTATCAAATTTGTGATTTTGTAATTAGTAATTCTCTCTCAAGACGTCACGCAATCAAGTCAAATGCTAGCGTTCTAATATCAAATTTCACCTTTCAGTTCTTCATCCAATACCCAAAACATGCAAGAAGATGATCAAATTCCTTGCTAGACAATAAACATCTAAGATCCAATAAACCATCTAACAATTCCAAAATGCTCAAAGAGATGAACCGCAAAACAAGAACATAACTTGTATTTGCGTAAATCCAAAATCAAAACAAAGTCGTAATCAAAATCGCAAAACATAAATCTAAATTTAGAAAAGAGAAGAGAAGAGAAGAGAAGAGAAGAGAGAAGAAATGCTCAGCCAATTAACGCGCTTGAATCCGTCGGTTGCAAACCCGGCATGGAATCCTTGCAAATCTTCACTTCAATTCTCTCTCTTTCTAAAATCCTAATGTAATTGATAGACTTGAAGAGAGGAAAATGGAATGGATGGGTGTGTGTGGTGGAAATGAGGATGCAATCAGCCCCTTTTATAGCAAAACTCCTGGAAACTGAACGGCCATGCATAATAATGAAATTAAATCTGGTTGAGAGTCGAAAAACTGCGAGAAAACAAAAAGCCTCGGGAGGAAGAGGATGTCAAGTAATGTGGCCTTCCCTACAGACTGACCATGGTAGCCACTGGGTCGACATTCTTCTGTTCTTCTTTCCTTCCATAGGCATAGTAACTCAGAGGCATCTGTGGGGAGTCAAAATACACTTATTTATGGTCAAATTTGAGGTTGTTCAAAAACCAAAGAACCATACCCAAGCATAAAACAGGAAAAGGAGTATCAATTATAACATAAAGTACATAATTTTCCCTAAAAAATGCAGCAAAATAACCCTAAAATGATATACACTTTAAGCACTTATCAAACTCCCCCATGCTTAAACTGTTGTTTGTCCTCAAGCAAACACTACAGAAAATCGACAAGTGTAGATGCGTCTAAGACTCAGATACATAACAACCTCCTTAAAGTAGGCAAGTCATAGCATATCAAAAGCAAGAATTAATTTCAATGGCAACCTTAAGTAGCGCGCAAGACATTTCAAAATTAGGAGGAGAAGGTTTTCGAAAAAGTATGAGACCACAAGCTCGATATCAAACTTGGTTAGCTTCAAAGATCCACAAAGCATGTTATGCAAGCCCAAGGAATTGATTAGAGTGAAATGGACTGATAGAGCCTTATTTTTGGGAAATGTGGATCACTCCCACTCATGGGCTTGAAATATAGCATAAGTTCACTTAAGACTCATTCCAAAGATACAATCTACCGTATGCTTACAAAGACTCTCAAATTCTTTACCACTAAATACAATTTGCACAAGACAATCAACAGGACTTTATATGGGTTGTAACGTGGGCTAAAAGGGTTAAGGGAAAGGAGTGGAAAAATGCATTTGGGACAATATGGAGCCACATAGCCAAGTGACTAGGGAGCAACCAACAAACGACCCAAAACCATGAAAATCACTAACACTCCAAACCTCAAAATACAATGAACATATCCCAATGAACCATATAGGAAATGAATTGATCAATAAGGAACACAAGTTATATACATGTGCAATGCCAATCACTTATTCATTCTTTTTTTACTTGTTTTTTTTTTGTTTTCTTTTTTTGTTTTTTTTCTTCTTCAACTTAACTTTTTTCTGCTTTTTTTCACCTGGTTTTTTTGTTTTTCTACGAAATGAAATGAAAATTACAATTATTGAAAAGCATGAGATCTCTAACTATCAACTCACAACCGAATACATATATACACAACCCAAACAAGATGGAATCGGAGCAAGTGCTCAATATCATCAATCCCTCATCAAACTAAGATACCAAAGCCACCTTAAACTCGATTATCATCAAAACCACCCACTACATAAATGGAGTGACGCTCCATAAACTTGGCTTAAAGGTAGGAATATGTGTTTTTGCAAGGGCTAATATCAAGTGTTCACAACAAAGACGGATATAAGCTCAAAGGGGCTAACCAAGGGGAGAAAACACTTGTAACATAAGGGTAGGCTACTTGGTTATGTGGCTAAATTGACCACGGAAAGAAATGCCTCTATCATCTCATCAAATATGCACATGTTAATGTGGTTTTGAACAAGAGTCCAGGCAAGTTCTAAAGATGCAACATAGAAGAGTCACACACATGAAAGAAACATGAGACAAGATATAGTGAATTAGTTCAAATAAAGCTCAAAGCCTCACGGGACATCTACCGAAGTCTCATTGAGCTCATAAAATGACTCCAATGTGCGAACATTAGTGTTAAGGACTCCAAGGGATAATAAATTTCTCAAACAAGATAAAGGTCAAAACAAGAAATATTGGCAAAACCTTTAGAAATTTTTTGGCCCCAAAAGGAACTGTACATCAAAGGTTACTCAAGCTCATGAAAGTTATCATGCCTAACAAAAGCACCATCAGAGGCATATCGAACAAATCCACACCATCTCAACTTAAAATCCTATATGCAAATCTAATATGCTACTAAATGCAACATGCTAATGCAAACAAGAAGAAACCTAAAACTATATGCTCTAAGATGTCTGCAAACAAAAACCAAAGTAGAAAACATAAACCCTACCCCCATGCTTAGACAAAGCGTATTATTCGAAGGAAAGAAAGGTGAGAGAAGGGAAAGGGAAAACAAAGTATAACGATCTCATTAGGTTAGGTGCTACGCACACCTACGCTAGGGCCTCCACGTAGGATGGGCCAAATGGAGCATCAACCACTCTATTACAAATTCAAGACACGGCTCATCAAATCAAATGCAGTCAAAGAACGTAGAAACTTGTCAAACGCCATAGGATGGGATTCGCAAGCATGGCAGTGTGAGAGCATCAAGATAAGAACATTGAAGAAAGTTAGCGCTCTCCTCATCAAACTAGATATAATAGCAAAATCAAAAGAATAATCAAGGAAAGTATTCCATATGATTTTTCTAAGGTTATCCACTAGGTACATGCAATATGGGTGAAGGGAAGCATTATATGCACTAAAGTAACCTATGGACATAAAATTCTCAACATTCCCATCAAGCATATTGAACATGTTATCCTCATAGCTCAAATCAACATTACTATCACAAATTAGGAAATTGTTAACGAGGTTTATGAAGATAATACTTAGGGGACTGAGAGGGTAGTGAAAAAGGAGGGGAAACATAGGAATGATCATGAAAATTGGGGAGAACAGTATCACAACTAGGGCTAGGAAAATCCTTATGCACAAACACATCACGTTACCCCTACAAAGGAGTCTTATCCAGATCATGCACCTTATCTAAAATATCTTCTGACTGAAAACATGCATCAGCAACATGGAACCTAGCAACGAACCCAAAAGCCTCACTCGCCTTAAGCCCCGTGCACTGAGCTAAAGGGAATGATGAATCATGTAAGGTCCGGACAATATCAGTATTGTCCTAAGATGATACGATGCAAGGTTGCGCATAGAATGCGTAATAAGGACACGAATTAGTAGCATGGTTAGAAGAATTACCTAAGTCACACGAAAAAGGGGCATAATAGGACCTTGAATAGAATGTGCAAGGAGCAGACAATGAATATCTATAACCACAAGCCTTCTCAAACTCAAATGATTCCCATGCACTCGAATCAAGCTAATAATATGCATCAACATTTTGACCATGAAAACCCCAATACTCTAAAAGAGCTCGGGTTTTACTATTCACAACCTCATCAACAGTGGCCAATATTTCCTATTTACCAACACAGTAATCACATTGAGCAAGAAAGCAAGTGCTTAAAATATCTCCAAAACAATTCATGCTCAAATTGGGGGAAATGAAAAATTGTCATTGTTGTTCCTTAAATTTTTTTATCCTTTTTTTTAATTTTCAATTGTTTATGGTTTATTTTCTTTTTTTTTCAAAGAAAAACAAACAGCTTAGTCATACTTGTCGAGAAAAACCCAATATCCAACACTAGTCCCCGATAACGGTGCTAAAAACTTGATAGGGCCACAAGTGCATGGTGGCGTTGTAACAAATCAAGGTCGTCTCCCACAAAGATTGGGTTGATCTATCAGGCCTTATTGCCTTAAGATGGGCTAATCGAATCAATAGTTGATATTGAAAATAAGCTAATCAACTATCTAATCTAATGGATAAAAAATCAAGGAATTAGACAAAAGTAGCAATCTCTCAATTCATGTATCAATCAAGCATTTCTTCCTCAACAGATTATATTAAAATTGACAATCGAAGTATCACAACCCTCTTTCAAGGTGAAGTGAAACACCTAAATCTAACCAATTACCATTTCTCAAGGGCTCTTGATTTGTTTATGTTCATTAAGCATGCGATTATCAAATTTGTAGTTTCTCAATTCGTAATTCTCTCTCGAGACTTCACGCAATCAAGTCAAATCCTAGCATTCCAGTATCAAATTTCACCTTTTTGTTCTTCATCCAATACCCAAAACATACAAGACGGTGATCAAATTCCATGCAAGACAATAAACATCTCGGATGCAATAAAGCAATCCAACACTTCCAAAATGCTCAAAGAGATGAACAACAAATCAAGAACGCAACTAGTATTTGCATAAATCCAAAATCAAGACAAAGTCATAATCAAAATAACAAAAAAAAAACTAAATTTAGAAAAGAGAAGAAAAGAGAAGAGATGAGAAAAACAATGCTCAGCCAATTGACGTGCTTGAATCTGTTGATTGCAAACTTGACATGGAATTCTTACAAACCTTCTCTTCAATTCTCCCTCTTTCTAAAATCCTAATCTAATTGATAAACTTGAAGAGAGGAAAATGGAATCGACGGGTGTGTGTGGTGGAAATGAGGACGCAAGCAACCCCTTTCATAGTAAAACTCTTGGAAACCAAACAGCCACGCGTAACAATGACATTGAATCTACCTGGGAGTCGAAAAGCCATGAAAAAACAAAAAGCCTCAGGAGAAAGAGGACACCATAGACCAACCGTGGCGGCCACTTGCTCGACACTCTTCCGTTCTTCTTTCCTTCCATGGGCATAGTAACTCAGGGGGATCCATGGGGAGTCAAAATGCACTTATTAATGATCAAATTTGGGGTAAAACGGTTCAAAAACCTGCAAAACATAGAAAAGAACCATACCTAAGGGTAAAACGGGAAAGGAGTATATATTATAACATAAAGTACATAATTTTCCCTTAAAAATGCAGCAAAATGACCCTAAAATGATTTACACTTTAAGCACTTATCGAACACCCCTATGGTTAAAACGTTTCTTATCCTCAAGCAAACACTATAGAAAACTAACAAAGGTAGATGCATCTAAGAATGAAAAGCATAACAACCTCCTTAAAGTGGGAAAGTCATGGCATATCAAAAGCAAGAATTCCAATCAAAGGCAACCCCAAGCAGCGTGCAAGACATTTCCAAATCAAGAGGAGGAGAAGGTTTTTGAAAAAGTACGAGACTACAAGCTCGATATTAAACTTGATTAGCCCCAAAGAAAAAGCATGTCAAGCCAGCACATGGAATTGATTAGAGCCAAATGGACTGGTGGAAACTCAATTTTGGAAAATGTGGATCACTCCCACTCATGTGTTTGAAATATAGTATAGGTTCACTTAAGACTCCTTCTAAAGATGTAATCTACCACATGCTTGCAAATACTCTCGAATTCTCTAGCACTAAAATACATTGTGCACAAGACAATCAAGAGGACTTTATATGGGTTATGATGTGGGCTAAAAGGGTTAAGAGAAAGGAGTGGACAAATGCATTTAAGACAATGTGGAGTTACTTAGCCAAGTGACTAGGGAGCAACCAACAAACCACCTAAAACCATGAAAATCACTAAAACTCCAAACCTCAAAATACTATGAACATATCCCGACGAACCGCATAGGAAATGAGTTGATTAATAAGGAACATAAGTTATACATGTATCCAATGCCAATCACGTATTCATTCTTTTTATGCTATTTTTTGTTTTCTTTTTTTTTGGTTGTTTTTTCTTCTTCAGCACAACTTTTTTCTGGTTTTTTTTTCCTTTGTATTTTGTTTTTTTAGGAAACAAATTGAAAATTGCAATTATTGAAAAGCATGGGATCACTAATGATCAACTCATAACCGAATACAATATATACACAACCCAAACAAGATGGAACCAAAGCAAATGCTCAATATCATCAATCCCTCAACAAACTAACATACCGAAGCCACCTTAAACTCAATTATCCTCAAAACCACCCACTACGTAAATGGAGTGACGCTCCATAGACTTGGCTTAAAGGTCGGAACATGTGTGTTTCCAAGGGCTAATATGAAGTGTTCACAACAAATACGGATATAAGCTCAAAGGGGCTAACAAGGGGGAAAACACATGTAATACAAGGGTAGGCTATTTGGCCATGTGGCAAAAATGCCCTAAGAAAAAAATGCCTCTATCATCTCATCAAATATGCACATGCTAATGCAATTTTTTGAATAAGTGTCTAGGAAAGTTCTAGAGATGCAACATGGAAGAGTCACATAAGTAAAAGACACATGAGACTAAATATAGTGAATTAGTCCAAGTAAGGCTGAAAGTCTCACAGAACATCTACCGAAATATCATTATGCTCATAAAAAGACTCTCATGTACAAACATTCATGCTAAGGACACCAAGGGATAACAAAGTCCTCAAACACAATAAGGGTCGAAAAAAGAAATATTGACAAAACCTTCACAAATTTTTAGCACCAAAAGGGACTATACATCAAAAGTTACTCAAACTCATGAAATTTATCATGCCCAATAAAACCATCACCGAAGGTATCTTAAACCAATCCACACCATCTAAACTCAAAATCCTATCTGCAAATCTAATATGTAACTAAATGGAACATGCTAATACAAACAAAAAGAAACCTAAAACTATACGCTCTAACATGTATGCAAACTAAAAACCAAAATGGAAAACAAGAAACTACCCTTCCCGCTTCCTTAGTTAAAACATTATTATTCAAAGGAAAGAAAGGAACGAGAAGGAAAAGGGAAAACATAGTATAATGATCTCACCAGGTTAGGTGCTGGGTACACCTAAGCTAGGGCCTCCACGCAATATGGGTCAAATGGAGCATCAGTTAGTCCATTACAACTAGAAGACATGGCTCATCAAATCAGACACAGTCACAGCAAGTAGAAGCGTCTTGAATACCACAGGATGGGATTCGCAAGCATGGCTGTGAAAGAGCATCAAGATAAGAACATTGGAGAAAGTTAGCGCTCTCCCCATCAAACCAGATACAATAGAAAAATCAAAAGAATAATCAAACAAAGTATTCCACATGATTTTTCTAGGCTTTCCCATAGGTACACGCAATATGGGTCAAGGGGGGCATTATACCCACTAAAGTAACCTATGGACATAAAATTGTTAACATTCCAACCAAGCATATTAAACTTGTTATCCTCATAGCCCAAATCAACATTACCATCGCAAATCTGGAAATTATTAATGGGCTTATGAAGATAATACTCGAGGGACTGAGAGGGTAGTGAACAAGGAGGTGAAAAATGGGAATGATCAAGAAGATTAGGGAGAACAGTATCAATACCAAGGCTAGGAAACTCCTTATGCACGAACACATCACGTGACCCCTTCGAAAGAGTCTTATTTAGATGATGCACCTCATCTAAAGTATCTTCTAACTCAAAAGCAACGAATCCAAAAGGCTCACTCGCCTCGGGCCCCTACACTAAGCTAAAGGGAATGATGAATACTGCATGATCTGAACAACATCAGTATTGTCCCAAGATTATACAAAGTCAGGTTGCACATAACATGCGTAATAAGGACAAGAATTAGTAGCATGGCCATAAGCATTACCCAAGTCACACCAAAAAGGACACAATAAGATCTAGAATAGAATGTATAAAGATCAGGGAATAAATATCTAAAAATACAACTAGCCTTCTCAAACTCAAATAAATCCCAAGCAATCCACTCAAGCAAATAATATGCATCAACAACATTTTGACCATGAAAACCCCAATACTCTAAAAGAGCTCGGGTTTCACTGTTCACACCCTCATCAACAATGTCCAATATTTCCCATTTACCAACACAATAACCACATTGAGCAAGAAACGCATGCAAACGCTTAAAAATATCTCCAAAATAATTCATGCTCAAATTAGAAGAAATAGAAAATTGCCATTGTTGTTCCTTAAATTTTTTTATCTTTTTTTAATTTTTAATTTTTTTACGGTTTCTTTTAAAAAAAAAACAAAAACAAAATGCTTAGTCAAACCTATCGAGAAAAGCCCAATATCGCACGCTAGTCCTGGCAACGATGCCAAAAGCTTGATAGGGCCGCAAGCGCACGGTAGCATTGTAGCAAATCAAGGTCGTCTCCCACAAGGACTAGGTTGATCTATTGAGCCTTATCTCCTTAAGATAAGCTAATTGAATCAATAGTTGATGTTGAAATTAAACTAATCAACTATCTAATCTAGTGAATAAATAATTGAGGAATTATATGAAACTAGCAATCTCAATTCATGTATCAATCAAGCATTTCTTCCTCAGCAGATTATTTTAAAACTGATAATCAAATAATCACAACCCTCTTTCAATGTAAAGTGAAATGCCTAAATCTAACCAATTACCATTTCTTAAGGGCTCTTGATTTGGTTACGTTCAGTAAGCATTCGACTATCAAATTTCTGGTTTCCTAATTGGTACTTCTCTCTCAAGACATCACACAGTCAAGTCAAATCCTAGTGTTCTAGTATCAAATTTTACCTTTCAGTTCTTCATCCAATACCCAAAATATGCAAGAAGGTGATTAAATTTCTTGCATGACAATAAACATTTAGGATCCAATAAAATAATCCAACAATTCCAAAATGCTCAAACAGATGAACAGCAAATCAAGAACATAACTAGTATTTGCATAAATCCAAAATCGAAACAAAGTCGTAATCAAAATTCCAAAACATAAATCTAAATTTAGAAAAGAGAAGAGAAGAGAAGGGAAGAGAAAAGAAATGCTCAACCAATTAATGTGCATGAATTCGTCGATTGCAAACTCGACATGGAATCCTTGCAAATCTTCACTTTAATTCTTTCTCTTTCTAAAATCCTAATCTAATTGATAAACTTGAAGAGAGGAAAATGGAATGGGTGGGTGTGTGTGGTGGAAATGAGGATGCAAGTACCCATTTTCATAGAAAAACTCCTAAAAGTCGAACAGCCACGCATAATAATGGAATTATATTTGCCTGGGAGTCAAAAAGGCGCGAAAAAACAAAAAGCCTTGGGAGAAAGATGACACCATGGACCGTGGCCCTCACAATGGACCAACCGTGGTGGCCACTGGCTCGACATTCTTCTGTTCTTCTTTCCTTCCACGGGCATAGTAACACAGGGGCATCTGTGGGAGTTAAATACACTTATTGATGGTCAAATTTGGGGAAGAATTGTTCAAAATCCAGCAAAACACAGAAAAAAACCATACCCAAGCATAAAACAGGAAAAGGAGTATAAATTATAACATAAAGTACATAATTTTTCCTAAAAAATGCAGCAAAATGCCCCTAAAATGATATGCACTTTAAGCACTTACCAGCTTCAAAATGCAATCTAATATTATTATTAAGAAAAATCAAATTAAAGGAAATGAGATGAAAAATGTCTCGACTTAAATGAAATTATATTATCATGTATTAAATTTAAATAAAATTGTTATGATTGAGTAGTGGAAGGATATTACCACTTACAAATTTTATAAAATTTAACGTTTGTATCCTTAATTTCAACAACAATTGAATTACATATACGATATGTCTTCGGATAGAGAGATAGTCAAATTAGAGGGTTATATTTTTCCCTTCAACATGGCTGACACGTATTAATTAAAGCTTCATAATTAATAGTTAATGTAACTATTAAAAAATGAATATTTTAAAACATGTAACATATAAATTTTGATTAAAGTAAGACATGTAAAAAATGTCTTATTTCAAGACATATGTCAACACCAAAAAAGGAATTATAATTCATATATTAAATCACCTACCTTGGAACAAACACTTATAATAAACTTGGTTTAATACACAACATTGTATAACTCTTTCATGAGTGATTATTATACATTAGTACTTTACTTTATTTTTCACGATAACCATTGTAGCACCAACAGTTTAAAGCTTAGTGTATGACATTTCTTGTATCTCTCATTAGATCGCATATCATTTCATTGTATGTTTTCGTTCTTATCTTATTAGTACTTCTGGACCACAAGCCATGCACATGATCGCTCATTGTTTGGATGTGCAGTCACTACAAATAACAATCTTATATGTGTTACAAACTTTATTGTATAAGATAATAACATAATTAGTAATTCAATAAGTGTGTTTTGGGGGGAGTAGATATGTCAAAGAAATTTTTTTGCTAAGTTAAAGTGGATTATTTATAATTTGTCATGTTGATTTATAATCACAGTTATTAAAATCCTACGCTAGATCTTACGATCGTATGATCCTACTATCCACAAACCCTTCATCGATCCAACTCCTACCATGATCTTCAAATCATTATGATTTTACGATCCTACATTGTTCCAATAATGTATGGTAGAATCATAATATGATTTTATGATCCAACTATCAGATCCACAATTCTTAACGAACTTCATAATATTCTCATAATATGGTAGAATTCATGACAATGATAGAGATTTCATAACAAAACTTTTTAGAAGATGTAGTTAATTGCATTTTTCTTTTCTTTATGGACGTTTATGAAGTTTTTTTAAAAAAAATTCATGGAGGTTTAATTTTTGCTATTTCTAACCAGATGTAGACTGTTCTTGGCTAGATTAATGTTATATCATTGTTATTGCTTAAGACATGTACAACTCTTACCCATCCTTTGTGGTTCATGATAATTAATATTATTTAAAGTAATTATGTCTTGTGTCTGGTGCCCTTGTTTTTCAAATGATTTTCAACTTCTAAAATATTTTCTTAAAACTTTTTATGTGGGTCTCTTCGAATCAGTCTCTCTACGTTGGTCATGTCTGTATAGGTAAGGTTTCCTATACATTTAGATCTCCCTAAGCCCCACGAAAGAGGGACCCACACTAGGAGTTGTTGTTGTTGTATTTCTAACAAGATGTAGAACCTTATGATCATCGATCCGATTCTACGAGTACATTCTAAGGACCCCAAATTGATTATAACTAGAATCTTGATTCTAATGACCTTGCTTACAATGTGTACTAGACTAAAACAAATACAATCTTACATACCTCAATAGCAAAAATACTAAATTAAACATTGGAAGCTCGTCTACCCACATTCGTCGTTACCTAATACAACTTGGAGAAGAGATCAACAAATATATTCTAATTTCCTAATTGAAGTTGACTTACAAATCTGATGATACATGGGGATCACTGGCCTAAGGACAAACATTCAACTTTCTTCCAAGAATGAAATGAGCAATTTCATTTAGCTCAGAACTAGTATTCAATCCAACCTTTTCTTTACGTGTTTCAGGTTTTAATCACTAAAAAATAAAATGGATATGAATGAGATAACGGCTAAGCTACCACACAAGCTAGGAAGTATACCCACCAATTCATAAAGGCAATGCCATCAGAGTTTATTTAAAGGATTCACTCACTAAATTAGCTTGCATTGATTTAGTTTAGTAAGATTTCAATAGACAATTTCGCAATAACCAAACTTTGTTCTCTTTATTCATCATTTTTTGTTACAAAGGTGAAAGAAGGAGACCTTGTAACATAAGCCCACCTTCCATAGCAAGTTAGAAGGATTGCTTTATGATTAAAAAACCTCTAATCAAGCTCAAACAAAGCTAATTACAAATAGAAGCTTATCTAAACTAATTACGTCATTGAGTCTACTAAATACAAGCTGTAAATACATCAAGTACATTGTTAAATATAATTAAACATCCTAAAAATTTCTCTTGAACAAACAAAAAGTCAAAATGGGTTGTTGTTATAGGTGCAATTTGCTATAAGTCAATCAAGCGCAAGCTAGCAATCTCTATCTTAAATTAATGGTAACTCATGTTCCAAAGCTGAACTTCTTTCACATGGCTATTAGGCTGGACATGATTTGAAGCGGAAAAATCAAAGGAACAAGAGTAATCACTAAATTGGGCAGATTAGAGCTTAAATACCTTATTAATGACTGAATTTATGCTAATTCAAATGCTAATTAAAATGACATTTAAACCTGATTTCTGTTCATAGCAGACTTCATTATGATATTGACTAAGACCCAAAAAAAGAAAATTAGTTGTACATTAGGTTTTGATAGCTTATCAAACTTATTCTACCACACTGGGCAAAATCAATATTTGAAACTACTTGCCTTGCTATTCTATGTCTTTGAGAAAAATAAATCAACTTTATCAAAGTCTAATTTGAGTACATAAAGTATAAATCTAGAGGATTCTATCAATGTAACATTTGTGCTTAAGATGCTTGACTTGCACCGCAAGTGCACGGTTATTATAGCAAAGATCAAATATTGTTCCATGCGGAGAAATAAAATCTATCAAGTTTTATACTAATAAAATGCTAAGCGGAATGAGAAATCAAGTGGAAGTTTTGTCTAAATTAAATAATCACTATATCACAAGCGATGAAATCTATCAATGAAAAGCATCTAGGGATTTGTTTTGCCTATAAGGGAGTGAGATCCTTCAATTAAATATGTGTTTTCTTAAGTTTGGATGATTCAAAGGATGACAATCAAACAAAATTCAATCTTTTCTTTTGAACTAAGCTAAATTACTGAAACCAATCTAATCACCATTTTTTCAAAGGCTTTTATTATAGGCTAAGTTAAAGATCTTAATTACCAATATATCCTCTTAACATGAAATCCTCTATCAAGACCCACCAAGTTAAGTATAATCTTGCCGATCTAATAGTGGGTTTCTCCTAGAACTCTATAGTTCGGACTAGGGTCAACACCGAAGGACCTAGCAATAAGGGTAATGATGTCCCTAATCAGTACCCTCTTTGCAGTACTAGTGGCTGCATACAATTCGGTAGCCAACAAAGATCCTATGTCATTGCGATCACCATTCATCATGCTATACAAGAAATACAACTCAAATTGGCAAGGTATATTCAAACTACCTTCCCTACCAAATATCCCAAAAGCCAAATAACCTTTAGGCGACACAAATGCAAGGGTTTCTAATGAGAGTGCCTTTAGAGGTGCTTACATCATAATGATGTTGCCCTGTAATTTCATACCAAAAAGCATTTGGGCTAAAGTTTTAGGGAACATGACGATATGGATAGTCCAAGCTAGGTGGAAATCCAAATATACCATTGAAGGCACTTAGATTTAGTTCATAAAACAACCCCTTAGGGAAGAACGAGATATACCCTTCTTGACAGCGTGGGCCACTAGTGACCTCAACATGCAAAGTACTCACAAATTCAAGTATACGATCCCTATATATGTGGTCCTAGGTCTCAAGAAATTAACCTATAACACCCTGATCAAATAGCTAATGAATATCATCCGTCATAACCAAATTAGTCAATAAATTCTCATCAAAATATCAAGTAGCTACAATTATTCTACTACTCAAAGCATTACATCTAGTAATATAATTCAGACTAGTTAAACCAAGAGTGAGGAGCATTACCGTGGGTCCTAGCATTGGTGGATGTTCATGTGGCTCGTCTAGCCTTTCTGGTGTTAGTCTCAATGTCCCCGCTCCTAGAGTGGTCTTTTTCTTTTTCTTTGCTTCTATTTGAATCAATGGAAAACTTTCAAGAATACTCAACAATGGATGATGTGGGAGTATGCGATGAGATAAAAAATGGAGAAACTAGGGAATGCAGTGGTGACTAAGGGGAAAGGGATAAAGAATAAGGAGGAAGAATTTAGAAGAAGCAGAGGGCAAATTTGAATAGTGCAGGTGGACTAAGTGGATTTGTGTTATGGTTTGAGTTGGTTGGATTTGTGAAGAAATTTAGTTTAAAATGGAAGCAACACTAAAATATGGAAAAAAGAAGGAGAAATTTGGATGAAATTTGAAGAAATTTGGGTGAAAATAGGGAAGAATGGAGATAGACAGGAGGGGTGGCAGTGAAGGTTTAGAGAGAGAAATGGAGGGTTAGAGAGAGAGAGATAAGGTCATGAGGAAGAAGAAGAATGAAATTTTCTAGTCAAAATTAGGTTAAAAGCCCTGGACCAATTGGTATGAGGTCCCCACGTACTGTCCGTGATCCCCTTTATCCTGTATTTTTATTTTTTCTGGGTTGGTTGAACACAAAGCATGGCCTTGACTACGAACCCTCTAGGTCAGCCTTTACTCTAAGTTCTTTGATTGAGCAAACCACAAACCATGGTTTTAACAACTGATGGTTGGTGCTAAGCTGCTTTGAAATTCTAACCCTTTTTTAAAACATCCTAAGAACTACATAGATCAAAGGAAAAAAAGGAAAAGCAAGTAACAAAATGACTAGGGTTGCCTCCCAAAAAATGCTCTTTTACTTCCTCCTTTATGCTTGAATGGGATCTGTTAGAGTATGGCTAGCAACCTTTTTGATGCATTCCTTGACAAAATAAGGCTTTAGTTGCTAGCCATTAACCTTAAAGGAATTGGTGGACTCACTCCAAAGCTCCACCACACCATGAGGAAACACCCTGGTGACTTGAAATGGTTTTGAACCACTGGGACCTCAGCTTGCCTAGAAATAACCTCAACTTAGGATTGAACAATAACCTCAAATTAGAATTGAATAATAATCTCAACTTAGAATTGCAACATCCTATTTCTCTGACCACTTTAAGATCCAAATTGAGTGCTCAAACAGCCCAATGTGAGTTTTGCTCTAATTCAAAAAGGCAAATGGTAAGACTTTTCAAACACTAACTGACATGAAATAGTGCCTAGAGGAGTCTTATAAACAATCTTCTATGCCCATAATGCATCATCAAGTTTCAAAGAACAATCCTTTCGAGATTGATTCACCATCTTCTCCAATGTATTCCTCAACTCTTGGTTAGGTAGCTCAACTTGGGCACTTGTTTGGGGGAGGTAAGGTGTTTCAACCATGTGAAAAACTCCATATTTCTTCAAGAGAGACTCTAAATGCTTGTTGCAAAAATGAGAATCATTGTCACTCAAAAGAGCCCTTGGTGTGCCAACCCTCGTAAATATGTTTCTCTCGAGGAACTTAATCACCACCATAGAATCCTTAGTAGGGGTAGCAATGACTTCCATCCACTTGGAGATATAATCTATGACCATAAGGATATAGAGATTATTGTGGGAAGAAGGGAACAAACATATGAAGTCAATTCCCTACACATCAAAAAATTCCACCTTAAGAATACCACTTTGAGGCATCTCATACCTCATTGAAATATTCCCCTTGCTTTAGCACTGATCATATGTCATCACAAACTTCTTTGCATCTTTGAAAAGATTAGGTCAATATAAACCCGTTTGAAGAACTTTGGGCAATGATCTTATAGAGACTAATGTGCCCATCATAGGTAGAAATATGGTAATGGTGAAGGATGCACAATACCTAGCATGGGCTAAGAGTTTCTTTCCTTGTTGATATCTTCTGTAAATACAATCTCCACAGTTGGTAGAGAAGAGGCTCCTCCTATACACAGCACTTAGCATCAGCTAAGAGTTTCTTTCCTAGTTGATATGACAACTCTACAGGCAACACTTCACATACTTTGAAATTCATCAAATTAGCATACCATGAAGTGGCTTGGTGAGAAATAGTGATGAGTTAATCATCTGGGAATGAATCTTCTATGGGGAGCTTTTCAATATGAAAGGGATTAGAACCCAATTGGTACAAATGATTGGCCACCGCTCTCTAGTTCAGCCTGGTCATGAATTTTTAAATCAAACTCTTGCAGAAGAAGAACCCATTGAAAAAGGTAGGGCTTAGAGTTAGATTTCTTCGAAAGATCCTTCAATGGAGTATGATTAGTGAAGACTATCACCTTGGAATTGATAAAGTATGAATGGAATTTTTTCAAGGCAGACAAAACTGCTAAGAACTCCTACTTTGGCATAATTCACTTGAGCCTCATCTAAAGTCCGACTTGCATAATAGATGGCATGTGGCTCATTGTACTTGATTTTCCCCAAAATAGCTCCCAATGGAAAGTCACATGCGTCACACATTACTTCAAAGGGGTGCTCCTAATCTAGGGCTGACATAGCCAGTGCTAAAATCAAAGCCTCTTTTAACATGAGAAAAGCACTCAAACGTTCTCATTAAGTTAAATATAAGGCACATCATTAATAAGAAATTAAGTGAGAGGTTTTGTAATTTTTGAAAAATCCTTATAAACTGCTACTAGAAAATAACATGTCTAAGAAAACTCCTCATACCCATCACACAAGTGGTGGTGCTAATTTCTCAATAACCTCCACGTTTGCTTTGTCAACCTCAATGCCTTTATTGGAAATAACATGACCTAAGACAACCCTCTTTTGTCTCATAAAATGGTGCTTTTCCCAGTTTAATGCCAAATTCACATCCTCACTTCTTTGCAACACTTTGGACAAATTATTCAAGCAATGGTCAAAAGAAGTACCATACATAGAAAAATCATCCATGAATAATTTCGTAAGATCGTAAACAAAATCAGAGAAAATGGCCATCATGTAATGTTGAAAGGTAATGGCATTGCATAGCCAAATTACATCCTCCTATATACAACTATACCATGTGGGCTAGTAAATGTGGTCTTTTCTTGACCACCATGGTGAATAGGGATTTGGAAAACCCCCAAATACCTATCTAGGTAGCAAAAGCAAGAGTTTTTGGCTAACATTTCAAGCATTTGGTCAATAGTTCACACATTTGGTTAATGAAGGGAAGGAAAAAATGATCCTTATAGGTGGTTTTGTTCAACTTTCTATAGTCAATTCACATGTCCTAACCCGTGACTATCATGGTAGGAATCAATTCACTATTCTCATTCTTTACAATTGTCATCTCCCTTTTTTTAGGCAAAACATGGACTTTGCTTATGCACTTACTATAGAGATAGGATAGACAATGCCGACCTTAAGCAATTTCAGAAACTTTTCTTGACCACTTCTTTCATGTTAGGATTTAACCTTTTTTAGTGCTCAATTGAGGGCTTGTGGTCATCTTCAATTGAGGGGTTATGGTCATCTTCCATTGAAATTCAACATATACACACAGAAGGGTGAATTCCTTTAAGATCATCAAGAGTACACCCTATGGCCTTACAATGCAATCTAAGGAATTCAATTAAAAAGTCAATTTAGGATGCACTTAGATTTGCACTAACAATCATAGAATATATAGGAGTAGGGCCAAGAAATTCATACCTCATAGAAGAAGGGAGAGGTTTTAGTTATACCTTAGGGGAATCCTTCTCATCAAAAGGGGGCTCGTTATCACTTACTAACTCTTCCACCTTGGCAAGGGATGGTGGGCTTGAGGACAAGCTTCTAAAAATTGAGCACACATTGCTACCTCGAGATTTTTATCCTCAGTAGTGCAATCATTTAACACACAGTGCTCAAAAGGGTCTTTAGAAACTTAGCTAGTGACTTCCTCCCTTACCAAAATGTCAATCACACCAATTCTATCGAACTCATCAGAAATAGAAGAGAATTTAAAAGCCTTATACAAATTGAACTCCACATGATCATCGCCCACATCAAATGGCAAGTTACCATTTTTGCCAACAATATGACACCTTGCAGTGGCCAAGAAAGGCCTCCCAAGAATGATTGGAGTGCACGTATCTTCCTTAATGTCAGGAATCTCAAAATTAATCAGCACATACAAATCTCCAACATTAATTGGGGCATCCTCTAACAAAACACGCGTAGGCTATTTAACACCGCAGTCTGCCAATTATAAGGGGATGGTAGTGGGTGTCACATCTCCTAAGTCCATTTTTTCACACGAGAAAGGGACATCAAGCTCACACTTAATCCTAAGTCACACAAGGCACGATCAATACACACATTCCCTATCAAGCAATGGATGGAGACGCTTTTGGCATCCTCAAGCTTTGTAGGACGCTTGTTTTGGATTGCAACAATATATTCTTTAGTCAATGTCATTGTCTCATGCTCTTTTAGCTTTCTCTTGTTGGACAAAATCTCTTTCAAAAACTTAGTGTAAGAAGGCATTTGAGACAATGCATTGATCAAAGGAATATTAATGTAAAGTTTCTTTAGGACCTCTAAAAATTTCTTAAATTGCAAATCAAATTTAGCCTTAGCCATTCTTTGAGGGAAAGGTAAAGGCGGAGTAAAAGGTTTTAGGGAATTTGGTTAAGGGTCCTTAGGAAGCTCACTGGCATCATGCACAACATTATCATGCACATCATTGGAGGGATAGACCCCTCTTTCACAGCATCATGCCCATCATCGAGTTCACATCACTGCTGACTCCCTTTGGCCCTTAAGTCGTTTACCTTCTCTCAAAATCATTGCATTAAATTGCTTCATAGGGTTAGGCTCAGGCTTACTAGGAAGTATTTGGGGACGTGTAGATGAAAAGCTAGCTTGTTGAGCAATTTAAGTTTCCAACATCTTAACTTGAGTAGGAAACACATCAATCTTAGAGGCTAATTGTTTAATGTATACGTCTTGATTTTGGTATGCCATAAGCATACTCTCTATCATGGCCTCTAAGTTAGACATTTGGGGAGCTTGTTTAGAAAAGGAAGACCTTTAAAACTTAGGGGAGGGGGTTCTAGCATTCATTTGAGGCGTACGGGAAGGGTAAGGTCCACATAAGAAATTTGGGTGACTCCACCAACTCAGATTATACATATTGAAAAAAGAATCATTGGTCAGTTTAGGGTTGAAGTTGTTGACACAGTTAACTTGACCACTATGGTCTTGAGAAAAAGAACTTCCAACTTGATAATTTGTAGTCAAATGGTGAGCGAACCACAAATTTCACATGGAGGGGGAGGGGCGCTCACATTCACAACAGTCACATTTAGATAACCCAATGTTTGAATCATATCATTAACTTTAACAGAAAGTATAGTGAAAGCATCAACATATAAGTTACCTTCAATGTCCTCTCTCAATGGACCATTGATACTTGCTAAGGGCTATCTCCTCAATCAAGTTATAGACCTCATCCATCGTCTCGTTCATCAAAGTGGCATTTGTTGTCGTATCTGGCATGGGTTGAGTAACTTTATTATAGAAGGTTTACACTGTCATCCATTTTTGGAGTCCATGGTGCAGGCATAAACGGAATAAATCCTTAAACTACTCCCAAGCCTCAAAGAGCGTCTCATCCTCCTTTTCAGCAAAGGTTGTGATTTGATTCCTTAAATTCATTGTCCTGCTAGGTGAGAAGAATTTGGCAAAGAAGGGCTTGGTGAGCTCATCCTATGTAGTGATCGAACCCGGGGGCAATGAACACAGCCATGCTTGTGCCTTATCCCTAAGTGGGAAGGGAAATAAACAAAGATTGGTGGTGTCATTGGAAACTTCATTGAGCTTTAGAACGCCACACACCTTTAAAAAGGGCGAGAGGTGGAGATTGGGATCCTCCATTGGAGTACTACCAAACTATGATTGTCTCACCATCAAAATTAGAGCTAGTTTGAGCTTGAAGTTGTGGGCGTCTATAATAGGAAAAGCTTCTTGACGTGACGCCTTGGACCCCAAGGTTAACAAATCTTAAGGTGTCTTTCCTTAGCTTCTTCCTCCACCGACCATCTTAGTTAAGGTCCTATGAGCCTTGCACTTTTGTTTCTCCAGCCTCTGTTTCTTTCTCGTTAAATAGAGAGTCCTCTCTTTTTTTAGATCAGGATCATACGGGATAGGACTTCGTATAAAAGGGAAGAGATCTTGCAAGCACCAACATAAGCACTACCAAAGGAAATCAAAAATAAAAGAAAGCCTTCGTGGTAGCCTGTGACTTGATTTTCTTTCTCTCTTCTTCTCTTCACAGACATATGGGCCTAGAGGAACCTCTATGGTGGTAAAATACCATCCTTTGAGGGGTCAATGCCACGTTAAAAGGTTTGAAAACGTGTAAAACACATGAAACAAGCATACCCAATTATGAAATGAAATTATGGGCACAAATCAACCTCTAAGACACAAATCCCCAAAGGAATGCTAGTAAATGAGCCCAAAACAATGCACATTTTTAGCAATTATGAATGCTCAACAATCACCTAGAAGCAAACTATTTAAAATAGAGAACAAAACTAGGCCAAACTTACATAGGCTAACTTATGCTAATTGCATGACGTTTAAGACAAAGTTTAGCATTAATTTCTTTGTATAGTACGACACCTTAGGATGTTGAATGGCACCCCAAACTAGAAAACTTATCTCTTTTTAAAGGTTGTATGCATCTAGATAATATAATGTTGTTATCATTAAGAATATACAACATTTTCCCCTATTCTCTCTAATTTACTTGAGTTAACATGGTATCAAAGTAACGTTGCTTCGTCTTAATTTGTCGCCATGCTTGTTGGATTAAGATTGTGTGTCATGTTTTAGCCCTTTTTGGTAGCCCACACATGAGGGGACGTGTAGGATTTGTGAAAGTGAGGATTTGCCCTATGTTGATACAATGAAAGGGACTGGACATGTATATAAACTTGTGAATCACTCCACCCATTGTAAACTAGCTTTGGGATTGGAACCTCTTTTAAGCTTTCGTTTGCTATTGCCTAATTTATGTGAAGTTTACTAACTTAATCCTATATGGGCTAACTTGTGCTAACTAGATCACCTTTAAAAATTACATGTGGCCTTGACTTCTTTGCATGGAGGGCTACTACAGGATGTTAAGTAGAAATCTACATAAGTACTTTGGCTCTAAATAAGGTTTTCGATGGTGAACCAACTCAATTCCCAAAACTGGACAAAACTGAACCAAAACTACCCATCAAAATGCATTGATGTGTACAAACCATGTCTAACGTATCAATATGTACAAACCATTTCTAATCTTAAATAAATTACATATCGATAAAATATACGTATTAATCTTTCATGTTAATACCCGTGGACCCAAAATGGGCCTCTTTAACTCACCAAAATTTGCTAAGCCAAACAATTAATATTCTGTCATTCTGGACAAAAACTTAGCACGGCTTTAATATATCACTTAACTTCGATAAATAACCTTAGAATCAAAATAATCACAAATTCAGAACTGTTTAAGATTATAAATCTATAAACAAAAGAATACACTAACAACTTTAGGGCATGTTCTTATGACTCATGAGAAGTACTTATTAATATTTGTTGCTTAAACAACCTGAATTATACTGAAACATATTGAAACATGTTGAATCATGTGAAAACATGTTGAATCAAGATAAAACATGTTAAGACATACTAAATAGCTAAAGAAAATACAATTGAGTATTTTCAATAAGTACTTAAACGTGCTAAATTGTGGTGAATGATGTTGAATTGTGCTTAAAGTTGCTTAATGCTTATGATAAGTACTTATGATAAGTTGAAAAGTACATACACTTAACTTGAGGTAGTCTAATCAAACAAGTAAGCAAGCAACTAAAGAGAGACATCACATGAGCTGTTTGCTTGGCTGTTGACCACTGCTACATCTAACTCTTGATGCCATGCATAAAAATTCCCCTTCCTAAAAAGGATTTGTCCTCAAATCCTATAGGCCTAATTGTAGTATCCATAAGCAGTTCATAGATAGAATCCTTATCCCCTAATAATGACTACGGGAATCTGGTGCAATATTTAGGTAGTGAGGACTCTAATGCACTTTGTGTACCTTTGTTCTTGAACACATACGAGTTTTTAAATCTCTTAGGGGATGCTCTGCCTGAATAAGCATAACAATAGGTTCTAGCTCCCATAATAATTAGAAAATCAAATGCGATCATCAAAATACAATTCAAGTTTGAGTAGTTATTTGTCATGCACCATGTCAGATTTGATTGCACTTTAGACAGGGTCATTCTAGTGCCAAGGTTTGTTCCACCAAAGATAGGACCTCCATTGCCTCAGTTTCTTGAGCATTAATTTGGGTTGTTTCGGAGGACTCAAACTCTAGATCCAGTTCATCCTCTTTCAAGGACTCCTTTTGGATTTCTAGAAGTTCTAGGAGCTTTCCTTCTTCTGTGTCTGAAGATTATATAATTCTCCTTTTTTGTCTTTTTCCTCAACTTCTACCGTCTTAGGATTTTTTTGAGCATTTGCTCTTATGTTCCTCCTCACTAGGGTGACTTTTAGCCGTAGATGAGACAAAATGTCCTCTAGATAAGCTTACCCTAAATGCCTTTCTAGACTTCATTTGTTTCTCCACAATCTTACTCCTAATCAGAAGTTTTTTAAAATCATGGATGTATTCTTTATCCCCCAGGTTGCCTTGACTGATGGAAGAAAATCTCAGGAGCTATTTTTGCTTGCAACTTCCAGGTGGGAAATGTTTACGCATGTGTTTCTTAAGCTTAGTCCAACTTTTGATTTTTGAATTATTGTCACTAACTTTGGCTTTTTAATATTCTCACACCAAAAAGATCATGCCATTGAAGCTTATAGACAACAAATTTAAAGAATTTGAAGGCCTTTTCCTTAGGATACTCCTTGATGTAAAAGAACCGCTCAAGGGATTACATCCAGTCATGGCAGGAATCTACATTTATGCTTCCATCAAAACCTAGAGGATCATACTTATTTTCATTAAGGCCATCTTTTTCTTGCCATGAATGTCTCCTTCTTCCTCTACCCAAATCATCCTGCAACATAATTGGAATTTGATCAAGCTTTGTGTGAATTAAATGTATAACCTACTGGATATTTTAGGTTCTCTTTTTATTTCATGTGCTAGACTGATAGATAAGCCTCTTGGCACTGGTTGTGGGATTTGTTGTACGGGTTAAAAAGAAAAATAATCAATATGCACAGGAAACTTCATTTGAGTCTCTTTTGTGGAGCTCTGGGTACTTTATAACTGGAATTGTCTTTGGGTTGCTAGGTTCTCATATAGCTTAAACAAATGTATTTTTAGGCAAACAACCAGACTGTAAGATGGAGAAAGCAAAACGCAATAACAACTAACTAGGTTATGGTCCAATACCACTTTGATGTGTGGGGATCCCCCCACCCCAAGCCAAGGTTCTAAGTTCTATTTGCACTAAAAATAAAATATTTTTACGATACCTTCATACCTAATTTGTGCTCAAAATAATTATTATATTTAGATTTTTATTTGACTTTGTTTTATTTCATAGGTGTTAAAAATTTCAGAAAAAGTATGAAAAAGATGAAGAAAAATACTAAAAATGAAGAATTGCGTCAAGAACCCAACCATTAACTTCAGCTCATTTCACACTCTAGCCCAAAAGCAAGAAAGGGAAAAAAATAAAAATCAAATAAAACCCTAAAACACTAGCCAACCTTGTGACCTGCCTCTCACATGCTACCCCCTTCCCCCATTTGTTTCTCTCTCTTCTTTTGACACTGGAAACCTGAGAGAATAGCCCGTTCTTCAGCTTCCAACTTCATCACCACACTCGTGGCTTCAACACCATGAAACTCCATCATCATCAGCATCCATTTGTAGGAGTGCCATGCAGCACCATCATCTTCACCATACTCCTCACCACCACCAAATTCTCTCTCCAATACCATCTCCACCATCCACGATAGCACGAATCGAACGACGTCAATTGAGGAGGGGGTAAGTATAAATTGAAGAGGCAGCGATGAACTCAGGTATCTAGGCCTACTTTAGGGTTTTTAGTTTGTCATTTTAGTTTTAGTTCAAGTTTTAGATAGATTTAGGTTTAATTTTATTCTAATCTCTCCTCTGTGCTGTGATTTCAGATTTGATTTCTGGCGGTAATTTCCTGTCATTAGGCTATGAATCTTTTGTTTTCTAGTAAAAATTGACTGGGTTATTTTTTTTATTTCTTAATTTATGCCTTGATAAGTGGATTTGAATTTACTATTCGTGTTCTTCTGTTTTCCCCTGTTTTGCCTTGAGTTCGAGGCATATTTATGGTGATTTCGCCATTTTTGGGTCTTTGAAGCTTGTTTATAGCTGAGAAATTTGAATTCACCTTTCATGTTTAATTTACTTGTTGCTCTGTTATGTTGTGCTTGAAGTTCTGGGTGTTGAATCGCCTTTAATGGAGTTGGTAATTGCTGGATTAAGCTCATAACCGAGCTAGGATATTCACAGCTCTGATCCTTGCTCATCACGCTCTTCATTTTCCATTTCTGGTTAAGTTGGGTTTTTGTTTGCTTAGGATTAGCTTTGAGTCAGTTGTTGTTGTTCTAAAGCTAAAGTTGTGGCCTTTTGTTTTTTGGGTCAGGGGGTTTAATTTGGTGTTTTCTTGCTGAGTTTTGGATGCTACTAGGTTTTAGCTTAGGGAATGTTAGCTTAGAATTTATTCCTAGTAAGCTTGGATTCACCATTAAATCAGGTTGGATTCTACTAATTTGGGTTATTTTTATTTGAGACTTTTACTATGAATCTCTAATTCTCATTTATTTTTTTATTTTGCTCATGGTCTAGGCTTGTTATATTCCTACTGCTTCATTTGCTACTTCCTCTTCGGTAACCTTACAGATTGCTCAGTTAATTAGTTTTATTTTCCTTTCATTTCTCTTATAATGTGGTCAATTATACTTGGGTTTGCTATTTTATCTAATTTTAGGTTATTTAATCCGAGAAGATCATGTGAATAGTTAGTGATGATTCAGAATTAGTTCCATTTATAATCAATAGTTTTATTTGTTTATTTTTAGTTAGTTTTGAATGATGTTAGATTAGTTCTATAATTAGCGACCTTAATTTCATTTTCTTCCATGAGGAAACCTTCCAGCACTACAGTAAAAGATGTATGAAAGCGGCCTTTAAATTTACATTCAAAAATCTTGTACAAGTTTTTGGCACCGTTGTCGGGGACGACGGCATGAGATTAGGTCATATTTTCTTTTACTTAATATTTTCTTATTAGTTGCATATATTTCGTTTAATTTCTTCATTTTGTTTTTGTATTGACTTAGTTTAGTTTATTTCTTGAAAAAAATACAAAAAAAATTATAAAAAATTGAAAAATTAAAAAATTTTGAAAACCCATACAAATTGGAAAACTTAAAATTTTAAAAACAAATGACAATTTCCTACTTCCCTGCGTTTGAGCACTACTAAAAATTCTGATTATTCCACGGAAAACATCGATCGAAAAAGAGACTGTCTACCTAGGCCGACGGACATGCCGACAGAAAGACCAAAAAAAGCAAACAAGGGCGGCGGATGTTCCGACGGACATCTAATCCGTCGAAAATTCTGACAAAATAGGCACGATCCGTTGGAATTCCGACGGAATGCGCTGGTCAAATTTGACCAATCCTATGCGGATTTTTTTTAAAAAAAATTTAAATATTCCAACGGAATATTCCGTCGGAACACGAATGCGTTGGTCAAATTTGACCAGTCCTCCGCAGATTTTTTTTTATTTTTTTTTTAAAATATTCTGACGGAATATTCCGTCGGACACTTTTTAAAAACGCAATCCTGACTTCCTTAATTTCGGGCCTTTGAGATTTCGAAGAGAGAGAGAGAGAGAGCCGAGCGTCGACTACGCCAACCACCACCGCAACACCGCCGCATTCGCCAACTCCGGTCGCCGCCGCCAGTCGTCCTCACCTTTCGCCGCCATTTGTGGCCCTTTTCATCTTATAGTTTTAAGTGATGCTAGTGTAGTATTTAGTAGATTTTTTTACAGATTTGATAAATTTGAGCTAGAATTTAACAATTATGTGATAATTTGTGGTGGTTGTAGAAATTTTATTAAGTAATTTGTTGATTTTGGGTTTTGAATTTGGTTGTGTTGATGTGAATGTGAAAGTAATTATTAAGAATCATTAGTAATTGTTGGGTGTTGGAAAAATTGAATTGAAAGTTAGTTTTTTTAATTTATGGTGTGTAATTTTGAAATTGCAAGTATATAGAATTTATTATTAAAAATGGAAGTTTGATGTGGATAACTTGTAGATTTTATGATGGTTACAATTAGTAGTGAATATTTAGAAAAATAGTATATTATTATGTAATAAATGTCAGAATGTGAGATGTTGTGACGTATGATTTGGGTAGTATATATACTTTTTATTTAGTATGTTAGACCTACTTGTAATATATTAAGTACAAAATTTAGATAATATTTGTAATTAGTAGATTATTTCATATGTAATACCCAAAATTTAATAAATTAAATGAAAGCATGTTTTGGATAATATTTGTAAGTTGGATAATAAATTTGTATTATTTCGTAAATATTTAAATATTATTTATTGCTATGTAGATTAAATAATAGCATATTATCACCTAAATATTTGAAGTTTTAATTCGTGTAGATGATTAATATGAAGGATATGGGTCATAAGAGAAAACGTATTACGAAAGGAAAAAAATTACGTTAGTGATGCTATGAGTGTCGTTATTGTCAGTGTGATTGTCACAAGTTTGGACTGCAATTTTAGACATTCGAGCAGGTTTACATTCTGACCTAATTGTCATAATGTCTTATTTTTGTGCAAGCATATGGAACACAGGGCATGACAAAGTAGTAGAATAATATGTAAATCATTGATTTAACTATGTATGAAGAAAAAATGTAATCATTATGTCTATTATTATTACAAATAACGAATTAATGTACACATTTGTAATGGTCTACAATGGATAATATGGATGGACCATCTCATCGGAGGTGGATGTATAAAAGATTTTTACCAGGTAAACAAGGGTATAGACAAGAATTTTTAGACAGAGTTGAATTGTTTGATCAATTTGCAAGAAGCCAAGTGGAGTTCATAAATAATGAACATAATAGATGTCCTTGTGCCAAATGCCAGAACAGAGCTTATAGAGAACCTGATGATGTGAGATTACATTTGTACCAAAGCGATTTTGTTAAAGGCTATTGGTACTAGACATGTCATGGGCAAGTAGAACCTACTTCCTATGACAATGTCGGAAGTAGCAACGCACAAAACTTGTATGAGCACATGGTTTCAAGTCCTATACATGTTGATAACGCCGAACCATTTGTGGATCGTGTTGAAGCAATGGTGAATGATGTAATGATTACTAATGAAGTTAGTGTCAATGAGCAACCAAATGCAAAAGCTCAAGCATTCTATAATATGCTTCAAGCTGCGCAAAGACTTTTTATGGGATAGGTGTAGTAACCCAAACTGAATTGTCAAATGTCGTCAGATTCATGAGTATCAAATCTAATTATAATGCCCCAAAATTATCTGAATGAGGTGATGCAATTAATGCATGAGAGTTGTCCAACAGACAATCGTGTCTCCATAAATTACTTAGAGTTGAAAAAGAAGGTTCGAAGTTTGGGTTTAGATGTGCAAACCATTGTTTGTTGTCGCAATGGTTGTATGTTGTACTTTAAGGAGGATTCAGCACTTGAAAAATGTAAGTATCGTGATTCACCGAGATGGAAGCCAAAGAAGTCAGGAGATAGTGGGAAACTGTAACGCCCCCAAAATACTAACGACATGATTACTGATAATTGCAGTGAAAGACTCAGTAAACGAAGGCGCTACCGCCGTCCTGATAAGGACAAGGCTCACTGAAACCATTTAATCTCGCAACTCGTGCTTACAATCACGAAATCTAGTAAACTGAAACACTTCAAGCCCGAAGTTCATAATAGTTTAACCATACCATGTACTAACTCACATTCCATACCACACAAGTACTTGACCCTAAGGTCGGTTCCAATATTCATGCTATGCTGAATCCATTGTGAGCGTCTGATGACCTTCAAAAAGGCTTGCTAAAAGGAGGAATATGTGATACTTCATCACCTAAAATGGAAAACATGAAAACAATTCGAAAACATGAGCAAAAACTCAGTACATACATTCCTGTATTTGTAAAATGACCATAGAAACACTGGTGATGGGTACCCGACTTTGCAATTCATTTAGTTGGCAATAAAAATAAAAATGAAAGTAATATGAAATTGAATTGCTCATTATTATTTGGATGTGAACCCCTTTGCACTGATATGATCTATACATAGGTGTACACCTGCCAATCCGATCAAGAGTTGGCCTGAAGCCGCGCGGGTAAATGATGGGCTGACGCCCTATAGATGATAACTGACGAGGTCACAAGTTAAATGGCAAATCACTGTATAAACTAATTCATTGATAAACTCATTAAGAGTTGTAACTTGATAAACATGATCTGCTTTCTGAAGATACAGGCAATGGACGTACCTTGAGTCTTTAAAACAAAATGTTATCTAACTTGATACAGGTCAGCTATTTCATAAACGTCATCTGACTTGAGACATATGCATAATGGAGAACGATAACTAGGCCTCAACTCTGTTTCATAAATGTCATTGAAAGTATGTGTAGTTAGTAAATGATCCTTACTCGCACAATTGAGTAAGTAAAAGTATGCGTAACAGAAATTGAGTAATTAAATGGTATACATAACTCGTGTATTTCAATATAACTTCAAAACTGAATTGATGAAAGTAAAAATAGTCCACAATGAGATAAATGGTATTACAAAGGAAAAGGCCTTGATGGCAACAACCGGGAGAATGGTTACGGCCTTTTCTGAAATAAGTTGCTGATACAAGTTTAAGGCTCGCTGATGTATAGTTTGGTTCAAGATAACAGCGAGTACACTAGACTGGATTGATAAATACATTTGATACAATCTGAATTGAGTAAGTAATAGAGGTTTGAGGCCAAGAGAGGTATATCTTGGTTTAATGGCACAAACTGCAATAATTTGGTCTGATAAGTCACAACATCCCACCTCTCATATTTCACGAGATCTTACAGGAAATTTGGAAATAATATGAACAGTCTACAATAAAAGTTTCAGAATTTTCCTCCAAGTATACACTGCACAGAAATTGTAATAACAACCTGATTTACACCCAAGCAGGTCAGTTCACTTCAAAAATTCATAACTTTCATTCAGGACCTCAAATGGAGACCTAAAACCCCAATATGAAAATATTAAGAAGTTCCCAAAAACTTTCATTTATAACTCAAAACATGATTCCTACAATAGGATTCCTAAAATGGGACTAAAACACACGTGTATCAGTTTTGATCTCATTCTGCGCAGTTTTGTAAAACGACCATAACTTTTTACACAGACCTCGGATTAAGGAGATTCAAGAGGCATTTTAAATATAACACACTGAACTATCTACCCACCAAAAATAATAATTTTTGGCTGGACCATTCATTACCAGTTTAATCCCAAAGTCAGCCCTAATTTCCTGAAATTTCAGCTCTTCACTGATTTAACTTCCTCTTTCTTTTTCTCATAAAACTCACTTGAAATCATTGTAAATCACCACAATCAGATACAAAATATCATTTAAGGCCTCATATATATATCCAAACTCTAAACAACTTCATTAATACATAATTACTAAATTTGTATCCAAAACAGGGCAGATTTCTTTACAATTCCATAACTCACTGATTACAACTCCAAACTTCATGAACTTTTTCCAGAAAATCCCAAATAATATATAGAACCTACAGTAAAAATTTCAGAATTTTTGGACAATCCTGTGATTTTCAGAATTTCGACAGTGGCATAAAAACGAATGCAAAATCATGAAAATCATCCTCTTGATCAAATACCCATAACTCCAAACATCTCCAAAATCAATAAAAATTGCACAATAACTATCAATTTGATCATCCAAACATAACCCATAAAGAAAACAACCATAAAACTCAAGATAAAACAAGTTAGGGTTTTGAGATATACCTCACTTTAGGCTTGAATTAATGAGATGAGGATGCTGTTTTGAGTGAAATAAATGGTTGGGCATGATAGCTAGAAGCAAGGGGAAGTCGGGGTAACCGAGAAGTGGCCGGAAACCACCCAAAGTGGCGGCACAAGGGGCAGCAGCTGCTGCCCCTGTTTCTGCTATGAGGAGAGAGAAAAAAATGGGGATGGGTTTGTGATAACTTTGCTAAATTTTGTATTTATAAAGTGCCACTTAATAGCTAAATGTGACTGAAAATTATCCACCCAAAAATTAGCTTTTTACTAATTAAAATTAGGTGCTAAAATGAGTAATTAGTGAAATAACAAAAGTTAGTAAGGTTTTGGGCTTTTGTTTTGGGCCCAAAAAGCTAAATTTGGGTTTGAAAAATTATTTGGAGTATTGAACAAAAATAAAAATTGGTATTGCTTGGAAATAAATTTTAGCGAAGATAAGAAAATAATTAATCACTAATTTATACTCATCGAGGCCTAATATCGATTCACCTGATATTTAATCAATCAATGAAGCTTGAGTTGCAAAGTGGTACCCAAAATGAAATATCTCCCAACCGAGAAGATTAAATACGATGAATGAAGGTGAAAAATTGAAATAACATGATGGAACTCGTTAAATAAATAAATTGAGCGTAATTGAATTTAATGAATATGATTTGGTTAAACAAATAACCATGAGTGATTAAGTCAATAAACATGGTAAAGTCAATGAATAAACATGATTAATGAAATAAATAAAGATGATTTAAATAAATAAATATGAGTTAGGGTTAGGTTATTACAAAAACGAAAACCATATGTGAAAATGTTCTACTTCCCGTTGACACCTAGGTTACAACACCTTTACACCTGAAGAAGCACAGCTGAGCACATGAGGTGGAATTATAACAATAGGCGTGAGGATGGTGTTTTCTGTCACCCTTCAGATGGGGAAGCTCAAAAACATTTTGATCGCAAACACTCAGATTTCACTTCTGAGCCTCGCAATGTGAGACTTGGTTTGTATAGGGATGGCTTTACCCCATTTTCACAATCTACATGACCTTATTCAATTTGGCCTGTCGTTTTGACACCTTACAACCTTCCTCCTAATATGTGCATGACGACGCCATTTATGTTCTTAACTTGCATTAAACCTGGGCCAACAAATCTGAAGAACAAAATAGATGTGCACTTGCAACCTTTGATTGATGAGTTGAAAAGTATATGGGATGGTGTTCAAACTTATGACATTTCAATGAGGCAGAACTTCGATATGAGAGTTGCATTAATGTGGATAGTAAATGACTTTCCAACCCTTGGAATGTTATCTGGATGGAGCACTGATGGTGTTTTGAGTTGCCCTATTTGTATAGAGAAGTTGAAAGTAACACATTTGAAACATGATGGCAAACCATCCTGGTTTGACTGTCACCATCGATTCCTGCCCAGACATCATGCATTCTGAAGAAACGGAACTGCATTTCGTAGGGGAAAAGTTGTGAACGATGGTCCTCTATCCAGGAAAAATGGGGAGGAACTATACAATGAGGTTCAGAATTTTCCTAAAGTAACCACTGATGGAGATTTCATAATCCCGGGTTTTAAGAAAAATCTTCATAATTGGACCAAGCAAAGCATCTTTTGGGAGTTACCTTATTAGAGAGACCAACTACTACATCACAACTTGGACGTAATGCATATAGAGAACAACTTTTGTGATAATATCATCAGGACTGTCATGGATGTGCCTGGTAAAGCAAAAGATGATGTTAAGGCAAGGCTAGATATGGCAGAGATGTGTGATCGGAGTGAGCTGACCCTAAGACATGGTGTTAATGGCTGAACACTAAAACCCAAGGCTTCCTATGTTGTTTCTTTGGAAAAACGAAAGGGGGTGTGTGAGTGGGCGCAGCAACTAACGATGCCTGATGCTTATTGCTCTAACGTTGCAAACTGCATAGATATGAGGTCTGCAAAGTTTCAAAGCATGAAGAACCATGATTGTCATGTGTTTTTGCAGACGCTTATGCCAATAGCATTTTGTGCCCTTTCAGATGATGTATTAGAACCACCCATTAAGTTAAGTGAATTTTTCAAAAATCTTTGCTCAACAATGCTAAGGGTCGATAAGCTACAAGAAATGCAATGCAATATAAGTATCATACTTTGTAAATTAGAGAGAGTTTTCCCACCAGGATTCTTGAATGTCATGGAGCACTTACCTATACATTTGGTAGAAGAAGCATACCTAGGGGGTCCAGTGCAATATCAATGGATGTATCCATTTGAAAGGTAAATATGTATCCAAATGTCATGAAGCACTAAATGTACCAATAGTGTTATGCTGAAGTACTTATATAAGTTGTTCTAATTTAGGTACTTTGGTTGGCCGAAGAACAAGATAAAAAACAAAACACATCCTGAAGCATCAATGGCATAAGCATACTTCGTATCTAAGATATCGTAGTTTTCTTCGTATTACTTTGGCGTTGATGTGCCTTCAATACGCACAAGGCATCGACGTAATCAGGATGACAATGACGAACCACAAATGCAACCTACTTTATTAGTTTTTAAAATCCAAGGTGCTCCAGTGAGAAGTCGTACACAAAGGTACTTAACTGATGAAGAGTTGCATGCTGCACACCTTCACATTTTGTTGAATTATAACGAAGTTTAACCTTATATTGACTAAGTTCAACCTGCACCTTTTATTGTATTGTAATGAAGTTCAAGGTAAACGTAGTGCTGATGAATATCATTCTCATAGTTTATTTAAACAACAAAAATTACATGAAAATTCCACTTCAACGAGCGTGGAGATAGATGCCATGATTGAGGCTGAATTTATTTGATGGTTTAAAAAAGCAGTAAAAGCATAAACTTGTCTCTTGTATTATATATTCAATTACTTCATAACATCTTATACAATATGCTTTCCATGTTGATTGAATTTTTTTAAATTAATGTAGGTTGAAATTGTACAAATCTTCAATGACGAATGCCAAATACACATATACTACTTGGCTCAATTGCCTTTAAGGAAAATAACATCTTGGTCTGCATTCAGAGTCAATGGATTTTTATTTCACACACAGAAAAGGTGTAAAGGGAAAAAAACTTTCAACTGTGGCGTTTGCGTTAAAGGAAGCAGGGAAGGTGGATTTGAGGATGATTATTACAGAATCCTCCAAGAAGTTATTCGCGTTGAATATCTTGGAGAGCTGCTTAAACAATGTATGCTGTTCAAATGTGATTGGTTTGATAACATCCCTCGAGGAGCACGTTGTCCTAAACTGTGTCCCTTTATAGAGGTGAATGGCACTCGAAGATGTAGAAAATATGATCCATTCATATTTGCTAGTTCTGCAACCCAAATTGTGTACATGAAATACCCGAATGGAATGAGAGATAAACCTAACTGGTGGGTTGTCGTACCAAACAAACCTAGACATAAAGTGAATAATGAATTCACTTTACCAGTTGCATTTCAAGAGGAATATGTGTCTCATGTGACACCGGTGAATGACACAATTCCTGCAACTTTGTTGAATGAAGAGAGAGGCGTTGAAGTTGTTAATGAAGAAGGTGCAAATGAGGGAAGTGCGGAGGCAAAGTGGGATGAAGATTATGAATATATTGAAGACGAAGTTGATGTCCACCATGAAGATTCTGATGAGGACAATGAAATTGAGGATGATGACTAGACTAACTCCTAATTGTACATTAAATCAATTTAATTATTTGCATATTGTCTGCATGTGGACTTTATCATTGCATGCATGTAGACTTTGTTATTCTATGAATCTAGACTTTGTTGACTGATGATACACGTGTCATTGTATGATTTGGTGAAGTTGTTTAATTGTTGTATCTTATGTTATTTGATCACTACAGTTTGTATGTTTGTCCTAAAAATGTCAGGTATGCAACGTGGACGTGGTAGAACTTGGGAAAGAGGTCATAACAACCAAAGCGGCCAAGTAGAGGAAGAATTTCAGGGATGACAAAACTACCAAGACGTCCCTTACAATGGTTTTCTTGATCCCAACAGCATCCAAAACATGCAATTCACTCAAAACATACCTCAAACTTCTACGTTCCCCCATGTTGACCTTTCCTTCTTCCAGTGATAAAGACCCCCTAACACTTAGACTCAAGGAGGATTTATAGCCAACCAATTTGGCTCCTACATCACTATACCACCTGTCATTCCGCAACACAATGAAGAAAGGAGTCGGGATCATAAAGAAGATGCTTCAAACCATGGGAGCATGTCTAATAAGGTGTTTATCAGGCCAGATGGTAAAGAGTAAGTGATTATACATTTCTAATTTTGTATATTCAGAACCCATAGATATATATAAATATGTTTGTTATGAACACAAATTTCTAACTGTGTTTCTTATTTGCAAGCTTCTTTCCCTATGATATGGTGTTTGAAATAACAAAGATATTTGTGAGCAAATTTCCCGAGTCATGGCCATCATGGGGTAAAGTTCCTGAATCACAACAGGATTTGTGGTTTCGCAAGTTCAAGGTAAGATAAATTAATAAGTTCACTACACGTGTAAATATATTCTTGACTGAAACATTATTTATGTTCTACTGACTTCTTTTTTACAGAAGAATTTCTATTGGGCTCCAGAGCATGACTCCCATATTAGGAGGAACTTTGAGGAGAAGAGGGCTAGTAGATTGAAAGACACATTTGGGGAGCTAAGAAAAAAGAACAAGCAGCCGTTGTGGTTGTCTGACAGCACTTGGAAGTCACTTCAAGGGTATTGGGCTTCCGAAAAATTTAAAAAGATGAGTACACAAGCAAAGAAGAACTGAAACAGTGATCAGGATGGCTTAGGTCCTTCTTTGCATACATATGGTTCGATCCCATTTAGTGACAAAAAGAGACGTTTGGTAAGTGGTTCATTCATTTCTTGCATCCTGTACTTTCTATATGTTTTGCAATGTAGGAAGAACTCTCACCTATTTCAACTGATTTGCATACTGTATAGGCTAAGAAGCTTCAAAGGGAGCCGACTGCAACAGAACTATTTAAAGACACTCATCAACATGAGCAGGACAACACATGAGTTGATAAGAAATATGAGAACACATATGTAAGTAACCTCTACTTTTACGTGTTTAAAATATTCTTACTTGCGCGATTTTGATGCTAGATCTGCAAGGCATAATATTTTTAATCTTATTTTGTAGACGGAGTATCAACAGAAATGGAAACAAATAAGGAATTCCCAATCTTCCACAGATCCTAGCTTCGATCCATCTGAAATTCCATCTGAGACTGAGCTGTAGGTGCAAGGCAACTTAAACAAAAAGGGGCGTGTGTATGGACTAGGTTCAGAAAGGGTGAAACTGAAGCACCTGTTCAAGTCCACAGCAACATACAGGGCAGTCAGGAGCCAGATGTGTGAGAGCCGGTCACCCAATTGAACAATGAGTTAAGTACATTGGCGAAGATAAATCGCCAAGCAGAAGAGAGGAACTGTCATTTAGAAGAGAAAGTTATGATGTTGAGTGAACAACTTAGTGGGGTGCAAAATACACTAAGTGATAAACACAAAAAAATATAAAAGAGACTATTTTTAGCCTAATTTCTAACAAACCGGTAAATAAATGGCAAAATAGAATAGAAATAAATATGGAAATTTTAATCACGCTAAAATCAAAATATTACTGATCTAAAATTACCAAGACACTCCTAAAAAACTACTCTGTTTGGGGGGGGAAGTGAATGAAATTAGTATTAAAAACTACAAATTTAAGAATTAAAATTCACAAGCTAACGAAATTAACTAAAAAGTAACAAATAATTATTAAAGATACCAAATTTATGAAAAACATTTAGCATAATCTATATCCACTATGCACATTAATATTTATTATCAACACATAAATCGATTTATCCATGAGTTAGACTGTAGAAGACACCCAGCAGCGGATCATCCTCGTTTTTTCTTACATTATAGTGTATTTAAGTCCAGCTTTAATCTAAACCCTATTAGTTTTGATAACCCTAGCACCAGCGCAAGAATTTCATCAAATTAGAGCATTAAGTATTAGAAAAACGTCATTTAATGCCTTGTAACCAATTTACTAGTAAATTGATTTAACAAAGATCTATCATAATTACCTAATTAAAAGGGATTGGTTTGAGTCATCCATGACATTCAGAGTGATACTTGTGCCTAAAAGACTATAGTTTTTACGTACTAAAGCCTTTTAAACTATCATATGAATTCGTTTTAAACTAATTAACATGCATTCTAATTAATCTAACACGAATATCATAAACAATAAATACAAATCATCCAAAGAATTCATCTTTAACACAATAAAATAAAAAAAATAGCAAAGGAATAATGTTACTTGGCTTGATAATCAACGTGATGATGATGATGATCGATGATGATGGAGAGTTTTTTTGAGGATGATGCTGCTGATATGTGTCATGGGTGAGGGGGTTAGGCTTTTTTTGGGGGGGCTTGGAGATCAAGGTGATGATGGAGATGATTTACGAGATATGTATTGAATGAGTGGGAAGGCCGATTATGTTGATGAGGTTAGCAAGATTTTGGGGTGGGGTTGTGTAGCAATGCTGTGATGTTATTTTTGGTTGACGAAGGTGAGAGGTTATGCGTGAGTATGTGGCTAGGCGTGAAGATAGGAGGTGGTGAAGCTGATGATCAAGGGTTATGCTGTGATATGGGATGAATGATGATGGGGCTTATGTGTTTTGGTGATGAAGTAGTCGTGCCCCCTGGTGATGTTGGGTTGATTTCCTTTTATCATCTGCTTCAAAGGATGACGGCGTGGACTTGGAGAGTTGCAAAGCAATTAGGATATCGAGTGTTGGGGGTCACTCCAAAATTCTTGGCCACTTTGACTAACTCTCTAGCTTCATGGTGGTACACCAATTCTTTAGCCTTCTTTTAGCTTAATTTCTCCATTTGTTGTGTTTGGATTTAAACCTTTATTTCCTAAATAACATGAAAACGGCGAATATTAGGAAACTAAATAACATACAATAAATTAATAAAACGTAAAAAATATGCATAAAATGAGACTTAACACATGAGAATTGATTTAAAAGATTCAGTCATTAAATTAGCTCACATTTAGTAAGTTTAGTAAGATTTCAAGAGTGAATTTTGTAACAAGCAAACTTGATTCCTTTCATTCATCAATCTATGTTACAAAGTTAAAAGCAAAAGACTTTATTAAATAAGTCCAAGCTTCCACAGCAAACCAGAAGGGTTCCTCTATGCTTAAGAAACCTCTAATAAAGCTTAAATAAAGCTACTTATAAACTGAAGTTTAGCTAAACTAATGACATCATTGAATCTACCAAATACAAGCTACAAATACATCAAACACATACTCAAATGTAATTAAACATACTTAAAAGTCAACCTAAACAACAAAATCAAAAAGTACTATTGTTGCATGCACTTTACTATAAGACATTCAAGTGCAAACTAGTAATCTCTTTCTTAGATTACTAGTAACTCATCTTCGAAAGATGACTTTCTTCACATGGCTACATTTTTGAGTGGTTTTACGACTCTCACATCTAATTGGATGTGATTTGAAATAGCAAAGTAAAAAGAACAAGTGCAATCACTAACTGGGAAGATTAGAGCCTACAGGCCTTATTAGTGACTAGTTTTGTGCTAATCTAATCACTAATCAAAATGAAATTTATACCTTATTTCTTTGCATGGGAGGGCTCACTAAGATGGTTAGTAATGCCTCAAACAAAAAAAGATTAGTTCTAAATCTAGTTTTGGTAGTTGATTAAACTCATTCTTTTAAATCAGGCTGAATCAGACTAAGTTGCTCATCTTACCATTATGGCATGTTAGATCAAAAATGGATAAGATTAACCAAATTTTAATTTGAGTAGTAAAAGTAGACATCTCGCTGATTCCATCAAATTAACATTCATGCATAAAATTTGTCAGATCACTAAGAAACAAGCTATCCAAATCAATGCACCAAATTGGAACAAACCTGTATACATGAGTTGTGCTAACCACAAGACCTTCAAGATAGTGTTTAGCATTGATTTCTTTGTATGATATAACACCTTAGGATTTTAAAATAACACCGCAAACAAGAAATGTAGTCCCAATTTGAGATAGGTGCACCAACCTAATCTTCAAAATTAGATAAGATAGAACCAATTATGCCTAGGTTGATTTGTATTAACTAGTTCACCTTTAAGAACTGAATTTAGCCTTGATTTATTTGTATCAAATGATGCCCTTAAACATTAAATAACAACCCAAAAAAAAACATTCACCTAAAAGCAATTTTAGGTGGTGGCCCAACTCATTTCACAAAATTGGGTAGAATTGGACCAAACCTACACATCAAGTTGTCTTGATCTATACAAATCATTTCCAATGCATCTAGCTAAAATTAAATTATGTATCCGTAACATATACATATTAAGATTTCCCATAAATACTCTTGTTCCCAAACCGACAAAACTCTGTCAACTTAGCCAAAAATTGAGCATGACTTTAATCCATCACTTAATCTTGCTAAATGAACTTTGAGCCAAAATGATCACAAAGTTTGATCCAAGTAAGATTATGATTCTTCAAGCAAAACAATATATTGTTAAGCTTAATCTTGAGATAGACTAATCAAACAAGCAAAGCAAGCACGTGAAGAAAGACATAAAAAATGCATGATGCCATGCAATGTATCACATAATACTCTTGTGGGAGATAACCTCCCAACATATCAAATAAATTGAATAACATTATTTGATCGTTGCTGTGTTAGGAGTGAATCTGTATAGGACTATTGGGATTTTTGTTTATTCAGATAAGATGTTATTGAAATATTACATCATTGAAATATGATGGTGAGTGGAAATATTGCTTAAGATATGACAATCTCAAAATCAAAATGTCAAAAAAAGGAATTAACTACGGTGATATGTTTAATGATAACAGTGAATTTTACACAGTTCCTTACCGCCAATTGTATAGGAATTATTGGTTAGGTTGCAAATGTTGGAAGTTGGTTATTGCAGAAATCATTAATGTTTTAGTTTTGACTGTATTAGTCATTGGGTTATGTGAAAATTTAATTAAAAAGTGATGTAATCATTAGTGTCTTGATTTTGGCCATACAGGTTCTTATGTTATGAAAAAATTTAAAAGATATCTTTACATTAATATTGGAGTGAGTCACTAGGTTATCTTATAAAGAATTTGGGTGATTAAGAGGGAATAGTTCTCAACCCTCTCCCTAGTTATTAGATTTCATTATATATATAAAGAAATAATATAACTCAATGTACAATTAGGAAAGTATCTGTAATGGAAATCTTATAAAATAAGGAAAAATATAAATATTACATGCCAATCAATATATACCATAAAAATCATAAATACGACAACATTGCCAACACTATTTCTGACACAAATCCTTGGTAAATGTATCTACCAATTGTTGAGTAATGGGAGAAAGACAAGTGCGTATTTCACCAGATAATATGCACTTGTTAATGAAGTGACAATCAACCTCACTGTGTTTAGTGTGCTCATGTACAAATGAGATTGGCTGTAGTTTGTAATGTTGCTTGATTGCCACAATGCAAACTCGCTTGGCCAACCAACACTTTCGAAAATGTTAGTAAGTTATAGAGTCAGACCACCTCATTAGTAACATTGGCCATTGAACAGTTTTCAGCTTCATCTGAAGAATGTGACACCATAGTTTGTTTCTTAGTTTACCCGATATGGATAAGTTATCTAATTTCTCTAAGTGGCTAGTAACTTGTCGTCCACTCATAGGGAAACTTGGCCAATTAGAATAGCAATACACTTGAAGATCAAGATTGTTAGTAGCGGAATATAAACAACAAAGGTGAGACTAAGTCATGTAATTGCAAGATAAATGAGGTATTCGAATAATCGTTAACTTTGTGATAGGATGACAATAGGATCTTCTGAATCTGTAGAGAGTTTATGTTGTTGCTCCATAGAAAACTACTTGGATTTGCTCTAAGCATGCCTATTGTAGTGAGTATACCACATCAAGAGTATACTTATGTTAACACAAGAATAATACATCTTGGATGCCGCAATTTCAATACCCATGAAGTATTTCATAGGACCAAGGTCTTTTAGCTAAAAACACTTATGCAAGTAATCCTTGAAAAGTTCATAAAAAAGAGAGCTATTCCGAGTAAACACAAAACATATATAAAAACTGCAGGTAAATAGCACCTTTCTCATAGGTAAACAACAAATAATAAAGCAGTTACTGTTGAAACCAAAATCTTATAGAGTAACAGTTAATTTAAAAACCACTCACGATGAGCTTATAATGTAGTCCATATAATGATTTATTCAGCTTATAAATAAGAATAGGTTGGGATATATGAAACCCTAGTGGAGGCCTCATATATTTCTCACAATTACCATGAGGGAAAGCATTATTGACATCCATCTTATGTAATTTCCAACCCTTCAACGTGGATTTTATTCAAAAGAACTAATTAGGCTTTACACCATTAAACTGGCTCACCTACTTTGTATTTTGTCATGTACACCCACTTGGGCAAAAGTTTTCTTACTCTATGGAAAGGGCTTTAGGTCCTAGGTATGGCTGTCTTCTACGGTCCTAATTTCTTAAGCCATGGCTTCATGTCATTTTGAATCGTGCATTGCTTGACTATAATTTTTAGACTCATAGTGGGATGTAATAGAAGATAGAAAAGCTTGATGAGTGGTAGAATAAATTATCATAAGAAATAAACTAACACAAGGGATATGTGATACATGAAGAAGTCTCTAAATATAAGGATGAGGATGGGTCTATAGAGCACACAACATGAAACACATAATCTTGCAGACTAGTTGATAGCCTTCCTTCCTATTGAGGACATATAGCTAAGGTCATTGGATAAGAATTACTAGTCGTGCTATTGTTTATGGCATTTTGGGCCTTCAATTTGCTATCCCTTAGCTCACTATTGTCTGCTACATTCTATACCTTCAATTTATTGATCTTCCCTTGTCTAGTGACTACTTTTGGCAGCTTTCTTCATTATCAATGCGAGCTAGTCATTCAACCTTGTTTTATGATTCCTAATCTGAGAAAGGAGCAGATTGCGAGCTACTATGAGGAATTGCAATGGGTTAATCATGTTAGGAAGGTTATTTAGAGGGATTTGGGCAAACAAACATTGATCAATTAATGCATGGGCAAATAAAGATTCAACCCCCAAGCCTAATTTCAATGTTTGTTGGTTAAGCTGATCATAAGTAAACACCATCAAACACCTAGAAGGTTAGGCCTCACAAAATTAGCCCTTAAAATCACAACTCTAAATGAATTAGAAACGGTTAAATCTTTTCATTCAAGACCACAACTCAAAGAGAGGTCTGATTTTCTTTTTATGAACCTCAACTCTAGTATAGAGAGGGTTTTTTTATGTTGATTAAATGTAAAACCACAGCCCTTAAAAGAACAAGCGAGGGTCAACAATAAAGAAAATTAGATACAAAACCACAACCCTTAGAAAATGGACAAGGGTAGGTTAACCATAAAAGTCATAATGCAAATGCAAATGAGATACAAATGCAAATGCAATAGGAAAGAATGCGAAGACAGAACTTGAAAAGAACTTATATGACTTAATCTAAAGCAAAGGCACTAACTAAGCCTAAGAACCCACCAATAATTAGATTAAAGGCTAAACCACCCTCTAACTGCATAAAGGATTCACTCTACCTCACAACGAAGAACTGTTGGATAAAGAGAAAGAGTTTTTTAAGACAGAAACAAAGCTCTTAGCTTCATTTTTCTTCAAAAACTTAAAAGTTTACTAGAATTCTCAATATTCTTCATAAAAGAGAAGGGAAAGGGGGTATTTGTAGCCTTTGGGAAGGCTGGTTCCCTTCTTGTAGGGTCAATATGGAACAAAAGTAGAAGATATTACAAGCTTATACATTTAGCATTTACATAGAATACAAACCAAAATGTAAATTAGCTAATAAAAGATTAAGGAAGCTAATCCTATTTTTTAAACATGGTAATCAACCTTGGAATCAAAAGAGTCACAAGGTTTGGGCTTCTTAAGATTAAGGAAGCAAGTAAGCAAGGAGGTGACCATGGTGCATGTTTGAGTTGCTTTTATGCTAGCTTAGCTGTTTTCTTCCCCAAACCATGAGTTATTCACATGGATTTGCTCTTGGGCATTTCCATGCATATCTCATCAGGTTGGATGTGATTTTGGAGCAACACAAAAGGAGAAGTAGTCATAGACACTAAATAGGAAGATTAGACCCTAATTGATCTTATTAGTCACTAATCTTGAGCAAAGAAGTTCTCCATCTCAAACTACATTTAGACCTAAATTTTTTCATAAAAACAAACATTAAGATGTCAAAAGATACCCGAAACAAGAAAAATGCCCATAAAATAGGTTTTGGTAAGAGAACCAGCTCAGTTTTGAAAGTTGGGTAAAATGGCACCAATCCTGCACATATCCACTTGTGCTAATTGAATCACATTAAAGAATCTGATTTAGCCCCAATTGTTTTGCATCGAAGGATACCCTATGATGTTGAAAAACACCCAAAACAAAAGTATTGTCTTTAAATAAGGTTTTGGTGGGTGACCAACCTAATCTCCAAAACCGAGAAGATTAGAGCCAATTTTGTATAAGCTGACTTTGGCTAAATGAATCACCTTTAAGGACTATTTAGCCTCGATTTTATTTCATAATATGATACCTTAGGATTTTGAGTAACACTCACAGAAAAACTGTTGACCCTAAATTAGGCTTTGATAGGTGAATCAACTCAATCTCCAAAATCGAGTAGAATTAGATCAAAATGGCACATCAATATGTATTGATATGGTTAAACCACTTCTACTGAATTTAGCAGAAAATAATGTACATATCCATAAGGTAGACATATTAAGCTTTCATATGCATACTCTTTGATCCAAAATGGAGCTCTCTAACTCAATGAAATGAGTTAAGCAAAACCTGTAAGATTCTGGCAGTGTATACAAAATTGGGCTCAACTTTAATCTATGACTTGAGCTTGGTAAATGAACATGGAACCAAAATAATTACAAGGTTTGTGCCACTTAAGGTCTCAAATCTTTGATCAAAATATGTTTTTACCAAGTTCAATCCCAAGATAGATCATGCAAACAAGGAAGCAAGCAAGTGAAGAAAGATGTCACACGAGCCCTTTGCTTGGCTGTGTTGCTATTGCCATATCTAACCCTTGATACCATGCATCAAAAGAACTTAGGTCGATTTCATGATTTTGTTGGCCTTACCCATGACAGTATCAAAAAGAAAATGTTCGCATAGAAGATTACATCCTAGGACACTAAGATTTGTTCCTTTTAAGATCATCAAGAGGATACCTAACAACATACACTTTTTGGATTCAGCATAAACTTTATTCTTAATTCTATCGTGAGCATATGCATAATCCAAATGACTTAACACCCCAAATAATATCTCATAAAGAGTCCTGAAGTTGAGGAATTTAATAGGCTACACTTAATACCCATTCACGCTAAACTTTAATAGCTAGGAAGGCTTGGAACTTAAGTTCTTTAATCACATTCGACAAGTCAATTTTTTGTTCTAAGCAACCATTCTATTAAGGAGTATCAACACAAGATACAACAACAACAATAACAATACTTCCCAGTGTGGGTCCTGCTTTCGCGGGGTCTGAGGAGATCCAGCTGTAGGCAACCTTACCCCTACCGGTATTCCTACCCGTAGAGAGGTTGATTCCAAGAGTATCAACACAAGATAGTTAACGCATAATTCCATTTTTAGCGAATTAATTTTGCAACTTTCCTTCAGTAACTTCAGTTTTGTTATCACAACAAACCTATTTAAGCACCAGCCCAAACTATTTTTTCACTATATAGTAAAAATTCACAAGTTTTTACAACTTTTCCTTTTATTTCTAATAATAAAACCCAAACAGTTCTACTATAATCATCCACAACATATAAAAATTAATGACAACCAAGCAAAGAAGTATGATAGCATCCCCAAAAATCATAATGAATCAACTCAAAAGGTCACAAAGGCTTCAAAATTACTTAAAGGAAAGTTATTCTAAGTTCGCTCATCTCTGTTTCGATATCCAACCTAGTATTTCCAAGAAAGAAATATGGTGGTAACAACCCAATCTAGGTCCCGCTACCACGTAGGATAAGAACTAGTAATAAAGAAATGAAATTAGAAAATCGGGTTGTTAGACCTTTCAATTTTCAAAGCACATAAATTCAAGCAGTATTAACAGTTAATAGTGGTCAACTACCTTCCATTTGATGCATATTCTCATCTTTATCTATGAGAACTTACCAAACAAACCAAACCAAACGAAACTACCACCACTATGGGCCCCTCTTTTGCCAGGCCTAGGGCTGTGAAAACTTACTAGATTATTTTAAGTTTTCAGAGCACTAGCTAGGGTACTAGCGAGTGTTAACAATTTTATTTTTTTTTTGGGCGAGGGAGGACAGGAGGGGGGAGGGCAATATTACCTTCCTTTTAACACAAACAATTTTTCACATTTGTGACTGTTAAATACACATTTAATGATTCAATTCTGTATCTAATTATTTTTGAACTATAATTGGTGTTATTTAATTAAAAAGTCATCTATGGTTGTTATAAAGAATGGCGTCAATACTTTAATCCTTATTAATATATTTAATTAATTTTTTATTAAAAATATTGAGTATTATAAATTAATTATGTTATTAGTTTTTTTTTATCAAAATTAAATAACTTTCGTAACATTCAAATTATAATAAAAAGCTATAGTGTTAAAATTATACTAGAAACATTTGTTAATTTAATTACAATATATTTTAGACATTGGCAATATTTACTTGATAGTTTCTCATAATTTGCATTTTTTAATGGCTATTTTAGCTTTAAAAATTACTAATTATTTTACAAAAAAATTTTAAAAGTTGTGTACGACATAGTTGCTAGAATACTTATTGTAATTTTCATAAACAATTGCTGTAATTAAAAACTAATGGGATTATCCGTGCAATACACGAGTATGGAAATACTAGTTAATTAATTCTAAATGCATAACATTAATATTTATAAATGTTAAAAAATATTTTGAACTAGTAGTTATAGAATTTTCAAATTCATATGTTTTATCTTAAATCAATATTCAATTATTATTCGAAGCCTCTAAGGCTTCCTCTAATCACGGATTTTCTCTATTAATAAAATTTAAATTCAAAATCTTATTTAACATGAACAAATATCAAGTTATTTAAGCCAATCAGTGTTAATAGCGACCAATTAGATGTAAATCAAGTTAAATATGGGAAAGCATTATACAAGCACTTTGAGTAACGTTGGTCAGCTTGTTATGTTTAGCGTCGAGTTAACTTTATTTTTTGTTTTTATTAATGTAGTTGGAGTCTCATAGTAACGTACCCTTAGCACTACAAATGTGCTTTATGGAGGCAATGAACTTAAAAATCATACCTTAACTGTAATGGAGCCACTTTGCTTGAACTCCCAATCAAGAATATAGTCATAATTTCCAACTGTAGCTATCATCCTCGCAACCAACGAAACTTCTGGCTCTCCTCTTCTTATCTGCAAAACCCAGAATCAGGTCTAAACTAATCAACTATATATAACAACTCAACATTGCAGACCTAATCAAGATATGTTTAACTTCAACCCTAATAGACACCTATGGTATATAAATGACATGTCAAAATTTTAAATAGAAGAATGAAAATTTACCACTTTTCCAAGAACACCAATTTCAGTGTGTCTCCAAGCAACATCACCGGAATACCTTTGGAATAAGCATATAGCTCTAGGAAGCAAGCTAGGCTGCCCAAGAACATCAACAAGATAACCATCGACAAACTTAGCGTTGGCTGGACAATCAACCAGGGGCTAAAGGCTATCTGCAGCTTTTCCAAAACCAAATTCACCCGGATCCATGAAAGTCCTAAAATACCAATCTGTCGTCGGATCCATGTATGGAACGAACGTATCAGAAACATGTCCTCTGTATAAAACTCTCCTATATCGTTTCTCCTTTTCATCGTATATTGAGGCAGTTGATATAATTACTACTGCCCTTGGATTGAACCCAGGATGAAATTTCCAGATACCCCATTCAATCACGTTACCTTAGCTTGGATGCTCAATTTACTACTGGTTGTGTCGGGAAATGTTGGGCCAGATTTTATGGGAGTATCGTGATATTCTGTGCCTTCGACTTTAGGCATTGGGGAAGAAAATCGATTCGCTTAGTATGCAATGTTCATTAGTTCTAGATCAACTAGGACAGTTATCCCATTGATTGGCCTAGCGTAGATATTAATCGTCCCATTTCGATAGAAGCATGTGATTTTTACTTGCCTTCTCGCCACAACTTCTCCAAACCAACCCACGGGGAGTGGTAAGCATGAAACTTCTAAGATGTTTAAGCCTCGCTTCGAAATTGAATCTATGAACTGTGGGTATTGCTGGGCAAGTAGACTAGCTTTGAAAAGCTCTTCAAGTGCGAAAGGGGGATAACCATGACCACTATATGTATGATCAGATATTATCGAACCCTTAAGTAAATCCACAAGGACCTCATGTGTCTCTGCACCACCTCGAAGGACTACCTTGGCTTGACGAGGGGAGGGTTTGGTCCTCCTACTTGATGATAGCCATTTGAGGACGGCATCTTTTTCTGGCTCTTCGAGATCCACAAGGTGAGGTCAAGTGAGGAAGTGCTCTTAAATGGGATTTTCAAATGGCAACCCTAATTCTATTGATTTCTTTAAGGCTTAGAGGGTCTAACGGGTGCTCCAAACTTAGAGTACTAACACAAGATTTTAGTGCAACAAACCATAATAGTAGAAATAATTGGACGGTGGCCATCGATGAATGCTTAAATGAACAGCTGAAAGAGAAATGGAGAAAATGAGGCTCAATGGCCAGATTAATATTGTTTTCGTCTGCAGTACTTAGAGAAAGATTATATATGAAGTATGTTTCTTCAACTAAACACCAGCTAGGCTTAAACAACAAGTTTTTCTCCTCTAGCCATGATTTGAGAACAAGATAATTGAGTTTGCAAACAGGCATTGCAGTTTTTTCTGCTAAGCAACATGTGCCTACGTTTCTATTTGTCACTCATCTTTCTAATGAAGCAAAGTATTTTAAGGAATTGCTCAATGATGAGTACGTTTCTAGCGAAACTTAATTAATCAGCCCGGGCGGCGTTTCTTTATAGAACGGGAATAAGCGACTTCTGATCAAATACATCACCCTGTGAAGACTTTCAAGCAATTAATGATGAAGAGAAGTAATTAAAGAAATTGGCGATTAGATTAGACGGAATACATATATGATATTTTAAGGAATTGCCATCATATATACGTTGCACATCTAGAGAAATTTTTTTTGTAAGTCACTATTTTTGAAATTGTTATTTAACCGCATCACCTCCAAAATTATTAACATATACCAAAAAAATTATTATTCAACCCCTCACCTAGAAATTTTTAAGTAAAAAATGAGCCCATATAATAACATTTTTTAAGATGAGCTATGTTAGATAATAACTTCAAAAATAGTAGATTAGAAAGAAGATTCATGCAAATATAGAAGGAAATATATGATAACAATATGCCTGTATGTATGTGTTTTGACGGAATGTATTTTACAAACGACACAAAACGGTTAGCTTAGGGTGGCATGAAACCTGACCTCTATTAAAATCAAACTTTGCTGAGCCTATGGATAACATTATATAGATGATCAGGCGCGAGCGATTAGGGAATAGGCAGGTCTAAAAAGTCGTCCAGGTACAATGTTATGGTTTTGGTGCTGATTTTAATCTGCAAAAGTACATTATTGGCAAAAAATATTACATTTGTCATAAATTGTAACTTTATCTCTGGTGTGTCTAAGTATGGTGCTCTCGGATCTAGATGATCCTACTTAATGTTTCCTCGATAAAAGTGTCATATTTTATATGACCTTGTTGCCTAATTTTTGCCCGTAAAACAATATAATTTTATAATTTTTACTTGTTTCATTTGATTTTGTAGAAAATAAAATAAACTGAGCAAGTAGTAGAAAGAGGAAGCAAAAGATACGGAAAGTCGACAAGTTAAACCCTCGAATTTCAAGCCCAAGCATTGCCACATGCCATATGAACTATCCGTTGTCATTCCGAAAATTCAAGGATGGACTTCTGCTAGCCTAAGATCCCTTTTCACGTAAGTTGATGAACTATCCGCAAATGTTGCAGAAACTCGAGACCATCCCAAGCCATGCACTTCTTGGTACCACTATGGATCTTCTGCAAGCCCCTGTGGACATCCAAGCAACCGTACGAAGTGTTCATCCACTACTATTCCGCATTGCTGCCACATTGTGTGAAGATGCGGTGCCCAAACCAAGCCTTGACACGATCAGCCCATGTCAAGGCATGCTGGTCGTTTCTTGTGCGTTTCTTTGTTGCTTTGGCCCTCCGGACCATTACATGGCTAGCCCACGTCCTTTGACGTGGGCCATGTCACGGGCTTGGGCATTATTTAGGCGCTTTTTCGAGTTTTACTACGGCGTTTTCCGTAGGGTTTAGGTTAGCATCAGAACCCCATGACGGGGAGATTAGAGTAGCTTGTTCAAAATAGATTAGTTTGATTTTGGGATTTAAGCTTGTTAATTGTGAAAATTTTAAATTACGAATGGTGTATTTGATAGGATTGAAAATCACGTAGGTAAGATTTAAAAAAATAACAAATGTACATATTGTTACAACTTTGATATCGATAATACCATTATTGTAATATAATTTCCTAAAGAACAAAATATAAATTTCTATTTTTCTAAATATCTTCCTTATTTTTGTTTTTCAGTAATGTGCCACTTTTTAGCTTTTTTGGTCATTTTTTGCTAATCAAACCCATTTTTCAGAAACTTCATTTCCCCTTTTACCAAATAGCTGAAAATATGAGCTGAAAATTATTTTACATGAAAAATTATTTTATATGAAAAACAGTTTTCTAGGAAATACTGCCAACAATTTGATGCTAGCAACACTTATCGATTTCCCACCTTCGAGTAGAACTCCAGATAAAGAAGAAGAAAAACCTAGTGAGTTTTTCTATCTACTTAGCTTTGACGATGAATTGCAGAGCTTTTTGGATTTCAATGAAATCATGGTTGTTAGATTAATTGGCATCGGTACCGGTATCAACATCAGCATCAGGATGATGTAGTTCTGCTAATCTTTAATATGCTGCCTTAATCTGCAAACTATATGTCATTGTCTTAATCTTCAAACCATATGTCGAGGAAATAGACACGGAAGATAGAAAGAATGTGAAACCGTATGAGCGCCAAAGAAACGTAAAATCAACTTACGCTCCATTCAAAGTGAAAATATTTTCCTTTATTCTAAGGAAAATGATTTTTCCCTTGAAAACAAATTTATCCTCCTTGTTTTACTAAAAACCGTAAAATGAGAAAATTCTTTTTCAAGAAAGTGATTTTCACCCATACCAAACACACCCAAAGTCCAAGTTTTTCTCTCCTTTCTCTTTTTATATATGCTTGTATGCATGTTTTAGTATGTAAGACTTATGTTCTATTGATCATGTTTAGCCTAAGCATTTAGTTGTTATTGTTAATTCAAATTTAATTAGTTACTTAGAACTAGACTACTTTTCGCTTTCTGTATCCTACTTGTTTATTTGGTTGCTAGGTTGAGTGTAGTTGTTTATTTGGTTGCTGCATTGACTGTAGTAAGATTTAATTGTCTTATTATGATAATTAGTTGTTAATCTTGTTGACTTGTGTTGTGATTGACCCTTCGATGGCTAATTAGTCTAGTGTAAGGCCAAACACACCTAATTTATGCTTGTAACTCGGATTTTTCTCTCACTCCTCTCACGTGTTTGATGAAATACTTAAAAGAGCCTTCGTCCACCTTTTTGAGCTATTAAACTGTACAGAAAGGCAAGACTAATTTGTAAGAGAGAGAGAGAGAGAGAGAGGACAGGAATTTGACATACAAATAGTCTGAATCCTATTTGGGTCGGGGTTCCTATTTGGGCCGTCTAATTAGGCTAACCCAATTGACATAGATGGTTAGGCTAACTAGTCTAGCTCATGACTCTTGCAAGAGGGTTTGAGAGATCTTTGATGGTGCAACTGACCATGTCTAGATGCTAGTACTAGTTTGAGAAATTTAGGGCTTCACTCGACTAGTTGGCTTATGAATTGGTCAAATCACAATCCTGAGCCTCTTTCTTGTGTTTGTTAGCTTAGTTTATTTGTTTATCAAAATCCCATTTTAATCAACTAACTTAAACACTTAGGTTGACTTCGATTCTTGAAAATACAAGTGGATGACCCCTATTTCGTAGCCAGCGACAGCTATGTTGTGCAATTCTAATTACTAATAGTAAAACTTCTTCCCATCAATTTCTTCGCATTATTGTTGTGGAGTTGGTGCTTTTCAATATTCAAGTTTACTTGAGAATTCGAGGCTAAGCGTTTGAAAACACAAAAAAAGTTGAAAACCAAAAAATTAAAAAAAAAGAAATAAAATGCCTATTTTTCAATTTTCCTAATTTTTGCATGAGCCTTTTTGACAATATTTGTCCAGACGTGATAATTATCGTGCTCAATATATGCTGTTTCAAGTATGAAAAGTAGAAAATATGCAATGTTATACTTGAGAGGATAACTAATGAAACTCAATCCTTTCTTTATTCCCTGTGTGGTTGTGGAATTGGCTCTTTAACTATTGACGTGAGCATTTGTTTGAGTCCTTTGTTTGGAAACAATAGGAAAGTGAGAACGCTTTTGAGGCTTCTAGATGCCCCTTTCTCCTATACCAATGATTTATGTGCTCAATCTTGTTTGCCTTTAAGAAAGCCCTAAGCTTCTTATCATCAGAATTCCTCTTATGCTTATGTTATTTGCTCTAATTTCCGATTTTTTGACCATGATGTAATTCACATCCCTATTATGATAACTTGACACCATGATAGAGACCATGAATGAGAAATATGTGCAATTTGCTAATGAGATGAACGAGTGTGACCTATTGGATGAGAGAAACCCTAGTCTACCTAGCATACCTAGAGATATTTATGAGGAGGTCTTCACTTCACCTCCTTCTTCTCTCCCTTTATCATAGTCCAGGGGTCCCCGAGGTAGGTGAGCTTTATGGGTTTGTGTTCACTTTGATGAGGAAAATCATTTTTTTGGCAAGGCAATATTTTCCTTTTAGAGTCATTCTTTGAGGATACTTCTCTAGAGGAGTCATCTGGGGATGATTTGGTAATTGGCTCCCTTCCTAACCCTAAATCGATGCATCCCATTCTTGTTAAGGCATTTGCCTTGCCCCCACTCCGTCCCTTTTCTCCCCACCACTTGCTATCATTTGCACATATTTCATGAGTCCCTAGTTGATTCTTGAGGGTATAATCCATCACTTAACCTTTACTACTTTTATCGAGAGAACATACTTTGGGAAATTTTGTCACCTTATTTCATCATTTTATTGATTTTAGTAATGTTATGGATAAGTTTAAAAGGGCACTAACTATCTTTGTTATATCATTATTAGTGTTTTCTTATTTGCATAATTGTGAGATGCATTTACTGGTGTATGATAAACTCTTCAGAGCTTTGCCTAGACCCGAGAAGGAGGCTCAAGTTTTGAGAGATGAGGACGAGTGGTTACTGCTCCTCTAATCTCGCATAATACTATTTTGAAAAGGTGATAGTTTAGGCACATCCAACACCTAACCTAGTATGATCATTGCATCTTTTTTCTCTTCTGCTTTATCATTCCTTTCTTTTGTATAGTTGTGGATATTAGGTTTTTTTTTTTGTTCATGATTTGATTTGAGCATGTACTTTGGGACATCCTTGTGCCATGATGGCTACATTGCCATGTATTTTTCTTATGCACATATTTTGCATTTAGTTGTTGGTGGTGTCGAATTGGTATATATTTGTTGGGGAAGATGTTCACTCTGTGTATATGTCTGTTCATTTAGTGGTTTTATGTGTTTGGTTGTATGAATAACATGTTGATGGTTTTGAGTCGTCTCTTTATTTTCATTTTGCATATATCTCTTTCTTCTTTTCTGTGCGCTCTTGGTTTTGTACATATAGTTTTGAGGCCTTTTTGTGGTCATTTCTTTTGTTAATGTTGTGACTTCTTGGCTAATAATTATCACATTGAAATATTTAGGTGTGGCATGCTCTCTGAGGATGGCATTTTGTTGGCATAGAACAAGATTTCACACCAAACTAAAAGATATCCACTCCAAAAATAAACACACAATATTATTTTGTACTCAACTTTGAGAACAAAATAATAGTAGAGCATACTTATTATGCACAAAGACATAACAAGATAAGCAAAATATTCTAGTCTTAAAATGCACATAAGGTAACTTATCCTAATATGACTCATATTCAAAAATATACTACCCTAAAAAATGCCCCTAAAAATAAATCCAAAAATATAGAATAAAAAATGAAAACATTATTATTTCCCAATTCGAATACATTTGTGCCATAAGTCATAAACTTATTGTTTAATTTTCTTGCTAGCTGCATCATTTTATTGCTCTTTAGGGGGGTGGGGGAGACAACAACCATGAGCATTAAAGAAAAGGAGAATTAGGAACTTGGAATTGATAATTTGTATATGGCTAACATCTGGCTCAATTACAATTTAAAGGAAGATGATCATGACTTGGATTAAAGAATTCACAAAATATATGCTTGAACTAATCCATTAATGAAGCTTAAACTCCTTTATTTGAAGGCTAACAACTTCAAGTTCCACCTCCAACGTATAATCTTTATCTACACATTCTATTTTTGTGGTCTTAGGTTTAATTCTCTAGATTTAGGAATATTAGGAATATCATGCTTCATCATGCTTTTGTTTTCTTGTTCATAACAATGCTTTTCCCTAACTTAGTAGCATAATTATCAAATTCTAGATCAATTGCACCAAGCTTTTGCTCATGTTTGACCTAATGATATTTTGTGCTAATAAGTGTGATATTTTAACCCAAAACTGGCTCAATAATGTATCATAAAGGAACACCATAATGCACTCAGGTTAAGAGATCATGCGTGAAGACTCTCTTAATGTCAGCAACAATGTCATTGACTGTTTCAATCTCATAGCTCGCAGATCTTGGGTGTTATGAGTGAAAGACAAAAGCTTATTTGAATACATTGGGTTACAGGGACCAATCATATCTTTGTAGGAATCCAGTGTCAAAGTCAGAATCTCTGACTTTGATGTTAATAGAATCCCTTTTTTTTAGTAAAATGATTTATATGATACATTGGTTTATTCTTTGAGATATATTAGGTATTAATATATTTGGAAATAATCCTTTATATCTGTCTGGATGGATTATATCTTATGGAAAAATATATCTTTGCTTATTATCCAAGATCTTGTAAAGATTTGATTTAGCTTTGGAAAGTTGTAATAAATCAATCTTGAGTTCATTTGCAAATTATTCTGATTGATTATGGCTTGATCTTTGAAGATCAAATCAAGCTCTTCTATTAGCAATCATGATCCATTATTATCGACAATCAAGAGCCAACTTTGGTAACACCAAAATTCAAATCAGCGACATTGGATTTTGCGCATAATACATTGAAGAATTGACGGGTATAGCTTCAATGATCAAGAGGGTTTTAAATCTACAAAAGACCGGGCTAAAGTATATTGCAAAACACAAGAAAGAATTGCATCGTGAAAAGAGCTCAAGTGTAAATCATTCACAATACTTGCTTGTGTCCTTATCGGTTCATTTGAATATCTGAGAGGGAGAAATTGTGACAATTAAGTTGGGCAACTTACGTAGGTAGCTAGGTATTAAGAGGTCAATATTTAGTGAGTGTGCTAGCTGAGGTTCGTCAATCTTGTGAGATTGAAATGGTAGAGAGATTGTAAAGACAAGGTCATTGGTGTGTATTTCTTAAGTGAATAAGATTAAATCTTAAGGGAAGAAGTGCCTTAGGCAGTGACTAGCCTTGTTAGAAAGGGTAAACATTGTAACAATATCTTGTATTTTATTCCATTTCATTTTTTTCACTTTAATTTTGTTTACCATTGACAGTGGTAACTAACCTTCAAGGTTATCATCACTAACATTGGTAGTGCAGGATCAAAGTACATTGAATTTTTTATAAAGTCTTAATTTTTAAGACATCACCCTATTGATATTGGTAACTGACCTTTAAGGTAATTAGTCACTAGTGGCTACTTATGTTAGGCATGAGTTCTCGAACTTGGCTCAATTCACGAGTAATTGTAAAGGGGGTGATTGGTTCGTTTAGGGCCGCCCAAACCTCCTTTCGAAGAGTAAAGGTAACCTTGATCCGTAAGTCCACCTATTTTCATGGGGACTCGAAGGTTAAGGTTGAGGAAGACCAACTTGCACATAACAAGGCTTTTGGTTATTTTCATACCCAATGCTTATTATCTCTTTTTCTATCCACACAAGATGAATACCCAGCTCTCGGTGTGGTTATTCATCCCAAGTATTGGATGGGATGTCCTTTCGAACATTTCATCGAACACTTGGTGGGTAGAGAATGAGTCCCCTAAATAACTTGAAACTTAAAGCAAGACATGATCACACCAAGCTTATTATGCCATCCTATCTCCTAATCCCCAACCCAAGTTGAGGAGAACTACTCACTAATCATCATTATAACGATCCAACAATCAAAACCAAGAGCAAAACCAAGTAAAAAGGGAGAGAGAGAGAAAGAAAAAACAAACTTAGATTAATGGAACGGAGAATGAAAGTCTTCAAAATCTTCAATCAACAATAACCAATAATAATAATTTTGCTCTAATCGTAAATCAAGCCTAAAAAGTATTTAAAGAGTTGTTTTCAAGAGGAATTAAGCATAATTCCCGAAATTAGTCAAAACGGGGTATTTATAAGCTAAAAACTGGGAAAGCGTGACGGTTGTCACCTTGAAGATGGGTTGGCGATAGCCCGTCACATACGCGACAGCTAGCTGTCGCCAGCTCCTGGTTCATGAACATTTCTTGTAGGCAGGCGACGACCAAGCCGTTGACTGTGCAACGACCTTGAATTTTCTGTTTTTCTTGCTCCCTTGCTCCCCTCATGCCTTCGCTTGACCAGTCTTTACTCTCGCATTGCCTTTGCCTTTTTCATGTACTAGCTGCGCTTCTTCGTTAAATAACTGGAAAAAATACTTTGAAAAAGTCGAAAAGGGGATTAAACAAAGCAACGATGTTAAAAGAGGTAAAAATGGTTCAAATCCCTACTAATTAAAAGAGAAATAGAGGGAAAAGAACCAAAAACGGGATAGGGGATTAGTCAAAATTGAGGTTTATCAACTCTGCCATGCTTAGCTCTTAATTGTCCTCAAGCATGCTTAACTTGCCACCGCATGAATGGAAAAGTCTATCTTCCAAACTCCCTTCTCAGGCATGGTAATAAAGGCCTACCAACAAGCAAAGTCACACAATCAAGAAGTAACAAAGATGAGACGAGGGAGCGAGATAGGTATGAAACTATCGAGGGAGCCCCTCTCTTAATAGTGCATACTAAGACTCAGTGAAATCCTCAAAGCTAGAAAGGAGGTGACTTGCTAATGGCCGGTAAAAGAGGCCGAGGGCAGCCTTACTTTATGGTTAAGTGGAACTCTCCTCTCCAAGTGTTTAAATATAGTCATGTATACTCTCATTGCTCAACCAATCATGCAAAAACTATAGGCTTGGAAGGGTCCTCATCCTCCACTGATCATGGCAAAAATGCATGCCCTTTGATCATGAGAGCTTTGGAAGGGTTGAAACAAGGTTCGTCGGTAGGGTGAGAAAGGGGAAGATCTTTCGGGTTAAGTGGACCTAAATAGCCTTAGGGCTAGGGAGCAAGAACAATTTCCAAAATAAAAGGATGGAAACAAAACATTACTTTGCACCTACAACCCACTTTGAACACGTTAGGAGGGAGCCAATTTAGTTTGGAATGTCAATCATCACACAAAGCATCTTATTTCACTACAAAAACGCGCCTATATAGATATAAAATTAAATACGAATTTTAAAATTCATTTCTAAAATTTGTTAGCTACGAAAATTTGAAACGAAAATCTTTTCATTTCAAATTGAATCGAAATTTTGAAACGAAATTGGAAATTAGTTTATGTTAGAAACGAAAATTAGAATTTCGTTTCTAAAGTTTGTATTAGACGAAATGTCAATTAAAATCACATTTGCCCAGTGAGTTTGCTTTACGCGCTTTACCTTTCTCCTACCTTCATTCCTTCTTCCACCCGCGTGAAACCCTAGCATTTGTTGCTGTTGGTCTCGCTCTTGCTCTTCAGAGCTTTGATTGGCGAGGCTAGTCTATGTCTTACTCTCAGACTCTTTCTCTGTTTTTCCTGTGATACTGGCTTTCTCGCACTCTCTCTTTCGTTCACTCTAACTAGTGGGTTTTTCATGTCTAGGTGGGTGAAGGGTAGCAATGGTGTCTCTGTAACTATCCGACAAGTGATGTCTCCGACGACTATTGAAGGTAATCTTCCTAATATTGTTCTTCTCTTTCGCGTACCAGGGCCATTTCTTTATATCTAGGGTTTGGATTTTGATTTTGAATTTGGTAATTGGTAAACCACTTCTTGGGTACGTCTATTTGTTCTCCCCTTTCTCAAGTTTTGCATTTGTGTGATTTGTTGTGATTGGAAGTGTGTTATGGAAGTATTAGCACGAGAAACAGAAATGAATGGGTATCCCTAGGTTGGCTTTGTTGGAAAGTCTGTTTCTTTGGTTAGGGAGAAATCATGGGGTTTGAGATTGAGCAAATTATTAAAGGGTGTTGTTGTGATGGTTGTTTATGAGTAATTGGCTGTGAAATTGACCAGAAATGGTGAATCTTTGTTTCCCCGATGGGGGGTTTTGTGGAAGTGATCATGTTTGATTTGGAGGTGAATGGAAGGGGAATGTCTTGTAATTTCCCCTTTCTCTGTCTAGAATGTGGGGTTGTTTATTTATTTATTTTTAATTTTTTGGGGAAAGAATTTGGTGGATTTTTGATTTTCGATTGCCATTTTCAGGGAACTGATGCTGGTGGTGTCTTATTTTTTGTATATTTCAAAAGTGTGACTTGTTTTTTAGATTATTTAGGGTTCTACATGCTTGTGCCTGTTTCAACTAGTTGTTAGCCTTAGATTAGATTTGTCAAATGATAATCCGAAGGCTTTTGTTGTTGAACTTGAAGGCCCTTCACTCACGGTCAAACTTCAAAGGGTCCTTTGAGTGCCAAAATTTCTTGGCAATCATAGTCAAAGTGATAACAGAACTCATAATTTTGAATTTTTGTGGTACAGACTGGCTAATTGGCGCAGCCCACCCGTAGCTGTCCCATTTGGTATTGATTTGAGAACAATTTCAAATGGTCAAGAAGAAACTTATCTTACCTTGCTTGTGTTCAATACAGGTTTATGGTTAATAAGAGTTTTCGAATTAAGTATCATGCTTGTATTCAAGTATTGATTGTCCAATTTGAACATAGGAAGATGAAAATACAGTTCGGAGCATTTTAGGTGCATTGTCAGCTCAATTGCTTTATAGTATAATTAAAGGAAGTGTTTCCAAAATTGGAGTGGAGGGACTTTGTCATTTTGTAGTTGAACTCACAATGGGAATCATTTCTTTATTTCCTTCTTCCTTTTTTTCAGGGGGGTGGGGGAGTAGATTCCAAGTGTAATTCAATAAAGATCATTGGCAATAACGCAGTCACAATAATAACACATTTGGCGCACCAAGGTATGGTCTTCGTACCTCTGTGGTACACATTTGGGGGTGGCATGTTTGAAATGAATGAGTTGAAGGGAGACTGTTCATATGAGGCATGAACTTTTGCTAGGGATGGATCTCGCCAACCTACTTAGCTGGAGCTCTAGCAAGCATATTATCAAGGAAAGTATCTTACTAAAATGACCAAGAAGCTCAAGAAATAGGTTTTCTAACCCTCGTTTTCTTGGCTAACGTTGATCACCTATTTGCTGAATTTATGTGGACATTTAACAATGAGCTTTCTAGTTATCTTAGATATCAAATGAAAAAAGGCTCTTCATTTTAAGAGTAATAACTAACCCTGGGGGCAAGCTGTTTTAGACATAAACTCAATAAATTGGTGACAACTAATTATTTTATATCAGACTACATGTTGAACTACCAATTTCATTTTCCCCCGTTTTTATTCAGAATCACCCTTCCAAGCAAAATATTAAACGGTTGTTGTGAAGTTGAAGTTGTTACATTGAGTGCACAGTCTAATGAGTGGGTCACTAAATCCCCATTGAGACTAGTTGAGATCAAATTTCAATGGAATATCATGCATCTGGTATGTTTTTCTTGACATACCATGGATTAGTTCTATACAGGCTGAAGCCTTGGCCTTTTACATTATCTTTGCAGTTTCTGTGAATAACTATATAATCATCCTTTATATCGCTATTTTTCTTGTTACTCTTGATTTTGGGGTTGCCAGGAATGTAAGTAGGCAGATGTTAGGTAGATTATGGCTATAGATGATGCTAGAATGATAACGGTAAGAACACAGTAACTTACATTGAATGAGAAGCCACAATGCTAGGTCGGTTAGCAAGGAGAAGTGTGATTGCGTATTTCAATTACCTACAATGCTTAAGAGGATAATTGTATTTCCGTCTTTATTGTAGGACGAGTTTTAGCATTTAAAGTTTAATATTCCACAGTTGGAAACCATTCGCAAGCTTCTACCAGAGGCTGGTATACTCCTCATTGTCCGTAGCTACGTGTTACATCCTATCCATGTACGCCTGCGGGTGACTCGCAAAAGTCTAAACAATTGCTCAATGCAACAATAAAGGCACATCGACTAAGCAAGAAGTTAAACAAAACTAGGGATGCTCTTGTGAGAGACAAGCTTCTACTAAGGGTTTGAAGCATATGTTTTGTGAGAGAAATTATCGTACATATAGTTACGGTGCTTGAAAACTTTGTCACCAAGTTGAAATATACATTTATATACATATATGTAGATATGTTGGTATGTTCGATCTAGTGTTTAACACATAATGTTGGGATGCTATGGTTGGTATGTTTAAGGAAATCGGAAATTTAGATGACTTCTTATTTTGTCAACAAATTAAGATGAAGTTTTATAACATAGAAAACATAATTAGTGGTGGAAAACAACAGTTTAAAAATAAAAATGGTGTCTTTCTCCCATAGTAATTAGCTATAGTTTTTAGAAACTAAAATCAATTTTGTTTCTATTTGATACAAAATGTACACAAATTAGATACTAAAGTTTTGGTTTCAATCAGAGACGAAAAATAGTTTTCGTTTCTAAATTCATCTCTGATTGATACGAAAAGTTTAATATTTGAAACGAACTGTTTTCGTTTCTATCAGATACTAAAACTGTTTTTGTTTCTAAATTTTGTATCAAATAGATACAAAAATAAATTTCGTTTCAAAATGTGATCAGTGACGGTGGATTTAGAAACGAACATTTCGTATCTAAATGTGTTTAGAAACGAAATTCCAGCACTTGGAAACAAATTTTTTGTATCTAAAGACGTGCTTTCTTGTAGTGTTTGCACAAGCTTTGTTTTGTTGTTTTTTGCATGCTAAAAGGCTCGTTGTTCCTTTTTTTTTTTCACTTTTACTTCAAAAGTTTTCAGCTTTTTTTTTTCTTTTTGTTTCAAGCAAGATTAAAGCAAGGAACTTGATGCTAGGCACTTAGTCAAGGACGGTCCGACTTCCCTTCTTCCCCTTTTCAAATGCAACTTGCCACAATAAGCACCCAAAAATGTTCCAATTCAAAAAGCAAACCCCATAATTGTGAAAAATGTTGCTCCACTATCCTCTATGGCATGAGGGTAGGAAATGTAAATAGGCTTAGGGTGAAATGTGTGTGGAAACAACAAAGTCGGGCAAGGCTCAATGTAGGTAAGCAAAAAGGGTTTTAACATCATTTAGGTGGCTTTTTAGGCTATGTGGCATAAAATAACAACGAATGCCTCAATCATATCAAATGATGTGTGTTGCCTAATGTGGTTTTGGAGAGGACAAAACCAAGTTCTAACATTGCGATCAATGGTGAGCCACTCAATAAAAAGAGAAAGAACCACCAATAACGAGCGGTCACATGAAGGCTCAAAGCTCATGGGTCAAGTCACCCCGGTGACATCGTTTTACCTTATGAGTTAACCACTAGCTAAATCCCTCTAAGTCAAGCCAAAAGGGTCTCAAGGACTAAAGCATGCACACGAGGCAAAATGGTCACCAAAGGGAGCCCCACATGACCATGCTCCAACAACCAAAGTGAATACAACAACTCAAGTGTGCAGCCAAGCTAATTAGTGAACATTTACACCATATGTTTACGTCATAGAAGGGGGGGTTTTTTTTTCAAAAGTTTTCAATTTTTAAATTTGTTTTTTCAAAAAGGGAGATCACAAGAAAGAAATGAAGAGTAGAGTAAGCACACCTCGCAAGCCCAATGACATCGTCCTCGACATTACTCCTCAAGATTGAAAAAGAAAACAAATATATACAGTGCAATAAAGAATCTGCATGCTCTAAACTACATGTTCTACTCATGCAAGTCCTAAGTATGCAATGATTCCGAAAATACAACTAAATCAGTTACCTACTCTCTAGTGGCCTATTATGTACAAGCATGAACACCTATCAACCTAGCCAATCACTCCTCCATCATCATAATTCCCAAGAAAGTCCCCTCAATGATGACAAGAGAAAACCATTTTAGAACCAATAGTTCTCACACCACATAAGCTCCCTAAAATGAGCTTGCTAACTTCCCCTCCATGCTTAAGACATGCATTGCCCTCAATGTATAATCATCTAAGGAAATCAAAGGGAAGAGGGGGGAGGGGGGGGGGGGGGAGCTTACAAACCATTACTAAGGGTCAAGAGAGCCACTAGGCCTCCAATCTGGTGGAGTGTAGGGCTAACCATGATGCTCGTATGCATAATAGACGTGATGCTCCAGGTTTTGTTGCTGACGATCAAACTCCATTTGTCAGTGGAGCAAATCCTGCTGATCTTGAGTGTATTTCTGTTGACACTCATCAATTGCATCGAGCCTCAAGTTGAGGCAAGAGAAGTGGTGATCCAAGTAATGGTAGAAATGGGCTTCATTGAAGCCTGAAGAATCCGCCTCAGTGCGGCTCCTAGTCAAAGGGGGGTTATATCATTCCTCCTCAGGTGGTGTGGCTAGGGCGTTAGAACTCTGGGCACCTGGCTCACTGCTAACAACATTCCCTCCTTGGGTGTGAGGCTTATCCTTATCCATCTCCATATCAATATCATCATTATATACCCAATTGGTGGGGTCGAAACAAGTGGCTTTGGCGGGGTTTGGGAGGGGAAAAAGAAGTCTACCATGGTGGTTCTTAAACACTCAGCCACCCTCTATTTTGAACATCTCTGTGTTAATGCAAGTGGCTAAATCTAGCCGCTCCCCTGGGAACAACGGAGTTAACCGCCTAATGAGAGGATCTAACTCCGAAGCATATGTAATGGCTAAAATGGCACCCCCGCAAGCAATGGGGGACTTAGGAGCTGAAGCTTACGAGAGAGCAACTGATGGAGGATAAAAGCCCCTGGATCAAAGCTTTCATCATTAAGAATGCACCATAATAAGAAAAACTCACTCAGTCGAGCTTTGTTTTGACTCTCATGTCTAGTGAATATAGTGTTGGCCATGAGGCAATGAAGATATCGGAGGGTGGGGTTGCAAATGGAAGTGGCCTTAGAGCCACTAGCACTATAAGCCACATAACTCTTCGCGTTGTCGTTCACTTGTGTGCACTTATCACAAGTGATTCCGACCCAAAATTCTTGCTCGTTGAAATTTGCATGTGTGAGGATCTAGACACCACCATGTGAGAGTCATAACCGACGATCGAATCCCGTTAGGTTTGTGTCAAAGGTCCTATTGAACAACCGGAATTGAATGTGAATGGGTTGGTTTTGGTACGGGGTATTCCAATTGACCTTGAATGAATTCAAAAACTCCCAACATAACAGCTCATAAACAGGTTTATCCATTCTCATATATTTACCCCAACCCACAACCTTAGGTAATTCATTCAAACTTTATAATAAGCCAGGACTCTCCAACAAACCAAAGTCAATATACTTAGGTTTGGTTATTCGTCGACAAGCAACCGAATCATAATGAGCAATGTGCTTTTGATTGTTGAATTGAATCACATATTTTTTAAGAACATGAGGGGGAGTTGAGTGATTACCCAAGGCCACTTGGGCCTGGACCGGAGACACATTATCAGAGGGGCTGGGTGCGACCGTTTTAGTGCACTTGGATGCTCCTGATGATGAAGGCCCAGAGGTTGTAGCCTTGTTTCCCATGGTTGAATCAAGCCCAAAACCAAGCAATCCACCAAGCACTCAGAAACCAAGCAAGCTAAGTGGTTGAAGAGAACACTTGAAAATGTAGCACTTCAAATGCACTTCAAAACTAAGAGAGCACAAAAATGTAGCTAATAGTCCTAAAAACTAAGACTTTCTCTCTTCAAGCTTAATAACTCTTCAATGGAGCTGGAAATTTGAAGGGAGAGAAAGTGGTGAGGGAATGGGCAAGTAGGTAGTGAAATGGAGGCTTAGGGCAAGTGGAAGCAAATTTTGGCAAGGGAGTGGCCAAAAAACACCCAAGTGACTGGATTTTGAAAGTGGGAAATTTGGGGGTTAGGGTTTGAGTGGTAAGGATTTGAGTGATTGGTAGAGAAAGATGGTGTTTTAATGGAAAATAGGTAAGAGAAGGTGAAAGGAGTGAAAAAATGATGGAAAATAGTGAAAATTTGAGTGGGAGAGTAGCGGATTTGAGGTTGGTGAGCTTGGAGAGGTTTTAAAGAGAGAAAAAGGGGGGGTTTGGGGTTGAAGGATAAATGAAGAAAGAGGAAAGGCAGAGGGAGAAAAGAAGGGGCCGAGAGTAGGTGACGGACGTCGCCAGCACAATGGCCTGTCAACCCTGCCGCCAACTCCTGGAAATGGCCTTCAAAAGTTGCAGGCCCAGGCGATGGCCATCCTATAGCGGATGGCCTATTGGTCACCTGGGCTGTTTGAAGCACTCCAAAGTTTGTTTTCTTTCTTTCTTTTTTTTTCATTTTTTCGGGTAACTCCTCCTTATTTGAGTCAAAAGACAAAAAGAGGGTTCGGGGTGTCTCTCGAAAAGCACTTTCCCCGAAAAGCACTCTTTTAAGGTTATGAGCTTGACTATGAACGGTTCTCAAGAAGCAGCGGTATCGGAAGGTCGTGGGTGACCTTCCCATCGATCGACTCACCGACAATGTAGTGTTTGAGCCGCGATCCATTCACTTTGAAAATTCCGTGGTTTCCGTCCCAATTTTGATGACACCATATGGGAAGACTTGTTTCACCTCAAAAGGGTCCGACCACCTCGAATGGAGTTTCCCCGAGAATAACTTCAACCTTGAGTTAAAAAGGAGGACTAAGTCAACAACCCGGAACTCCCTTCGGTGCATGTGCTTATCATGCCACCTTTTCATCTTCTCCTTATAAATTCTTGAAGTTTGATAAGCATCGGAGCGGATCTCTTCAAACTCACTCGATTGTAGTAACCTCTTTTCCCCCGTGACCTTCAAATCAAAATTAAGAAACTCCATGACCCAATAGCCCTTATGCTCCAACTCGATGGGAAGGTGACATGGCTTACCATAAATCAACCTAAATGGTATAGTGTCGATAGGAGTTTCAAAAGACGTACGGTAAACCCATAGAGCATTATCAAGTTTGTCGGTTCAATCCTTTCCTGGTTGTGCAATTGTTTTCTTCAAAATAACCTTGATTTCTAGGTTGGGGAATCACCACTTGGCCACTTGTTCGGGGATGGTAGCCAAGCTCATACTTGTGATGCACCCCATATTTTTTCAATAAAGCTTCAACTTTCTTCTCAATGAAATGAGCGCCATTACTGCTAATGAGGATCCGGGAGACTCCAAAACGAAGGAAGATTACCTACTTGGGAGTTATTGGTGGGGCTAGCAATGACCTCCACCCACTCGGAGACATAGTTAACGACGACCAAGATATACTTGTTACCCCGGGAAGATGGGAATGGTCCCATGAAATCTATCTTCCATACATCAAAGATTTCAACTTCAAGAATGTAGTTTAGGGGAATTTCATTTTGCCTAGACAAATTCCCATTCCGTTGGCATCGATCACAAGCCTGGACGTGTTTGCGCACATCCTTGAACAATGAGGGCCAATAAAGACCAGTTGGGAGGATCTTGGCCGTGGTCTTATCAGTGCTTGCATGCCCTCTGTGAGGTAAGTCATGACAATGGGAGATGATGGAATTAGTCTTCTCCTCGGGCACACATCTTTGTATTATCCCATCTCCATAAATAAGCCTTATACAAGCAAGGCTCCTCCCAAAAATATGATTTGGCTTCGTAGAAAAATCGCTTCTTTTTTATTTGAGTTCATGTCTGGCTGCGTGATCCCGTGTGCCAAATAGTTCACCAAATTTGCATACCAAGGAGCACTCGATGTCGCTAACACAAGCAAATGGCCATTGGGGAAAGAGTCATCAATTGGCAAGTCATACTCCTTGTCATACCCAACAGGAATCTGTAAGCAAGAGAGATGATCTGCCATCACATTCTTGGTGCCTTTCTTGTCTTGGATTTCGAGTGCAAATTCTTGGAGAAGGAGGATCCACCAAAGAAGACGAGGCTTGGAATCCTTCTTGTCTAGGAGATGTTTATGGGCAGAGTGGTCGGTGCACATAATGACCTCAGAGCATAAGAGATATGGTCGAAATTTCTCAATTGCGTACACCACTGTAGGCAACTCCTTCTCAGTGGTGGTGTAGTTTTGTTAAGCCTCATCAAGTGTCTTACTAGCATAGTAGATGACATAAGGCTTCTTGTCTTTTTGTTGCCCCAAAACCGGCCCAACTACATGGTCACTAGCATCACACATGATCTTGCAAGGAAGGCTCCAATTGGGCAGTTGGATGATGTGGGCGCTGATGAGGGCCTCTTAAGCCTATGAAACGTTCAAGACACTCATTATTAGAGACAAATGGGATATTTTTGGCCAAAAGCAAAGTGAAAGGCTTAACGGTTTTAGAGAAATCCTTGATGAAATGGCAGTAAAAACCTGTATGCCCAAGGAAGCTTCTCACGCCTTTGACATAAGTGGGGGGTGACAAGCATTCTGTAACCTCTCTGTTTGCTTTATCAACCTCGATACCCCTATGTGAAACCACATGCTCCAAAACCACACCTTTCTGTACCATAAAATGGCACTTTTTCCAATTTAAGATCAATTTGACTTCTTCGCATCTATGGAGGACTTTAGCCAAGTTATCCAAGCATAAATCAAAAGTGCCTCCATAGATCAAGAAATCATCCATACAAACCTCCGTGATACCATCCACATAGCCGGAGAAAATGGCGAGTATACACATTTAGAAGGTAGTCGGGGCATAGCAAAGCCCAAATGGCATTCTACGGCATGCAAAAGTCCCATGGGGGCATGTGAAAGTGGTTTTCTCTTGGTCACTGGGATGGGTAGGGATTTGGCAGAATCCTGAGTATCCATCCAAGTAACAAAAGAAAGAATGCCCGCCTAACCATTCCAAGATTTGGTCAAGAAAGGGGAGGGGGAAATGGTCCTTTCGGGTTGCGTCATTGAGTTTTCTATAGTCAATGCACATGCGCCATCCTGTGACCATTCTAGTAGATATGAGCTCATCTCTTTCATTCTTGACAAGGGTCATACCTCCTTTCTTAGGAACTACTTGCATCAGGCTAATCCAATCACTATCCAAAATCGGATAAAAGCTTGGATAAATGATTCTGGCATCAAGTTTCTTGTTAAGCTCTTTCTTTCAACCTCTTGCATATTAGGATTCAAACGACGTTGAGGTTGTCTGGAGGGTCTATGGCCATCATCAAGGAGAATGAGATGCATACAAAATGAAGGGATAATCCCTTTGATATCGTCAATACTATAGTCGATGGCACCTCTATACTTTTGAAGCACACTCAACAATTTCTCAATTTGGACACCACTAAGTTTAGCACTAATGATGACGGGAAATTTATGATTGAGACCAAGAAATTCATACTTGAGATGGGAAGGCAGGGGCTTCAATTCCACCTCAGGAGCACTCTTTTTGTCTTCATTGGAGGGTAGAACCTCTACATTGAGAACTTCCCTTGCTTGTTGTCTAGGGAGGTATGGTTGGGTTGAGTTGAGGATCCTCTCATACACCTCCCTTTCTTCATCTGGATGAGGGCCAACCCCATTGCCATAATTGCCAATCAAGAATGACTCGACAGGGTTCGAGGGAAGGCTAAGGGTTCTTATCTCCTCAAGTACTACCATTTCAAGCACATCGACTCGGTTGCACATATCCTCTAGGGAAGGGGGAAGCTATGGCTTGTGAGAGATTGAATTCAAGCTTCTCCTCACCAATTTATAGGGATAGCCTCCCATTTTTTTACATCAATCATCACACCAGCTACGACTAGGAAAGGGCACACCAAGATGATAGGTATTTGGGCATCTTCCTCCATCTACATAACAACGAAGGCATAAGGGATGAAGAATTTCCCAACTTGAAGGGGCACATCCTCAAGGACTCAAATACGGTACTTGTGGGAACGATTCGCAAGTTGTATTGATATTCAGGTGGGCTTGAGTTCACCCACTTAGAGCCTTTTCCATATTGAATGGGGCACAAGACTCACACTTGCCCCTAGGTGACATAATGCCTAGCTTATGGTGATGTCCCCAACGGCACAGGGAATGAAGAAACTCCCCGGATCTTTGAGCTTGGGTGGGAGCTTGTTTTGGAGGATGACACTACACTCCTATTTGAGGGAAACCATGGTATTTTCTTGAAACTTCCTTTTGTTAGAAAGCATCTCTTTCCAAAACTTGGCATAAGTAGTGTTAGCGTTAAAAATATGCTACTTATATGATACATTTACGCCAGATTTATGCTCGTAATAATTTCTATTTTTAGATTTTCATTTGATTTTATTTTCTTTGTAGGTGTTGAGTAAATTAGGAAAAAGCATGAAAAAAATGAAGAATTTGGGCCACCCAGTCATGACCCAAAAACTAGAAGAAGCAAGGTAGAAAAAAATAAAAAGAAAATCCTAAAATCTACTTGGCTTCCCCCCCACGTGTCGGGCACATGCCTCTCTTAACCCCTCATTTCTCCTTCTCTCTCCTCTCAAGCTCTCACTAGACATACCCCCCAACACCGCCTTCTTCTCTTCCTTCTTCTTCAACCTTACGCACTCTCGATCTTCACCATCATCGCCATCTCTCTCTCTCGATCTAGCACCGCCATCACTCACCATCAACATCTCCATCATCTTCCACCACCTTCTCTCGTGCACCCACTACACCAAATCGTCTCCACAATCAGCCAGCGCATCAATCATACCACCGTCCACCTAGCATGAGTTCAAGGGCCGAGATTGAAGGAAGGGAGGCTATAAATGGAGGAAGCGGCGCTAGAAGTTAGGTAATTAGATTTTAGTTTATGTTTTAGGTTTATATTTAGGGTATTTTCTCGTTTTTAATTTCAATTATTGGTATTTTAGTGTTTTGAATTCGTTTTCAGCTATTAGATTTTTGAAGGTCAAATTCATTTTCCCTAGCTTGCAATTTCGTATATTTGGAGCTTAATTTGTTGATTTGGACCTTGTAATGGACTGTTTTGGGTTTTTCATAGCTGAATTCGAATTTCCCCTCCCCTAGTTTTCTTCTTTGGGGGGCTCTGTTCTGTTTCTCAGTTTGGGTGTGGCTAAGTGACCTCTAGTAATGGAGGTGGCTTGAAACGGGGTTGAGCTCACGGGCAGTGAAGCCCTTGATTCTTCCCTTCTCTTCTATTATGCTTATTTTGTCTGCCCTGTTTGGGAAATGTTAGTTCTAGGTGCTACTAGGTTTAAGTTTAGGTGATGTTAGCTTATCTCATGTGGTGAGCTTGGATTTTCGCAAGACCTCATGTGATCAAACTAAATTTTTGGGCTATTTGCTTGGTTAATGTCTAAGTCCCAAATTCTCATTTTGCTCACAGTTGAGTTTTCTTATTTAGTTAGATGATGTGGTTAGTTATTTTTGAGTTGCTTTGTTATCTTAAAATTAGCTAGGTCTTATGCATCCAATGTGAATAGTAAGTATTGTTTAGAATTAGATCCGTTTATGATCAATAGTTATAAGTTTTTTATGGTTTTGATTCGTTTATGAAGAATGTTATATTTGTTTATTCTGTAATTTGTGACCTTAATCTCTTTCATCGTCCCTGTGGAGACAACCCTCAAGTACTATAGCGATAGTCGTATACTTACGGCATTTAATTTACACTCAAAACTATCCTACAAGTTTGTGGTGCTGTTGCTGGGGACGACGGCATGAGATTAGGTCGCGTTTTTCTTTTCTCAGCTACTTTCTTTTATTAGTTGCATAGATATTATTTTACTTTGTTTATTTCACTATTAGTGTTGCGTACCTTAGTTCATTTCTTGAAAATTCCCAAAATCCAAAAACATTAGAAAAGTTAAAACTTGACAAAAAAACTTGAAAAACTTTGAAAACTACTAAAATTAAAAAACATGAAAAATCTTAAAAACAAATGGCAAGTTCTATTACCCTCAATTTGAGCATGAAGTATTTTGACGATATCTGAGTAAATTGAGTGATTTTCGTACTCTATGTGTTGATTATTGTTTTGATAAATGGAAAATTTGCCAAGTGATCTTTGAGGGTCTTAATGATGAATATATGGGTCATGTTGAGACTATGTACCCCGGGGGTTTAGGCTCTTTATTCACTAAGACTCCTGATGAAATTTGGGATTTTTTTGAGTGTTTGGCTCATGATACGTAGGAGTATGACAATGCCAGAGCGAGCTTTAGTCACCCTCTCCCGACCCTTATTTGATGCATGCTACATCTTTAGATAAGAGTTAGATTGGTGGTATATCTTACGAGCACTCTCATACTCTATGGGCTCATATTTCATGTGATTATTGTGATGCCTTTGACCATGATGTTGACACTTGTCTATTGCTTGGTAGACCACATAGATTAGAGGCATTGGTTTCCTTTAATAGAGAGATTTACTTGCAAAGTTTACTCTAGAAGGACGTTAGGTCTTGTGATGACATTGATGTTAGGAGTGAGGCATCGATTCCTTCAGCGCATGATTTTTATGATGATATACATTTTGATGGCCTTGAGGTGTTGAGTGATCCCTCATCACCTTTTGCATATGCATCTCCCCTTGAGACTAGCATTTCTTTGGATGCCTATGAGGATGTCCCGATTATCCCAGACCCCTCTCTTCCCTTGGCTCCTTTAGGAGAGCTCGAGGAGGGAGATGGTTTTGAAACTCGTGCTTGTTTCGATAGTTAGTAAGGAGCATTCTCTTGATGAGTCTTATATTGTTGATTTTAGTGAGGTTACACCTCCTGATGAGCTGAGTGATCCTACTTTTGATGAGTCTTTCCGTGACTTAGGTCCCACCCTTCCCATTTCATCTCTTTCTTTTGCCCTTCCCATTTTTGTTCCTTCTTTCTCCCAAGGCTATTTTTATAGAGTATGAGACTTTTGTGCTTGGCAATCCTTGTTTAGGTCAGACTCTTGATGATAGTGACCTAGACAGACTTGAGGATCATTTTGAGGTGAAGGACTTGGCTTTAGGTCCTCCTATGAGCTTTAATTTTTATATTTCATTTGATTGGCCTTACGTTGGTCCTCTCCCCTCCCCTTTTAGAGATGTGGGACTTCATTTTGATTATTTAGATCACTTTAGATGGCTTATGCATTCAGATAGTCATATCTTTGTTAGACCATTGACTTATTCATCTAATTTTAGATGTACACATCTCTTTTATGCTTGGCTGAGAGCTTTGATAAGCTCAAGAGAGCCTTGAATTGCATTGCTTGCTTGCACTTGGGCACCACTTCTTATTTCTAACTACTTGCATTTTTGTAAGGATTGGGCCCGCATGTTTGATAAGTTGCTTCGATCAATGGTCAGCTTTGATACGAGTAGCAATTTATGAGTTGCGATGGAACGGCTGATGCTCTATGGACCACCTCAACACCATCTTAGTGAGGCATTTAGTTTGGGTACAATTAGTATCCAACCTGGTATAATCATTCCACCCCTCCCCTCTTCTCTTTGTCATTTCTCTCATTCTTTTTGTACATAGTTGCGGATATTTAGGATTGCTTTATTTTGTTTTCGTATGTAGTTATGGATATTTAGGACTGTGATTATATGGTTGATTGATCTTGAGGAGCAATTTGGGATTTGTTTAGCCGTGTTGGCTATGATCACTCTTGTTTATGTTATGGTGTATTTTGTTTTGTGATTACTTATTAGTTATGGATATCTAGAATTGTGAATAGTTGTGGATATCTAGGATTGTTCTTGTATATGTTTTAGTTTCGTTGTTTTGTTTCCTTGGTCTGTGAGTTCTTGTTTTTCTTTGGTTTTGTTGTTGTTTCATGCTTTATTTTTGCTCCCTTGTTGGTGTTTTAGTGGTTTTGTTTTGGTCTTGTATTTTATTTTTCTTTTCTTTTGCCTCTTGTTTTGTTTTAAGTTTCTTTTTGTTTAGTTTTATATTCAGAAGGTCCTTGGTCTTGTTTTGTGTTTATTTTGGTGATTGTATGTTTTTTGGTCTTTATTTGTTTTGTTTTCTTTTGTTTGGTTTTGGTTTTGCATTCTTTTGTGATTTTGGTTTTGGTTTTGTGATTTTGATTTTGTGTGTTTAGTTTTTGGTTTCGTTTTTGTTTTTGGTGGTGTCTTGTTTGTATATACCTACGCAGTTATGTTGGTTTCATGGTTGTATAGCTTATGTAATTGCTTTTTGGTGCCTTAGATCCCGCAATGAGGACATTGTGGAGTTTTGTTGTGGGGGCGGGGTGCCATTTGTACATATTTTTTGAAAATTTTCAAAAATTCAAAAAGATTTTTGTTTTTCTTTTGGGATTTATGTGCTTTCTTAGGTAGTTTTGATCCCATGTTGCTAGGTCATTGAGTTAGATGAAAATAGAGTTTGCATGGTGAGTTGTCTAGTTGAGGATGTATATTTGATTTTTTTTAACAACCCCATCTCATATGTGTGATTTTCTGTGACCTTACTCACTTTTCCGTCAATTCTTTTGGTCTTTTTCTTAAGCTGGCATGTGAACTTTTTGTTTGTCGAAGTTGGTTTTTAAGCTCTTGAAAAAAGCAAAAAAAAGTTAAAAAAAAGTCTAAAAAGTGAATAAAAACACGGGCACCAATGTTCATAGCCACTATCTTTGTTTCATAACTTTAATTAGCTTGAATATGTGCTATTTTACTTGATCACACATCTGTTTGGGCAATGAAATAAGTACTTTGCACAATCTAATAAAATCCTTTTGTAGGGAAGGACCAAATATTTGTAAGTCAAGTGGGTTTAATTCTTGGAAAAAAAAGAACAAAAATAGGAGAAAAAATGGGAAAAAGGAGCAAATAAGGCAATTAGGTAAGGAAATACGGTTCGTGTCGATGTTAGCAACTTCATTCATAAGCGTTGATACATGCTTACACATGCACTAAGGTGTACATATCATTGCATATTGTGTGTGGGGTGAAACATAAGAGTCAGGATGCTTCTTTTGGCTTGGATATCTTTTGATTGTATATTCTATTTGTATATAATTTGACTTGGTTGTTAGGTTGATGTAATTGTCTAAGTTGTGTAAATGTTTTCCCCATCACTTGTATATATGTTTATGTTTTGAAAAAAAAAATCAAAAAGACTTTTCTTTAATTCTGAAATAAGTTTTGTGGGTATTTCACTTGAAAACTCTCACGAGACCTCACTCGTCCACTTGGAAAATCGATGGGCTTAAAGGGCTTGTTACATATGTTAAATGTAACCGTGATTCCTGCAACAGTGAGTAAGGATTTTCTTTTCCTGATTTTTCATTTCTTTTTAGGTAGTTTAGTTGTTTTACTCGAGGCCGAGCAAAATCTTAGTTTGAGGGTATTTATTTGTGCCAAAAATATGCTATTCATACAATACCTTTACATCTTATTTATGCTCGTAATAATTGTTATTTTTAGATTTTTATTTGATTTTATTTTCTCTATAGGTGTTAAGTGAATTGGGAAAAAGCATGAAAAAAATGAAGAATTTAGCCCACTCTCTCACGACCCAAAGGCTAGAAGAAGCAAGGCTGGAAAAAATAAAAATAAAATCCTAAAATCTACTCGGCTTCCCCTCCACGTGCCGGGCACGTGCCTCTTAACCCCTCATTTCTCCTCTCTCCACTCGGGCTCTCACCAGACAGACCCCCTCAACACCGCCCTCTTTTCTTCCTCCTTCTTTGACCTTACGCATTCTCGATCCTCACCATCATCACCATCTCTGTCTCTGGATCTAGCATCGCCATCACCCACCATTGACATCTCCTTCATCTTCCACCACCTTCTCGCGTGCACCCAATACACCAAATCGTGTCCACAATCAGCCAGCGCATCAATCATTCCACCATCCACCTTGCATGAATTTAAGGGCCAAGATTGAAGGAAAGGATGCTATAAATAGAGGTAGCGGTGCTAGAAGTTATGTAATTAGGTTTTAGTTTATGTTTTTGGTTTAATTTTAAGGTATTTTCTCTTTTTTAACTTCAGTGATTAGTATTTCAGGGTTTTGAATTCGTTTTGAGCTATTGGATTTTTAAAGGTCAAATTTGTTTTCCTTAGCTTGCAATTTCGTATATTTGGAGCTTAATTTGTTGATTTGGAGCTTGTAATGGACTGTTCTAGGTTTTTCATGGCTGAATTCGAATTTCCTCTCCCCTATTTTTCTTCTTCAGGTTGCTTTATTCTGTTTCTCAGTTTGGGTGTGGCTAGGTGACCTCCAGTAATGGAGTTGCCTTGAAACGGGGCTGAGCTCACGGGTAGTGAAGCCCCTGATTCTTCACTTCTCCTCTATTATGCTTATTTTGTCTGCCCTGTTTGGAAAATGTTAGTTCTATGTGCTGCTAGGTTTAAGTTTAGGTAATGTTAGCTTAACTCATGTGGCGAGCTTGGATTTTTGCAAGACCTTAGGTGATCAAACTAAATTTTGGGTTGTTTGATTGGTTAATTTCTAAGTCCTGACTTCTCATTTTACTCACAATTAATATGGTTGGTCATTTTTGTGTTGCTTTGTTATCTTAAAATTAGCTAGGCCTTATGAAACCAATGTGAATAGTGAGTATTATTTAGAATTAGATCCGTTTATGATCAATAGTTATAAGTTGTTTATGGTTTTGATTCATTTACGAATAATGTCAGATTAGTTTGTTCCCATAATTTGTGATCTTATTCTTTTCCATCGTCCTTGTGGAGACAACCCTCAACTACTATGACAATAGTCGTATACTTGCGGTATTTAATTTACACTGAAACTATGCTACAGGAAGGCATCTCAGAGAAGGCATCCAAGAATGGGATATTGATTTTCAGCTTCTTGAGTACGTCCTAAAATTTCCCAAACTTGGCCTCAACTTTGGCCTTGGAAAGCCTTTGAGGGAAAGGAACTAGTGGCCTATAAGGCTTAAGCAGCCTAGGCATTGTGGTCTCCTCATGCTTGTCTTGCGCTTCATTTTTCCGGACTAAATCGCCCTTTTTTTCCACTATTTCCTTGCCCTTGTCTTTGACTAAGCCTTCATCCTCCTCTGCGTGAGGTCCTTTTGGCTTATCATGTTACTTTCTTTCTTTAAGGTGATGGCATTCATATGCCCCTTGAGGTTTGCTTTTGGCCTGGGAGGTGCTCTTGTGGTTGAGATCAGTGGTTTACTTATTGGGCAATTTAGGGTAATTAAGACTCCATCATCTTTTGGTGTGTGGATATGTTCTCAAACTAGGAATTGAGTTGGCTCACGGACTCATCAAGAGCCTCATTTGTCGTAGTTTGAGTTTGAATTAACCTTTCCATTAAGCTCTCCAAGTTGGAGTTTTGAGGTGGGGGTTGTGAAGGTGTAATTTAAGGAGCACGGTATTGGGAACTGGGAGGATTAGGATGATTTTGTAACGGCTGATGAGGAGGGGGGTTTGGATTTTTGTAGGAGAAGTTTAGGTGGTGTCTCTAGCCCAGATTGAAGGTGTTGGAGTAAAGGTCATTTTGTGGTCTATTATGAAAGTTGTGGAGGGCATTGGCTTGTCAACGGTGAGGTCTTGAAATGACTGGCAAAGACGACATTCATTCCCACTATGCCCTTGAATTCGACACACTTCACAAATACTTGCTTGCCCAAATGACCCGCTAGGGGCTCCACTATAAGAAGGAGTAGGTTGAAGTCGATCTACCTTTTCGAAAAGTGCATCAAACTTGCTTGCAAGCATAATAAAGGCATCAATCTCATGCTTTCCTCCTCTTTTGGGTTGGCCTCGTTCACCTACCCAATGGTAGTTGTTCAATGCCATATGTTCAAGTAGTTGCTTGGCTTTATTGATGGGTTTGGCCATAACAGCACCTCCGGTGGCCGCATCAATAGAAATCTTCATCAATTGTTGAAGATCATTGTAGAACGTTTGCACCAACCGCCAATCCGGGATGCCATGATAGAGGCACTCCCGTTGGAGCTCTTTGAACCGCTTCAACGCTTCATGAAGAGACTCACCCTCCATTTGAGAGAAGGAGGTGATGTCACTCCGGAGTTTGGCGGTCTTCCCAGGAGGGAAATACCTACATAAGAACGCCTTGGAGAGCCCATCCCAAGTAGTGAATGAATTGATGTTCGAGCTTAAAAGCCAAGACTTGGCCTTATCCTTCAAAGAGAAAGGAAATAGCCTCAATTAGATGGCATCATTGGAGACCCCGCTCGTCTTCATCGCTTCACATTCTCTAAGAAAGAAGCAATGTGGATATTGGGGTTCTCAATTGGGTACCCTCCAGATTGGTCTTGTTGAAATAAAATGATGAACGCTGGATTGAACTGAAAATTATTTGCCTGAATGGGAGCTCTCACAATGCTAGATGGAATGGCATTTGGATTCGGCATTGCAAAGTCCCTCAGCACGTTATAAGGGGATGCATGATAGCCTCTTGAGTTTGCCTTCCTTGTCTACTCTTGTTTCTTGCGCGTCAAAGGGAGCCAAATCACTAGAATCTTGGCTTCTCCTGTGCATTATACAACAAGTACTATCAAAGGAGGCGAGCCAACTCAAGAAAGAATAGTAACTATTAAACAAAACGAAAACAAAAACTCTAGCCTCTAACCACACTTCGAGTTATGATACCTAAGGAACCCTATTCCCCGACAACGGCGCCAAAAACTTGTTCCGTTGGAAATAAGCTTTAAGATTTATACCGCAAGTGAATGGTTTATCGTCGTATACTTCTGGGATCATCCACTGAGAACAAGACTTACTTCACTGAACTTAATGTTAGATTGAATCTAGAGGGGGCGATGAGTAAGTTTGAGAGAGAAGGTAGCAAAGACTAGTCAATATTGTGGTCTAAAAATGCAACTGGAGAAGGACTTCGGTCGGGGAATTAGTAGCTAGTGGCTACTTATGCTAGGCAGGAGTTCTTGAACTTGGCGCAATTCACGAGTGATCATAAAGGGGGTGATTGGGTCGTTTAGGCCGCCCAAACCTCCTTTCGGAGAATCAAGGTAACCTTAATCCGCAAGTCCACCGATTTTCACGAGGATTTAAAGGTCAAGGTTAAGGAAGACCAACTTGCGCCTAACAAGGCTTTTGGTTATTTTCGTACCTAATGCTTGGTCTCTCTTCTTCTATCCACGTAGATGAATACCTACCTCTCAGTGTGGTTATTTGCCCTAAGCATTAGATGGGATGTCCTTTCGGACATTTCATCGAACACTTGGTGGGTAGAGAATGAGACCCCTAAACAACTTGGAAATTAAAGCAAGACAAGAACACCAAGCTTATTATGCCATCCTAGCTCTTAATCCCTAACCCAAGTTGAGAAGAACTACTCACTAATATTCATTATAACAATCCTACAATCACAACCAAGCATGATCAAACAAACTAAGCAGTACCAAGTAAACAGGGAAAGGAAGAGAGAAAGAAAAACAAAATTAGATTAATGGAATGGAGAATGAAAGTCTTCAAAGTTTTCAATCAACAATAACCAATAATACTAATTTTGCTCTAACCCTAAATCAAACCTAGAAAGTGTTTAAAAAGTGTGGTTTTCAAGAGGAATTAAGCATAATCCCCGAAATTAGGCAAAACGGGGTATTTGTAGGCTAAAAACTGGGAAAGCGTGATGGCCTTCACCAAGACGACAACCTGAAGATTGCCTGGTGACGACCCGTCATATACGCGACGACCAGCCATCGCCACCTCTTGGTTCAGGAACATTTCCTGCAGGCAGGTGACAACCGTGAATTTTCACTTTTTCTTGCTCCCATAAGGCCTTTGCGTGGCCAATCTTTATTCTCGCATGTCCTTTTATCATGTACTAGCTGCCCTTCTTCGTTAAATAACTCAAAAAATACCTGTAAAATGTCAGAAAGAGGATTAAACAAAGCAACGAAGTTAAAAGAGGTAAAACTTGTTCAAATCCCTCCTAATCAAAGGAGAAATAGAGGGACAATAACCAAAAGGGGATAAGGGATTAGTGAAAATTGAGGATTATCACTCTACCTATTGCATGTGCCAAAATAATTGTTTAAGTTGATTTGGGTGATCGATTTAATGTTTGATGTGATGGTGCCTATTCTTATTTCAAAAACTTCATTTTCTCATATGTTTTGGAATGTTTTCCATCACTTTGGGACTAGCTTCTTGGGTCAGTTAGGCTATTGATGTTACTTCTTATGTTCAGCTGAGGAGGTTCTTCATTATAGTTTTGGTTTTCATAGTTGCTTGAGGACAAGCAATAGTTCAAGCATGGGGGAGTTTGATAAATACTTGGAGTACACTTCATTTTGGGGTTATTTTATTGCATGTTAGAGAGAATTATGAACTTTATGTTATAATCTACACTCATTTTTCTGTGTTATGCTTGGTATGATTTTTTTTTTGTGTTTCGTAGGTTTTTGAACCTTTTTGCCCTTGCTTTAACCCCAATTTACTCTGTTTTCACCCCCCATAGATGCCCCTAAGTCACCATGCCTGTGAAGAAGAAAGAAGAGCTAGAGAATTTTGAGACAAAGGTAACCACGGACCCTCCGTGGTGAGGGCCATAGTTCGTGGTGAGCTTGAAATTGCTTGCCTCTTCACCTTCCTTCATCTTGTGGTTGAGGACGACTAAGTTCATGCTTAAGTAGGGTTTTTTTTACTGCAAAAAGAAAAGAGTCGTGACATCTAACACTCACTTCTATCACACTTCTGTCATTATTTTTATAATTTTCAAGTTTTCTTTAGAGTAAGAGAGGGAATTGGAGTGGAAGATTGGCACCTAGAGGCTTAGAGATTGGGAAGCCATTGAAGACCACTATAGTTGCTGAGCTTGCGTTCCCTTCTAATCTCTTTATAAACTTTTGTTTAGATGTAGTTAATTTCAATTATGTGTGAGCAGTTGTACTTAATCTAAGGACTTGTTAGCCAAAGTATTGATGTTGAATCCTTAATTGTCAATACTTGTGCTTTATCAAAATTGGTTTGATTGAATTCTTTCTTGTGGATGAACTGTTGTGAGTAAATTTTGGCCAGATTTGCTTGCATATACTAAATAGTTAAGTGAAGTGCTAAAAGGAGAAATTCACTATTAGAACAAGTTAGAACTTAATGATTCTTGAAAGAGAATTCTATGTGAAGACAAAATTCTAGCAATCAAAAATTCATAACCAAGACTAAAACCAAGGACACTTAAAAGAATGTTAATTGGATTAGTTTAGAAAATTCAGTTTTTTTCGAAAGAAAAGATTGAATTCTTAGTTTGATTACGCTCCTTTGAATCATCTAGTTATAAGTAAAGCGCATATTTAATCCAACGATCCAACACTTTACTAAGGGAAACAACTCCCTACATGCTTTTAATTTGATTGAATTTCTTAGTAGTTAAATAGTGATAGTTGAGACAACCCATTGAAATTTTGTTTTTTAGCCTTTTATAATAGGCTAAAACTCAGTACATTACATTTGGTCTCCGTGGGAATGATATTAAAACTATATTATAACACCTGTGCGCTTGCGGTAGTATCAATAATTCTTGCAAGTCTCTCTTGAAAGTTATAAGAGGTTAAGAGAATGTGGATAAATTACTAGGATCCCAATGTATGTCCTTTAATAAGGAAGGCGTTGGATTTAACCCTAATAACAAGAAAAGGTTATATAAGCACTTCTTTCTTAAGAGACATCATAAAAGGAATCCCAAAGTAGGTTAGGCTCTAAAAACAGCAACCAAAGGCATACTATTTATCAAAGGAACCATAGCTAACTTTGTCATTGGCATACAAGTTATTATGACCCTAACAATGATCATAAGCAACACGACAGATTCAATGGTAAGAATACCACTTTCCTTAGAATCATGCAAGTATGGGTACCTAATTCCTGCCACCAAAGAATGTAGGAAGGTTTGATTTTTGTCCTTGCAGGTATGTTTCAAAGCCAAGAGTGGTCTTTAGTACTTGGACCGTGGATGTTCAAGGCATAAGACAGGAGATGCCACAATGTTTATTGAGTTTTGCAAATAAAAATCAGGTAAAGTGACCTTTGGAGGCAATTATCATGGTAACCTCCTTGGCATTTTTAAGATTAGTAATGATGGAGGTCCATCCATTGAGCATGCTTTAGGCCATCAAAACATTTAAGGAAGTCCAAGTTCAAGCACCAAGGTCGAAGGATTGATCCAAGCTTTACTTAGCTAAAGTTTAGCTTTACCCAGATTTGATCCAATGCATAAGCCCAATTTTTGTGCACATGATTTCTTCACATGGGGTGTTCATTAACATCTTAATGAAATCATCCATGCATTAAAATCAAATCTAAATAAAGTGGAGGTCAAGGAACCAACTTGGAAAAATTTAGGGCCAAGCCAGGCTATTTGACTGTTTTAACTTTGGGATGGTTCTACCTTAGAGGGGAAGATTTGGAGACCTGCTTACTTGCTTACTTGGGAGATTGAGAGACCAGGAACATCATCATTGGGACTTTTCCAACTTTGGAAGGCAAATTGGCCACTAGGAGAAGAGATAAAGATACACTAGCATTCTAATTAGATAGCCAAAAAGAGAGCAGTAGCAGTAGCCATTTTCTCTCTCCCATGTGCAAGTAGATTCCTTTTGAGCTAATCAACATGTTCAATCTTGAGTTTAATCATTAAACAACTTGTGTTTGCCAGACTCACCGAATGTAATTAGCGAGTACTAAGCATACATTGTTATTTGGCTAGTTTAAGCTAGATTAGATGTTTCCCAACTTGTAAAGGAAGTCCAAGTTCAAGCACCAACGTCCAAGGATTTATCCAAACTTTGGTTAGCCAAAGTTTAGCTTTACCCAATTTTGATCTAGTGTACAAGCCGGTTTTGAAAGCTAAAGTGCAGGTTGCAAAAGCTTACGAAAACTGGTTTTCGCTAATGATGAGCCTTTTCAGCCCAGCCAAATGAAGATCCAATGAGAAATCAGGAAGGAAAGGCAAGAATGCTCCTATTGGCTAGCCATAAAGTGCATGTTCCCAGCAGCCTTTTCCTCTCTCGTCCGTGTGGAAGCAGCCTTCTTAAGGTTAAATTAAGATCTTAGGAAGCATTTAAGGCTTTAATCTTTTGTTTAGCTAGACTCATTGCTTGTAATTAGCTTAGTTAAACATGCTTTGTACTTAAGCAGAATGTAAGCTAGTTATAAGCATAGTTAGAGGTTTCCTAAGCATGAAGAAAGCTCTAAACCTTCTAGGTAGCAATCTTGGATGTGCACAAGTTGGCATGTGGCTCATTTTGCAAATCATAATTGAACTTTGAGTAAAAAAGAGTTGAGCTTTACTCCTTTGAGTTTGTTAAAACACTTTGTTTACTTTTCCTAACTTAGGCTGAGTGAGGTGGTGATCAAGTAAGTCTTAACTCTTGATTAGGTGGTGTTTTTGTATCCTACTTAAGGTTACAGGCCCCAATCTTGTTCTTGGTGGTCATTTCTTTATCTAGGAAACAAATTTAGTTTCTTTATCCCCTTGAATTCCCCTTTTGGATTCACCTTAAACTCAAGTTAAGATCAGTTTGTTCTTAGCTAATCGTTGCAATATTTTGAGTGTGAGTTGAGTTTATTGGCATATCCATCAGTTTTGGTATCAGAGCAAGTTGAGATCTTGGCCTGAAGCTATGCCATCCATACGCCCTCAATTTAGCACCCAAACACAATCCTATAAATACATCCCCAAATCTGCCCAACACAACCTAGATTCACCATGAGTTCACGAATGAGTTTGGAAGAGAGAATTGAAGTTGTTTTATAGAACAACCAAGCTATATCTACTTCAAATCAAGAACTCAAAGCTCAAAATGGGTACTTGAGAAAACAGCTTGGTGATTTCATGAAGCAAAAATAGAAAATGCATGCTAGCCCCACCAATTCTACCCAAAGTGAAGAAGATGAGGCAACAACCAATTTTTTGAGTTCTTCTAATGAGTAGGAGCCTCTAAAGAGAACAAGGATAGAATGAAGGTAGCATATTAACTCTAATGATTTTAGAATTGAAATCCCGGAGTTTGAAGGCACGCTTGATCTAGATGAGTTCTTGGAATGGTAGCACACGGTTGAGCGTATCTTTAAGTATAAAGATGATCCTAAAGATAAGAAAGTTACATTGGTTGCTCTTAAACTTAGAAAGTATGCCTCATTATGGTGGACTAGTCTTTGTGCCAAGAGAATTAGAGACCAAAAGAGCAAAATCAAAATTTGGGAAAAGATGAAAGCTAAGCTGAAGTGACGGTTTCTACCCCCAACTTACATCCAAGATAGCTACTCCCAACTCCACAACCTAACCCAAGGCAGCCTCAAAGTTGAAGAATACGGACGTGAGTTTGAGAAAGTCTTGATCAAGTGTGATATTCAAGAACTAGAAGAGCAAAGCATACTTATGTACTTAGGAGGCCTTGAACCTAAGTATACTAATGTGATGGAATTACAGCAATGTACGACTTTTGATGACGTTTGTGTCCTTGCTCACAAGGTTGGGCAACAACGAAAATCAAGGCCCTTTAAGCATGAGTTTCCTAAGGCCCCACTTTAGAATGAACCCTTTAATAAAGGGCGCCCCATTTTTCTCCCTGAACCCACAACATGCATTCGTCCCACCCCACAAGGGAATCAAACTCCACAGTAAAGCCTACCCCCACCAAGCGGATCCAAATTCCACGGCACTAATGATTGTTTTAAGCGTTAAGGATTTGGGCTCCCAGCTTCGGATTATACAAACCGTAGGATCAATATGGTGCCTGAATGGCAAGCGGTAAAGCAGGAAGAGAATGAGGAGAAAAGGCGAGCTTGTCTTGAGGAGAATCAAGAGGAAACTCTAGAGAAGTTGAGGAAAGAGCTGATGAAGGAGAAGTGCTTCTTTTGGAGAATGTTTGGAGTAGTTTTCAAGCTGATGAGGATGAACAAAACAAGAACATCAAGGTATGTTCATTAATCCTAAGTAGTGAAAAGGAGAATACCTCAGCACCTTTTTCCCCTTCTAAACACCATGAAAGCAAACCATACAAGAGCCATCAGCATTTAAGCCCTTTTCTTACTTGTCAAGAACCATTACTCCAAACCCCGTTGAGATCAAAAGAGGAATGGAGTCTTGCTGTTCAAAAGTACGAAGCCTTTAAGATCAAAAAAGGCTTGTTTGAGGGGTTGATTATATTTCAGCCTAGCAGAGTTAAGTTCTCACTTAGACCTTGATTATCTAGTAAATTTAAGGCCAAATTCTCTACAACGAGGGGAGGATGATGGAGATCCCTCAAGGAAGTATGTTGGAGGCATTCGTATGAGCTTAGATATATTAGATTCAGCATCCAAAGTCCAAGAAAAGATCTATATTTCGCTAAGGAGCACAAATAGTAGGTCCGAGTTCAAATCAATAAACATACCCGGTTTTCGTAAGCTTGATTACTTAAGCTTAAAATGGGTATAGAAAGCTAAAAATCCACTTTTTCAGAACCCTTTAATGTAAGCTTTGAGTACATGAGAATAATTTTTGGGTGAGTCTAGAACAAATAGGTCACATGGGGTCATTTTCAAAGTGCCACAGAAACTGATCCAGTCTAGACCACCTGCACCTTTTGAACTATATATTTGAGGCTAATAGGATTTGGATCCTCCAAGAGGACTTGCTTGAAAATATACATCGGGAGATTTTGAAAGGCTTTTGAATGTCCCAATTTGGAAATGTAGTTTGGGAGATATGACAAATTACAGATTAAAGTTAGAGTTGCTATACTGGAAAATAACTGACCGTTCTAGTACAAACCCGATTTTGTGTTCAAGATTACTTAGGCCTTCTTGAGGTTTAAGTCAAATATTTTTACATACTTTGGTTCCCTAAGATGTTAGCTATGGGTGTATACTAAAGAACAAAGGCCATTTTGCAACCTGCACTGGATTAAGCTTAGCTCTACTCGGTTTGGTTTAGCTGAGGATTTTGTCTAGCAAATGATGTGATAAACTTGATTTCTCATTATGGGGAATTAGTAGGCATCCTAAGGTTTCCCCCCCATGAAAGGAAATCTGAATCATGCTCACTGTTTGGATGAGAAATGTGGCGCCTAACAACAACCTAAAATCTGCCTGGTACAGTCCTATTAGTGCATCTGGTGGTTGCTCTTCTTCTTGCCATCTAATCTAGTACAAGTGGCATCGTTTGGCAGTTAAAGGGAGTTGGAGTATAATCATGAGCCTTTTTAGCCCAGCCAAATGAAGATCCAATGAGAAATCAGGAAGGAAAGACAAGAATGCTCCTATTGGCTAGCCATAAAGTGTATGTTCCCAGCAACCTTTTCCTCTCTCCTCCATGTGGAAGCAGCCTTCTTATGGTTAAATGAAGATCTTAGGAAGAGTTTAAGGCTTTAATCTTTTGTTTAGCTAGACTCATTGCTTATAATTAGCTTAGTTCAACATGGTTTGTACTTAAACAGAATGTAAGCTAGTTATAAGCATAGTTAGAGGTTTCCTAAGCATGAGGAGACCTCTAAACCTTCTAGGTAGCAAGCATGGATGTGTATAATTTGGCATGTAGCTCATTTTGCAAATTAGAATTGAACTTTGAATAAAAAAGAGTTGAGCTTTGCTCCTTTGAGTTTGTTAAAACACTTTACTTGCTTGTCCTAGCTTAGGTCGAGTTAGGTGGTGATCAAGTGAGTCTTAGCTCTTGATTTTGTGGTGTTTCTATATCCTAATTAAGGTTAAGGGCTCCAATCTTGTTCTTGGTGGTGATTTCTGCCTGCAAGAAACAAGTTTACTTTCTTTGTCCCCTAGAATTCCCCTTTTGGGTTTACCTTGAAATCAAGTTACGATCAGTTTGTTCTTAGCTAATCCTTGCATTCTGTTGAGTGTGAATTGAGTTTATTAGCATATCCATCAGGGGCCTAGCATTATTCTTGGTGGTGTTTCTGTATCCAAGAGTAGTGTCCATTAATCCCCCCTCTTTGTCCCTGTCAGAACTTAATTCCTATTACTTGCTTATATTCTATGTTGGTCTAACTATCATTCTTGTTTGAGTTTGAGTTTGACATTGGTAGAATACATCAGGTAAGAATTCAACAAACTCTATTCACAATATCTATTTTGTTGATGGTTTGAAATATAACTTGCTGAGAATTTCATAGTTATGTGATAAGGGCAACTGTGTATGGTTTAATGAATCCCTATGTGCAGTTAAAAATGCCAAATCTAATGATATTGTCCAACATGGATCTGGATTAGACAATGTTTATGCCATAAAACTTGATCATATCTCTCCTATGCATCTTTCCTATTTGAAAGCTTCCATTGATGATGCATAGCTTTAGCATCACATATTAGGGCATGTTAGCATGCACGCTCTTCATAAATTAGACAAGCATGATTAATAAGAGGTTTACCCTTTTATAAATTAGAGAAAGACTGTGCATGTAGTGTATGTGTTAGAGGTAAGCACGTACATGCTTCCTTTAAACCACTAAAGAGTTTGTCTACCTCAAGGTGCTTGGAATTGTTGCACATGAACCTATATATACCAATTTGCATTAGATGTCTAAGGGGCAGTTCATATGTATTTGTTATACTGGATGATTACTATATGTTCGCATCGAAGATCTTTTTGAATGATAAAACATGATCTCTCAGGAAGTTTGTAAAGTTATGTAAGAAATTAAAAATCATGTTCTTAGCACATGCCTCATCAGTAAGAAACCACATGTGTCAAATTTCAATGCCTTTCGAAGTGCTTCATCCACAACAATGGTAAGGAAAATCTTGGTAAATTTGTTCCAAGGAGTGATAAAGGTATATTTATTAGTTATTCCTCTGCTCGCAAGGCATATTGTGTTTACACAAACATACCAAGGTCATTGAGGAATCCATTTATGATGGCCTTGATGAAACTAATGATGGTGTTGCTAGTTTAGCTTCATTTGATGAGTTTTAGCTAAGTAAATATGTAGATGATGAAGATAAATAAGCCCTGGACAATAGTAAACATCAAGATGCTCCTAGCAATATAGTCCAATATCCAAATCAAGATGACCAACAACCACCGGATAACGTTGAAGCTGCTCCAAAAACCTCACAACATGCATATGAAAGACCCCAAGTTGATAACATGAACATTTGTGTCATCCTCAAGTGACCAGTGACAAGTTAAAAACCACTACAATGAACTAAGGAGGAGATTTAAATACAAATCTGCCCATATCTTAGACAATTTACTCACTAACTTCAACATAGGTATAAGGACTTATTCATCATTGACAAATTTTGTGCATTCTTTTGATTTATTTCTTATATAGAACCAAAGCACCATGCTAAGGCATTGGGAGACCCAAACTGGACATTGGCAATGCAAGATGAAGTTAACTAGTTTGATAGGAATCAAGTTTCTTCCCTTACACCTAGTCCAGATAACCATCCAGTGATTGGGACAAAGTGACCGTTTAGGAATAAGTTAGATGAGTTTCGGGTAGTGGTGAGAAATAAAGTGAGATTGGTTGCAAAAGCGTACAACCAAGAGGAAGGCATAGACTTTGATGAGACCTTTGTACCTGTGCTAGATTAGAAGCCATCTGCATATTGCTTGCTTTTGCATCTCACATGGGCATCAAATTATTTCAGATGAATGTTAGATGTGCCTTCTTAAATGGCTTTTTAAATGAAGAAGTCTATGCTGAGCAACTCCTAGATTTGAAAACCTTGAATTTCTAAATCATATTATTAAGCTTTAAAGCTCTTTATGGCTTAAAATAAGCCCCAAGAGCTTGGTATGAATGACTTACCAAATTTCTCTTAGAAAATGACTTTTCATGAGGAAAGATTGACAAAACCCTTTTCATTAAAACAAAGGGGGAGGACTTCCTCATCGTTCAAGTTTCTGTAGATGATATCATATTTGGTGCTACTAACCACGCTCTACGTCAAGAGTTTTCAAATTTGATAAGGAAAGAGTTGAGATGAATATGGTGGGAGAACTCAACTTCTTCCTAGGACTTTACATCAAGTAATACCAAGATGGCATATTTATTAACCAAGGTATGTGGGTGAAAGAATTCTTGAAGAAATACAAGCTTGGTAATGCTAAACACGCCAGGACTATAGTTGTGTTGAATATGAAATAGGACCTTGGTAAGTGGTAAGTCAGTGTCAGAAAAAGTCTATAGAGGAATGGTTCGCTCATTGCTTCATCTAACAACAAGTAGACCAAATATTATATTCACTGTATACCTATGTGCCTGGTTCAAAAGCGCCCCTAAAGAATCACATCTAATAGCTGTCAAAAGATTTTTTAGATATCTTACAGGAACGAAGGACATTGGTTTATGGTCTCCTAGAGATGGAGATTTCAACCTGATTGGATATTCAAGTGCTAATTATGCGGCCTACAAGGTTGATAGAAAAAGAACTTTTAGATATTGCTAATTCCTTAGACACTCCTTAGTCTCATGGCGCTCAAAGAAACAAAGCTTAGTACCTTTATCAACTGCTAAAGCTAAATATATAGTTACAGAAGCTTATTGTGCTCAAATAATCTGGATCACACAACAGCTACATTGGTTTTGATTTTCAAAAAGTCTCTATCTGATGTGATCATAAGAGCGTAATAAATATCACGAAAAATCTAGTCCAACACTCAAGAACCAAACACATCAAAGTTAGGCATCACTTCATATGAGATCATGTTGAGAATGACAATATCATTCTTGAATTTGTTCCTTCACATTAGGAATTAGCTGATATTTTCATAAACCACTTGGTGCAGATCAATTCAATTTTATTCGACGTGAAGTTGGCATGTAAAAGGTGGATGTATGAATTGAGGGGGAGGGTGCCTCAAAGTCTAATGCGAGATGGTGTAGGTAAAACCTAATAACATTAGACCAGACATTGTGACAACATCTCAAAGTCCATATCGAATTCGTGTTCTTGGACTTTGGATTTATGTCACATATATCAATTATAGCAAGTAGCCTATGGTTAGGGATTCAAATCAATTAAATGCCTCAACAGCTACCATATTTTAAAAATTGTGGTTTTTCAAAATCCTTTTAAAATTAAATTTTTAGTATCTTTCCAACCCATTTTAGGTGTTTTCTCTCTCCTGCTTATGAAAGACAATGAAGTCTGCTCTCTAAAATCACTCTTGATCCTATCCCTTGATATCCTACACTTGCCAAAAACTAACACCTTTCACTCCCTCTTCTCTCTCCTTAACCCTATAAAGGGGGTGTGCCCTTGCCTAAACTACTCACCACTCAACCTCCACTCTCTCTTCTTCAAACTCCCAAACCCTGATATCTCCTACCAAAAACCTTGATATCACCCTCAACCAAGTCTTCTAAATGCAAAGGAAGCACCCCCATTAAAGCATTCTCCACCCCTGCTAAGCGAACTCATGGTGCCACCAAATGCTGATTGCCAAAGTCTGTGTAAATCAACAAAGTCTCAGACTCTGAGGTAGAATTGTCCAGAAACTCTAATAACTCCTTCTCTAAACTAGAGTATCTAGAAGATCTAGGTATCCCTGACCTTCCCTTGAATGGTTCACCAACATGGGGGTAAAACGATTCAACAATGTGGTAGAAAGGGAAATGGTGTTTTGTGAATTCATTGATTTCAATTTTTTTAGGCATGCAGAATTTTCTTTTGGTGGAAAATTGGAGAAATTGGGCTGCATGGGTCTATTTGAATTAAATGATGAAGTTTATCCTTAGTTGGTTCGACTGTTTTATACAAACTTTGAAAAGGTGGAAGCCAAGGGTAGGGGTGGAACCTACTATACCAACAAGGTCAAATATACTATCATCACCCTCATTACTGCCTGTAGCGAGAGGATATTCAATTTGAACCCTTGTACTTCAAAACTACCTCCCTCAATGTCATCCTCCAAAGCTCAAAGTTTGCCTTCATAAATATGCCCATCCCTCAATGATAAAAAAATCAAACCAATCCTATCCACCTTTGTACTCTAACCCAAGGATCCTCTACTATATTCTGATTAGGACCATATATCCCCGAGGATCATCAAAGGAGATAGCTAATGACCCTCTCTTCGAAACCCTCTCCTATATTATGGAGGGTTATTCTGTAGATTTCACTAATTTCATCCTTGAATACATAACCAAGGTCTATAACCTATCAAGGAATTACCCCTTGCCTTACTCAAATCTCCTAACTCATATATTCAAGGCCTTTCAAATTTTCCTTGAAGGTGAAGAATGCCTTGATTCTCATATCCCAACCATTAATGAAAACACACTTAAGAGCCTAAAATTCAAACCCCTCTCCTCTAGACACTAGAAACATAAGGAGGAAATTTCAACCAATGACATTATGACTCCCACACCTCAACCCTACCTTGAGGTGATCCCTCCTCTCTAGATAAAATGGTTTAAAGGAGATCTAAAGGAGATTAAGAGGAGGACCACTAGTCTGAAGACTAGTTAAGGTGAGATCAAGTAGACATTTGTCGATCTCAAAGGGGTATGTGAGAATATGAAAGCGTGTGCCACCTAGGTCGAAGGCATTATCTCCAATCTGAAAGTAGAGGAAGGGACTTTGAAAGTGATAAATGATGAGTTTGGGAAAAATGTAGTAAGGTTGGAGTTGACATTAAAGACCGCCGAGGCTGAGGTGAGTTAGGAGGCTAACATTAGGGAAGACACTAGTGTGCTCAAGCCTGTAAAGGAACCGAAGACAACTGCTCCAGCCCCATGTAAAGATGACCATGCTTGATGATCTCTCTCTTTCTTTTCTCAAGGACAAATCCTTGTTTTTGTGGTTCTGAACAATTTGAATGCTTTTAAACAATGATTTGCTAAACATTTTTACGATTCTGCCCCTTTTGATGAAAGTCAAAAAGTGGGAGAAAAAGTATGGACTCAAGGATATTAACTATGAAACATTAAACCCTGCCCGAAAGCCTTTGAAAGCTTCTAATGTTCACAATTAAGTGACTAGAGGTGCCCACTCTTTAGCTGACTTGCTATATTTTTGCTACTGATGCTCATATGCTTGATATGCTTATATGATCTTCAAATTGAAGTTTTGTCTTTCATCAATAATGGGAGATTGAGGACTCCCTCAATGTTAGTAGTAATGTCCTTGGCTGTTTTAATGTCATAGCTCGCGAATCTTAGGTGTTTTGAGTGAAAGACAAAACCTAATTCAAATACATTGGCTTACACTAACCAATCTTATCTTTGTAGGAATCCAGTATCAAAGTTACTATTAACATAATCTTTTTTTGAAAAAATAATTTATATTATATATTGGTTTATTCTTTCAGATGTATTGTTATTAATATATTTGGAAATAATCCTGTATTTATGTCTGGATGGATAATATCTTGCAATGCAATATATCTTTGCTTATTATCCAAGATCCTATAAGAATTTTATTTGATTCAGTTTCGGAAAGTTGTAATAAATCAATCTTTGGTTCATTTGTAAATTATTCATATTGATTATGGTAAGATATTTGAATATCAAATCAAGCTCTTCTCCTAGAAATCAAGATCCATTATTGTCAGCAATCAGGAACCAAGTTTGGAAACGCCAAAGTTCGAATCAGGGATATTGGCTTCTTGGAAGAATACATCGAAGAATTGACAAGTATAGCTCTGATGGTCAAGAGGATTATAAATCTATAAAAGACAGAGCTGAAGCATATTGCAAGACTTAAGAAAAAAATTACATTGTGAAAGGATCTCATGGGCAAATAATTCATAGTGCTCTCTTGTGTACTTTTTTATACATTTGAATACGTGAAAGGGAGAAATTGTAACAAGTTAGGGAACTTACTTGGGTAGCTAGGTATTGAGAGGTCAATACTTAGTGAATGTGCTAGCTGATGTTCCTTAGTCAAGTGAGACTGAAATGCTAGACATAATTTAAAGATAAGGTCGTTGGTCTGTACTTCTTAACTGAACAAGAAGTTAAGGTGATTGAATCCTAAGGGAAGATGTGCCGTAGGAGGTAGCTAGCCCTATTTGGAAGGGTGAAACTTGTAAAAATATCCTGTGTTTTGTCCCATTTTATTTATTGCTAACATTGGTGACTGACCTTCAAGGTTGTCCTCACTGACATTGGCAGTGCAGGATCAAAGTTCATTGAATATTTTTATAAAGTCTTAATTTTTAAGATATCAACTATTCACCTCCCCTCTAGGGTGATCTAACATTGTCTTTTGGGACTTTCAATGCGAACATAAAGGTTGTTACTTTGTAGTACCCTAAATCGATATTTTGATAGGAACTAAGACTCATTAAGTAGATAACAATTCCAAGCGTCTTGTCACCTAATAAATGAACAACTCAAAATTATAAAATTTATACCAATGACTGTAAGTCATATACCACTTACTATTCTATATGAGTAAACTTCAGACAAATCATATTAGTGGTCGATACACATTGCTTTATGGCAGCAAGAACTCCGCAATTGTTGATGCATGTGATTAATATCACTATCAGTCTAAAAGGAAAACATCATTCTATGTAGTCATATACCTTGTATTATATCACATGAATAAATTAATAAAATTTGATATGATACAAAATACTCAATATTATTCTATATTCAATTCTATACACAAAATTATATTATAGGTTGTATTTATAGTAGAAACATACCTAACAAGTTAGGGAAAATATTTTATTCTTCTAATATACCTAAAATACTACTTTCACAATTCTAATATGATTTATGCTCTAAAATATACTATCGTAAAAAATACCTCTAAAATAAAATTCTAAAGTACAAATGAATTATCAAGATATAGTCATTTCATTAACATAACACATTTATGCTATAAATCATAAGCTTTTGATTTTTTTTTTCCTTCTACCCATATCATCCCCCCATTCTTGGGATTGACCATCCATGTGTGGCTGATATCTAACTTAATTATGATATAATTGGTAGAGATTATATCTTTGAACTGAGAGAACACAAATATGTTCTAACTTTGAATTTAAGGTTGACAACTACTAGTTCCACTTCTATTACATCATCTTAGTATCATTAGTTTTAGTTAACGTTCATATGAAATATAAACATGCAACTCTGAAACAATAATCAAAGACTCAATAGAAAGAAAAACGTCTTTTGGTTATTCATATGTGTTATTAGGCTTAAAAATTTTAATGATGACCTTTGATTATGGTGTTGATTCTCTAAATCGAGGCCCATCAAGCTTTTTCCTCTTCCCTTTTCTTGTTCGTAAGAGTGCGTTTCCCTAAACTTAGTAAGAAATCTATAGAAGTCTTCACCAATTGCACAAAGCTTTGGTTCATGTTTGAATGCATGATAGTATGCCACAACTTGCTCGTAAGTGTCATCTCCCAAGTCAAAAATTAATCAAGCAATGTATCGGATAGGAACACCAGGATAAGCTTGAGTAAAGAATCTCAAAACTTACATGCATTACTTTATAGTACCATAAATCAGTATTTTCATATAGAATACAATTCTATAAATGGACAACAACTCCAAGTGTCTTCTCACCCAACAAACAAAGAATTATAAGCCATGGATGATCTATTGTGTTATGTAAGTAAACTTTAGAAATATTAGGTTTGTGGTTCACATATTGCTTTATGACAATTATAAATCTGAAATTGTTGATTAAGGTATTAAAAATCATAATTAGTCAGGAAGGATCGCCTTCTGTTGGCACACAATAGGCTCTTGTACTTAATTGATGGATCCACTCCAAAACAAAACATAAACCTACTTCTAGATTGATGTGGATCATCCTTCAACAACAAATATCATCAACCAACAACAAAATCAAAGATTAACCAGAATAACCTCCAAACAAGATCCTTTGATTTTAAACCAACAAACCTGTAAAAAGATGACTAAAACAACTCTAAAACTAAATCAACAAAAGAAGAAAAGTTCTCAGAAGCGACTATTCTAAAACCACAGCCGCAAAGAGATTCTAAAGGGAAGAATCTCAAAATCACCACTCAAAAAAGATAAAGACTTTGTGGAGATTTTTGGATAGAGAAATTGGCACCTTGTCGTTTCATTCATTTGTCATTCCTATTCTTGAATCTGCAAATCTAATTTTTACAATGGAAGTTAGGGGTATTTGTACCGAAAACTCAAAAATGAGTTGCTAAAATATGGGCAAAGGTGGTCAATGTGGTACAAACAAATATTCATGGGAGATTAAGCCAAACACATAGAGATAAGTACAATCCTAAATGAGTTGCAATCTGGACAACACATCCCTTGACTTCGTAGAAAATAATACACTTGTCATTTGAAAGTGTCGCCATTTGGAAACTCTTTCTTAGTGTGTTGTGCATTCTCCCTTGTGAGGAAATTAGGATTGGATAGCTGTGGTGCTCCCCATTATGTCTAATTAATTGGATATAGAATAGTGCTTTATATGGTCCAGGAAAATTGGAGCTAATAATTGGAATTTCTTGACAGCTTTCATAGTCTTGAAAAATTGGCATAAATCACTTCCAAAATGTGATTTTAAACAAATTTGTCAATATACGTTCAAAGTGGACTCTCCAAGATTTGCAATGACACATTTTCCTAAATTTTAGACAAGGTTAACACCACAAACTAATAGGAAAATTTTGAATAAATCTAAATTCAAGGTCATTTTAAGCATGATCATCATGAACTAAACTCCCTTACACCACAAGAAAACTCAGTGTTAGCATCGAAAGTTTAGAGATAACGACTAATTAGATGCTAATTGAGACTAGTTTAGCGTCGGATTTTTCGAGGGAAGCTATTAGCGTCGGATACACTAGTTCGTCTCGAATAGCGTCTCATATTAGAGTCGGACCAATTTATCTAATGCTAATAGAGTCTGAATTAGCGTCGGATAAAACAATCCGGCTCCAATGGAGTCAGATAATTTGTCCTACGCTAACATCAAATGCTAAACAAGTAGAAATACCCACCCAATATTCGCGAACATACCCAGCGCCATTACTTCTGTTCTTCTTCCTCCCCAACAGCACCCCTCCTCCGTTGGTACTACGTGCGCCACCGATAAGCTCTCTCTCTCTCTCTCTCTCTCTTGCCGGTAATCTCTCTCTCCTCTCTCTTTCTCACTCACTCTTTTACAGCACTAGCAACATTCACCCGCCTTAGTCCATGCCCTTCATCAACGGTAATTTTTCCCAGCTCTCTCTATTTCAAGTTGAATTAACCCTAATTTTAGGTACTAACATCAATATTCATGAGATTATTTGGATAATTTGCTTTTAACTTTAGAACTAGGGTTTTATAGGGATTAATCTTTGATGGGTCCCAGTGGGCAGTTTTCACTTTCCCCTTTTTTGTCTCCAATAATGGGTCTTGAATGAGTTTTGTTATTGTTATGTTGTTTTGCAAATCCCATTATTTACTCTATCCTTTATGGCTTGCTTTGTTGTTGTTATTTTGTTTTGGATGAATATTGGATGAGTTTCTTTGTTGCTGTGTTGTCTTGTTTTGTGAATCCATTATTAGTGGCTTGAGTGTTAACTTTGACATTGTCCCTTATTTCATGCTATCCATTGTAAATTTACAATCATTCATGTGTATCTTCTAAACTCAAACAAAAACTTAAACTAATTATCAATTAGTTCACTCATGTTTTTAAATTGAGGAGTTTTCACTTTCCCGTCTTTGTCTCCAATAATGAGTCTTGAATGAGTTGTTTTGTTGTTCTTTTGTTGTTTTGCAAGTCTTCTGATTTACTCACACCTTTTATCGCTTGCTTTATTGTTGTTATTTTGTTTTAGATGAATCTTGGATAAGTTTCTTTGTTGTTGTGTTATCTTGTTTTCTAAATCTACTATTAGTGGCTTCAGCATTAACATTAACACTATCCTTTATTTCATGCTATCCATTATAAATTTGCAATCATTCATGTATATCTTCTAAATTCAAACAAAAAACTGAACTAATTCTCAATTAGGTGACTCATGTTTTTAAATTGGGTAGTTTTCGCTTTCCCCTCTGTCTCCAATAATGAGTCTTGAATGAGTTGTATTGTTGTTGTTGTGTCCCCTTATTTACTCAACCCTTTATGGCTTGCTTTGTTGTTGTTATTGTGTTTCGGATGAATCTTTGATGAGTTGCTTTGTTGTTATGTTGTTTGTTTTCTAAATCCACTATTAGTGCCTTGAGTATTATGTTTAACATTATCCTTTGTTGTATACTATCCATTGTAAATTTACAATCATTCATATATATCTTCCAAACTCAAACAAAAAGTCAAACTAATTCTTAATTGGTTGACTCATGTTTTTAAATTTTGTTTTTTCTTGTCTATCCATGGGGGGTTCAAAACCATCAAAAGGAAAGGTTTTTAGATTGGAATTAAAATTTGGGGAGTTGTGTGCAACATCCTTCTATCTCAGGTTAGTTTTTAATCTAGTTTGATAATGGTATGGTATCTTGTTTATTTTGTGTTAATTTTTGGTTTAATATAATGACTATATATATGTGGTTTTATATGTGTGTATGTGTGTGTATGTGTGTATATGTATATATGTATTTATATATGTGGATATATATATATATATATATAT
>JACYFF010031959.1:57769898-57783470 GCA_017589665.1 Selenicereus undatus | reverse complement strand
CTTTTCTGGTGAGGCTTAGGTTTTCGACCAGACTGAGAAGTGAGATTCCAGATAAAAACCAAGTTTCAATTTCTCAGATTCAAAATCAAACAAAATTGAACAAAAACCACTTTCAATTTCGTACACTGAACGTAGCTAATTTTGACATTACCTGTTGACGGAGTGGTTGAAGAAGCAACACCTGGGCGACAGCTTCGAAGAGCAGCAACAAAATTGAACGCCGGTTACCTGTCGACGGCAGAAGTAGACTTCAGGCACCGGCACGGCGTGACTTCAGACACTGGCACGTCGGCAGAAGAGAGGCTTGAAGATGAGCTTTTCTGGTGAGGGTTAGGTTTTCGAGTGAGAAGTGAGAAGTGAGAAGTGAGAAGTGCAGGCTTAGAGACTCATTTTGACCTACTTTTTTTTGCCTTATTCAACATTTTCGTTCAAAATTTCACGAAAATTTGGGGGGGGGGGGGAATTTCAGCGGGCCTTGTTTTTTGTGCTTGGGCCACGAAAAACATTTACACTGACGCCTGATACAAACGAAAAACAACAAAATACAACTTTCGTCGCCTAAATGAAACACAACGACTGCAAAATTATTTTCATTGCCCTTTGCAATATTAAAGATGTCAAAAATAATTTCGTCGCTCTTTAATAAAATTTTCGTGGCCCAATCCCTTTTTTCTTGTAGTGAATATAAAGTTGTATAGTTTAAAAGGCCATGATTGTCACATCTTTATGGAGAGGTTGTTACCTATAGGTTTGAGGGAATTACTTCCTCCAAATGCTTGGACTGTCCTCACTAAATTTAGTCAGTTCTTTAGGGACCTATATGCATCCAATTTACAAATGGATCATGCACTCCACATAAAGAGAAATATTAGTGAAATATTATATAAGATAGAGATGATTTTTGCTCCATCTTTCTTCAATGTGATGGAGCATCCCGTTGTGCAGCTGCCATATGAGGCTAAAGTGAGCGGACCTATTCAATATAGGTGGATGTATCCATTTGAAAGGTATGTGATTCTCATTTACGTACCATTTATGGTTATTAATGAGAAGTCTCCTTACCACTCATTATATTAACTTATGATGTAGGTTTTTGCATCATTTAAAGATGAAAATTAGCAACAAAGCATGCATTGAAGCTTCAATATGCAATACGTACTTAACTAAAGAGATCTCAAACTTTTGTGCCGTTTACTTTGAGCAAAAATATTGACACAAAAACAAGAGATCTTGAACGAAGTTTTTATCCTAATGTGGAGGAGAATAGCGATAAATAAATTCTTGAGGAATTTTCTTCCAATGTGGGGCATGTCCCTAGAGAAGGTCATGTTAGATACCTTGATTAATGTGAGTATGGTGCAGCTTATACATATGTTCTTTTCAATTGTGAACTGTTAGAAGAATATGAACGGTATGACTGCCATCACCTTTATTAGGCAATTTAAAGTGTCTTGTTACATGCCATATTTTTATTAAAAGTAAGTAATGATAATCGGTTCCCCATAAACATAAGCAATTTGAGGATAAAATGGTTAGGCTACATCCGGGTGTCAAGAAGGATGCAGTGTGGAGTAAGTTGGATAAAGAATTTCCCAAGTGGTTTTAGCCAAAGGTTGGTATATTAAGAAAATAGTATTAGGTTGAGATGGAAATGACGTATTCATTAATATGTATTTGTAATTGCATAGGTCTTCAATTCAAATTAGAATGATGAATTCATTATAAGCTTGGCACATAGTCTAAAGAAAGATGTGCGCACTTGGAATCACTACTACATAAACAACTACAACTTTCGTACTTACAAATATGGGCAAAACAAGTCAACTGCGAACTATGGAATATCTGTGAAGGGTGTAGATGACATTGATTGCTATGGCATTCTGCAGGAAGTGATTGAGTTAGAGTACGTAACGAGATCTTGCTTCTACAAGACAATCTTTTTAAATGTGAATGGATTGACTCTGTAAAGGGTGTAATACACATGAACAATGCAAACTGGTAGATATCAACCATATAAAGAAGTGCCCTATGTACGATCCATTTATGTTAGCATCTCAACTGACACAAATGTATTTTAGCCCTTATCCAAGTACTAGAAACACTAGAAATCAATAGTGGGCAGTCATTAAGATAAAACCAAGGTCAATAATTAAAGCCCCAATTGAAGATACAACATTTTAGGAGGATACCAATGACAACCTCCTACTTTATGTGAGTTTGAACAGAACCAAGAAGCTGAGCTTCACTCTAAGAACATTAGTCACGAGCAATATGGTGAAGATGATTTAAGCGTAGGAAGTGATAATAATAATTTGGAAGGGGAAAGGGAAGGGGAAAGGGATGAGGAAAATCTTTTGTTGTATGATGATGACATTGATGAGGACATTGTTGCTAACGATGATGATGTATGATTATGTATATATAGTGAAGTGATTATTGTAATATACTAAAGTGATCCATTATCAATTGCAAGTAGTTATTTGTTTATGTTATGATATTCTTCCATGTATCCATTTGATTTTTTTAATCTAAATCTTTATGCATTGTTGTAAGAATTACAAAAGTGCCTCGAGCAAATAAAGGTTTTGCATTATGTCATGATGAATCTATTATTAATACGAGTTCTACTTCTGGTACCAGTTAGGCAGTTGTCCCATCTTAGTTGACAGAGGGACAAGGCTCACAACAGGAGGCAACATTTAGGAAGAAAGTATTATCAAAGGAGAACTATTGGTATGCATATTAGTGAGTATACTTATTTTGAGATTACTTTTGTACTTCAATTTCATTGTATTTGTGAAACTTAATTATTGTTATAGGTTTACTAATTCAACTTTGCCACTAGCTATATCTGCCTTAATCAATAGTTTTTACGATGGTCAGTGTACATGCATTTCAAATCTCCCTAGGCGAGAGTTCTAGCTGTGGTGTAGGACTTTTGAGGTAAAAATTCTAATAATTGTGCACTGTGAATGTTGCTATAGATATACCTTTTTTTTGATATGCTTGTTATTTTTTCAAGCATGGTCAATATACTTGGGTCCCGGAGCTTGCTCAAGAAGTTTATGAAGGATGGTATGGGATAGTTGGTAAATATCTAAAGAACTAAGCCAACAAAGCTACAAAAACCCCCTAATGATAACAAAATTTCTTGGTTATTTGATAATGGGGGAGCAAGGTTGAAGGCCCAGAGAAGCACACTAGAATTTCAAAAGAAATATGCACAATGCTTAAAGAACATGACCGAAGGGCCAAAAGCAGGAACCCTACATAGCTAAGGGTCTATCTCAATGGCAGATCTTACCAGAAAAATGCTATAAAGTTCAAATAGTAGTTTCTTTTCATTATATGTTATATGTTTGCACAGAGTCATAGCAAGGAGGATACTCAATATGGGAAGGTCTTTGTAGATGATAGATCTAAAGTTTTGTGGGCACAAACACAATTTCATAATTTCTTATTTGGTTTTATGTGAATTTAACGTTTGTTGTCTATTTTATGTGATTTGTGTATTTCTCTTATGAGGTTTTTAAATATATAAAAACAATTTGTGACAGGAAAAATATGAGGCCCTTAGAGCTCAGCGAGGTATTGAAGAAGGGACACCTAAGGTATAGTAGCTACATTATGAAGTATTGGGTGGATGGAGCAAAAAATCCACCATCTATGGATTGGGTAAGGCTAGGGCTGTCAAAAACTGACACGTCACAATAACCCGAGCTGAACCGGATCAGAAGTTATTGGGAGAAACCTGAACCCGGCCTGAACCGAACCAATTTTGACTCAAGGTCGACACGATTTGACTGTTTAGCATGAAAACTTGTTATTTTTCAATTTCAGGCAAATCTAGACTATTTTCAACACCGACACAAAATTGATCAGTTTATTAAATGGGTTGACATGCCCCGACCTGTTTGACAACCCTAGGTAAGGCTACGACATTTTTCTATGAGAAACAAATCACCTCCACTGTCTCTATGGGTTCTAAATACACTCCCTCGTAATATTCTAAGTTGCGATATGAGCTTAAATCAACTCAGTAGCAACTCGATGAGCAGAGGAGACTCATGGAGAATTAGTAAAAGACCATACAGAATCGGCAAATGGTTGTGGAGGATCAGGAATGCCAATTTGCAGAGGCAATGAGACTCATCCACAGCCTCCAGTTGAGAGTCGATTTGTTGTTTGGTTCTAGTTCTAGCCATCTAACTAACTCTTTGTAAGTTGTGACATATGGTTTACAATATGAATTTTGGTCAAATGTCATAATTTGGTAGTGCAGTTTGTGTCCTGAACTATGGTTTGAATTGAGACACAATGTTTGTTGGCACTTGTTATATTTCGTGGTACCTAAGACTGTGAACAAATCTTGTTCCTTGATTAGTGTATTTAAGGAACTTTGTGGGATAATCGTTTGTTTTGGAGAAGAATGGTTGCTTCTGTATTTGTCGATGACGAGTTTGAGGTGTGTTAACAGTTGCCAGTGTATTTGTGCATGAGCTCTAAGTGTTGTGCGCGTGTAAAATGTGTATTGAAAGTAGAAATATGTATGTACAGGCAATGCAGAAAAACGACAAAAAAGTTGCCCAAATTTATAAAAATTCGCAATGGATTATATGCAATTCGCATCAGATTAGGCGACAAAAAGTGTATGGAAAAATTGATATTTAGCGACCAAAATAGTGTCCGACGCGATTAGCATCGGATGACTTAAGGGTAAATGAGATCTACCTAATGCAAATGAGGAATAGTGACCATAATTTCAGCTGTGAATTTAGTTACGGATTAGGAATTAGTCTCTATTAGAGTCGGATGTATCCGACGCTAATTAGAATATTAGTTCTAATAGCGCACATATGTCTGACGCTAAGTACCGTTAGACCATAATTTGATGCTACATGCATGGTTAATAGAGACGAATTTTTAATCAGGCGCTAAAATTTGTTAGTGACAAGGGTGTTCATGACAAATTTTTATTTGACGCTAATCTCATGCGGAATTGTTTTCGCATCAAAATATTACTATTGGCGATCGATTTAATCTATCGCTAACAACTAGATTTCCTATAGTATTATTTTGTGCTCATCACTTGAAAACTAAATGTACAGGCATTTATACTGTAAAAAAACCTAACAACATAAGGAAAATATTCTAGTAACCTAATAGATATCTAAAATACTAGTTTTCTAATCCAAATATGACTTATGTTCTAAAATTTATAATTCTAAAAATAACACTAAAATAAAATCCAAAAATGCAACTGAAAATATCAAAACACAATTATTTCCTAACCCTAATAAATGTATGCCATAAATCACTAGTTTATTGTATCATTTTTCTTGCTAACTGCATTATTCTCCCCCTCTTAGGAAAACTCGACCACTAGCATTAAAGAAAAGGACAATTTGAAACATGGATTCATGTATGGCTAGTGTCTACCTCAGGAAAAAATTGAGAGGAATAAAAAACGATAGGTTCGAAGTGATCCATCGAAGTAGATAACAAATCCTTGAAATTGTTTTCCTTCACAGTAGACTTGTTAATTACATCATTCTCCCCCCTAGAAAAATTCAACCACTAGTATTAAAGAAAAGGAGGATTATGAACAAGGAATTGATTATCCACGTGTGGTTAACATCTATCTCAAAGTCAAATATTGTGGCATTAGATTGAAGGGAATAAAAAATCCTCAAAATTATTTCCCTTCACAGTACACTTGTTAAGAAGCTTAGGCTCCTTTTCTTGAAGGCTAACAACAGTTGATTCCACCTCCAATATATCAACTTCATCTCCACATTCTATGTTTGTCTCAAAGAACAATATCACCTTGGAACATAAAAGCAATGAATCTTCAGAAGGACATTTCTTTCGACTTCTTTGTGATTGTTACTCAGTTTAGAATTTTTAACAACAACCTCCATTTATATTGATCTATAAATGAAGGATATCAAGCTTCTTCCTCTTTTCCTTTACTCATTTGCAACAATGCTTTTCCCTAAAGTTCATAACGTATCTATCAAGTCCTTGATGAATAGCATGACGCTTTTGCTCAGGCTTGAACTGATAATGTTCTATCACAACATGTTTACAAGTGTCATCATCTTTGATGCAGAAACTGACCAGGAAAATTATCGAGAAAGAACATCATAACACATTTGGGGTTAAAGAATCATGGATTTATAGATGTGTTGCTTTACAAGACTCTAAATCAGTAGTTTGGTATGAACCAATGATTTGATAACATTACATCAGGAAGGCTAAATCTTAACGGCTTTTTTTTAAAAACAAAAAGGAGCTCTCACATGTTTTGTTAACAAAAAGAATTGTATAACACCCATTGCATACCCAAATTTTGGGAACGCCATGTATCAACTAGAATCCAAAGATAAGGCTAAAGAAATAATAAATTCAAAAGCCATCTGGCCCATATCTTGGAAATTCAATGAATAAGATCTTCCCAACCCTAATTCTCTCTAGTCGCTTCTACTCTTCTACCCTCAAATGCTAATTGCCCTTCTCCCTTTCTTTTCATTCTTCAGACCCCTAATCTCTTTATTCACTTTGTCATTCCAACCGAATGATTTTTTCCGTCTCATGACTTATTTCCACCATCTTTTTTGTCAAGGCGGAAATCACCGATGTTGAAGATGGCCACGTTACTACTCCAGACGAGGAAAATCACCTGTAATCTCCTTGGCAATTTGAGCGCCTCGTCCTTGCCTGACTCATTGCTCTCTTTGAGCCTCAGGAGAATGTGGTTCCATGTTTTGAGTGGCTCCTTGGCCCTACTTACATCTAACAAACTTTATGGGTTCGGATTGAACTGGATGTAGGAGAAAGATGAAGATATTTTTTAATAGCATTGTTCGAGTATGCACCTTCCAATTATCTCTGCGGTAAATTAATTCATGGCCTTTGTTGTTTTGGGGATAAACTTCTTTTTAAATTGAGTTTAAATTTTAAACTGGCAAGTACAAGTGGTGAGTTGATGTGATGTTGATGTTGTTGGTTATTTGTCTCAAACTAATTTAATTTGGACATTTTCATTTTAGTATGCGAATAGCAATTAGTTTTATAGTGTTTTGTCCTATTTGAGCTCATCAAATGGAAGGTGTCACGATCTGTCATGGAGAAGATGGAGGTTGATGATTGGCCTATTGTAGACGTTTGTTTTCTTATGTGCTTCAATTAATTGACAGAGCTCGAGATGGGATGAAATTTAGCAGACAACTTTAAGAAGTGCAATCTATCTATATAATTACACTTAAAATTGAGTGATTACACCTTGATTAGACACTTGCTAATCACTCATTGGATGTGAATATTGGTTTCTTTTCTATTTTCTAAATTATTGATTTTAGATATTAACTGCGATGTATTAGTAAGAGTAATTAGATCAAATTAATGTAGGCATTCAACTCATAGGTTTCACTTTGTGTTGGAAAAGTTACAAAGTTTTCAAATTGGTTTTTCATCTTTTCTTCTTTTTTTTTTTTTTTAAAATTAAGCGTTAGTATCTTCTTAAAACCTATGTAAATGTTATATTCGTAATTTTAATATTATAAGTATCATCGTAAAATCATAGATCAATAATATTAGAAATAGGATTTTGAAAAATTATGATTTAAAGTAAAATTATTTTATTATAGTTTCATTAATATATACTTTACAAATATTTTAGTTTGCAAACTTAATAAAAAAATCATATTTCAGTTGTAGTCTTAATATTAATTAAGAATATATAAAATGGCTATCAACACTCCATTTTTCTTTATTGCTTTGACACTTTTCATGTTTTCATACGGAAGTATATTTAATGAATCGTATTTTAATTTTGTTTGAATCAAAGCTTTGTAACTAATGGATATTTGTAACTAGGGCTTCTTCAATTAACGTATTATGTATGGATTAATTTTATAATGTTAACCATAATTAATTGTAATAGTTTTTTATATTTTAAGAGGAAAGGTGGTAAAGTTATAGCTAGAGAGTGATAGGGCAAGGCAGTGATGGAATCTAGAAGTTGTATTTTCCAATTTGTGTACCAAGGTGCATTAATGACTATATTAACTTTATATGCTTCAATTGGTGACTTAAAATTATGTTGGACTCTTAGACTGTTATTTATCAAAATAGTTCATTTATTTTAGTCAATGACAATAGGGATTGTGTCTGATAATATATTTATCACATACATATTGGTCTATTAGATACAAATCTGTTAAACTAGAAAACTATACAAGTTCATGCAAAGCATGGGTTTAAGACTATTTGTATAACTAATGATGAGTTTTTTGTTTTCGTTTTATTTTTGCAATAACTTCATTCACTATTCTAATATGTTACGAAATTCATGTTGAAATCACTAATTTAATTAGACATGTTGAATTCTCATTGCAAGTTTAATGGAATGGAAGATGGGCTATTACTCTCGGAAGAAAAAATTGGTGGAGGACTTAAAGGTCTAGCTTGGGTGAATCGTATTAGTTTGGAGATTTGTAAATATTGTTTTACGTTATACTTTCTTTGCTTTTTAGCTAATTCAACGCTATAACCAATGAACTATTTGGAATTCTACCATTCCTTTATTGATGTATATTTGAGTTGAATTCTTGAAGAAAAAAAGGTCATTGTCATTTGTAACTCAAGTTAAATTAATATTGTTGTAAACTTTTGTTGAGGTTTATAAAAATAAATGTTGAATAAAATATTCTATGAATGAGGAATGCAGGTGTGGAAGAACTGCTTTTTTCTTTTTAGTTTAAAGGAAACTACAGGTCACAAATCTGTATGAATTTGTACTCAACAAAGCTGTCACAAAACTTGTCAAACTTTTGAATAGAGCTTTTTTGCACCACAAATATATTTGTGGCACCATCTTTTGTGATGGCTTGCTTGTGCATAAAGAGCATTTTTTATGACACACATTATTGTCTGATTTCTTTAAATCGTGTCAAGAGTCCAGCCATTTGTTTTGGTACAAGTGGGCATCAATCCCCTAACATCTAATCGCCCGATAATAAACAAAGAATCTATAAGTATAAAGTCACAACAATACACCTTGGACAATTTATTGTACCCTATAAGTAAATTTTAAATGGATAAGACTGATTATTCGTAAAGATTGCTTTATGACAATAGCAACTCCAAAATTGTTAATGAAGGTGACTAAAAATTAGAGTCAGTCCCAAAGGATAGCATTTAATGTGTTGGTGCTAAATCGGCTCTGATACCAAAATGATAGAAATCCACCTAATGAAATAGTCTATATTATTCTATTATAGCGTTGAGATACTAACATAAGGAAAATATTATATCTTCCTTATATACCTGAAACATTAGTTTCCTAATCCTAGTATGACTCTTATTTTAAAATACGCAATCCTAAGAAGTACCTCAAAAATAAAATCAAAAAATACAACTACAAAAAGTTAAGATAGAATTATTTCCAAAACCTAATACATTTATGTGATAGATCATAAATTTATGGTTATGTTTCTTGCCACCCACATCGATTATTCTCCCCCTTTAGCAAACTCAACTACCAGCATTAAATAAAAACTGAATTAGCTACTTAGAATTAACCACTCATGTGTGATTGAAATTTGGCTCAATTATAATTTAAGGGGCATAGATTGTGGCTTTGGATTGAGGAGACGAAAAACTATACACTCGAAGTGATTCGTTAAAGTAGATAACAAACCCTTAAAATTCTTATCTATCTCTGATGCACCGTCTTCATATCCACTTTCTGCATTCGTATGCATACCAACATCATCAACGTCAAATATAGAAGCTGTAACTGGAGATTCTAAAGAAAGAAAAGTGTATTTCGCATGCCATGAGTGTCATCATGCTTAGTAAGTTCAATAACAGCCTCTGTTGTGGTCTTGATTATCTAGATTTTGGAATATCAAGCTTCTTTCTCTTTTCCTTTTCTCACTTGTAAAAACACTTGTCCCTAAAGTTAATAATAGATCTATGAAACTTGTGATCAATTGCATGAAGTTTTGCACATACTAAACTAATGATATTCTGTCACAAAATCTTCCTAATTATCATCTTTTAAAACAAAAATTGACCGAACAACATTTCAAAAAAGAACACTATAATATGCTCATGTTAAATAAATATGGAAACATGAATGTGTTGCTTTATATATAGTACACTAAATTAGTATTTTTAATATGGGCCTATGATTCACTAAATGGACAACAATTTGAAGTGCTTTGTCACCAACAAATAAAAATTTAAAAATATAAAATTCGTACCAATAATCCTAGGTAATGAATGATCTATTGCCCCATACAGATAAACTTTAGAATAATCCAATTTGTTGTTGGTGCTGGTTGCTTTACGACAACAACCTCACAATTCTTGATGGAGAAAATTAAAAATCCAAAGTAGTTGCAAATGATGCCTTTAGTTAGCGTAGAACCGGCTCTAACACCAAACTAATAGCTGAGCCACTCTTAAACAAAAACATTTCATATTATTCCACGTTCAAGTCTTAGAACAAAATTATGTTAGAGGTGTATTTATAATGTGAAAAGACAAAACAAGGGAAGAAAAATATTCTAGCCTCCTAATTTACCTTTCGTAGTTTCTAATCCAAAAATCACTTATATGTTAAAGCATGCTATCCTAAAAATACCCCGAAATAAAATCTAAATATAGAATTAAAAATATTAAAATACAACTATCTCATAAACTTAATAAATTTATGCCATAAAATCAAATTTTCTTGTTACATTTTCTTGCTAGCCACTCATCTCTTGAAAAGGTCCGACTATGATTGTTAACGAAAGGATTTTTTGATGTAAATAATATAGACTTTCGGGGTGGTGAACAAACAAAACACGAACTTTTTTGCTAGAAATAAGTAGTGCCAACTTTTACCTTATTTAATTCAAGTATATGATGACGTTGTCATGAGGTACTACTATCAGCTAACAAAAAAGCTCCAAAGTATTCTCACATTAAATAGGTTAAAAATTAGTATTACTGGTTGCTAATAAAAAAATTCATATTATTTGTATCCACCACCCTCAAAGTTCGTATTATTTGTGTTCAGTGTTTCTTAAAGAAAAGGAGAATTATAAACTTCAAATTGACGACGCATTTGTGCTGACATCTATCTCAATCAAATTTAAGGGGAGATTGTGGATTTGGACGGAAAGGACTAAAAAAAATATATGTTTTAAGCAATCCATTGAAGTACATAACAAATCCACTTAATTATTGTCCTTCGCAATAAACTTATCAAGAAACCTAGGCTTTTTTTTCCCCTCGGAGGCTAAGAACAACTAGTTCCACTTCTAATACACCATCTTCATCAATTTGTCTCATATTGGTGTCAACAGGAAGAACACTGACCTAAAATTTTGAACCAATAATTAGAGACTCTTTAGAAATAAACATTCTTTTAAATTCTAATTAGTGTTTGTAGGCACTAAAAAGACAATAAAAACTGTCACATCAAAAAATTAATATAAATTAATTATTTCGCGTTACCTATTTATTTAATTTAATTTATTAAATAAATTAGGTTAAATTGACTACCAAGTCATGAGTCAAACGACTAACAAGTCAATGGTCAAATTGACTTAAATCGCTACTCAAATGGACTAACAAATCATAGACCCAATCAACGGCCCAAGAAGGCGAATAAGTCGCAAACTCTATTAAGAGGAGAGTGATTCTTTCTCTATAGATAGAGCACTACTCCCTCCTACTCAGGGGGTGGAAAATTCATTCACTTTGAACACATTCTGAAGACTCACTAGATTAATTTCTCTGAATGGAGACAACAAACACAACCAAGTATGTGCCGTCTACTTTCAAAAAATTTTTAAAAAACTTGTTTTGATTGAGATCAAGCCCTTTGTCCCTCTCTTAAGAACAAATTCATTGAAGTTCATTCAAAGAAAATCAAATCAATCAATTTGATCGAGATTCAAGTCAATCGACAATCTTTCAAGCACAAATGGGAGATCGAATAAGAGGAATTACTTATTTGTTCATCTTGTAATGAATATACAATGATTGCACACATACCTTCCGAAAATCAATGCAAATTAAATTTGTCAATATTTCTTGTCTAATTTATTTTAGACTCGAAATTTGTTGTTACAAATTTTTGGCACGCTTGGTGGGACTTCTCCGCCTCTCATCTCTTTCTCCAAGAAAATAACTTCTGCACTCCTTTGAAGGAGAAATGGCTCCCAAGAACATCATTCTTCAATCTTCGAAGAAGGAGACTATCAGATCTGCATCTGAAAGATCCACAAAGGCTAATATTGCATCTGGCAATTGAAGCACTGGAGTGATGATTAGGAGCACGACCAAAGTTGTTGCCTCTGTCACCGTAAAGCAATAAGTCAACGCTCTAACTTTGCAGTTACACAAAATTCAAAACTTTGACTTTATCTTGTCCGTTGATGGGGTCAATCAAACTATTTTCCTCGTCCCTAATTTGAAGCTAAAAGCTCTTGTTGTCTTCAGTATGAGAAAGAATCTACCCTGCGGATTGGATGAATTCAAGGCTTACACCAATCCTGTCTCCCAACCTTTTAGGGAGTAGGATGATGACTATGATACTAGCAGTTTTTCACCAACATCACCAAAGGATTCACTTTTCTCACAAGTTGAAGTCGAATACTCTGACAATGTTGTCATGCTACTCATGGTGACAGAGACTATCAACTTGGAGGAAGAAATGACAAACATGAAGGCAACTCTAGAAAACCTCTATAAGGAAAGCGAAGAAAAGGATGCTCAAATCAAGCATCAAAATAAACAAATTGCTGATTTAAAAAAGAAGTTGGGGAAGAAAGCGTCGAACAAAGGCTTAGGCAGTGAAGATTCTGGCAACTCATAGAAAGGAGTCTAACGATGAACGCAAACTAAAGAACAATTAAACCTTAAACTCAATGTCAGTTGATCAAATTTAAAACTTGACAGCTGATGTGGTGAAGGCTCATCTGGGAAGGGATTCTTATAAAACTCACTTGTATAAGAAACCTTACAAAAAGAGGATTGATGCACTTTGTATGCCTCATGGCTATGAACCACTTAATTTCCAATAATTTGATGCAAGGGTAACCCCAAACAACACATCACTCATTTCATCGAAACTTGTAGTACTGCTGGCACTGAAGGAGATGCGTTGAGTTATTCTATTTAAGTTTAGATGATAACAAATCCAAGTGTAAAAAATTGTCCAAGTAATGTTGCTCCAAACACGATCTCCAAACAGGCCTAACTGGTGTTTGTAATCCTTATTGTATTAACTGGTTTGCTACATGTGAGAACAAGTCCTTAAAACAGGTTTCACGTGGTGATTCTTTATTAAGTCAAGAACGCCATCTCGACAGTTGATTGTAAGGCATGTTCCTGAACTCTAGCAATGCAAAGAACAACCCTAGCAAACAAGATGGCCTTGGTGTTCACAGCAGCTCTATAAATCTTGGACAAGATGACTGATTCAAAACAAGAAGTCTTGGGTATATAGGTTTCAATATAGGTTAATATGCCAATATTGAAAATGCTTTTAAACACCTCTTGAATCGG
>JACYFF010031959.1:57730245-57769888 GCA_017589665.1 Selenicereus undatus | reverse complement strand
CATTTTACTCCCATTGAATGACACACATACACACGAGAGAATAGCAAGAAAAGAAAGCAAGAGAATATCTAGAAACACAACACACGCAAAAAGCAATATTTCAAAAAGTGATTTTTCTAGTGAAAAGAATTTTCGAGCTACACTTGAGAAAAGAAAAACCGATACAAGTTGTGTTTAAACCAAGCTTTCAATATATTGGCATACTAGGACTTCATTGTACCTTACATCTGCTTAAGTCAGAAGCACCCAGTAAGGTGTTTTGTAACCCTGATCTTGAATCAGAAAAGTGAGTGAGTGGTCCTCAGTCGTGTGGACTTTGGACGTGTCCAATCTGGTGAGATTTGGACGTGGTGTAATCTGCCTTAGAGAAGGAGGTTACGTGGTTGCAAGGTGTAACAAGGTGTGTTACAATTGTAACGAGTTAAGCCCGGTTTAGTGAAGTGGTTAAATCCTACACGAGGTAGGTCGTGGTTTTTCACACCTCAGTTGGGCTAGAGGTGTTTTCCACGTAAAAGTTGTGTGTGCTTTATATTCCGCATTTATCTTGGTGATTTCCGCATTTGCAATATTTGAGAACACCCTCTGCAAACAAGTCACACGGGTGTTTGTTATTTACAACGCGAAAATCAGACACCACAATTCACCCCCCTCTTGTGGTAGAATACTCACGATCTTAACAAGATGGATTGGTGAAATAGTTTGTGCGATCCCTTAAAGGAATTGCATTTGATTGGTATATAGACCTTCCCCCGAAGTCCATTGATTGTTGGGAGCAAATGGAAAGTGAATTCTTGAATCGCATCTATAGTACACGCCGCATAGTCATCATAACAGAGTGGACTAAAAGAAGACAATTGAATGACGAGCCAGTCATCTCGATTACATTAACCATTAGCGTGCTCTCTCTCTAAAGTGTAAAGACCATTTATCTGAATCATTAGCTGTTGAGATGTGTGCTCAATCGATGGATTGGGATATACTTTATGCCTTGCAAGTGAACAAACCTAAAACATTCCAAGAATTGGCAACACGAGCTCATGATATGGAACTTACAATTGCCTACTATGGAAGACGGCTCAATGATGAAGAATCAATGGCATCGTCAGGAAATAGACGCTCTATGATTAGAGACTCTAAAGTGAAGGAATGCCCTTATTCTGAGTTTGAAGTGCCAAAAATACCAAACAAACTTCTTAGGAAGAGGCTTATAGAGCTCCTAGAGCCAAAACGTCTTGAAGAAATCGAAAAACTAATATCCTAGATACTACAAGTGTGACGGGATCATCGATCGTCCTATAGGGAAATGTAAGGCATTCAAGGAGCAAGTCCCGCAACTTTCAAAGGAAGGACATATCACATTAGATGAAGAAAACACCAAAGAATATGATTGATCGTCCATCAAGATCATGTGGAAAATGCTTTGGAAGAAAGATGACCCAATATGAGCATTTAGGGAGCAAACATCCAAGTCGGTTAAAGAGTATTAAGTCAAGTGTTCAAGACTCCTAAGTCAATGTAATTATATTCTTACAAGACATATTTAAAGACTTTCAAGTCAATCCTAAAAACCCCCAAGTCATAAAACAATTTCGATCCAAGCTTCTAGACTCTTAAGTCAGCATGGACTGTTAGGTCACCTACTGGAATTCTCAAGCCATCAAAGTCAAACACTTCTAAGTGATAGAAATGAAAGACTTTCAGTTCACCCCAAGATTATCAAGTCAACCAAATCACAAACTCTAAAGTGAACTCAGCAACTCTCAAGTCATCAAGATGGTAGACCCTCAAGTTATCAGTGACAGAACTCACAAATAATTAAAGTTTTAATATTCTCAAGACGTCTATACAACGAACTCACAACTCAAAGAAAGTTGTTAATTTTTAAGTCAACCTTACAAACCCTCAAGTCATTGGTGTCACGGACTTCTAAGTCTTCAAAGTCAAAGACTACAAAGTCTTCAAACTTTAGGACTATTAAGTTACCAAAATTCAAGGCTCCAAAGTCTTTAAAGTTCAAGATTATCAAGTTACCAAAAAATTTCAAACTCCAAACTAGAAGACTCCCAAGTCTTCAAAGTTAAAGACTCATAAGTATTCCAAGTTAAGACCCCCAAGTCTCCGAAGTTAAAGACTCTCAAGTCTTGAAAGTTTAAGACTCATTAGTCATCAAAGTAAAGACTCCCAAGTCATCAAAAAAGACACCTAAGTCACCAAACCAAAACACTATCAAGTCATCATTGTCCAAAAAATGCTAAGTAGACAATCAAGTTTTCAAAGTAAAACACCTATAAGTCTCTAGAACTTAAGGCTATCAAGTCACCAAAGTTTAAGGCTCCTGAATTATCAAAATAAAGACTATCAAGTCATTAAAGTTAAAGACTCTCAAAAGTTTAACACTCCCAAATTGTCAAAGTTTTTGAGTCTCAGGTGACTAAATAAGTTTTGAAGTGGTCTAAGTAGCCCTTAAACGCTCATCCAAGAGCTGCAGATTTTTAGGGTTCCTTGAAGTTAGCAACAATGGCATAAGCATCCTCCTTCCAATTTGCAATTGTGGCAATGGAGTCTTCTGCTTCAAGTCATCCACTTCCTCCTTTAAGCCACCATCAATGGTGATATAAGTCTCCTCCTTTATGTTAACTGCATCCCCTACAAGATGGGAACGACAAGATCGTCTCATCATCCGTGTTGGCAACGCAGGCATCCTACTGCAATATATGAACAGTATGATAACCTCATCCTCCTTTGCGATGTAGGCATTCTCCTCCAAGTTGGCGGCAATGAAAACATGTTAGTCCTTTTCAAGTCGGTAGCCTTCACCTTCAAATCATAGGGCATTCTTGTTTAAGTTGGTGGTGATGGTGATGATGGCCTTCGTCTTCATAGTAGAGGCGGTCACCCATGGTGGAACCATGCAGGCAAGCCATACAAGGGTGAGAACATTTGACAGAGCCACCAAAGGTGGATCCATGCACGTAAGCCATTGAAGGGTGAGAACATTAGATAAAGTCACCCAAGGTGGACCCATGTGGCCAAGCCATCCAAGGGTGAAAACATTTGACATGGTTACCCAAGGTAGACCCATACGGGCAAGCCATCCAAGGGTGAGAACATTAGATAAAGTCACCCAAGGTGGGGCCGTACGGGTAAGCCATCCAAGGGTGAGAACATTAGGCAAAGTCACCAAAGGTGGACCCATATGGGCAAGCCATCTAAGGATGAGAACATTAGATAAAGTCAACCAAAGTGTACCCATGTGGGTAAACCATCTAAGGGTGAGACCATTCAAGAAAGTATCCAAGGTTTATTCTTCCACGGAAGCCATCTAAAGCCCAAAAATTAAAAAAGGTGACCTTTGGTGGGCCCTTGCCGACAAAACATCCGAATGTCAAAAATTAATAGAGGCGACCTATGGCGAACCCTTATAGGTGAGCCATCCAAAGGCTGAAAATTAATAAAGGCGTCCTCCGGTGAATCCCTGTGGACAAGCCATTAGAAGGTCGAAAATTAATAAAATGCGGCATACGGTGAACCCTTGCAAGCAAGCCATCCAAAGGTCGAAAATTAATTAAAAGAGGCCTATGGTGGTCCCTTGCGGGCAAGTCATCCAAAGGTCGAAAATTAATAAAGGTGAATGATAATTCATATTTTATATATAATTTTCTCCTTCATTTCACCTACTTTTATGTCTTTCAAATATATTTTTATTGGTAAACAATGCATATTTTATGAAATTTTCAAGTAAAAATAAATATAGAAGAAGTTGGGCGAAGTTGAGCAATTCTACTCGAATATCACACATGTGCAATGCCAAAAGTCCAAGCCCAAAGAAAAAAAGAAAAAGAAAACTCCTCAGTCGTGGCCCAGCAACCGCGGCTCAGTGATTAAGCAAAACTCGCGACCCAGCGAGTGTGACCCAGCAGTTTCACTTGCTCTCCTCGCGTGGGCCTAAGTATCAGCGGCCCAAGTTAGCATCTTCACCCTCATGTCTTCCTTTATTTCCCCTTACCCGCGGCCCACTTCCAGTTGCCGCCCCACCAAGCTCTCTATCTCTTTCTCCTCCACCCGGGTTGGGCCTGCTATGCGACCCAGCGCTAGCTCCCCCCTCAGTCCCCCTCTTTTCCTCCCTTCTCTTTCCCTTCTCCGCTGGGTCGGTCCCTGCTAGCCCAACAGCACCAGCCTGCCCTCTTCTTGACTTCTTCTCTTCTTTTCCTCTCCTCTTTCTCTCCGTGTGGACCGGTCCATTTTGCCCAACCACCAATTCGCTTTCCCAGCAGCATCAACCCTACTCTCAAGTGCTCCATTTTTCCCACATGGCTAATTCTTAACCTAGTCAAATGCCATTAATCAAAATTAATATTATACTTATGACTAGCCATGACTATGCATGTATCATCCCAAATTAATTGGAATTGATTTTCATTAATTTTGGGGGTATCCTAAGGGGTTGGATTTTCACTATAAAAAAGGTTCAAGGTTGAGGGAAAAAGACACTCATATCTACTCATTTTCCATCCACACAGTCAAGCATCTTCTTGTCCTTTCATCTTTCATTTTTTTTTTAGAGAGAGTCTTTATAAGACAAGATTATTTGGGTTGAGGAGTTAAGAAGAACATAAGCTTTGTTAGCTATTTTTCTCTTCTCTTCTCATCTCATTCGTGAGTCAAATTTGAGAGTTTACACACTAAGTTTCATAATTTTGTGTAATTGAGTATAAGGTTTGGACATAGGAAATGAAATATACCAATTCCAATGGTGTTTTCCCTAACTATGGTCGGCTAAACTACTCATTCTAGGATTAGGATGGATCCTTAGTAATAATATTCTTTTGCTAATTTCTTATGGGGTTATTTTTGTCTCTTTTGCATAATCTTGAGTTTATATTTGATCGTCATCTACTTATGCATCTTAATACTAATGTTTAATCATGTTGATGACACTAGTTTAATTTGCTATCTCAAACGAATATTAGACCTTGTAGGCTAATATGATGATTATGCAACTTGGGCTTAAAATTATAATTGTTTAAATTGAATAATTTATGCTAGAAATTAGATGATTTATGTCTAAAAAGAATAGTTCATGCTAAACCACTAGATAAATCATCTCACTTTATAATTATAATGATCTTTTTAATTTATGGCTCAATGCTTGTAGCTTGGGCTGAACAAGAGACAAAGTGAATCCTCATTTCAATTAGTAAATCAATATTGGCATCAAAGGTGAAATCCAAAGTCCTAGATCTTTTTCCTATTGATTTCTCTCCAATCTCTTGACTTGTCTACTCTTATTTTGCTCCTTGGTTCATTTTGATAATTGAAATCATAAATTGAATTATTCTTTATAATCAGAAAGGATAAATTTAAAATCGCTATTGTTCCTCGTGGGATCGACACCCTAATACTTGCTAGTCTACAATTAACCTTGTGCACTTGCAAGTAAAAAGGGTTTTAAAACTAGAACATAAAATCCACATCAAGTTTTTGGTGCCGTTGTCGGAGAATGAATAGTGATTTTTGAATTTTCTTTTCCTTTTATTTTTTGATTTTCGTTTTCCCTTCCCCGCTAATCTAACAATTTTATTTATTTATTTATTCTCCACCGTTTCCCTTTTATTTTTATTGTTTCATTCCCTAATCCCTCCTAATCTAACCATTTTATTTTTGTTATTCCCTCTCCCTTCTAATCTAACTATTTTGCCTTCTAACCTAATCTAGCTCTTTTATTTTTGTTATTTTATTTATTGTATCTAATCTAACAAATCCCCCCTCCCTTTTATTTCATTTTTTTTCCTTTTTATTTTCCCCATCCCTTTTTATTTTTGTTATTTTATTTTGCTTTATTTATTTTCAGTTTTCCCCCTTCCCTTGGATCTTTCATTTATTTGTTTATTTTATTTAATTTATTTAATTTATTTATTTTTTCTTTTTTTTCTTTCTTTTATCTCTCTTCTCGTTTCGTTTTATCTTGTTTGGTGATTTCATTCTTCTCTCTTAATTGTTTGTGGGTATATGCATAGTAGATGTTCTTTGTGCTTAGATCTTGAACCATATAATCCTGAAATTGAACGTTCTCTTCGTAAGATAAGAGCTAAGAAAAAGGAATCTAAGGACGAGATGGCTCAAGAACAACGAACCCCACCACCTAAGCAACTTAAGGAATATTTCACTCCCTCCACTTATGACTCACCTACAAGAACCCGTATGCCCACTGTTACGATGGCATTTGAGATTAAACATTCTCTTATCCAAATGTTACCGTCGTTTTATGGGCTGGAGTCTGAAAATCCTTTCAAGCACGTTGATGCATTCTTAGAGATTTGTTCTACTGTATTCTTGAATAATATCTCTGATGATGCTCTTCACTTACGGCTTTTTCCTTTTTCTTTAAAAGATAAAGCTAAAGCTTGTTTGGACATTAAGACAAATATCACCACTTGGGATCAATTGCAAAAGGAATTCTTGAAATCGTTTTTCTCCATTGGTAAACTGATTGCCTTAAGAAGTGCTATAACAACCTTCTCACAGAATAAAAATGCGCAATTGCATGAAAGTTGGGAAAGGTTTAAAGAATTGTTGCGATGTTGTCCTCACCATGAGGTACCTATGTGACAACTTGTCTAGAGTTTTTACTTTGGCTTAGATGAGCACAATAGGCAGATGGTTGATGCGTCATGTGGTGGTAGTTTCTTGTACAAAACTCCTGAAGAAGCTTGGGAATTATTTGAACATTAGAGTGAAAATTCACACTTGCATGCTACTTCCTCACATTCTGATTTGCCTAGGCAATTAGGAAGTAAAGGGGGGATTTATGAGGTTTCACATTCAATTGACCTTTCTAGTAAAGTTGATGCTTTAGCTAAGAAATTTGATCAATTGTTGTGCATGAACAAAGTGTCTAATGCCCCTTCTATGCAAGATGTGTGTTCGATTTATGCTAGTCCCATGCATGCTTCTGTTGATTGTCCGTGTATTGGTAAGTTTGACTGTATGACTGAACAAGTGAATGCTGCCCAAGGATTTCCTCCATCCAACAATCCTTATTCTAATACCTATAATCATGGTTGGAGGAATCATCCTAATTTTTCATGGAGGTTTCAAAACGTTGAGAATCCTCAAGCGCAGTCTTATAGACCTACCCCTCTTGCTTTTCAAAACCAGAGATATGCTCCTTCCTCTTCCCATCAAGCTCCATCTGGGAGCTCTGATACCGATACGGTACTTTCTGCTCTTAATACCTTGACTTATGTTGTGCAAAATATGGATGCTAGGGTCCAAGGAATTGAATCTAAAATGCATATTGTTGACTCTCACTCACACTCTATAGCTAAGTTAGAAACCCAACTTGGGCAACTAGCCAAAGCTGTAGGTAGAAGAGAAGAAGGAAAACCTCCAAGTCAACCCATCCAGAACCCTAAAGGCCAACAATTTAAACAATTGAAAGTTGTAATGATTCTTAGGAGTGGTAAAGAAGTAGACAACAAGGTGATTGAGAAGAAACATGATAAAGATGTAAGACTTGAGACCATGGAGAGTGATATTGAGATTGAAAAAGAGAATGACCCATCCCGTTCTCCTGTTATGTCTGACCCCATTGTGACATACGAGCCAAAGGTTCCTTACCCTCAAGCTTTGGATGCATCATTCCCTTTCAAGAAAGACAAGCAAAGAGATGACATCCTTGAGACCTTCAAGCAAGTTAAGGTCAATCTTCCCCTTTTGGAAGCAACTAGACAGATCTCGGCCTATGTTAAGTTCCTTAAAGACATGTGCACTTTTAAAAGAAAATCTAATGATGACAAGTCTAAAAAGGTTCTTGTAAGTGAACAAGTGAGTTCTATTCTGAAATGTGATACTCCACCTAAGTTCAAGGATCCTGGTGTCCCTACCATTTCATGTTTTATTGGCAATCACAAAATTGAAAGGGCACTTTTGGATTTGGGTTCTAGTGTCAATTTGATACCATATTCTATTTACTTAGAGTTGGGATTAGATGAACTACAACCTTCCAACTGTACCCTTCAGCTTGCTGATAGGTCGGTTAGGACTCCTAGGGGGCGAACAGATGATGTCTTGGTGCAAATTGATAAAGGATTCTTTCCTGTTGACTTTGTTGTGTTGGACATGGACCCCACTTAGGCTTATAAGCAGATCCCTCTTATTTTAGGTCGTCCCTTCCTAGCCACAGCTAATGCCACTATTAACTGTAGGTCAGGAGTGATGGATGTCTCGGTCATGAACATGAGGGTTAGACTTAACATTTTCAAAGCCTCTGCTTGACATTATCTAGTTGAAGACATTAAACTTAGCGCTTCTTGGGAGGCAACCCAATCTTTTTAGGTGATTTTGAGTCTTGTTTTTTTTCTATTTTTCTTTTTGATCAAGGTGTGCTTGTGTTTTGGGGTGTGATTCTTCACTTGGTTTTTGGCTTTTGAGGTTGGTGATGGTTGTGAAGGTACTTTGGGAGTTTGATTGTTGAGCTTACATGGAAATAACTTCTTCGTGCTATCAGGTTATGTTGCTCTTTTCTCCATTTTCCTTTATCTTATTGTTTTCTACATTGAAGACAATGTGAGATCTAGGTGTGGGGGGAAGGCAAAATGAAAATATTGAGAAAAATTGAAAATATTGAGGAAAATTAAAACTTGAAAATTGTGGATGAATTTAATTTTGGGAAGCAATTGAGTGTTCTGATTATGCATGTTCTACTCCTATTATGTGAATTTTATTCATATGACCTATGCTTAGTAGAGATTATTTCTAGCTTTGACTAGTTGAAGGCCAAAATTTTTGTTGTGCTAATGTCACTATGTAGTCGATTTTGAGTATGAGATGTAACCTTATTTACAATATCGTGATGAGTATTCGATAAGCATTGAGTTTCCCATTGACTTTTCAATCAAAACAAAAAAAAGAAAATCAAATAAATGAAATTAATCGAGTTTTGATTTCGGTACCAATGTTCAGGTCCTATCTATATCCATCTCTTTCATTGCCTGAATATGTACTAAGTGCTTATCTGAGTGATTATCTTTATTCATATCTTTATCCACTCAAGAAAGCACATGAAATCAAGTAACTTCTAAAAATAAAAAGCTCAAAGTCTCAAAAAGAGAAAAAAAAACAAAATAAAAAAATTGATTTGGCATTAGGGACTCGATTTTAAAAGATGCTCTTGTGATTTTTGTTATGTGGGGTGAAACTTCGTGCTTATGGTTTGCTACTTGGTTTCGTTGTGTACTTAATTTGCCTGAGTCTTGGCCTGTTGACTTGGTTGCAATTGGAAATCTTTGATAATGAGTTGTGGGTTGGTAGTGAATTGATATATGTGATTTGGAGTGGGCATTCATAGTTGGGTCACTTGATATCCTTACCTAATCCCATTCTTTTCCTGCTTGATGGTTTGAATGAATACATGCATTGTTGTTGTTCTTTGCTCGAGGACTAGCAAAGTCTTAGTGTGGGGGAGTTGATAATTTATATTTTATAATTTTCTCCTTCATTTCACCTACTTTTATGTCTTTGAAATATATTTTTATGGGTAAATAATGCATATTTTATGAAATTTTCAGGTAAAAATAAATATAGAAGAAGTTGAGCAAAGTTGAGCAATTCTACTCAGATATCACACATGTGCAATGCCTAAAGTCCAAGCCCAAAGAAAAAAAGAAAAAGAAAACTCCTCAGCTGTGGCCAAGCAACCTTTTGTGATTACTAGGTCTATTTTCATGTGTCATAAACTTTCTTTTTCATTATCATAGGGGTCGGCTCAGTGATTCAGCAAAGCTCGCGACCCAACGAGCGTGACCCAGCAGTTTCACTTGCTCTCCTCGTGTGGGCCTGAGTATCAACGGCCCAAGTCAACATCTTCACCCTTATCTCTTCCTTTATTCCCCCTTCCCTGTGTGAGCCTTACCCGCGGCCCACTTCCAGTTGCCGCCCCACCAATCTCTCCATCTCTTTCTCCTCCACCCGGGTTGGGCCTACTATGCGACCCAGCGACAGCTCCCCCCTCAGTCCCCTTCTTTTCCTCCCTTCTCTTTCCCTTCTCTACTGGGTCGGTCCCTGCTAGCCCAACAGCACCAGCCTGCCCTCTTCTTGACTTCTTCTATTCTTTTCCTCTCCTCTTTTGCTCCGTGTGGGCTGGTCCATTAGCCCAACCACCAATTCACCTTCCCAGCAGCATCAGCCCTACTCTCAAGTGCTCCATTTTCCCCACATGGCTAATTCTTAACCTAGTCAAATGCCATTAATCAAAATTAATATTATACTTATGACTAGCCATGACCATGCATGTATCATCCCAAATTAATTGGAATTGATTTTCATTAATTTTAGGGGTATCCTAAGGGGTTGAATTTTCACTATAAAAAGGATTCAAGGTTGAGGGAAAAAGACACTCATATCCACTCATTTTCCATCCACACAGTCAAGCATCTTCTTGTCCTTTCATCTTTCATTTTTTTTTTAGAGAGAGTCTTTGTAAGACAAGATCATTTGGGTTAAGGGGTTAAGAAGAAAATAAGCTTTATTAGCTATTTTTCTCTTCTCTTCTCATCTCATTTGTGAGTCAAATTTGAGAGTTTACACACTAAGTTTCATAATTTTGTGTAATTAAGTATAAGGTTTGGACATAGGAAGTGAAATATACCAATTCCAATGGTGTTTTCCCTAACTATGACCGGCTAGACTACTCATTCTATGATTAGGATGGATCCTTAATAATAATATTCTTTTGCTAATTTCTTATAGGGTTATTTTTGTCTCTTTTGCATAATCTTGAGTTTATATTTGATCGTCATCTACTTATGCATCTTAATACTAATGTTTAATCATGTTGATGACACTAGTTTAATTTGCTATCTCAAACGAATATTAGGCCTTGTAGGCTAATATGATGATTATGCAACTTGGGCTTAAAATTATAATTGTTTAAATTGAATAATTTATGCGAGAAATTAGATGAGTTATGTCTAAAAAGAATAGTTCATACTAAACCACTAGATAAATCATCTCACTTTATAATTATAATCATCTTTTTAATTTATGGCTCAATGCTTGTAGCTTGGGTTGAACAAGAGACAAAGTGAATCCCCATTTGAATTAGTAAATCAATATTGGCATCAAAGGTGAAATCCAAAGTCCTAGATCTTTCTCCTATTGATTTCTCTCCAATCTCTTGACTTGTTTACTCTTATTTTTCTCCTTAATTCATTTTGATAATTGAACTCATAAATTGAATTATTCTTTATAATCAGAAAGGATAAATTTAAAATCGCTATTGTTCCTCGTAGGATCGACACCCTAATACTCGCTAGTCTACAATTAACCTTGCGCACTTGCATGTAAAAAGGGTTTTAAAACTAGAACATAAAATCCACATCAGTGAACTATGGTGGACCCTTGTGGGTAAGTCATCCAAAGGTTGAAAGTTAATCAAAGGCGTCATACGGTAAACCCATGTGGGCGAACCATCCAAGGGTGGGAATATTTGACAAAGTCACTTAAGGAGGACTTACAAAGACCTCTCATTCAAGCGTAAGAAAGTTTTGCACTCTTTGTTACAAATGGCGGCGTAAACAATCCTTTTACTCCAAAGTTTAGGGCATTCGATGTTTTAGATGATGAATCTGAAAAAAAAAACTGGAAGATGAAGAATCCAAAAGGGGGGCAAAATTTGCCCAGGGGTGTTAGTTTGCAAGAATTCACGAGAATTGAATAATTGAAGTAGTGAATTGAAAGTAACTGAGGGATGAATTTAGAGCAATTGTTGATAAAATTGTTGATAGAATTTATCACAAATTGATGATAGAATTTTATCTCTCTAAATTGTTGATAGAATCTATCACAAACTGCTGATAGAATTTTATCCCTTTAAATTATTGATAAATTTTATCACAAGTTGTTAATGGAATTTAATCACAAATCTACAAGTAAAATTATCTTTCAAAAAAAAAAAATCAGCCAGGATTATCTACCAACTCACCAAATTATTTTGGCAAAAGAAAAAGAAAAAAAGAGGAAACCCGCAAAAAAAGCTCCGATCAACAGCATCTTTCAGGCCTCGAGACCGAGCTACATTAAGCACTCCGAAGTTGCCCACACGGTCAACTCTCGAGGAGGTAATTTGTAGGCACCAAAAAAATGCTAAAAAGTGTCACATTAGAAAATCAATATAAATTAATATTTCAGGTTAGCCCATTTAAGTAATTTAATTTATTTAAATAAATTGCATCGAATCAACTACCAAGTCGTGACCCAAATGACTATCAATTCAACCGTCAAATTGACTTAAATTGCTAGTCAAATGAACTAACAAATCAAAGGCCCAATCAATGGCTCAAGAAGAAGGATAAATTGCAAACCCTAGTAAGGGGAGGGGAATTCTTTCCTTATAGATAGAGCACTACTACCCCCTATTCAGGAGGTAGAAAATTCATTTACTCCAAAGGCATTGAAGACTCAAAGGATTAATGTCTCTGGATGGAGACAAGAAGCACAATCACAATACGTGTTGTCTATTGTCGAATATAAAAAAACAACTCGTCTTGATTGAGATCAAGCCCCTTGGGCCCTCTCTAAAGAACAAACTCACTGAAGTTCATTCAAAGGTAGTTAAATCAATCAACTTGATCGAGATTCAAGTCAATCGACCCTCTTTAAAGCACAAATTGAAGATCGAATAAGAGGAATTACTTATTTGTTTATCTATACATAGATTGTACCCATACCTTCTGAAAATCAATACAAATTAAATTTGTTCATATTTCTTGTCTAATTTGTTTGAGGCTCGAAATTTTTGTTTGCAATGTCATTAGGTTTGGTATTTTCAATGACGAGCTTTGGTTATGGAGTTGACTCTCTAAATTTAGGAAGATGAAGCATATTCCTCATTTCTTTTTTGCACTCCTAATAGTACTTCTCCCTAAACTTAGTACCAAACCAGCGTAATTCTTGAGCAATCGCTAGAAGCTTTTGCTCATCTTTGAACTGCTGATATTATGTTACAACGTGCTCTTAACTTTCATCTCCCAACTATAAAAGTGACTTGGTAGCATATCTGTAAGATTATAAGTGCACAAGGACACAAGAGGGGGGGGGGGAATTATGTCTTCCAACTTTTTTGTTTGTTTTAGAACACTCGTGAGAACTATTTGGAGAGGTGTTTTGAATGGGGCAAAATAAAACTGAATGTGGAAATATGAAAGGAGACACAATAATTTTATGTGAAAAACCTGATCTGGCCCAATTGAGGTGTAAAAACCACGACCTACCTCAGTAGGATTTCAGCAACACTTTTATTAACACGAGCCGAATTCGTTACACATGTAACTCACACGTGACTATGCCAAACAAGTAACTTAGTCTCATCCAAGACCCTCGTTACAAACACATAACTAGCCTCTACTTGAGAACTAGTCACACACCACGTCTAAAGTCTCCCGAGACTTGGACACACTCTAATCTCACTGATGACAGAGGAGAATTGAAAAACACCTTACTTTGAATGCTTTTAAATAAGCTGAATGTAAGGTACAGTACAATCCCTATTATGCTAATATAGATGACTCAATTTAGCACACTTCTTGAAGGTTTTTCAATCAGAAAATTTTCTCACAGAAAACTCGATTTTACTTCTTGAAAAACCATGTATGAAAACATTGAGAGGCAAGAGATTATATACCCACGAAATACTTGTGCCGCAAGTATATGTGAGGTTTTGGATTTTACCAATAACTCTAAAAAATAATCAGTATTCCAAACGGAATTGAATCTCTCAACATTATCTTTTTGGAAATGATGTCTTAAAGGCTAAGATAAAATCTTTTGATAGTATCTTTTTAGGAAAACAATATTATTCAGTGAAAGACTCTTTGTGAGACAAAATATTATCAGAAAATCAATCCCAAATATGTTAGGAATTTTGATAGTAGAAAAACACTTAAAAATCTTTGGGATGAGAGTTTTGTACGTTGCCCTCAGAACACTGCAGACCTGATTACTCAAACTGTTCTGAGCAGTGTTCTGAGTTAGTGCAAAAAATTCTTTCAAGGTGAGTGTTAAGTCAAGATCTTCTAATTGGCATATTAACAAGAATCTAGATGAATACAACCAGTAACTAACCCTAAGACTCTTGGGATCCTCTGACCTTCTTGATGTCGTGCATATAGATTCACTTTGATGTTCCACGCTTCTTCGAATTGCTCTCTAGGGCGTTTGCAACCTATCTCAACACACAATTCTAGCACACTACTCAAGCATAGCATTATAGCATATTGACTGGTACATTTGGGTTGTTATCATCAAAACCTTACACATGAGTGTTTCAACAAATTCCCCCTTTTTGATGATGACAGACCAAGTGACCATCAAAGTTCGACAGAGTAAAGGGCAAAAACATTGGTGACAGAATAGTAATTTAAGGAGTCTAATGCACACACGAGAGAAACCAAGAGTAAGAATCAGCTTAAAACAGGCAGACCAATCAAAGCATGGTCATACTTATCTTCCCCATTTTGACATCATCGAAAAGGTCAAGGGAACCATCTGCATAAATTCAGTAGGGATGCACCCACCACCACGGGTAATGAGGGAGAATAATAGCGATACAAGTCAAGTATATGGTACATAATGATATTGGCCATCCCAGTCACGCTCAAACACACAACAGCATTAGCAGGCGAAGGCATAGGATAAACCAAACCCATATAAAATCAGACATAACCATTGTCAATCATAAGCAAAATCAAGTTTATTCGAACAGAGAAGAAAATAGTGTTGTTGAAAACAAGACAAGGATCAGGGCTGAGAACAAGGGTGAATTAGAGAGAAGGAGAGGGAAGAGCAAATTTGGTCGTGAGGGCAGAAAGAGCATGTAGAATATCCTCATGGCGCTGTGTATTCAAGGCCTTTTCTTCACTGAGTGCATGCTTCGCTTCAGCAATCTCCTCCTTCAGATGAAGCTGGTCCTGTACTAGTGCCTTAACCGTGGATGGGTTGGAAGAGGTAGCCTCATTGGGAATAGGACTGGGACCAGGGCCAAAGGGTGTTTTGGGTCCTTGTTCTGACACAGTACCATTACTCTTCTTTACTGTGAACCCACACCCAAGCAAAGTGTTGCTCCCTATCTCGTCTGTGACCTGAAATCCCACTCTCTTTTGCAAGGGAATCCCAAGTGTCTCAAAAACTGAAGTTAAAAGGAAGCCATAACCCATATCATAACTCTTAGAGGTGTTTGCAATACGTGCAAATCATGATGGCGGGTAGATTAATTTTCTCCCCCCGATCTAGTAGGTCTGTATAACACATCTCCATGGGGTCCGCAAGATTGCATCCCTGACCCCAAGGAATCACATTCTTAATCACAAACCACACCAATAGCCTATGTAAAGGCATCATTTCCCCCTTTCGCACAGACCGGGGAGCAGTCAAATCAGGTTGTTGGGCTAGCTTTCGAGTCAATTCCAACAGTCGTTCATCACCTAGTACGCTCTTATCCTCATGCACATACACATCAAACCCCCTAGATGGCACCCCAAGCAAATCTCCTAAGTTATCAGCATCAAAGCATAGCTCACAGCCATTAACTGAGCTTGTCACTATCCTATTAGTGACAACACAATTGGCATAGAATTTAGCCAATTTAGGTACAGAACAGCCCCGCTTAGTGTTTGTAAACAAATCTAACCAACCCCGGGCCTTCAATTTTTCTAGGAACACTCCTAGCCCCTGTTCCTGGAAGTATGATACCTTAATCATTTTTCCTCTAACCACAATTTTCTAAAGAAAGTGTTTGTACCTTTCCCCCAGTGTCATGGCTTTTCTAACTTTCTTTTTCTATGGTTCATCACTTTCTTCACCCAAATCGAATGCCTATTCTGGAGATCCCCATTTCAGGGTAGGTTTCTTGGTGGAAACAGGTGCGGGAGGTGTTTTGGTTGTTGGTTTGACAGGTGTTTTGAGGAGTGGTTTGGTAGTTTGAGGAGTTGGTTTGGGTTTCCTTACAGACCTTTCAATCTTGTCCTCGGGGAGGCTTGATGAGATGGCAGGACCTGAACTTCAAGTTCAAGGCCGCCGTATAGATGTGGTGAGAGGCACATTTGGTGTGGTTGTGGTCTTTATTTGGCGCTTGATAGCCGGTTTGGTTGATGTTTAGTGGGTTGTTTTCACGGTTTGCTTGAACCGTATAAGGGGTTCATCCTCATCAACGTCACACATGGGAGCATCATTCAAGAAGGGCTCCTCAACCCAATCTTCAACAAACACAGACTCCTCAATCTTTTCAGTTGATTTTAACTTGGTCACACCGGGTTCATATAATACCAATTCCCATCCCAAGACTGATTTGACAAGGGGTACATCATCAAGATTGACTCCCACTTATCTCAAATCGATACTTTTCACGAACTGAAAGATGAAGAGAGAAATACCATAAGTAGGCACAGAGGTAGCTTCCGCCGGCGATGTTGGTGACGTCGTGAGTATGTCTAGTAATTTTTCTCCCCTTTTTCTTGATTTCCTGGTCTGAAGTAAGCTTAGGTGACGCGCCTTACGACCGGAGCATGCGCCGCTGCGATGGGTGCATGCCATTGGAAGAGCTAGTGGAGGAAGAGGTTAGGGTTTAGTGGGTTTTAGGAAGAAGAGGAAGGTCAGGCTCTTGAGGGAAGGAGGGAAGGTGGTTTGAGAAGATAGGGAAGGTTTCAAATGAATTGGCTGAAAAATAAAGTCAAGATTTGCAATGATCTTTTTGGTCGCCGGTTTTTTTAGAGAGAGAGGATTTTGCATGAAAGATAGTATTACACCTTGGGAAAAGCTGCAGATTATAGAGTAGGCATAATAAATCCAATTTCCAATACACTTTAAATTATGGTAACTTGATTAGCACATGATACAAACAATGGTCAAACCTGTTCTTAGCGCCTGTTCTAACTGCTATATGTTCGGTAACAAAGGACGGTAAGGGCAATAACATTAGACCTCAACGACTATCAGCATGTCACATTCCACACATATGCTAATAATAGCACAGAAAATTGAATGCATCCATTGAATCAATTTATTTGGTCTCAAAACCTTACTAGTCAATCATTGGGAGTTGATGAAGTACTCTCATGTTCTCTTAATCATACCTAATTCAAGTCTATTCCTCTCAAACTGTTCTCTACTCAATGCCTTGGTAAAAATATCAACAATTTGTTTGTCAGTGGCATAAAAATTCATTGAAATCAAGCCCTTTTCTACATTGTCTCTTAAAAATTGATGACGAACATCAATATGCTTAGTCCTTTTATGTTGACACGAGTTCTTGGCAATGGTAATTGCACTTGTGTTATCACAGAATATGGGAATGCATCCCGTGTCAACACCAAAGTCCTTGAGTTGTTGTCGTATCCACAACAATTGAGCACAACAAGAATCAACAGCTACATACTCGGCTTCTACTGTGGACATGACAACTTTGTGCTATTTCTTTGTAGACCAAGAGACCAAATAGGGTCAAAGGAAAGTAGCCATACCTGAGGTGCTTTTTCTGTCAATTAGAAATCCAGCATAATTAGCATCTGCATACCTAATGAGGTCAAAGTTGCATCCTCGTGGATACCATAGTGCTAAATCAGAGGTGTGTTCCAAATATGTAAAAATTCGTTTTGTAGCTTTCAAATGTGTTTCTTTTGTATTTGACTGAAAATAGTCACACAAACCAACACTGAAAATGGTGTTAGGTCTACTGGCGGTTAGGTATAGGAGTGACCCTATCATGCCCCTATATGATTTCTCATTAACTGAAGAACTTCCATCATCCATCACCAACCTGGTTGAAGGAGAGATGGTAGTGTCCATAGGCTTAGCCGATTCCATCCCAAACCGCTTAAGTAGTTCCTTGACATATTTTTGTTGATGTATCATAGTTCCGCTTGAGGTTTGCTTAATTTGCAAGCCTAAGAAAAATTAAGCTCGCCCATCATGCTCATCTCAAACTCACTCCCCATCAAATTTGAAAACTCATCACATAAATCATTGTTGGTTGCACCAAATATAATGTCGTTGACATATACTTGTGCAATCAACAAATATTCCCCCTTAGATTTGAGAAACAAGGTATTATCAACCTTGCCTCTTTTAAAATCATTATCAATTAAGAAACTTGACAAACGTTCATACCAAGCTCTAGGAGCTTGTTTTAGACCATAAAGTGTTTTGTCAAGTTTGAACACATGGTTAGGAAAATCATGATTTTCAAAACCAGGGGGTTGTTTTACATATACCTCTTCTTTAAGATATCCATTGAGAAATGCACTCTTGACATCCATTTGGTACAACTTGATCTCCATGTGCGCTGCAAAGGCTACCAAGATGCGAATAGCCTCTATCCTTGCTACAGGTGCAAATGTTTCCTTATAATCGATCCCTTCTTTTTTATTGTAACCTTGGACCACCAGCCTGGCCTTGTTCTGAGTAACTATTCTGAACTCATCCAGCTTGTTCTTGAACACCCACTTGGTTCCAATTATTGATCTGTCTTTAGGTCGTGGTTCAAGGTGCCAAACCTTATTCCTTTCAAACTAATGAAGCTCCTCTTGCATGGCTATAACCCAGTCAGAATCCGCAAGGGCTTCATGAACATCTTAGGCTCAATGTTAGATAAAAAGGACAAAAATTTCTGAGCTTAGATCTAGTTTGCACCCCTGTATTAATATAAGATATAATTTGGTCAAGGGGTGTAAGCTCTGGTGCTTTCAGGGTTGTGAAGTGAAAGGATCCACAAATCCGCTTTTCACCCTCTCCTGGCGACTTGAAGAAACAAGTTTGGGATCAGGTCTGGAGCTTGTTCTCATATCAAGGTTGAGTGAGGTTGAGTGAGCTGGTTTTGGTTCATATCAAGGTTGACAGTGCTTCCCCCTTATTGGTCTACTTCCTGCCCACTTTCTATATTATCAACTCCAGAGTGTGGTTCACTTTCATGAGTCTTACTAATGTCTTTTCTTACAAGGCCAAATTCAAAATCTTCATCCTGTGCATCATTCTCAACCAAGGAGTTAGTTTCATCAAATAATATATGCACACTTTCCTCAACACTTAGAGTCTTTTTGTTGAACACTTTTTAAGCTTTACTATGTGAGGAGTATCCTAATAATATGGCTTCATCACTTCTAGGGTCAAACTTTCCCAAAGGCTCCTTCCAATTATTGCGCACATAACATTTGCAACTAGAGACTCTTAGGTGCCTAATATTGGGTTTTTACCCTTTGAGAAGTTCATAAGGAGTCTTATTAAGAAGGGGTCTAATCATGCATCTATTTATGATGTAACATGCTGTGTTCAATGCCTCTGCCCAAAAATGTCTAGGAAGACTACTAGCAACAAGCATAGTCGTAGTCATGTCTTCCAACGTACAATTTTTACGCTCCACCACCCCGTTCTGTTGGGGTGTTCTAGGGGCAGAAAAATTATGATCAATACCATGTTCATTGCAATAGTCAATGAAGCTTGAATTTTTGAATTCTTTTCCATGGTCAGACCTGAGACTTATCAATGAGTGTCCTACAATAAACTTTTTAAAAGATTCATCTTTTGATGCTAGAAATATAGTCCAGGTGAAACGAGAGTAATCATCCACTAAAACAAACACATACCTCTTCCCGCCCCTACTTGTGATCCTCACAGGACCACATAAATCAACATGTAATAGCTCAAGAGGTCAGGAAGTGCTAACATACTTCTTTGGCTTGAAAGAGATTCTGGTTTGCTTTCCTTTCGCACAAGCATCGCATAACTTGTCATCATTGTATTTGATGGAAGGTAAACCAACTACTAGGTCTTTAGAAACAAGTTTATTTAGCAAGGAGAGACTAACATGACCTAGTCTCTTATGCCAAAGCATAACATCATCATTAAGAACACTCAAACAAGTCAAATGATTTTGGGGAAGTGAAAGAACATACGCTTTATACACATTGTTGTGTCGCTTCTCCCTCAACACAACCTCTCCAGATTTGATATTGGTAATCAAGCATTAATCCGAAGAAAATCCAACATGATTACCTTTATCACATAATTGGGACACACTTAACAAGTTATGCTGTAACCCATCAACTAGGTACACATTATCAATCAAGCGGGAGAGTGATTTACCTATCTTGCCTACACCAACAATCATCCCAGACTTGTTGTTTCCAAACACCACTCTCCCTCCATCAAAGGTTGTAAGTGAGAGGAAGTTTGATTTATTTCCAGTCATATGCCTTGAGCAACCACTATCCAAGTACCACAGTTTGTTGCCTCCTCTCACTTGAGCCTGCAAAACAACTAAGTGTCAGTCTTGGGAACCCATATCCACTCGAGTCCCATTCTTTTCTTGGACATGGAATTTAACTCGTCTTTTCTAATCCATATTTGTTTAACATATAATGAGTTTCTTTCCATAGCCCTTTTTCTCAAAGAACAAGCATAACGATAATGACCAGTTTTCCAACAATGAAAACAGATTATATTCTTTGGCAGACCAACATATTTCCTGTCCATTGGCTTAGTAACACGCCTATTCACAAAGCCTAATCCCTTCCTGTTTTGATTATGATGAATGTTTAGCCATATTAGCACTTCTGAGGAACTGTTCTAGCGCCTATTTTTAGTAAGGTCAGTTTCAGCTTTTTGCATTTTTTTAAGAAGCTGTTTATTTTCACTTAATGTCACAAAAACATCTAAGTTTTAACCATGCAAAAACTTGGGCCAAAATTCATTAAGTTTGACCCAATCTATTTAGTCCCGGTTTGCAGCCCGATTCATTTTGTGCTCAAATTTTGGCTCAAAAATTTTTGTTTACTTAAATTAATTTAAGCACTATCATTTGTACCTAATTATAATTAGAAAAAGATATTTTTGGAGACTCAAAATTTCAGCCAAGTATTTATTTGTTTCATTTGCAACCAAGTAAAAACTCAAGCACAAAACACCAAGGCTCTTTCCTCTCTCTTTCCTCTCTCCTTCTCTACTGATTTGGCCAGCCCCTTGCTGCCCACCCACCACATCCACCAGCTCCATCGCCACATCCGCCGTCCACCATCCCATCAACCACCCAAACACCTCCCACATCAAGCAACATCTCCATCTCTCCATTTTGATCACTAAGCAAGGTAAAAACCCTAGCCTAGTCAAGTTTAATTTTGGATTTTTATGTTGGATTTGATTATTGATCATTTTATTTTGATAAGAACAAGAGTTATTTTGATGTTTTATTGGTTCGATCATCTTGAAAACAAGTAATGTTTGAAGTTGTTCATGATCATGCAAGTTTAGGTGGTGATGATGGATTTTGGTTGTTTTAAATGCGATTTTGTGATCTTTGGTATTGATAATGAGTATAAAGATGTTTATGGTGATTCATATAAGTTAAAGGGTGGCTTTAATGGGTGGTTATGTGAAGAAAAGATTGAAAAATGTGATTATTGAGCAATAAACAGACCTGAAACAGGGGTCACTTTGGGAGAAAACTGGTACTGATTAGCACATCAAAAATTCATGATTTTTTGTGTAGTGATATCTTGATGAGTTATCTTTCAATTGGATTTTAAATTACTCAATTTCGAGTTGTGTGAACAAAGTTATGACAAATTTACTGAAGACTACGCAGAATACATTGAAACTGGGAGCATTTGTGAACAGGGGACTTTACAGAAAACCTGGTATTGATTGGGTCATTGAAAACTTATGATTTTTGGTACGTGGATATATCAGTGAGTTATCTTTCAAATTCCTTCTGAATCACCTTAATCCGAGTTTTGTGGAAAACGTTATGGTCGTTTTGTTATGACTGCGCAGATTGAACTAAAATTGTGTACGTCTATGTCTATGTGAATCATGCTTTGTGTCCTAAATAAAATTTTTAGTGGAAATTATGAGCTTTTCATATTGGGGTTTTATATCTCAATTGGAGGTCGGGAGTGAAGGATATGGATTTTCTAAAGTAGACCATCAAATGGTTTTATGTGAAAAAAGGAATCAATACTTAATGGATCAAACTGATATTATTTGAGCCTTTATGAACCTCACAACATCCCTCGTGGCATCAAACATTATATTATCCATTTCACAATCATTACACATTCTATTATCCATTTCTGAAGCATTACACTTTGTAAGGGCCATGCTTTCATTCTATTGCTGACTAACTGTTTCCGTTGCTGAATTTACAAGTTGCGTTTGAATTATTGTTCGACAAAAATATTAAGTCGACTGTGTGAGGTTTTAACGATTAATTTCATTAAAAAGAACGATTATTTGATTAATGCTATTACCAGAATAAACAACAAAATTATTAGCCGTTATGGCCCATACGCTTTAAAGTGACTAAGATAATGTGCTTCGAACAATATGAAAAGAACGATGCTAACCTAGGGGAAGGTCCGAAAACCCTAGAGGCCCTGACGAGGGTTGATGTAATGGTCCGATATGTTATATGTAGCCATCTCGGGAGTAAGAGCTTAAGTGTGAACGTTATGCCTCACTATGGGGTTGAGAATAGATCTCACCCAATCAGCACATGTAATGATCTTATGCCAGAAGTATTTTCGTACTAAGTGAAGAAAAGCAATTGGCCTTTGCCATTTTAAACGATTAAAAGGGAAAGGAAGTTCTTTTTATGTGGGCCCAAAAAGGCTATATGGAATGATGTATGAAAAGCTTATAAGGGTCGTTACATGACCAATACGAAATGAAACTTCCTTTGAAGGCTAAGAAAACGTTTTCAATGAAACAAAGAAAGCTTTCAATGAATGAGTAATGAAATGATCCTCAAGTATGTTTGAATGTGGCCTTTCCCTTTTTCCTACCTTAAGTCTATTTGTTTAAACTTGCATGCATCGGATGAGAAGGTTTCCAAAGCATTAAAGGTTCTATGAATGTATGTTTAACATCTGAATAGCTTAATGAGTCAAACACCTATGAATGAGATCATAACTCTTGAATGACTGAATGAATGAAAGTTTGACATGTGAATAGTCCATGTAGGTGTTATATAGCGTAATATAATGATTGGTATTACAGAAATGCTTGATTTGTGATTGATATGTGATTAATACGAGTAGAATTGTCTGTAAAGGTTTTGTTTTAAAGAGTGGAGGAACACTCACTGAGCATGTGGTGGCTCACTCCATTTCCTTTCCCCTTTTTCCTCCCCCAGGTGGTGAATGAATGGAAGAACCTATCTGCCTTCTAGGACTGCTAGTTACTCCTGCAGATGTACCTGTGATGTGTGAAGCTACCTGAAGTAATGTTTTGGCTAAGGAAGTGCATGAATTGGGCATGTAATGGCTCTGGTTGTGTATACTTATGTAAATTATTGTAATAAGTGTTTGTAAAGGCTTAAGCCTCAATTGCGAGTGTGTGACTCGCTGGGAACTTCTAGTTGCCTTGAGTTTTGGTTAAAATGTCGCAGGTACCCCAAAGTTCTTAGTGAAAATATTAGAAATGTCGTAAGTACAGACGGAGCTCTTGCAGTTTCGTTCCAAAATTCCCTAACTAATTAGAGTTAGGTGGAATTTTAAAGAAAGTCAATAGAAGAAGAGCCTTAGGGGTCTCCCTCGGGGAATCCTGGCGGTGTGACATCCCTGGTAGGTAGTGGGGGTGTTACACACTTTCCATTATCCATTTCAGAAATATCAGAAACCCATATTTCATTTATATCAATTGAAATCTTTTTATTAGCAGCTCAATCATTCCAATTGGTCTATTTTGTATCAGCTTGTTGTATTTCAAGTTCAATAACCCTAAGTGATTTATTTTTCAGATCATTTTGGTTTAACTTACCTTATATTGAATTATTGGGATTGTAGAAGTCTTTTTAATTAATCAATTTTCATTAAAGTTATAAATTCTGTTAGTGAACATGGTTTACTAACTACATTTATCTATAATTACATTTCATAAATAGAAATGGGGCCTAGTCTATCATTTTCCATTGTGCATACGAATTAGCAAGTGAAATTGCATTTTAAAGACTTCAGGTACGTCCATTGCCTGTATCTTTAGAAATCAGAGTGTATTTATCAACATTACTATGTTTTGGTAAGTTTATCAATGAATCAATTTATACAGTGATTTATCACTTAATGAGTGACCCCATCGGCTATCATCTATAGGGCATTCGCCCATCAGTTACCCACGCGACTTCAGGCCAGGTCCCCAATCGGCTTGGCAGGTGTACACCTATCCATAGATCGTAACAGTATCAAGGGGTTCACTATCAAATAATAACTAGCAACGCAGTTTTACATTCATCTCATTCACTATTTTAACTTAAAATGAATTGCAAAGCGGGCCCAACCAGTGTTTCAATGATCATTTAACAATTCGGGACTGGATGTACTGAGCTTCGGCTCACAGTTCGAAATGTTTTTCATATTTTGTTTTAGGAAAATGCTCAGAGAATCGTCTTCATGCTAGTAAACCAGTGGAAGAGAATAAGTTGAGCAAGGGAATCTAGATGGATCAACACTAATACAATGTATGCATATTTTTAGAGTTGTATATTGAAATCTTCAGTAGATGGAGATGCAGATTACATGGTGAATTGTTTTTACTATACTGTAAAAACCTTATATTGGTTAACAGTTGATTATATATGGATAGATCAGGTGTGTATGTGTATGATTGAAGCTATGCTTAACTGTGTTATTTATAACACTCATGTTTCAAGCCTTGTCCTTTTGAACAGCGATAATGCCCCTATCATTGGGTTATCTAGATGATAATTAAGGGATTTATTAAAGAAAATATGAGCAGTGAAACATGTTTAATTTGGGGGCGTTACAGATTTGGTATCCGAGCCAGGTTCAGATTTTCTTTATGGGATATGGAGTATGGAGTTAAGATACTGAGAAAGTTGGTTAGTGAGGAATGAAGATTATTATGATATCATTGGAGATTTGTCACACTGGTAATGTCTGCTTATCTCACACATATTCTACTCGTATATTCTTCTTTGTCAGATGGATCCATAAAAAGTATATATAGTTTGATCTTAAGCAGCAGATTTGACGAAGATTTTGAACAACAAGTTAAAGGTGTTCCAATGTATATCGTCCATTGATGTAAACCACCCATGAGCCACCCATCTGAATGGTATATCGTCCTTTTAGCTGGAATTGTTTATTTTTGGGATGTAAACCCTTATACTCAGGGCGTGTAGCCCGTAGAGTTGTGATCTTTGGTGTGTAGCCATTGAGCTTGATTTGATATCCTTTTATACTTCTATTCAATGCAAAGGATGTGATGTAAGGCTTTAAGCCTGGAAAATGGCTAGTTTGCAGGCGAAACTCTGTCCGTCTCGCCCCATAAATTTAAGAATCACTAACACTCCTAGCCCTAGGGTTGGGGGTTGTTACAGATGTGTCCTATGAAAGGCCCTTGACTCATTTTGAGGTTAAATGCACAGGAAAAACCAAGTATGGGCAGAATATATAAGTTTAATCAACTTGATAGTTTTGATAATTGCACAAGGACCCACTTTGAAGTAACTTTTGCCCATGATTAACATGACTTACGCAAGGGTTTCCTATCCTGAATCTAAGGTTAGGGAGATATCTTTCATATGAAACAAGTTTGAAGTGGATTGGAGGTCATTTGGTTATACAAAACTACTGGACAAGTCAAAGTCTGCAAATTGGGCAGAATCCTAAAGCACAAGGTCTGGGTTTAGTCCACTTGCAGCCTATGCATTCCATCAGATAGAGATGTTTTAGTTAGTTATGTCAAAGTACAAAAAGTAAGCTCTCCAATGACCCATATTATAGCACATTTGGAGACCAGTGGTTAATGAAATCTTACCTAGAAGTTTGATGGTACAGACTGTTCAAGTCAATGGATACATACAACTTTGAGCTTATATTTCCTCATATTATGAGTGTCATTTTGTGCATTTCTTAGATCCAAGTGGCAATTACCTCAATATGCTTCATCGATTGCAAATATTTTCGTCTGTAACTCAAGAATTTCATCTAAGTGAGCTATATGGGGGTTCTTGATGTAGTATCCCCTGAATTATAGGATTTGGGAGAGGCTTGTTCTATGGTACATAAGTTTTAAACCATTGACTACCGACGATTCCATACAAGAGAAACCAAGGACACATTAGAGAGACATTTTGCTTCAATCCATTGCAATTCAAGACTTGCTTAAATTCCCTAAACTCTTACAAGCAGTCCGTTGACTCCGCCTCCATTTGTTATGCAGACATTACTCTAGAAAATATTTCACTGCACCTTCTGGTAACATACCATCTACCATTGTCCTTGTTGGATTATCAACTGTTGGATACTCCTGACTTTGACCAGGGGCTTCATCTTTTTGTCTTCATGGCATCTCCCCATCAAGTTGCATTATCATTCACTCTCATGTTACATCTTCATAAGTTCTGGTCACCTTTTCCTATTTTTAAGGGCCCAATTACTGCTAGTAGCTGCGTTATGATTGGGAGGCACCCATGTCAATAGATGATAATTTTATAGCACGCCTGAATAGAAGGTAGATCATAACTACACTTTGTATAGGGGTTGATTGTTGTCTAACTTGTGGAATCCATTGCTAAGGGAAACACGATGTGTCTACCCTTTTTGGCTGATTCAACCTCAGTTTCCTGTTGAAGATCACTTTCATAAAGCTTAAGTTGGACAATCAAAATCTTTGTCATGCATTTGGACTACGTTAGAGAGAAATTTTGATGGGTTACTGCCGCGTGGAAAAATGTCTTCAGTTGATTCATACTAAAGGACCCTAGTGTGGAAAGTATGACCCAGTGGAACCTTAAGAATGGATTCGAGGAGTGGAGAAATTTTTCATTCTAATAGAGGTTCTAGGAGATAAAAATGTGAACATTAGAACATTTTATCTAACTGGTGAAACTAATATTTGGTGAAACACTATTAAGAATAGGCTCTTAGGGTTTGGTTTCACTTGGAGCATATTTTTGGAAGAATTAACCACAACACACCTGAGTACCGAGTGGGAACTAACGAGTGTATGTGGTGCGGTAGCCCAGAGCACCTCATTGCTGCCTATTCCCAAACACTAAAGGCTATAGGAAGGACTCTCACCTTCAAGGTCTGCAGCTGTAGGAATGGCCTATGTGTTGAGCAAGAAGGAAGCTGCCACCTCTAGTACGGTAGTTACTGGAACTCTCTTTTAATTTCAAAGCCATTTTGTGCATTATTTGATTCAGTTGCCATTCATTCATTTATATCCACTCAATATACCATACAATTGAACCTTGAGAATAAGGAGGAATAAACCAATTATGGACTCAAGTTATCCAATGACTCTAGAGTTGAGTGTTCTATCTCTCATAAACTTGTTTCAATTACTATTGGTGGGATAGTATTCCCTGGAGTTCTGATTCAATTTGACTCGTCAGACGTTGATGTCATGCTGAAAATGAACTAGTTGTATACTTATGAGATCAAGATAGATTGTGATGACCCTAAGGTTATTTCAAGAGATGAACAAGGCAGAGAACTATGTTTCATGGTCACAAAGAGGAAAAAACTTGTCCTTTAAATTTTGTCACGAAAATAAGTGAGCTCTTATGACAAGGATATGTTCTGTATTGGTGTTATGCTACTAACATTCAACCAAAGGAACAAAAAGCAGAAGATATCCCTATAGTTTGTGAATTGAAAGATGTTTTCTTGAAAAGCTATCAGGATTTTCCCCCCAAGAGAAATTGATTTTAGGATTGAATTAATCCCTGATGCTCAACCTATGTCCAAAACCCCATATCGTATGGCCCCAATTGAGCTTAAAGAACTGATGATTCTATTAGAGAAGTTATGACAGAAGGGATTTATCATACCAAGCATGTCGTCATGGGGTGCCCCAATTCTATTTGTAAAGAAGAAGAATGGAACCTTGAGGTTCTGTATTGATTACAGAGAGCTGAACAAGATCATCATCAAAAACACATACCCATCGCCCCAAGTAGATGACTTGTTTTATCAATTGCATGGAGCTAGAGTCTTTTCTAAGATTGATTTGAGGTTAGGGTATCATCAACTTAGGATTATACCTTAAGACATTCCCAAAATCACACTAAGGACACTGTTTGGGTCATTATGAATTCACTGTGATTCCTTTTGGCCTAATCAATGGCCCTGCAGCCTTTACGGACCTTATGAATAGAGTTTCAAAACATATCTAGCCAAGTTGTGGCGGTGTTTATAAAAGATATCATGAAATACTCCAAGGATAAAGATGAGCATATTGTTCGTTTGAGCATAGTGTTATAGACCTTGAAGCAACATCAATTACATACCAAATAGACGAAGCATGAGTATTGTTGGAAGCAATGGTATTTTTGGAACATATGGTTTCAAAGGAAGAGCTTAAGGTTGATTTGCAAAAGGTGAAAGCAGTTACAGAGTGTTCAAGACCCACCAATGCACTGAGATTAGAAACCGTTTGAGTTTAGTAGGGAATTATCGAATTCAGGAAGGATTTTACAAATATTGTCCTCCCTGACCAATTTGTTGAAGAAAGCTACAAATTTAGCAAGAAGATTAAACTGGCGGCTTATGCCTCCCAACAACTCAAGCCTTATGAGAAGGATTACCTAACCATGATATGGAGTTAGCAGCTATAGTTTTTGCAGTGAAAATTGGAGACATTACTTATATAGAGTTCCATGCAAAATCAATACTGATCATCAAAGCTTGAAGTACATCTTCTCTCAAAAGAAGCTCAGTCGACATGAAATATCAGTTGTGGCAGATCCAATGTCAACCAAGAAAGAGAAATATTGTGGCAGATGCCCTGAATAGGAAGACACAACATACCTTGAACACCATAGCGAATACTCAACTGAATCTCTTGATAGAGCTTGACGACTTTGACATTCAATTAGCATTGCACAAGAAGGCGAATGTTCAATTGTCGGCACTTATCTTACAGCCTTCCCTAATTGAGGAAATTAGAGTGCATTATGATAGTGATCCCGAGCTCCAAAGAATAAAGTAGAATCTTGAAAAAGGGATTCAATTTCAATAGATTTTGTCATGGGATTCCCTCATATATAATGTCTGATAGAGATAAGAGATTTCAAGATTGTTTTGGCATGCACCTCAAGGAGCCTTTGGAACTAGATTGAATTTTAGCAGTTCTCATCATCCTGAAACAGATGTGTAAGCATCTAATAATACCAATGGATCCAACTCTTCTAAGTTGGAGCTTGTAGTACTTCACGACCTGCAACCAACATTTGCATTTGAAGAAAGTATGAAACTCTCAATGGTTGACGTTGTGATAGCACCAGTAGAGAATCCCATATGCAACATCAAGATAAAATGACGATAGACATTGACAACAAACATCATCTTTTGGGTCATGAAGATCTTCTCCAACATTCACTAAGGTGACATTTGTCTAAAGACTCTTGAAAACATACCATTGGATCCGACAGAAAGGCTATATTGATAAAAGAAGGAGATTCTTGGAATTTCGGGTGTATGATAAGGTTTTTTTTCTGAAAGTTTTTCCAACTAAGGGTGTAAGGGGGTTGAATTGTGAATTGAATTGAGGCCAAGATCTATTGGACTATACAAGTTTATTGAAAGGTTGAATCTCATAGCTTGTCTGCCAGATCTGCCTATATAACTCAAACACGTACATAACGTGTTCTTTACCTCATAACTCATGCAGTACATTTCAGATCCTGACCACACCATCATAATCAAATCCATTGCAATCATTGAGGGTCTTGTGTTTTCAAGAGCACCCATTTCAGATGTTATATCACAGGATTAAGCAGTTAGGCATTAAGCAGATATCTTAAACCAAATTACTTTGGGCAAATGATACCTCCTCAGAAGTTACTTGACAAACTTAGAAACAAGTGAAAGCCAAATACCCATACTTGTTTGAAATAACCTTGTATGTTTGACAAGGTTCATAGGTTTTGAGGACAAAACTCTTTAAGGGGGGAAGGCTATAATAGCCTGACCCTAAATCATATTTATTTATCTAATTAAGCCATGTTATTAATTTTTCACATTTATTTGTCTCATTTAATCAATCCAGTTGGGAAAATTCATTTCGGGACCCACTTTGCCATTCGAGTTTCATTTACCGTAAAAATTTTGGATGAATCGAAAGTAGGCCCTAATAAATATGATTAACCAATAAATTATTTTTCATAAAGTCACAAAAACATCTAAATTTTAACCATGCAAAAACTTGGGCCAAAATCCATTAAGTTTGGCCCAATCTATTTAGGCCCAGTTTGCTACCTGATTCATTTTGTGCTCAAATTTTGGCTCAAAAATTTTAGTTTACTTAAATTAGGTTAAGCACTATCATTTGCACCTAATTATATTTAGCAAAAGATATTTCTAGGGACTCAAAATTTCAGCCAAGTATTTATTTGATTCATTTGCAACCAAGTAAAAACTCATGCACAAAACACCAAGGCTCTTTCCTCTCTCCTTCTCTATTGATTTGGCCAGCCCCTTGCTGCCCACCCACCACAGCCGCCAGCCCCACCACCACAGCCGCCGTCCACCATCCCATCAACCACCCAAACACCTCCCACATCAAGCAACATCTCCATCTCTCCATTTTGATCACTAAGCAAGGTAAAAACCCTAGCCTAATCAAGTTTAATTTTGAATTTTTATGTTGGATTTGATTATTGATCATGTTATTTTGATAAGAACAAGAGTTATTTTGAGGTTTTATTGGTTGGATCATCTTGAAAACAAGTAATGTTTGAAGTTGTTCATGATCATGCAAGTTTAGGTGGTGATGATGTATTTTGATTGTTTTAAATGCGATTTTGTGATCTTTGGTATTGATAATGAGTACAAAGATGTCTATGGTGATTCATATAAGTTAAAGGGTGATTTTAATGGGTGGTTTTGTGAAAAAAAGATTGAAAAATGTGATTATTGAGCACTAAACAGACCTGAAACAGGGGTCACTTCAGGAGAAAACTGGTATTGATTGGCACATCAAAAATTTATGATTTTTTGTGTAGTGTTATCTTGATGAGTTTTATTTCAATTGGATTTGGAATTAATCAATTTTGAGTTGTGTGGACAAAGTTAAAACCAATTTGCTGAAGACTACACAAAATACATCAAAACTGGGAGCATTTGTGAACAGGGGACTTTACGGAAAAACTGGTATTGATTGGGTAATTGAAAAATTATAATTTTTGGTACGTGGATATATCAGTGATTTATCTTTCAAATTAATTTTGAATCACCTTAATCTGAGTTTTGTGGAAACATTTATGGTCGTTTTACTACGACTGCGCAGATTGAACTGAAATTGTGCACATCTGTATTCTACCCTAATTTTAAGGACCTTGTTGTGTGAATCATGCTTTGTGTCCCAAATACAAGTTGTAGTGGATATTATGAGCTTTTCATATTGAGGTTTTATATCTCAATTGGAGGTCATGAGTGAAGGATATGGATTTTCTAAAGTAGACCATCAAACGGTATTATGTTAAGAAAGGAATCAATACTTAATGGATCAAACTGAGGTTATTTGAGCCCTTATGAACCTCACAACACCTCTCATGGCATCAAACATTCTATTATCCATTTCAGAATTATTACACATTCTATTATCCATTTCTGAAGCATTACACTTTCCATTATCCATTTTAGAAATATCAGAAACCCATATTTCATTTATATCAATTGAAATCTTTTTATTAGCAGCTCAATCATTCCAATTGGTCTATTTTGTATCAGCTTGTTGTATTTCAAGTTCAATAACCCTAATTGATTTATTTTCAGATCATTTTGGTTTAACTTGCCTTATATTGAATTATTAGGATTGTAAAAGTCTTTTTAATTAATCAATTTTTATTAAAGTTATAAATTATGTTAGTGAACATGGTTTACTAACTACGTTTATCTATAATTATATTTCTTAAACAGAAATGGGGCCTAGTCTATCATTTTTCATTGTGCATACGTATTAGCAAGTGAAATTGTATTTTAAAGACTTCAGGTACGTCCATTGCTTGTATCTTTAGAAATCAGAGTGTATTTATCAATGTTATCATGTTTTGGTAAGTACATCAATGAATCAGTTTATACAGTGATTTATCACTTAATGAGTGACCCCATCGGTTATCATCTATAGGGAATTCGCCCTTCAGTTTCCTACACGACTTCAGGCCAGGTCCCTGATTGGCTTGGCAGGTGTACAGTATCAAGGGGTTCACTATTAGATAATAACTAGCAATGTAGTTTTACATTCATCTCATTCACTATTTTAACTTAAAATGAATTGCAGAGCGGGCCTAACCAGTGTTTCAATGATCATTTAACAATTCAGGAATGCATGTACTAAGCTTCGGCTCATAGTTCGAAATGTTTTTCATGTTTTGTTTTAGGCAAATGCTCAGAGAATCATCTTCATGCTAGTAAACCAGCGGAAGAGAATAAGTTGAGCAACGGAATCTGGATGGATCAACACTGATACATTATATGCATATTTTCAGAGTTGTATATTGAAATCTTCAATAGATGGAGATGCAGATTACATGGTGAATTGTTTTTACTATAGTGTAAAAACCTTATGTTGGTTAACAGTTGATTATATATGGATTGTTCAGGTGTGTATGTGTATGATTGAAGCTATGCTTAACTGTGTTATTTATAACACTCATGTTTCAAGCCTTGTCCTTTTGGACGGCAGTAATGCCCCTATCATTAGGTTGTCTAGATGATAATTAAGGGATTTATTAAGGAAAACACAAGCAGTGAAACATGTTTAATTTGGGGGCGCTACACCAAAAGTGGCTAAGGAATTTAGTATCTCTATCTAATTCCATGTTTCTAGGAATCCCTTACAACCTGATCATTTCCTTGAAATATGAAGTGGCCACACTAGAAGCATCATATGTAGTAAGACAAGGAATGAAATGGGCCATCTTAGAGCATTTGTCGACCACCATCATAATAGAGTCCTTGTAACTTTGTGTCCTTGGCAGTCCTGTAATAAAATCCAAGCTGATATCCTCCTATGAGGCTTGAGGAATGGACATTGGGGTGTAAAGTCTTTGAGGCAGGACATGGCTCTTAGCTAGCTAGTAGGTAGAGCACCTCTTGACAAAGTGCTCAACATCCTTCGCCATTTTAGGCCAATAGTAGTCTTCCTTAAGCACAACACTAGTCTTGTCAACTCCAAAGTGGCCAGCCAAAGCTCCCCTATGGATCTCCTAGATTAGTAACTCTCTAACCCCACTCCTAGGAACACACAGCCTACTTCCTTTGAAAAGGAAGCCTTGATCAAGATGGACTGCTACTTGAGGATGGTAAGAGCACTTCTTAATCAGTTCTTTAAAGTCTTCATCAGTCTTGAATTGCTCCTTGATCATCTCAAAGCCAAGAATTTAAGAATCAAAGGAAGACAGAAGCAGATATCTCCTAGAAAGGGCATCAACACCCTTATTGAGCTTTCCAGATTTATGATGGATCATAAAATGAAAAGGCTGTGAATTCTCAACCCATTTACCATGCCTAGGGTTAAGCTTATGTTGTCCTTGAATGAATTTGAGGGCTTCATGATCTCAATGTAGGATAAACTCTCCACCAATCAAGTAATGCCTCCAATGTTCTAATGCCCGGATTATGGCATAGAACTCTTAATCATAGGCAGAGTATTTCCTCTTTCCATCACTTGGTTTTTCACCAAAATAAGCCACATGCCTCCCTTCTTGAGTCAGCGCAACTCTAATCCCAACCCTAGAAGCATCACACTCTACCTCAAAAAATTTGGTGAAATTTGGTAGAGTAAGAATGAGGGCACTAGTGAACTTGTCCTTCATTAGGTCAAAGGCCTTTTGAGCTTGGTTAGAACACTCAAACTTCTTGTTCTTCAGTGCTTTAGTAACCGAGCCCATGAGTGAGCTAAAATTCCTCACAAACCTTCTATAAAATGAAGCTAAGCCATGAAAGCTTCTAACTTGCTGGATAGAAGTAGGAACTGGCCATTCTTTAATGGCTTTAATCTTCTCATCATCAACCTGGATATCCTGAGCTGAAACTACACACCTAGGAACTTGACTTGAGAGGTGAAAAAGTGACACTTCTTAAGGTTCGCATACAGCTTTTCTTGGGACAGAATGTAGAGTACTTGATGTAAGTGTTGAGCATGTTCCTCTTCAATCTGGTTAAAAACCAGAATATCATGAAAATAAACCACCACTAATTTCCCTATCAAAGGCTTAACCACCTTATTCATTAATCTCATGAAGGTACTAGGAGCATTTGTCAAGCCAAAGGGCATCACCAACCATTCATATGGCCCTCCCTTAGTCTCAAAGGTTGTCTTCTACTCATCCCCCTCATAGATTCTAATATAGTAGTATCCACTTCTGAGATCAATCTTTGAGAATATAGTGGAGCCATGTAGTTCATCAAGAAGGTCCTCTAATCTAGGAATAGGGAACATATACTTGATGGTAATCTTACTTATAACCATACTGTCCACACACATTCTCATGCTCCCATCTTTCTTAGGTACTTGCAAGGCTGGAACTGCACAGGAACTCAAACTTTCCCTAAGCATGCCCTTAGTTAGAAATTCTTCCCACTTCAAGAAAATTAGGTTTTTATAGCACCAACTTTTGCTACAATATGCCCAAATTTTGCTACAATAGCCTTTTGTAGCATCTCAAAAAATTGCCACAAGATTGCCACAAATACCTTGTTACAAAAGCCTATTGTGGCAAATTTATAATTGCCACAAAAACTAAACATTTTGTGGCAAGTTTGAAATTGCCACAGATATTAGATTGCTACAATAGGCCATAATTTGTGGCAAGTTTAATTGTGCTACAAAAGTGATTTTGCTACAAAAGAATGATATTTGTGGCAAATTTCATTCGCCACAAATTACATCTTGGTTGCTAATATTTATTTGCGGCAATTTATATTTGCCACAAAATATATATTTAAATTGTTGTAATAATTATATAATAAATTGCAATTTATTCATATAAGCTATAATAAAATTAATATTTGTTGGTTAATAATTTACTAATGTCCTCCAAACATATCTTAGTATAATAAAAAAAGGAAGTGACGTCATAATAAAACAGAACAAATTTTATTGATATATATCTTTACATATGCAAAGTTCATTGCCAATGCAAAAAATGAAATATTGATGATCATATTTTGTTCATCCTAATCACAAAAAGATCAAAATAACTCCATAATGTATTCAAATTTGGAGTTGAAAAATGGAGAGCAATTGTCCTAAGAAAGGGGGAAAATTAGCATCTTCTTGATTCTTAGTCTTATTAATTCCAAAGGCAGTCATCATATATGTATTGCCCTACATGGGTACTGGATATCTACAAAAAAGCACAAAAATTTACAAGCATTAGCATCTCAACAAAAAACATGTAAAAATTTACAAGTATTAGCATATCAACAAAACAAAGCATATGCTTTCTACTTAATACTCGATTCTTAACCTTGTTGTGCCCAGCAATATGATCCAGAACTTACAATATGCATTGGCGCAGGTTTGAAAACAAATCTGGACGTATGATACATTGAATCTTGTCACTGACAAGCAAATAACAATGACTGCATAGTGCAGTATTTGTACATTAATTCCATGGTAGAAAATTAGTACTACATGAGTCCACATTTGTGGAGAAATAGGAAATTCTCACCTAATAATTACAGTCCCATCTCCCCTTTTTTGCCAGACGAAGCATTATATGATCACCATCAGGCCATGCAATTCCTTCTAGCCCAACACAACACCGAGAAGATATAGTATTCCCCTCCTGACTTTTACACACACAAAAGGCTCTCCGATATAAAGGTCTGATAAAAACTAATCCATAAAGAGCCTTGGACTCCGACCAGCTCTTTGATGTCTAGGCTGTTAAGGTTTACCTTTGGAATCCTAAAATGTAGAAGGGTGCATTGAAAAGTGGGATAGTTACTTCACCAAGTCCACGACATGCTTAGGCTATGTTGAGCTGAACCGATATGAGAAGGTAATGCTTCTTAAAACAAGATATATGATAACCAAGATGTATGCTACATCAAAAGCAGAAAATATGCAGCCGAACACCAAACCCCTTGCTTCAGCAGAGAAGAATTCCAGCATAAGATATCCATTGATCACAATGACCAAACCTGTTACCAGCCATGAGAATGTTTGCCAATCAAACAAATAAACAAAGAGTGATTATGACAAACAATTGGCAATGTCAACAACAAATGAGAGAAGATTCGTCCAGTCAACTGAGATAAACAAGTTGCGCTAAGAAAGAGCAAGTGCATCACCTATAAAAGTTTCATTGTCTACCAATAAAGATTCAAATCTAGAATTAGGTTAAGGCAATATTCATCCACGAGAAGAACCTACAATCACTTTGCTGCAATAAGTGAATAAATTTTAAAGGACATGCCAATCCTCTTTCCTAGGATCACCTACAGAAAGCCAAATGTCGACAACCCAATGACAACACGATCATTCATGTTCAGAAATGATAACTGCTGATTATACACACAGATTGAACCTCAATAAGCCTTGAAGGGCTGTTGCTGTTGTTCTTGGTTTATTTTATTTATTTTTCCTTCTCTTAAAGTGAACAGAAGATAGAACAATGATTGCACTAGTGGAGGGGTTTGCAGGGCAGGCAAATACACAAAATTATGAAGCATATGGGTTTGGAGGACCAGTAAAAATGCTTGCAAGTTGCGACTAGAGAAGACTGAAGCAAAAAAGGTAAAACAGATTCCAACAAACAAGCAGAGTAAATCAAGATCCAGCAAAAATGCTAAATCAAGAACCAATTACTCAATTTATTGCACCAATAAATCCTCATACACCAGAATTATAGTACTAACTAATCTTTAAGCTTGAATTAGAAAAAGAGATGAAGGATAAAGTGGGTTTTTACCTTGATGGCTGGTAATGAGGTTGGGGATGGCTGAAGCAGTGGAGGTGGCGACTGTGGGTGGCCAAGCAACTTTCGAGTAGTGGATTTTCAGTAGTGGGCATTGGAACTAGGTGGCGAAGGCCCTGTTTTTGGGCTAGCTATGAAACACCCAAATTAGCCAAAAACCCTAGCTCTGCATTCTTGTGACGAAAAGCCTTAAATTATAGCCAATAGTCACAATTTTTCTAGAATATCATCAATATCAAGGTATAGAATAACACCTCCAACCCCAAAACCTTACCCTAAACAAAATTAAAGTGAAAGCGAACAAAGAAACGAAGCACTAGGGGAAAAGAGAGAGAGAAATCATACATTCGGTGTAGTGAACATAGTACTTGTAGTCATTAGGCTCACCGGACGACATTTTCCAGCACTCAATCACCTTAACTGGATGGTACTTCCCATCCCTCCACCGGCACATCACGTGAGTTCTGACTTCCAGAGGCAGTACGCCGCTCTTTCTCCTCTTTAACGAGTTGTTCTCCATCGGAGTTCCAGCACTGTCGTTGGCCACAGGCGAGAGCTCAAAACGGACATCGCTGGCGGCCCGGTGGTTTTCATCGACGTCGTCTTGAATTAGGGCTTTACCACCACCTGAATTCGACAGTGGATCTAAAGACCCCATTCGGCTTCTTTGAGTGCTGCTGGAGAGAACAATGCGTGAAACGGTGAGGGGTGTGTTGTAACCCTCACCGAGACCTCTCTATCTATTTTTTTATTTTTTTGTTTGTTTTGTTTGCTGCTTGCTCTTTTGGTTACCTCCTCCCTTATTCTTAGCTTAACCACATTAATTGATAAGGCTTACATTATATCAATCAAATGTAAGCATATTTCAATTTTTTTTCCTACATAGCTTGAGCTTAAACACATGTTAGGGCGGCTGGGATTCGATCACTGATCATTCTCTTAATGGCTAAGGATCCACTAAAGCCTGTTAATTTCTGACCCCATTCGGGTACAAATACGCATTTATGGAAAACCATATATCCTATACAATTAACGGGTATTTTTTAAGGATTTTGGAAGTATTCCGAGATATCATAATTCTCTGAATCAATAATGATTTGTTTGATAGATACGTGGTTTACTGTTGCAATTTATTTTTTCTTCCTTAAGTCAAATGACAAATAAAATAATTAGAACTAACTAAATGAAATCAATTATCGGGGTATTACATACACGAGCAACTTGCATATTGATCGATGATGGTTTTTAATGGTGGTGAAGAGAAGCCCTATTTTCTTTTTGACTGGGTAGGAGGTCTAATGGGTGTGTCTAGGGAGATGACGTGATGAGTTTTGATGACATAACAAAAAAAAGGAAATCATGGCTACAATAATGGGATTTCCCCTTTTTATTCCTTTAAAACTAATGTTAACCTATTGTGGCCATCTTTTGCATTTGCCACAATATAGACATATATTTGTAGCAAACTTTATTTTGCTACAATTACTTTGGCACTCTCATATGTATTGTGGCAATTTTAAATTTGCCACAAATAAATTGCTACAAAATATTAATTTTCTTGTTGCGTCCACATGCCTTTGGATTTCATTGGTTTCTTGAGGGTTCATTCTGTATGTAGGCTTGCTTAGGAGTGTAGATCTTGGGACAAGGTCTATCTTGTGATGGATGGATCTCTTTAGGGGTAGACCAGGTGTTATTTTAGTGGGAAAGACATGCTTGTACTCAAACATAAGGGGTTACGGTAAGGGGTGGATAGTGCGGGGGTGTGTTCTGGCTCAAGGTTTGTAAAGCCTGTCGAGGGCTACAAATTTAACCACTACTTCTATTATTATATAATTTTTATAGCGTAGGGAAGTAGGGATCGATCCACGAGGAAATATTGTTGTAAATCGCTAGCTTAATCCTAAGTGATTTTACTAATCAACTTATTAAGTCTAATTTTAATAATTCTAAAACAATTAAAATCTAATGAATAAAAATCTAGAAAAAGACCTAATAACTCTCCTAAATATTATGAATCATATTCTGGAAATAAAACAGTAAAAATATTTCCTGAATAATCCAGAAAAATAAAATCAGAATATTAACTGAAATTTTAATAAAAACTCAAAACAGCAACTAATAATTAGAAAAATAAATATTAAAATTATCAAACAATAACCTAAAATATTATACTCAAGCTGGACAGGTTTATAACTTCAAAATACTGTCAGATTAATTTCAGGAAAATTAAATCAGAAACTTACTGCAGAATAAACAAGCAGAAACTTGAATCTGAAATTAAAAATAAAATAATCTGGATGACTAAAAATACGAAAATAATTAAGAAAATCACCCTAATTCTAGGACACAAATTTCTGAACCTAAAAATATTTAATAATCGTAAATTAAAATTAAAAATCGAAATCTTCAGAGTTAATTACCTAAAAATCTGCACATATCAATTTCGCAAAATAACTCTAAAAAATTATCAAATAATTTCCAAAAATCACGAAATTGAGTATGAGTAGACTAGGACACTTTATAAACCCTAGGAATTAACAAAAATCGAAAATAACAAAAATAACTATTTTTAGTCTAAGTTCAAACAAACCGGTAATTAATTACTAAAACTCAATCTAAAATTATAACCACTCCAAAAATCAAACTCTAAGCTATCTAAAATTACCTAGACACTCCTAAAAGACTATACTTTGGGGGGGG
>JACYFF010031959.1:57644994-57730235 GCA_017589665.1 Selenicereus undatus | reverse complement strand
ATACTCGAAATAATTATAAAAATCATGCATGATTTTTGACTTAACAAGGTTCAACAAGATCAACTCCTAAGCTGACTAAAACTCATGTTGTTAGGATCTGACAAGGGTAGTAAGAAAGACATCAAGTTGGGATGAGTCTTTAGGTTTCTAAACTTAGACGGTTTAAGGGGAGTGAAGGTAACTTTCTTGTGGTCTTTGACAAAGGTGTAGGTGCTCTGTCTCCCATCATACATAACTCCTCTATCAAATAACCAAGGTCTGCCTAAGATGACATGGCAAGCATCCATGGATATTACATCACACAATATTTCATCCCTATACCCTTTTCCAACCAACAAAGAGACTAAGCATTTGGAAGAGATTTTCATACTTTTTCCTTGGTTCAGCCACTTAATAGTGTAGGGACATGGGTGAGGCACAGTAGGAAGCTTCAGTTTATCCACCAAGGTTTTAGATGTCACATTATTGCAGTTACCTTCATCGATGATCAGTGAACATATCTTCCCTCTAGTGGTGCATCTAGTATGGAAGATGGCTTCCCTTTATTCCTGGTTTTCAAAAGCAGCTAATACACTCAAGGCCCTCTTAACTACCAACATTTCTCCCTCATCTGGATCCTCTTTATACTCTTTGATTTCCTTAGTTAAGAAGAGCTCATTCTCTCCTCCTTCTTCTGGCTTTTCCAAGTGTTCACAAATATACTAACATTCAACTAAGGTTACCACTCTTTTGTTTGGGCATTCAGAAGCTATGTGGCCCAAACCTTAATGCTTGAAACATCTCCTAGCATCAGCAGGCTTATTTGGAGTTTTTGGGGTAGTAGGTGGGTTGAGTCTATTTTTTGGAGGGTATATAGGTCTAGAAAGATTTTGAAGTGGTTTCTGAAAAGGGTAGGTTATGTTTGGAGGTTTACTAGCTTCTCCCTTTCCCTTGACCTTCTTTTGCGACTCAACTTTGTAAGCTAAGGAGCTAAGCTCATCTAAGGGTGGTGTATGGATGCAGTTCTACCACATGAGCTATCTAGTCTTCCAACTCAGCTAGATACCTATCTAGAGTTTGAGTTTCATCCTCCCTAAGATCACATTTAACCAAGAGTTGCTCAAATTCCCTTGTTTATTCTTCTAAACTCTTGGTACCTTGCTTTAGATTGTGGAGCTTAAGGTAGTTGTCTTGCAAGTAATGATCTGGCAGAAAACTAGCTTTCAGTTTCTCCTTCATCTTCCTCCAAGACTTGATCTTCTTCCTTACTCTCTTAGCTACCACATTAGATCACCAAATTTAAGCATATTTTCTAAGCTTTAATGCCACCAACTTGACCTTCTTTTCATTAGGGATCTGCTTATACTCAAATACTCTCTCCATAGTTTGGAGCTAGTTCAGGAATAAGTCTGGGTCAAGCTTCCCTTTAAATTTAGGGATGTTAACCCTAAAATCATCCTGGCTTCCTTCATTTCTTCTATTATGCCTCATACCCCTACCTCTAGAAGAAGCATCACCAAAAGAGGAAAAGGGGTTGTCTTCATTCTCTTCTTCAAATGGAGTTGAACTAGATTCTTCATGTTTACTGTTGCTACTGGACCATCTCAAGCTTCTACTGCTTTCTCTCATGAGCTTCCTTAGCTGATCATGGAGGTATTTGACCCTTCCCTCAAATTCAACTTTCTCCCTCAGTGCTTGCTCAGCAGTCTATTCTAGAGTGAGGCCAGATGACATACATTAGGTTCTTTGTGGATTGGGATTCTGTCCTAGGATAGTAGCCAAGGCTCTAATACCACTTGATGTACCTAGCCTTACTTATCCGAAAGACCAGAAACTCAATTGCAAGCAACTCAGACAAACAGTAAAGCTAGAGTTGGATGATCAAGTGATCAATTAACTGATACAGAAATACCACACTTAAAGCACACTTGGACAGTCACTTTAGGGATTCTTAGATACAGAAATACCACCAAGAAAAACTAAAATGACCTAGTGTATCACCACTTAAGTTTCCAACTCAAGATACAGCCACTGGGTATTTGGAGAGAAAATTGAGATAAACTCAAGTTTAATTTACAATGCATCGTAATCTGTCTAAAAAACAAAGGAGAAAGGTTTACATATAACCTTCTCTCAAGCAAAGCCAACGACCATAAGTCAACATTACATGTACCAGGTGCTAATCTAATTAGTCTAGGGGTCAACAAACAGCCTAGGGTGTTACAAGCTAATTTGAGCTGTAAACTAGTGAGCCAATGACACTTCCATGGGTCATTCCACTTAATCAGCTGAGGTGTCGACCTTCTTAACAATTGCGGAGTGGTTTAGGCCTTCAAAAACATCCCTACATTTGGTTAAAATGCAAGTTGCAGCTCATTTACCTGGGATAATCATTATGCTGCCACTACGTACAGCAAACTAGATAAAGGGATGTTTTGTGCTTCAGATTAGCTGGTTAATAGCAGGCTGCGCGGGAGCTAATTACCAGCTTTTGGCATCTCACTTGCTAAATATTTTGACACTCTTCCATAGCCTAAAAGCATGTGAGGAATGCATATCAAAGAGTCTTCAAATTTCCCTCCAAAACTGGCCTATGCTAGAATTCAGTCCAGAATGCATTGCCTGGACTTTGCTTCTGGATGCTCGACCTTTTGTGCTTCAAAATGGCTGGAACTTGATTTATTAGATTGATAATGAGTTGAACTCAGGATATAAGGGTTAGTGAGCCGCTATGTACTCATGATCAGTACTGATCATGGTCAAAAACTTGGGCCAGAAACTGGCTATAGGGAGTCAAGTCTGCATGCTGGAGGTGATCTCTTACTAATGCCATGGTATCCTTGACCTCCACTGACCTTGGACATGCTTTTTTGATCTCTCCATACTCACAAGAGTCCTTGGTGCTTTGATCCCCATCACACATGAACGACGGAATATTAGCTAAAAAGGTTCAAAGGATGGGATATTACTGGTTCACGATAGAAGCAAATTGTCGTGCATACGTGAGAAGATGTCATAAGTGCTAACTATAGGCTAATTTGTAGCGTCAACCTCCCCATGTTCCTTTAACACTCGTTTCGTCGCACTCCTTTTTACTATGAGGAATAGATATAACTGAAAAGGTGACGTTGAAGGGAATGGGTGACCATAAACATGTGACAATAGTAGTCGACTACTTCAAAAAAAATAGGTAGAAGCAACCTCATATGCTAAGACTACTTCAAAAAATGTGGCAAAGTTCTTCATTAATAACATCATATATAGATACAATGTACTACGTGAATTGATAAGTGATCAAGGGATCCATTTTACAAAGGAAGTTGAGAAATGTAAAATTCAGCATCATAAGTCATCCACTTGCCAACCCCAAACAAATGGAGTCATGGAAGCAGAAAATAAGAATACCCGCACAATAATCGAGAAGATGGCTTGGAAGTACAAAGATTGGCATGAAAAGCTACCATTTTCTCTGGGGGGTTGTAGAACTTCAATTCGTACCATAGCGGGAGCAACACTATACTTCTTATTATAGACGTGGAAGCGGTACTTCTGATTGAAATAGCAACACCTTCACTTAGGGTTATTGTAGAAAGTCAAATTTTAGTGTCAACATGGGTGAAAACTCGGTATGAGGAGTTGGTTGTGCTAAACGAAAAGAGATTGAGGGCGTTACACAATGTCCAATTACACCAAGCTCGGATCTCAAAGAAGTAATGAACCAAGAAGGCCTAATTTCGCAATGCGGATACATAGGAAGCCTTATCGGTCCTACCCCATTACCCTTTACTAATTATTCACCTATTCTAACAAAAAGTGAATTTTAACGTCACTGTTGGGTTGGCCTAGCAAAGAAACCCAAAACTTGCCACCACAACCCAGTCGGGTTTCAGCAGCAAGGAACTCGGCCTGGTTCCAAGCAAGAGTTGGGCTAGGCTCCGAATAGGATTATGCTAGGCTAGACAGTGTAGATAAGGTAGTTTGGGCCAATAAGGTAGTTAGTGATGCATGAGGGCCTCCATTTGGCCAAATAAAGGCATGAAAATGCTTGTAGGTGAGCCCAATAGGGGTTGAAGATTAATCTCCCCAAAGTTGAACCAAAAGATAGAGGGGGAGAGAGAGAGAGAGTTCCCAAATAATTAAAGAATGCTTCTAATAGCAAGCATTCAACACTTGAAATAATTAGCAAGAAGATAATTCATCCCACCCCCAAACCTCTAAAGCCTTAGCACCAAGGATTAGATTAAAGGGAAGACTCAAATCACCACCCTCCTAAGAGAGAAAGATTTTGAGATTTTAAGGAATCCAAGCTTCAAGCTCTCATATCACTCATTCAATCTAATTTTTCATGGACGTAATTGGGTCCATAAATACCTAATTGGGGGGGGGGGGAATTAGTTGTACATTAGTGGGGCAAGTGGTCCAATAGGAGCCTTACAAAATATCCTAAGAAAAGAAATCAAGATGCTTAAGATAATTATAACCACTCTGAGTTGTATTTTTCAGGATTCATCCTCCATGTTCTAGAGAGCTATAAATAGGCTCTACTCCTCCAAATGCGGTGCTACCATGTTGACTCTTCCCTTGTGTGAGAGGAATCATTCCATGCTAATTAATCCCTAAACTTTCAGCCTCAACCTCCTCAATTAAGTCCATAATCAAAACCATGCACTTTCCAGTCTTGGACCTACCCTTACTCGGTATTTAACCCATAACTTTCTCAATTCTTAGAATTTGGGGGCGATTCGAGACTCGTTGAAAGGTAGACATATGGGGATTTCAATCCATGTATAATTTGTGGGAATTAGAGCTCATTTGCCTAGTAAAACCTGAACTAGAAATGAAGCAAAGTGTTATACCCAGAAACTAAAAATGAGCTAATGAGGTGGTTTTGGGAGGATTAAGTGGTTAACTCCTTATTTAGAGCTACTATGGGCCTAACCACCTTTTTTAACCCCACTTAGACCTTCTTAAGGGTCCTAGGTCAATATTGACCTAGGGGGACCTAGTCCTTAACCTATGGTCAATATTGTGTCGACTTGGTTGATGACCTTCATTAGTGACAGTAGGCCCAAGCTTGGGAGTTGTTCCTCATCAACCCTTCGCCCTTAAAGAGGATGTATCCTAAAATCCTCATCATGTTCCTTATCATCTTAAAGGGAATGAGTGAGATCCCTAACATTAAAGGTGGCGGATACTTGCATATCTCCCAGAAGCTCAATCTTGTATGCATTCTCTCCCATGTTTTATACCACCTTGTATGCACCATCTCCTCTAGCCCTAAGCTTGTTATTCCCTCTGGAGGGGAACCTTTCCTTCCTCAAATGTAACCATACAAGATCACCCGATTTGAACTCAAGGCGTGGGTGGTTCTTGTTGGCCCTTTGCTTGTATTGCTCATTCACCTTTTCAATTTGTGCCCTCACTTGCTCATGTAGCTTCTTCATTTCTTTAGCTCTTGCTTCGGTCTCAAAACTCACCCTTGATTCTTGAGGAATAGGTATAAGATAAATGGGAGTAAAAGGGGTTAATACCATGGCACACTTCAAAGGGAGAGAGATATAGCATAGGAGAGAACCCTATTGAAGGTGAATTCGGCATGAGCAAACTTGACATTACAATCCCTCAAACTCTTACTCACCATACCCCTTAGCAATGTTGTGAGAGTTCTATTTGTCACCTCCGTTTCCACATTAGTTTGAGGATGGCAAGTAGTGATAAATAACAACTTAGTCCCCACAAGCCTCCATAGGGATCTCCAAAAGTGAGATAGAAATTTGGCATCCCTATCCGACACGACGGTTCTTAGAATACCATGGACCCTCACAATTTCTTGAAAGAAGAGGTCTACAATGTAGGTAGCATCATCACTCTTGTGGCATGCAATAAAGTGAGCATTCTTGGAGAATTGATCCACCACTACCATGATAGCATCTTTTCCTCGAGGGGTTCTTGGAGGGCCACAAGAAAGTCCATGCTAATGTCATCCCAAGGCCTTGAGGGGACCAAAAAAGGAGTGTGGGGACCTTGATGGAAATGACTCTTAGCCATATGACAAATGTTGCACCTTGAGATCACCTTATGAACATCCCCACCTATCTTGGGCCAATAAAAATGACCCTTGAGTATCTAAAGGGTCTTGTTAATGCCAAAATGATCGGCTAAGGCTCCTCCATGAGCCTCCTTAACAATCAAGTCCCTTATAGGACTTTGAGGGATGCAAAGCTTGTTTCCTTTGAAGAGGAAACCATCTTATAGAGTGAAAGAGACAAATTTACAGGGATGCTCCACCACTTCCTTGAAGTCTTCATCCTCATGGTATAATGCCTTGATGGAATCAAACCTAAGAACCTTGGCTTCAAGGACCGAAAGGAGAGCATATCTCCTTGATAAGGCATCGGCCCTAACATTCTCTTTCCCACTCTTATGCTTATAAGAGAAGGTGAAAGATTGAAGGAACTCAACCCACTTGGCGTGTCCTGAGTTCAACTTATGTTGACCATTGATATAGGACAATGCTTTGTGATCCAAATGGAGCACAAAGGGCTTGGGCTTGAGGTAATGACTCCAATGTTCTAAAGCCTTGACAATGGCATAGAATTCCTTGCCATAAGTGGAGTAGTTGAGCCTTGAAACATTCAACTTCTCGTTAAAGAAAGCTAGAGGGTGCTTAGCTTGAGTGAGACTGCACCAATCCCAATGCCACTAGCATCACACCCAACTTCAAATAGAAGATTGAAGTTGGGAAGAGTTAAGATAGAAGTTGAACAAAGCCTATCCTTGATGGTTTCAAAGGCCCTTTGGGTGGCCTTTGTCCACTCAAAGCTTAGTTTTTTCATGCATTTGACCAATGGAGATATAATGGTGCTAAAGTCTTTGATGAACTGGCGGTGGAAAGAGGCCAACCCATGGAAGCTTTGCATTTTCATGATGAAGGTGGGAGTAGGATAACTCTTGATAGCCTCAACTTTAGATTCATCATCTTGAATTCCCTCACCGGACACAACATAGCCAATAAAGATAACTTGAGGAGTGAATAGCTCACACTTCTCAAGTTTGGCATATAACTTTTGTTGTTGCAATACTTGGAATACTTGAGAAAGATGTTTCACATGAGACGATTCATCATGACTATACGCCAAAATATCACCAAAATATACCACAACAAACTTCCCAATGAATGGTCTTAAGACCTCATTCATGAGTCTCATGAAATTGCTAGGAGCATTAGATAGACCACATGGCACTCATATAACCCATATTTGGTCTTAAAGGTGGTTGTTAAGTCATAAATCATGCATTATTTTAACAATTACTTTAATTATATTATATATATTATTTAATCTAATTTGCTTTATTTTGTATATTTTTCAAGTTAAGCGTTAATAAAATAAAGAAGAGAAAAGAAGACGTTGAAGTTCGGGTTTTATTTACTGAAGGATTTTACAAGCAAATTTATCAAATCGGTCCAAAAATAATGATTTATGGAAAAATATTATTTCCATAATGATTTATTTGGGCTAGGGTTACAAAATTATTACTCCAAGTTGAAGAGAAACTAGAAGACTTGGAAGAAAAGGAGTCTAAAGAAGAAAACCCTAGTAGCTAATATTATAAAACCCATTCATGCCTCACATCTCACACCACGCCAACCCTCCTCTGCATATCACGCCTCATCACCATCAAATAGCCTCTCACGCCTTGCCCCTCATCAGAACATCTACCTCTTCTCCTCTACACATCACACATCATCACCATCAATCATCATCATCATCTTCAATCACACATCTTCATGCGACAATCAAGTAGAATAAGCCTATTTCTTCTTTTTATTTTTATTTTTATATTTTTTGTGTTTAGTTTATTATTAAACATGAAGTGTTTGGGTGAATTGTGTAATTTTATTTTTTAAGATGAGTGAGTAATTTTCTTATACTTAGTATAATCTATTTGAAACCATGCTAAATTAATTATTTTGAAACAAGTTTTATGCTTTATTGTCTAATTAATTTTTATTCATGATTCTATAACAATTATTATTTATCGTTTATGATGTTCGCATTAGATTAATAAGAATTCATGCTAATTAGTTTAATACGAATTCATATGATTGTTTAAAAGCCTTTAATACGTAAAAGTTATAGTCTTTTAGGCATTAGTATCACCCTAATTCATCATGGATGGCTCAAACCCATCTCTTTTAATTAGATAATCGTTATAGATCTTTGTTAAATCAATTTTCCAGTAAATTGGTTACAAGGCGTTAGATGATGTTTTTCTAATACTTACTGCTCTAGTTTGATTAAATTCTTGCACTGGTGTTAGGGTTATCAAAACTAGTAGAGTTTATACTAGGGCTGGACCAAATAAAGTATAATATAAGGAAAAACAGGAAAGATCCGCTGCATTGTGTCTTCTACGGTGTAACTCATGGATAAAATAAATTTTTGTTTTGATGATAAATATTAATTTGCATGGTGGATATAGATTATGCTAAGTATTTTTCATAAATTTTGTACCATTCATAATTATTTCTTGTTTTTTTAGTTAATTTCTCTAGTTTGTCAATTTTTATTCTTCAATTTATAAGCTTTAATATAAATTTTGTTTAACCCCCCCCCCCCCAAATAGTAGTCTTTAAGGATTCTTTTGGTAATATTAGATCAGTTAGATTTTGATTTTTAGTGTGGTTATAATTTTCAGATTTTATTTCTATTCTGTTTTGTCATTTATTTACCAGTTTGTTAGAAATTAGGTTAAAAAATAGTTCCTTTTGTGTTTATCCATATTTTAGTTCATTTCAGGGTTTAAACAGTATCCTATTCTGCCTCTATTTAATTTTTGAATTTTTGGAAATTATTTGATAATTTTTCAGAATTATTTCGTGAATTGGATATGTGCAGGTTTTTATTTTAATAAATCTGGAAATTACGTTTTTAAATTCTATTTTATGTTTTTAGGGTTTTATTAAGTCCATAAAATTATATCCTAAAATTTGGGGAAATTTTGTTGTTTATTTTCGTATTTATATTAGTGCAGTTTATTCTTTCTCTAATTTCATATTTTATTTTCTGTTTTAATTTTCTGGAGTTAATTTTCTGTTTTAATTTTTTTGAATTTAATTACATATAATTTTGGAGTTATAAAGTCAAAATATTAATTTGGATTTCTTTCTGTAATTTTTAATATTAATTTTCTGCTTGTTATTTTCTGTTTTAATTTTCAATCTAATATTGTGTTATTATTTTTGTTTTTATTTTTTCAGATTATTTAGGATAGCTATTTGCTCTTTTATTTCCAGAATTAAATTTAGAATATTTAGGAGCAATATTAAGAATTTTTCCAGATTTCTACCTATTAAATTTGATTATTTGTAGTAATACAAAGAGAAAGTAAAATAAATTAGAGTAGTAAATTTAATTAGATTTAAACTAGCTGTTATCATCATCTTTCCTCGTGGGATCAATCCCTAATTTCCTATGCTATAAATATTATTTATAAATCAAAGTAGTGGTTTAATTTGTAGCTCTACGACAAGCTTTACAAATTTTAACGCTGTTGTCGGAGAAAGAAAATAAAATTGTTAGTTTGCTTCTATTCAATTTTACTACTTTTCTTGTTTTGTTTTAACTCTAGTATTTTATTTTTGCAGTTGTCTTTAATTTATGAAATTGAGAAGTAGTGACGAGATTGGAGAGGATAAGTAGCAAACTTTGAAAGTTAAAAACAAAGAAGGTGATCCTGAACTAGTAAGTCTTAAAACTAAAGAGGTAAGAATGCCTACTCTTCGGGAACTTGCTGCCCCTAATCTAGAAGTCCAACCTTTGTCCATTATTTATGCTGCATTAGATAAACCTCTAAAACTTAACTCTGGATTCATCAATCTGCTACCCAAATTTCATGGATTAGTTGGTGAGGACCATACCGTTATATTAGTGAATTCCTTATCACATGCTCTGTTATAGTGCCTGAGGGGATTCTTGAATACCAAATTAGGTTGAGAGCCTTTCCTTTTTCTTTGCTTGGTAATGCTAAAGATTGGTTATATTACATGCATGCTGGATCATTCTCTACATGGACTACATTACATAAATCATTTTTAGAGAAATTTTTTCCAGCATCCCGAATTGGATCAATTAGGAAGGAAATATGTGGTATCAAACAAATGAATGCGGAAACTTTTTGTAAGTATTGGGAAAGATTTAATAAACTGTGTGCTAGTTCTCCCCAACATCAAATAACTGAACAGTTGTTGATTCAATACTTTTATGAAGGGTTGCTTCCTATGGATCGTAATATGGTTGATGCTGCTAGTGGGGGGCTCTAGTTAATAAGACTCCGGCAGATGCGAGAGATTTATTTAATTTAATGGCCCAAAATACTCAGCAGTTTGGTGCTGGGAATTAAAAGGGTTAATGTGATTGGCTCTAGCTCATCTGTAGAGAGTCAGTTATCTCACATCACTGCTATGTTAAACAGGATAGTTACTGGGGGAGTACAAAAAGCAGTCATATGTGAAATTTGTTATCTAGAAGGGCATCCTACTGATGCATGTCCTACACTTCAAGAGGGGAATATTAATGATGTCTATTCTAACCAAGGTCAAAGGAGGTATGATCCATATTCTAACACCTATAATGAAGGATGGAGAGACCACCCTAACCTTAGGTATGGCCCAAAAATCAACTCGCCTGATTTTGACCAAATATCTCGTCAACCTTCTAATCAGGATAGGACCAACTTCCTACTAGAGCAAGTCCTTAAGAAGATGGATGATAGGTTCCAAAATGTGGAGACAACTCTTAAGCAGGTTCAAGAGAGACAGACTGCAACTGATACCATAGTTAACAACTTGCAGGCTCAAATGCAAAATAGGTTACCATCTCAACCTTACCCTAACCCCAAAGAGAATGTTAGTGCCATGACAGTTAGGAGTGGGAAAGAGCTAAAAGAACCTAGGAAGGGTAGAGAAGTAGAGCCTGAGTTAGAGGTCAAAGAAGCTAAACCGGAGTTAGATAAAGATTCTAATCTAACTACTAAGGAAATAGGAGAGAAGAAAAGAGAACCTTTTAAGCCAATACCACCCTTCCCTAGTAGGTTTCGGAGCCCTACTTCTAAGGTGAAAGAGGCTAACCAAGAGATATTAGAGACATTTAGGAAGGTAGAGATCAACATACCTCTCCTTGATGCCATTAAACAGGTGCATCGCTATGCTAAGTTCTTGAAAGAATTGTGTACTACTAAAAGAAAGTTAGTAGGTAATGAAAAGGTAAGTGTGGGGGAAAATGTGTCTGCAGTTTTCTAAAGGAAACTTCCCCCTAAGTGCAAAGACCCAGGTGTGTTTTCTGTTCCTTGTAAAATATGAAACCTTTACTTCGATAAGGCTATGCTTGACTTGGGTGCCTCCATCAATGTTATGTCTAGGCCTGTTTATGGAAAACTGAACTTAGGAGAGTTAAAGAAAACTGGTATAGTGATTCAGTTAGCTAATAGGAGCAATACTTACCCACATGGAGTTTTAGAGGATGTCTTAGTCCAAGTTAATGAGCTTGTGTTTCCTGCTGATTTGTATGTGATGAACATGGGTGATGCATGTCATGATATTCCTATCTTACTTGGTAGGCCATTTTTGAAAATAGCTTGGACTAAAATTGATGTGCATAAAGGAGCATTAACCATGGAATTTGATGGTGAAGTGATTAAATTTAATATTTTTGATGCCATGAGATTTCCTGTTGATGTGAATTACTTGTATGCACTTGATGCTATTGATGAGTTCTCCCAAGATATTTATGACTTGTCTCATGAAGATGAATTGTTTACTGTGCTTACTAAGAGTCTTGATCATGCTGAGTTTCAAAGAGTGTCCTACCAGGTTAATGATAATCTAGTAGATGTGATAGGGTCTTTATTCCACTTGCAAGTGCATATTAGACCTAACAAGCTCGAAATGCCCAAAAATCATTCTAAATTTCTTCCCTCTAGCATTTTACCCCCTAAACTGGAATTGAAACCTTTACCTGATAATTTAAAGTATGCTTATTTGGGGGATAATGAGACTTTGCCTGTCATCATCTCTAGTGTACTTACCCTTGACCAAGAGGAAAGACTTGTTAAGGTGCTTAGAGAACATAGCAAAGCAATAGGGTGGACTTTAGCAGAACTCGAGGGACTTAGCCCTACTTTATGCTCACACAAGACCACATTAGAGAAAGATGCTAAGCCTAAGAGGGATCCTGAGAGGAGACTTAAACCACCTATGATGGAGGTAGTCCAGAAAGAAATTCTTAAGTGGTTAGATGTTGGCGTAATATACCCCACTGCTGATTCTGAGTGGGTTAGTCCTATCCATGTGGCTCCTAAAAAAGGGGAGACAACAGTAGTGCAAAACAATGAAGGTGAGCTGATACCTACTAGAGTCCAGAATGGTTGGAGAGTGCGTATTGACTATAGAAAGCTTAACAAGGCCACCAAGAAGGACCATTTTCCATTGCCTTTTATGGATCAGATGTTAGAGAGATTAGCTGGGAGGTCACATTGTTGCTTTCTATATGGCTATTCAGGTTATATTCAAGTCCCTATAGCTCCTGCGGATCAGGAAAGGACCGCTTTTACATGTCCTTTTGGCACCTATGCTTTTAGAAGGATGCCTTTTGGTCTATGTAATGCACCTGCTACATTTCAAAGATGTATGATATGTATCTTTTTCAATTTTATCACCAAAATTATGGAAGTTTTCATGGATGATTTTACTATACATGGTGATTCCTTTTATGAGTGCTTGCATCATCTTACTCTAGTGCTTAGGCACTGTATTGAGACCAATTTGGTGCTTAATTTTGACAAGTGTCATTTTATGGTGGAGCATGGGAAGTACTTGGACATTTAGCGTCATCGACGGGATTAGAGGTAGATAAAGCAAAAGTTGACATCATTCAATCTTTACCCCATCCTAGTTGTGTCAAGGATGTGAGATCATTCTTAGGGCATGTAGGGTTGTATAGGAGGTTTATCAAAGATTTTTCTAAGATTAATTCTTCTTTATGTACCTTGCTTGCAAAAGATGCTTCATTTGATTTCAATGATGATTGTATGAGGGCTTTTGATCAGTTGAAGTTGAAATTGACTACTTCACCTATTGTGCAACTCCCAAATTGGGTCTTACCTTTTGAGTTAATGTGTGATGCTAGTGATAAGGCAGTGGGGGCAGTTTAGGTCAAAGCGTTGGGAAAGTACCTCATGTGATTTACTATGCTTCTAGAACTCTTGACTCTGCACAGTGTAATTACACCACTACAGAAAAGGAGATGTATGCTGTTGCTTTTGCTCTTAAAAAGTTCCGTCCTTGTTGGGTGTGAAAGTTTCGGTTTACTCTGATCATTCTGCTCTTAAACATCTGCTAGAAAAGAAAGATTCAAAGCCTAGATTGATTAGATGGATGTTACTATTGCAAGAATTTCAATTGGAAATTAAAGATAAACCTGGAGCTAAGAACTTAGTTGTTGACCATCTTAGTAGACTGGAAACGGGAGAAAGTGGTGGTCCTTTTAGTGATTGTTTTCCTAATGAGACTTTGTGTGCTGTCAATAGTATATTACCTCGGTACGCTGATATTGTGAACTACATAGTCACCATAACTTTTTCCATTGACTTGTCTAGAGCTTAAAAAGATAAGATAAGAGCTCAATCTAAATACTATGTTTGGGATGAGCCATACCTATGGAAATTTTGTAGAGATCAGATAATTAGGCGTTGTGTTGATGCCAGTGAAATTCATTCCATTCTAACCTTCTATCATTCTTCAGAAAGTGGGGGACATTTTGGACCCAAAAGAACAACACATAAAGTTCTTGAGTGTGGATATTATTGGCCTTCTATTTCTCGTGATGCTTATAATTTTTATAAAAGATGTGAAGCATGCCAAAAGACTGGAAATTTATCAAGAAGGAATCAAATGCTCTTATATAATGTTTATGTTTGTGAAATTTTTGATGTGTGGGGTATGGATTTCATGGGACCCTTCCCCCCTTCTTTTAGGTACACTTACATTCTTGTACTTGTTGACTATGTGTCCAAGTCGGTAGAAGCTGTAGCTACTAGAGCTGATGATGCTAAAATTGTGGTGAAACATATTAAATATCTCATTCTGCATAGATATGGAGTACCAAGAGCAATCATCAGTGATAGGGGGACTCATTTTTGTAATAGAACTTTAGGTGCATTGTTAGCCAAATATCATGTGACTCATAAGGTATCTACTAGTTATCACCCTCTACTAGTTATCACCCCCAAACAAATGGCCAAGATGAAATCTCTAATAAAGAAATCAAGGGCATACTTGAAAAAGTAGTTAGGCTAGACAGGAAAGATTGGAGTCTTAGGCTAGATGAGACTCTTTGGGCTTATAGGACTGCATACAAGACCCCTATTGGTATGTCACCTTATAGGTTAGTCTTTTGAAAGCCATGTCATGTTCCTGTTGAGATAGAACATAAGTCCTATTAGGTTGTAAAGCAATGTAATCTTGACTATGAGTTAGCAAGAAAAGAACGTAAATTGCAGTTGCAGGAATTAGAGGAGATTCGCTTGGAAGCCTATGACAATTCAGTCATTTACAAAGGTAAAGCCAAAACATTTTGTGATGCTAAACTTGTCAGAAAAGAATTTCAAGTAGGTGAGAAAGTATTGTTATTCAATTCAAAACTGAGATCCTTTCCTTGGACCGTTTGAGGTAGTAAAGACTTATCCACATGGTGTTGTTGAGATTAAAAGCTTATCCACTAACAAAATTTTCAAAGTGAATGGACATAGGTTGAAACATTTCAGGGATGGAGACTCTGTGAATTTTATTGAAGAATCATTCTAGAGGGTCCATGAGCCTCATTTGCGTCAAGCCAATGAAAGTAAACAAAGGCGCTTGTAGGGAGGCAACCCAACATTTTTTTAGGGAAGTACCCATTTAAGTTTACCTTTATTTTCACTATTTCTATATTTTTGCATTTATTAGGGACTATGCATGAATTAAGTGTGCGGGGTGCATCCTGCATTTAGTCCCTGCGGTATTTATTTTTTTTAAAAAAAAACTTATTTTGATCTTCTTATAAATACTGCATGATATGAGTTTATGCTAGGCTTGCTTGCTTAAAAAATTTTGTTTTCTTAGCTATTTATAGTTTATTCTTCTATGAGTGAAGGCTTCTGAGCATGCTAGCTGTCATTCAGAGAAGTTTGAGTTGATCCTCATATATCTCTTTAATGAGTAACTGTCATGATTATTCATCTTATTTGATCATATATTATATCCGCTTCAGAGGCAATAAAGTGGCCTAGCCCATTTCCTAGACTATTAAACTAGTAGAATAACTCATTAAAATTGTGACTTTTCTTGTCTTTTTATTAAAAAAAAATTAAAAAAAAGAAAAGGAAAAAATATTAGATTACCAACATGGGTAGAAATAGGTGGCTTGGCACCTTTTCCCCTTAAGTTTAGGTCCCAAGTTGAGCCTTATGTAAAGAGTAACCCATGATTGGGAGAGTCATGCCCATTTTTGGGCCAATCAATGACTCGCCCCAAACTAACAGTCAAAAACAAAAATAAAATTAAAAAACAAAAAAGGAAAAAAGGTTAGATTACCAACATGGGTAGGAATTGTTTGCTCCAGCACCTCTATTCGGGTGAGTGTGAGACAGGGAGTGTTTAATTTCTAAGACCCTATATGAACCTCGAATATGTGTGCAAATGAAGTTTGAAAAAAAAAAGAAGAAGAAAAAACTGCACGGCCAGTTAGAATCAATTTCAATGAGTTATTCCTTCTAGTTCAATTGTCTTTATAGTCATACCATACTTCAGTTTTTCTATCGTAAAATTTTTTAGACCTCTTGATCGGTGTATGCATGCTTAAAAGAGATGGATGATTATTGCTCTTGTTATTTCATTAAAGAAGTGTTGTGAGGTTGATGAAAAAACTCTTTGATGGTAGTTGGATGTCTAGTAGTTATTTACTTGTTGGAAGGAAAACTAATTAATTTTCAATGAAATTGTTTTTAAAGCAACACAATGCCTAGTATGAATATTACAGTTATGCATGACTTTATAAGAAAGAAATAGGGTCAGTTTTTAGGTCGAGTCTAAGATTTCTCTGCACGAGGACGTCCAAAGTCTAAGTGTAGGGGAATTTGTTAAGTCATAAATCATGCATTATTTTAATAATTATTTTAATTATATTATATATATTATTTCGTCTAATTTACTTTATTTTGTATATTTTTCAGGATAAGTGTTAATAAAACAAAGAGGAGAAAAGAAGACGTTGAAGTTCGGGTTTTATTTACTGAAGGATTTTACAAGCAAATTTATCAAGTCGATCCAAAAATAATAATTTATAGAAAAATATTATTTCCATAATAATTTATTTGGGCTAGGGTTACAAAATTATTACTCCTAGTTGAAGAGAAACTAGAAGGCTTGGAAGAGAAGGAATCTAAAGAAGAAAACCCTAGTAGCTAATATTATAAAACCCATTCACACCTCACATCTCACACCACGCCAACCCTCCTCTGTATATCATGCCTCATCACCATCAAATAGCCTCTCATGCCTTTCCCCTCATCAGCACATCTACCTCTTCTCGTCTACACATAACGCATCATCACCATCAATCACCATCATCTTCTTCAATCATACATCTTCACGCCACAATCAAGTAGAACAAGCCTTTTTTTTTGTGTTTAGTTTATTATTAAACATGAAGTATTTGGGTTAATTGTGTAATTTTATTTTTAAGATGAGTGAGTAATTTCCTTATACTTAGTATAATCTATTTGAAACCATACTAAATTATTTATTTTGAAACAAGTTTTATGCTTTATTGTCTAATTGATTTTTATTCATGATTCTATAACAATTAGTATTTATCGTTTATGATATTCGCGTTAGATTAATTAGAATACATGCTAATTAGTTTAATACGAATTCATATGATAGTTTAAAAGGCTTTAATACGTAAAATCTATAGTCTTTTATGCGTTATTATCACCTTAATTGATCATGGATGGCTCAAACCCATCTCTTTAATTAGATAATCATTATAGATCTTTGTTAAATCAATTTGCTGGAAAATTGATTACAAGAAATTCGATGATGTTTTTCTAATACTTACTGCTCTAGTTTGATTAAATTCTTGCACTGGTGTTAGGGTTATCAAAACTAGTAGGGTTTATATTAGGGTTGGACCTAAATAAACTATAATATAAGGAAAATCGGGGAAGATCCGCTGGAGTATATCTTCTACAGTCTAACTCATGAATAAAATTGATTTTTGTGTTGATGATAAATATTAATTTGCATGGTGGATATAGATTATGCTAAGTATTTTTCATAAATTTGGTACCGTTGATAATTTTTTCTTTTTTTTAGTTAATTTCTCTAGTTTGTCAATTTTTATTCTTCAATTCATAAGCTTTAATATAAATTTTGTTTCCCCCCCCCAACAAAATAGTAGTCTTTTAGGAGTGTCTTGGTAATATTATATCAGTTAGATTTTGATTTTTTAGTGTGGTTATAATTTTCATATTTGATTTCTATTCTATTTGTCATTTATTTACCGGTTTGTTAGAAATTAGGTTAAAAATAGTTCCTTTGGTGTTTCTTCATGTTTTAGTTAATTTTAGGGTTTAAACAGTATCATGTTCTGCCTCTATTTACTTTTGGAATTTTTGGAAATTATTTGATAATTTTTCAGAATTATTTCGTGAATTGGATATGTGCGGGTTTTTATTTTAATAAATCTGGAAATTACGTTTTTAAATTTTATTTTATGTTTTCAGGGTTTTATTAAGTCCATAAAAGTTTGTCCTAAAATCTGGGCAAATTTTGTTATTTATTTTCGTATTTATATTAGTGCAGTTTATTCTTTCTCTAATTTCATATTTAATTTTCTGTTTTAATTTTATGGAGTTAATTTTATGTTTTAATTTTTCTGAATTTAATTACATATAATTTTGGAGTTATAAATTCAGAATATTAATTTGGATTACTTTCTGTAATTTTTAATATTACTTTTCTGCTTGTTATTTTCTATTTTAATTTTCAGTCTAATATTGTGTTATTATTTCTGTTTTTATTTTTTTAGATTATTTAGGATAGTTATTTGTTGTTTTATTTCCAGAATTAAATATAGAATATTTAGAAACAATATTAAGAATATTTCCATATTTCTACTTATTAAATTTGATTAGTTTTAGTAATACAAAGAGAAAGTAAAATAAATTAGAGTAGTAAATTTAACTAGATTTAAACTAGCTGTTATCATCATCTTTCCTCGTGGGATCAATCCCTATTTTTCTATGCTATAAATATTATTTATAAATCAAAGTAGTGGTTTAATTTATAGCTCTACGAAAAGCTCTACAGTGGTTTTTCAGTCATCTCCTTCTTTTATTCTAATTTGGTGATAGCCACTCCGAATGTCAATTTTCGAAAAGACCTTGGACGCATATAACTCATCAAGCATATCTTCCAATCAAGGAATAGGGAATCGATACTTGATGGTGATGTTGTTTATGGCCCTAGAATTAACACGCATATGCCAAGTGCCATCCTTCTTAGGTACCAAAAGGGCAGGAACTGAACATGGACTCAAGCTTTCCCTAATGTACCCACAATCAAGCAACTCTTGGACTTGTCGTTGAAACTCTTTTGACTCATTAGGATTGCACATATAGGCCGACTTGTTTGGCAAAGGAGCTCCCGGTAGGAGATCAATTTGATGCTCAATTCCACTCAAAGGAGGGAGCCCCGGGGGTAGATCATTAGGGAATACATCTTCGAACTCTTTCAAGAGTGATTGAGCTAAAGGATGCATGGGTTTCACTCCCTCACTTGTGTTTGATTCTACCACAAGTAAGGCAAATAAAGGCCTGCTCTTACTAATGGTTCTCTTCACCCGTGTTTCACTCATAAATACGCTTTTCTCACTTCCCTTCCCCGGCTTAGATTTGAGAAGTTTAGGCGGAGGTAGCGTTGTTAAGGTAAAATTACGATTCATGTACTTGAATGCATAAGTATTAGCATGTCCATCATGAATAACTTGATTTTCAAACAACCATGGTCTACAAAGGAACAAATGACAAGCATCCATGGTAAGAACATCACTTAGTACTTCACCACAATATGGACCAATCGAAAATGCAATAAGTGCTTGCTTAAAAACGGTTACCTCGCTTCCTTGTTTGAGCCATTGGAGAGAATAAGGGGTAGGATGCACCTTGGTGGGTTAATTCAAGTTTGTCAATGAGTGTTGTGGATGCTACATTGGTGCAACTTCCTCTATCAATGATGAGCTCACACATCTAGCCTCCGATAGTGCATCGGGAATGGAAGATTTGCTCCCTTTGGCTTGGCTCACAAGGAGCCTCTTGGCCATGGAGTATTGTCCGAATCACTAAGAGTTCTCCTACCTCCGGTGGTGATCAAAGTTTGATCTTCATCCTCTCCTTCCTCTTCACTAGTAGCTTCTTTAATAGCTTGAATTTCTTCTACTTCTCTAAAGGTGAGGGTCCTTCGAATAGGACAATCCACTTGGAAGTGTCCATGACCATGACATTTGAAACACTTTTTACCCTCCAATCTCTTTGGTGGTTCACTAGCAATCCCTTTACCCTTATCAAGAGTTTTGACGGGTGTAGGGTTAGTGATAGCTTTGTTGGGGGCAGAGTAACCTTTGGGGGTACACGAAGGACGAATAGAGGAAGTGGTTTGAAAGGGTTTTTGACCCTTAAGTTGTTTCTAAATCTTGATAGCTAGGTGACACACATAATCAAAGGATAAGTAAGGTTGTAATTCCACCTTGCTAGGAATGCTAGGAGATAACCCCCTGATGAACCTAGCGATCTTGAGTTCGGGTTCTTCATCCATGCCAACACTCGTTTGGAGTTGTTCAAACTCCTTAGTGTACTCTTCTACCTTTAAATTCTCTTGATTGAGAAAATTGATCTTCAGGTAGAGTTCTTGTTTGTAAGAAGTAGGTAGAAATCTCTTGTCCATATGCTTCCTTGAGCTTGGACCAAGTCTTGATTTTGGAGTTGGCTTCTCTAGCCCTACTTTTCTTCAAATGTTCGTACCACAATGAAGCATACCCCTTCATCTTAAGAACGGCCAACTTGAAGGCCTTCTCATCTTTGTATTCTTTGAGTTCAAAAAGATCCTTTCAAGTGCTTGAACCCAATCAACATAGTTCTCCGGGTTAAGATTACCATCAAAATTCTGAGCCTCAACTTTGAGATCTCAAAGATCATCCTTCGGTGCCTTAGTCTTCTTGGTTTTCCTTCCTCATCATCAAAGTCTTCTTGGAAGGAAAAGTATTCAATGTTAATAAGGCGAGCATTGTAGACTCGTCAATAAGGGTTTTGTGGAGCGGATTCCCTTACTTGTGCAACCTCTTGGGTGAGTTTTCTCATTTGCTCTTGAAGCTCTACAAGGGCCCTAACAATCTTATGGGCTTGCTTAAGAGGAATCTTCAAGGAGTGAGAAGGATGACCCTCACTAGTCATGGTTGACAGAGAGGAAAAAAAGGAGGGGAAAACAGAGGAGGTACGGGCATGTTGAGGAACACGAGTAAGAAAACAATGAAAAAGGAGAAGGCACAATTGTGCTCTGTGGCACGGGAGGGTCGTGCCAGATCTTTAGAACAGGACTTGAGAGTGTAGGAAAGGGGCAGGGTCGTGCCAGGCAGCACGGGGTGGTCGTGCCAAATCTCTGGGTCAAATTTTCAAAGTGCAGGATTTTGGCACGGGCATGCCAAGTGACACAGGGTAGCAGTGCCAAATTTTTGGTTTCACATTTTTTGCATATTGGTTAGGGTTTGTGTTTGTGTTTAGGCTATATTTAGGGTTCTTTCTGGACTAGATAAGAGATTTAAAGAGGAAGAACTAATGACAAAATAGTATAGAAAGGATAAAACTCTAAGCAATTCCAACACCAAGAAGGTTGGAATTTATTCTTACCAAGACATAGGATCATTGTGCTCTGATACCAAATGCTGCATGAGGGCTTCCATTTGGCCATATAAAGGTATGAAAATGCTTGTAGGTGAGCCCAATGGAGGTTGAAGATTATTCCCCCCCTAAAGTTAAACCAAAATAGAGAAAGAGATAGAGTTCCCAAATAATTAAAGAATGCTTCTAGTAGCAAACATTCAACACTTGAAATAAGTAGCAAGAAGATAATTCATCCCAACCTTTAACCCTCTAAAGCCTTAGCACCAAGGATTATATTAATGGAAAGACTCAAATCACCACCCTCCTAAGAGAGATAAAGATTTTGAGATTTTGAGGAAAACCAAGCTTCAAGCTCTCATATCATTCATTCAATCTGATTTTTTATGGAGGTAATTAGGTCCATAAGTACCCAATGGGAGGGAGAATTAGCTCTACATTAGTAAGGAAAGCCGTCCAATAGGAGGCTTACAAAATATCCTAGGAAAAGAAATCAAAATGCTTAAGATAATTACAATCACTATGAGCTACATTTTTCAGGATTCATCCTCCATCTTCTAGAGAGCTATGAGTAGGCTCCACTCCTCCAAATGCGGTGCCACCACTTGTCGACTCTTTCCTTATGTGTGAGGAATCATTCCATGCTGATTAATCCCCAAGATTTCAGTCTTAACCTCCTCAATGAAGCCCATAATCAAAATCGTGCACTTTCCAGTCCTGAACCTACCCTTGCTTGGTATTTAGCCCATAACTTTCTCAATTCTTGGAATTTGAGGGTAATTAAAGACTCGTTGAAAAATAAACATCCGAGGATTTCCATCCATCTATAATTAGTGGAAATTGGAGCTCATTTTCATGGTAAAAATTAAGCTAGACATGAAGCAAAGTACTCTACCTAGAAACTAAAAATGAGCTAATGAGGTGGTTTTGGGAGGATTAAGTGGTTAACTACTTATTTAGGGCTACTTGGACCTTCTTAAGGGTCCCAAGTCAATATTATCCTAGGGGGACCCAGTCCTTGGTCTAGCATCAATATTGGGCACGACTTGGTCGATGACCCTCACTAGTGAGAGTTAGCCTAAGCTTGGGAGTTACTCCGCATCAGTTAGGAACTTTGTGATGAAAGTAAAAAGTTATATAGAAAGGCTTAATACTTTTATTATCATTAAAATTTGAAAAGTATACACTTCTAATTTCTAATGGCATTCTACTAAGCAAAAGCATAACACTTCTTTTAAAAAAAAATAAATCCAAGAGGTAAAGCTAGTTTTGAATCCTTCTAAAACTTCTTGTCCTTATTGGCTTGAGGTGTTGTCTTCTAAGGGGTAGGATCCTTAGTTCTTCCTTCCACTAAGGGACAGAGTCGTCGTTTTCCTTGTTGGTCTTCACCTTCCTAGTCTCTAAGAACTCCATAGCACTCTCCTTGTCCTGAAGATCCTTCCTCGACTCAGCATCATTGTCATTCATCTAATCAAGGTAGTGTTTTGAGACATAAGTAGAGCATGGGATAGATGGCACCATAATGGTGGGACGCTGAAGCCAATAATTAACCTAGGATTTGATATGAGCATGATCATTCATATGACTTCGAGGAGGGATGCAATCTGAGGCAAGGATAGCTTGCTTATGACCAAATTGCCTTGCCAACCATCTAGGGAAGAAGTAGGCACCCATGGACAGGGCAATGAGATGAACATTAGCACTATTCTCTCCATTCCTCAAAAACTACCGGATTCTCCCCAACGAACCACCCAAAGAAGAGGTTGGTTCTTCTCCAAGAGGCTAATCTAACTTGTCATCAATTGATCCGTGAATAGTTTCTTCGTTTAGCTAAATTGAATAGCCAAGTATGATTCAACATTCATGGGAATCTCGATTAGTCGAAGGCATTCTACCAACCAAATCTACATGCCAATAGAAATACAACAAAGGATAGAATCAGCTGGATGGGGTTATATGGTCTTGCCGAAAGCAAACAACAAATTAAAAAAGAGAGAGAGGAAGCAACAAAAGCCTAGTGTAGGCCAAGGAGGGACTCATCCAGGTTCTGGGCTCGTTTTCTAGTCAGGCAAGGCCCAAGTAGGGGAAGGTTCACTAGAAGCAGTAGTGGACTACCCAAAAAGAACTGACCTTGAGTGGTGGAAAAGTCGATCCAACCATAACGTAGTCTCCGCAATAACAAATGGAGTAGGAGTTTGATCACATTGAATTCCTGCTATTATGTTCAGCAGCATCGTATGTTCCATATTTTCAGAGCCACCAATTAATAGAAAGAACCTTACGGGGCATAGAAGAATTGCACGATGTTTTTTGCATACTTTCAAGAGCCCACCCATTCGTTCAAAATAAGAAATTAGGGACATAAAAGCCACTTCATCCCCAAAAACTATGGTGGAGATACACTCCTTGCTTATACCTAAAAGAAGGCAATATTGGGAGGACACATCTCTTAAATAGTTGGAACAACCGCGAGACAATAAAGGGACAAACCTAGGATAGCAATATACTCATTGGTCAAAGGGCATAATTCACGATCCCCAAACTAAAAGACACATAACTCAGAATCAAAAAATAGAGGCAACCCTAAGAAAGTCCTAGGAAATTCGAACTTGGCAAAGGCTTAAGAAGCTTCTTAAATAGAGATGTTTCAGTTCATACTTATCTTTTGCATCAAGGATTACCAGCCAAGATGATAAAACCTTTTCAAAAGACATGGTAAATTATGGAAAATTGCTCTTAGGATGGGAAAAAACCTAATTCAAGGTAGCCTTTATGTGATGGCACAACTCTTAATCTCCTAATTGTTCCTGATTAATTAATCATTAGAGATTATTGTGATAAAAGAGTCAAGGTTGGGATGCTACTACCATCAGAGGAGGATAAGGCTTAATCAGTTCACTTAACATTACATCATAACATCTCTTACTTCATATATAAAACAAGGAATGTAGAATTTATATATGCTCAAATCCAAATAACATTCCAACAACCCACAAACATATATTTATGATCTAAGACTTTACAAAATGTCACCTTGAGCTCATCTACTCTCCATTGATTGTCTTCTTGCTTCATTTGTGGTACCATAACTGTAAACTTCTTAAATGCCCACACTAAAACATTCAAATACAAAATATTTGAAGAATGAGTCAAAGCTCAATACATTTATCTCTATATTGTAAATAATAGAAATTTATTTTTCAGTGAGTGCGTCCATTATAGTTCATTTTAATTTGAAATGAGGGGGGAGATATTATATTAAAACTATTACTGGTTATTATCTGAAACTAGAAGCCAAATTGATGAGCTCATATACATGCCATCATTGAGTAAGGTGTACACCTCTCAGGCCAACCGGAAAGCCTGAGCTGAAGTCATACAGATTAATTGATTGGCCTAAACCATCATGGCTGATAATTGGTGGGTCCACTTGATTATGTGGTAAAACAATGATTGAAATGATTCATTAAATAGTAATATCTTATAAGATTTTAGTATTTAAAAAAATATGCGAATTTTTTTAAAGGTACATGTAGTAAACATACCTAATCCTTGCCCCCCCCCCCCCCTCAATAGAAACATGATTACATGAGCTCAGACAATATGGTGCAGTGGCCTTGTTTTCTGTCCACAGAAGCCTTTGTAAATTAGTCATTTAGCATTCTTTGCTCAATTGATATGAGCTCTTTACATTATGTGACAGCATGTATTTCAACACATAGTAAGCCTTCATAACTTATTAGTTTCCCTACTAATTTATTGTGTGTTAATTTATCATTCTAGCTTAAAGGCTCCCTTCTAATCGTACTTTAGTTATCAAATACTAGAATTCCCTTGCGCCATAAACATTTCGTGATTAATCATTTTCTTCCATTATGACAGTCATCATCTATACTTACTTATACTTAGGTAATATTGGTTAGGGAGAAATGACTCAGAAAATAGTTTTTCAATTTTCCGTTATTTGGCACAAAAAAAGGATGGAACACTATTATCCTAGGAAAATTATTCCCCCCTCCCCCATGGAGCAAAATGATTTCCTTTTTGACAATAGAGGAAGTTAATTTTCTCTCTTCAACCATTTGATGATATGGTCAACCAAAATTTAGGTGCAAAATTCAATTTCAACGGTTTAGGTTGAAACTTGATTATTTGATAGAAAATATTAAAAAAGTTCACATATGATTTTTAAGCTAAACATTCCTTCATTCGTTCAACATTTATCTCTACTATAACCATTCCCTCGACTTTTTCAGCACTTTAAAAAACTTAGTTAATGTTTTCCTTTTTTCTATGGAAAATGATTTATTTTGCACCGAACAATAAAAAATATGACGTGAGAAACCAATTTTCCTAAAAACAAAAAAATATTTTCCATGGAAAATGATTTTTTGGAAAAGTCATTTTCCTTCCAACCAAACACTGCCTTAAACTTTTGATAAACGTCAGTCTCTGGCTAGCTTTACCAAACCCCTCTTTCATCATTTATGAATACAGGGGCCTAAAAGTTAACATACTATAATTTAAATCCCATACGTTATTTCTTAGTTTAGATTGCCCTTGTATGACAAAGCTATGAATTATTTATTTACTTTTTTGTAGTTAGTTTTTCAACTTTTTCTTTCCTTTTTTTCCCTCGAATCATCAAGGCCAATTGGTTTATATATCATATACCTATGAGTGTGTACTCCCACTTGCCACTTATATATATTTTTTCAGTATGTATTTGTCATGTAAATAATTTTTAGTATGTAGCACTAATGTGGTTTGTGGAAGTATGTACTCTTAGAAGTATGATATAAGCTTAGATTGCTTTTACCATTTCTCTTTTAGAGTCAATCTAAGGTAAAAAGTTATAATGGTTGACGCTATATGGCAACCATCGTAAACTAGATAAATATGCATTGTACACCTATATAGATTTAATCACAACTATTTAATTTTGGACTTTCAACAAACTTAAAATATAAAATTTTAAAGCCAAACCAATATTTTTAAAATTGTTAAAAATAATTAAAATGGGGTTGTGTTTGGTTCTTTCAAACTACTCACACGCTAAAAGACTTTAGAAACCAAACCAAGAAGCTATTATGTGTCCTCCCTGTTCAATTGCCATTATTGTTGGCCAACTCTCTAGCAACCTTAGATACCATCAATTAAGTATGAACAGCCACTCACCGGAGGCGGCCATGTCAGTGTGTGGCTCTTTGGCTGGGGATGACAAGTCTAAGATTTAAACAATCACCATATTTTCTGACGTCAAACTTCCCATCGATCTCAATATCTGTCACTACCTCTCTCTCTCTCTTCAACATTGTTGCTTTGAGCTCCCCCCCTCCCTATTCTCCCCTGAAACTCTCCTCTCAGGTGAGCGCCCTCAACCCTTTCAAGCGTCAAGATCAGCAATCAACGTTGTTGGTGAGGTAATCACTGGAAAATATGAGTATGCACGTGGCCAGAAATTATAAAGGACTGACTGGATTTTGGAAAGGAAAAAAAAATGTTAAGTTCATTTTTTTTTTAAAATTACTCTTATTTTTCTTCAAATAACTTATGTGATGCATGCAAAACATCCTCACAAGTACTATAGAAATATATTTTTCTCAATTTTTACATTTCTTTAATTTTTAAATATTTTGTACTTGCTTGAAAAATAAAAACAAAATGGACGGTTAGAATGTGCACATGACAAGTGTATGGTTCAGATTTTGCTAATTATGACGGTTGTCTTAGGGTGGGAACCACTATAACTGCACTCGAGCCTAAACGTCATCAATAGGTTGAATCAATTTATTTGGACTTTAGTCATCAAATCCCCAAAATTCCAATAACGCCATTTTAGCATTACTTACTACAACTAGAATTTTTAACTACTGATTGTATCCTAAATTATCCCAGATTATTATATTTCACTTAAATTTTTACTCTCACATTCAAATCCCCAAACTTGTGCTTATTTAGCATGAGCCAGATCTTAGATTGGATCCTCTACTATCAACCCTGCTCAATCTTTGGCCTCTTTCACCCCATGATTCGTGTATTCACATCCTCACATATATATTTCGTTTTTCTAGTTACTTATTAGCCAAAAGAGAGATGCGGTAGCACATAGTCTTCAACAAATACTCCTTTGCCTAATAATCTTCAATATAGCACTTGGCGAATTCGTTTCATTCATTCAGCTGAAGGATCCTATGTTTCAAGTCAAGCATCTCATCCAAACTACCCTTAGGTTCCTTTGTTCTCACACCACAATTGAAATTAAAGAATTTCCATCTTTCTTCATGCTAGGCCCTCCCCCTCTTCCCCCCTCATTGCTAATTGGCATAATGAAATTTTCTTAGTAATTTGCCAAGCCACGGATAATTCTCGAATTTTATCTAATCCTCATTAATGCCTCAATTTACACTCAAGTTGTTGCATCAATTTATTAATGAAATCATTAACCCCAACTAGACCCTGCATATTCTCCATAAAAATTAAAGCCTCAAAATTTGCATGATCAATCACCAATTACCTGTTAAGATTATTCATTTCAAGATATCTAAACCTCGCAAATACATGTCACAAAATCAAGAGGAAATAGAAACGTCGCCCTTGATAGAAAGAGAGAAATGGGACAAAAAATTCATGCCTCAAGAACTCTAGAAAGGGGGTATCAATGGTGAGAGTGGGCTGGTGGTTGTGGCTAGGCTGAGGTGGCAATGGTGGCTAGAACTTAAGCAGAGAACCGTGGCCACAACTATGTGTAGCATTGGTATCAGCTACAGTAATGCAAAGACAGAGGACCAAGGGATGCGAGTCAATGCGAGAAGGGGAAGCTGCCGCCGATAGCCAACTGAGTTAGGTGGCCATGATGTGGCTGGCCGGAGAGAGATGCGCAAAGAATGAAAGACTGCCAAGCGTGATATTTTCTATCTGTTTCCACCAAAATACCTCAGTCCTTTTTCACTTTTCTTTCATTATTACCATTATTATTATATGTTATTATTGTTGTTGTTGTTGTTGTTGTTATTCTTTTTCGTATTATTGAATTTTTTTGATATTTCATTAAGCACTAACTAATTTATTTATCCATAAATGACAATTTGACTTAGAAGACTTCTATGCTTTGTCCGTCATTTTTGCTTCACTGTGCAATATGCGAATATCGCATTATAACTAACTTCATTCTTTTTTTTTTGTTGGTTATATATTTGGATACTAGTGTTGCTATTTAAGTTTCATTTTACCGGTGTCATATTTATAGTTTTTTTAATAATTCTAAATACTTGAAAATCTTGTCACCTTGCCACCATTGCTTGTTGTTCGAGATCTGCATAGACAATTTGAAAATTTAAAAAGCTTGAATTGAATGTGCACGCTTAGATAAGGCTAAGTAATTAATGATTAAATAATTACAACGGTGACTTGGAGTTAGGGTATTACACTTTACTTATAGCTGCACAAATACCTCCTACTGTGGGTCCCGCTTTCATGGGGTTTGAGAAGATCCAAATGTAAGCAACCTTGTCTCTACCAACATCCCTACTCCTAGAGACGCTGTTTTCAAGAGACCCACAAAAAATAATTTTATGAAAATATTTTATAGAAAAAGGATTTTGTGCTAATTCAAAATTGGGTTAAACTTCGATTGAAAAGTCAACAAGAATATGACCCTATTCCTATCCCAGGTACACCACAAAGCCAAATCTAAATAGGATAAGGTTGAGTGGACCCGCCAAGGAACTTGGCCAGGATTCGAATATGACTCAGAGAACCCAGCAACATTGTTTTATTTATTTGCCCTTAATGTTTACGACTTTGATTGGTTATAATTCAGTAATTATTCAATAAAATCTCTAAATTATTACTTAGGACCACACAGCTCTTAATACTTATTTATCTCTTTTATTTTTTATTCTTTTTGGGGGGGGGGGAGTGGGGGCTATATGTGCGTAGTGTCGTTTTAAGAGTAGTGTGTATGAACAATAAGTTTTGCATTTGCATAGTAAATGGCATCACATCATAATGAAAGCATCATATATAAGTCTTGTAGACCATTTTTTCTAATCATTAAGGAACTCACTATTACTTCCACTAAAGAGATAGTTAACTAGCCATATCCGAAGCCCACATCAACTGATGAACAATTGGTACCGACACCATATTGACATTACCTCCAGGGGTCCAAGAATGATGCTGAGGGTTGCTATGCGTTGTCCTAGATGATGATTGATCATACAAAATTTGAGGCACGTAAGGCTCTCCAAAGGAAGAGTCAAGGGCATTGGAATCCCGTGGATATCTTACACTCTTATTGAACAATGCCTCCTCGACTAAGATCTACGAGATCTCGAACTAGATCTCTGATGGCTCAAATTAGGTTTCTTTGTAGAGACAAAGAAAATTCAGCAACAGCGTAGAAATCACTACGGGAAAAAAATAATAATAAAAGAGGTAGGTTACCTCATCTATTGTGGATGTCAGTAGGTAAACAGGTTAGTGAACGCCTTTTTCATAGAATGAAAATGCCGCACCACCAGACTTGATTGCTCTCGATCAGACAAGAATTACCAAGGGACAAATTAGTACATGAACATTTCAAAGAATTAAGGTAAGCGGCATACTTACTCCTCTAAATGTAGGAGGAAATGGAAGCTCAGGACATTTAGACTATGACAACTAGCGGGACATCTCTTTGCAATGCCTCCTCCTCCCTTTCTTACCACATTAACTCTAAAACTAAGTTTGGGAGTGTTAGCACTAAATTCATGCAAAAAGGACTCACAAGGGTCAGAAGCTTGGAAGATATACTGGGAAAAAAGGAGAAAGATAGGACATGGTACCAAACACGTCATGATACAGCGAAAATAGGTATCATAGTCATTTTCGTGATTAACATGTTCAATGAAGTGATGAGCTATTTTTATCTCATCCATGTCCTAAGGAGATAAGGTATGTGCATAAAACATAGACGGAGGTGGATCTTTGGGGACGAAAGGAGATCATTGATTGACCAGTTGAGTAATGACCCTTTGAGTAATGACCCTCTAACCCAAGTATCAAATAAAGCTAAATGGACCTTCCATAAGGATACGTTGGGTATAGTACCAAGCCGCCTTCACTCCAGGGGTAAAGGCCTGGCGTTCCCATGGGTGAAAGTTTGCCTACACAAAAAGGAAATTAGAAAAAACATAAAGTCGCTGAAGACTTCCAGCTTGGAATTGCCGACATATTTGATTTTCCTTTATCCATGAGGCCATGGCCGAAAAATGGTCAAGTGTCCTTGATAATGGTGAAAGATCGAAAAATGGCCAGGTTTGATTTGGTATACATGTATAAGAAGATTTTCTTCCCTTTTTTGTAAGAAAGATAAGAAATTTTAATCGTGCAATTAGATAGAGGCTTTTGGACTAAAATTTTGAGATTGTTCACTTGTCTTATCTAAAATATTTTTCTTAGCAATAATTTTGTGTGTTTGTGGACCTAATGATTATGATAGACATCGATATGCTTAAAGTGTATTTGCGTTACTTATAAGTAGCCTCATGAGCTTATCATCTATACTATTTTTTTTTATCTTAGTGCTCTATTTTGATAACTAATGTGATCACAAGGATCTATTTGTTGTTTTAAAAACTTAGAGGTAAAAAAGATTCTGATAACACCTTTAAGTTGTAAAGTTATAGTTAGAATGGAATGGGACCAAGAGCATGTTAGCATAATATGTGCTATGGATTATAAGCATGCAAGGGGTCCTAATCATATGTACTGCTATAAATATTTCATGTTAGGTGTCACACGATGAATTTCACCCAAGTTCAAATCTCCCTGCACATAACGTACCAAGTTTCCTTGTAAATTGTCCGTGAGAACACTTGGCTTAGTTTGAAGGAAGTTAAGGAAGCTAGCAATCCGCTAACAAGAGAACACACATAGTGAGTTTGGGATAATGTCTTTTATTTAACTCTTACTCAAACATGCTACTTAACTTTTTCAAAAACATTGATAATGCCACTACCCCAATGGCATTTTTAATATTTTGAAAAGTTTAATGACATTTTCAATTGCAAAAAATTAAGTGGCATTTTGAATATTTTGAAAGTTTTCGATGGCATTTTTTGGCAAGATCCAATCAAGATTTGGTCTGGTATTATTTGATCGCTTGATCTTTTTTTTTAATACAGGCAAACAGGACCTCCTAACCCATTGGGCCCATATCGAAGGAAGGGCAATGGACTTTTATTTATCAAAAGAGAGGGGGATAACATGAGCATAGGGCATAGTTGGAAGCTTACACGAATTCCAATCAATAATAATTTTATGCACTTCCCAAGGGTAAAACCTGAGCCTCCAAACTCCAGGAAGAGCCAAAATGTCAAATATGACTTGCTTATCGATTCGCTTGTTTGTTAATTTACCCCATAGGATGATGAGGATTGATTTAATCATCTAATGGATGTTCATCCTCAATAATCTTCCTTTGACTAGGTACATAATCGAGCATGTTATGCGTTGCTAAGCTACAACTCGTGAGCAAATAGAAGACCTAATGTAGGATGCTTGTAAACTGCTCATTCAAAGTGAATTATTTCATCAGTAAAGAAGTTAAGAGGCATACATGACCTATATATTTAGATTCTTACTACAAGAATGAATGTGTTTTATTTTGTTTCAATGTCTTAGAAGCGGTAGATAGTGCTTGTGCTTCTCTTATTTCCTATCTTCATTATCTTGTCTTCAATGAATTAATGAAAAGATAATCAAAAACATCTTCTGAAGTAGCTCCTTTTACGTTCATATGTTTGCTAAATTCATTATGATAGATGAAAGTAGTGTTCCCGTAATGCATTAGTGTTATTCCTTGTTCAACTAATGCCCACATTTGATGATAAATGTTGAAAAAATTGATGGCTCTTGCTAAAGTAGGATCAGTAACTAATTCTTGGCGTTCTAGAAACCATTTTTGTTGTTGATCATTAGGATCGACTAAATCAACTCGTTGAACAAGATAATGTGCTAGACTGGATTTTTCATTTTCATACTTAATTACTATGCAATGTACTTTGACATACAGACTTCTATTGTATAAAATTTTGTTAGGCCATTAGGAAATGTGAGAATCCAATGGACTCTTTTAAACACGCACCATTGAAACTTAGTTAGTCTTGAGATGACTGAATACTTCGGATCTTGGATTTTCTTGAGGTAAACTACATCTCCATATTCCTAAGCTTTCATGATGGGGTCATCTAGAGATATTGAATTTACCGGGAGACTAACACTACCAACTCCAGATTTATCAGGAAAGAAGATCGTAGTGCTTCATGACTCCCAAATATCATAAGAATAATTGTGATAGTAGTCGATGCAGGCTACGTACCATTCGATGAACCATTTCTCTTAAACATGGGAACTTATTTTTTCTTGAATATCATAAGGACACCTTAGGTAATTCTTTTGTAACTCTAAAAGACTGAATCTTTGTACTATTAGATAGGCGGAAGACAGTAGACCAAAGCATGATTTACTTTTTGTATGGAATTCCAAAATAGTCATAATGATTCTACTAGAATAAGAAATCTGTTCTAGTAGTAACGTCATTTCATTTTGGATTTCCTCCTTTTTCGATAGGAGTTCTGCTATGATGATCACCATTAATGAGTTCTCAAGTTAAACTATATACCAGATAATTCTTTGATCCCTGTAAATGTTCAATAGATAAGGAAAACTAGTTAAGCCATAATTTCCAACGCAAGAGTCGCCCTGCACTTGCCTATTTAATAAATTCTTTTTCACAAAACTAAGTATTCCTTCGCAATCAGTTCACATAAGAAATATTTTGAGGCTAAAAAGATTAAGAACTTTTCAATTTCCCTTATGATTGCAAGGATTTTTTTTTCCATGATGGGATAGTTGCATTCTGCTTTATTAAAACTTCCACTGAAATATTTGTAGACTTTTTCTCCTTTGATTTTGAGTATTACAGTCGAGTGCTCATGGCTAGTATCTGTCTCAATAATTAAATCATCTCCTTCATTAGGCAAATTAAGAACATGAAAACTTTTGCACATCTTTTTGAAGTTTTGAACAGTCTTTGAATCGTTGAGGGTCCATGTCCTGCTTCTTTCTTGAGTTTTTTATGCAATGGCTTTCTTAATTTAGTTATATCTTCAATGAAATCTGAAGCATAGGCAAGACATCCAAGGAACCTCTCTACTTGCTTTCTGTCTTCAATCTTTTCATAGAAATTTTCTATTTTTTCTAGAATATGCTTTTGTATGATGATTTGGCTAGCTTTATTCTTTAGACCTAACAACTCGATTTGTTTTTTAGCATAAATGCACTTCTTCTTACCAAGAATAATACCATAATCAATGCATCTTTGAATAATAGGTAGGACATCATCTTTGTATTGTTCTATGGTCTTTGAAACGACAAGGATATCACTGATGTGGACTAGACAATAATGATTAAGATCTTTGAAGATGTTATCCACTCTTCTTTGAAATATTTGAGGTGCATTTTGAAGACCAAATGGCATTGCTATTCACTCATAATGTCCTTGAGGGGCACTGAAAGCAATTAAAGGAATGCTTTCTTCATCCATTTTTATCTACTAGAATTGACTTTTATAGTCCATTTTTTAGAACCAAGTGGCTCCCTGAATTCTGTTGAGAAGGACTATTTTGTTAGAAATATAATAATCATCAAAGACAGTATTATCATTAAACTTTTTGTAATTGATTACCATTCTAACTTTTCCTTTTTTTTCTTTAGCATGATTTCTTATCATGAAAGCGGGGCTGGTATGAGGACTGTTGGTATTTCTGATTAATCTTTTATCCAGAAGTTCTTTGATTTGTTTATCAAATTCTTTGATATCCTAGTTTGTGTACACCATTTGTTTGACTCGAATAATAGTGCTGGGATTTAACAAAGTAATCTTTGCAAATGTCTTATCTTTATCATAAAATTTTACAGGATTATCAGAGTAGAGCTCTTTGCATAATTGCTCTTGTTGTTCAGCAATCTGCTCTTTAATAGATAACTCATAGTGGGATTGTTAGTGCTATCTCACGTTGTGTAGGCATTACCTTCTCACCACGCTAGTTGCGTGTGAACTAATGAGTGTAAGCTCTATTTAACCTATCAATAGGGATTAAATGACCATTTATTGTAAATATTATTTGGTTTATAGTCTGTGTGCTTGGTGCATGTAATCTCTGAAAATTATTTCCAATAATCATATCATGGGAGGGTTGATTAGTAGCTCACAGGACGGATATAATGCATTGGACGACTCCTTTTTCTATTGGTAACCCTTCTATGGCCTCCTTATGACTCATTATGCAATTGTCAACTATCCTTACTTCTAAAGGATTCTTGGTTTTCTTTCACATAATTTCTGGAAATAAAGATTTTTTTCTAAAATAGACAGAACAACCATTATCTATGTATGCACACAATTCATATTTATTATACCCTCTAAACATACATTTATTGGGACATAGATGCCACTAGGATTTGTGTTGATGACTTCACAGCATATCTCCATAGGCATATTCTTGACTAATTCATCCTCATAAATTGGCTCACTAACAGTTCTTGTTTTGTAACTAATGACTTTTCTATCTAGACTCATACTTCGATCTACATTGTGTCTTAAAGATCTAAAACTCATTCTACTTATTTCCCTAATCACATTAATTGTATCATCTTCTTTAAGTTCTTCTTTAGTTGATGAAGACCATTCTCCCCATTCTAATCTTGTGCTGATGCTTCTTAATAATTGGGGTTTGATGGTAATTTTATCATTTTCATCCATTTTTATTGCGTTCTTCTTATTGATTTTTGTAGGATTGGTAAAGTTAGATATCCGTGACCTATTAATTTTTTATCTCCTATGGGTTGGACTTTATCCTTTGACTTTTTTGCATTGGAGTAAGACTCTCAAAGTTTTCTGCCTTTGTCATTATTATTTTAGTCGTTGGATCTACGGTTATCTAGTTTATAGATGATTTTCCAAAGTATCCTCAGTGGGTAACCTCCTCTTTTCATATCCGTCCCAACTATTTTTATCTTAAGAGATAGCAAGTTTTTAGCAAATTCATCTTTTAGATTTACATAGTATCCAGGTGGACAATTGAATCATATTAATCCATTACATAAATAAGTCTTAATCTTGGTGATAATTTGGTTATTAAATTTGGGATGCTGATATTACAGAGCAAAGCATAAGGATCAATATCATTGCCATAATACTATAAAGGAGTGATTTGAACTTGGGCACCACCAACATGGATATACTTATACCTCTGTCTTTGTTATGCTTAAGAATATTTTCTCAGTTAATGATATTAACTTCTTCCACATTATACTCACAGTCTTTTATTTCTAAATCTCCCTCCATCACTTCACATATGTACTTACTCTTTAATTAAAAAGTGAATTTTTTTATAGATCATGTCTTTCAGAATTATATGAAGGACTCAATCCCCTTTGCATCTTCATTCTCATTAACAAATTCTTGTCCTTGACGATCACCAAGACTTGAGCTATTTTCCATTATATGACTAGTTTTTTCATAATCACTTCCTTCATATTTATCTTCTGGTACTATCTCAATAGTTTCCTTATTGTTTTCAGGGCTAGATCTAGTGCTTCTGGCTCACTAAGTTCAAAATAATCTAGAGGATCCAAAGTTTCAATAAGCTTGCTATTCTTCTTATTTTTTTCATCCTTTTGCATAATCACCTACTTCTCGCATGCCCAACACTTACAATTGTTTTTTCCGGCAGGACAATAAGCGACTTTTCTAAAAAAATCTTTGTTTTACAGGGCTTCGTTTGTTATAATGTTTCTTTTATATTGCTCTCCTCTCTGCTTGTTAAACCTCTTTTTCTTATAAAATTTCTTTTTCCTTCTTCTCTCAAATTCCTTTCCCTATTGATTAGGAGAATCCTAATAAGCTAGAAATTGCTTCTTCATTTTCTTTTACTTTTGAAGATGAAGAAATTAATCATTAACCCATTTTCTTAGATAAGAGATTCTTTTACTAAGGGTTTCAATGACATCTATTTTTTCAAGCCATGCAATATACTTTTCATTGATTATGGAATTTATGGGATATGATAATTTATCATAAAACATATCAAGGTTGATTTCATTATGCTCAATTTTGTAATAATATTGACTAAATTCAGTGATATAATTCTCCAGATATCTCATATCCCAAAGTTTTATGTTATTAATCTTTCTTACTATTCTCTAACTTTTTCTTCGAAGTCATGTTTAGCTCTGATAAATTCAGTTACAATTAAATAAAATTTTGAACATTTCAGCTGTTGTTTCCATCATTCTTAATGCATTTTTATCATCCTGGTTTACTGAATCATACCAATCAGCTACAGTGCCCAAAAAACTATGTTCAATATAATTTAAGAAATTTCCAACAATCTATGTGGTATGTAAGTTTATGACGCTATTCATACCTCTTTTCCAATATTCAGATATTTCTTCTCTATTACGAGCTCTATTAATGTTTAAGATATACCATATTTGGCTAATTGGGGTAAGGTTCATTTCTTTAAAGGTCGTGGTTTTCCTTGGGATAAACCCAAAGGAAAAGTTAGTTGTACGTCCTACTAGAATGTATCTAGGTCTCATAAAACAGGTATTTCTTATAGAAGGTTCACCAAATTCTTCAAGTTTGGGAACAACATTGTTAAATAGATTGGACTCTATTTCACCTATGTTAAGTTCTTCTCCAATCACATTGATTCATCATCAAATACCATTTTTTCATATTTTTTATTCAGTCTCTTTCTAACTTCTTTGAAAGGTACAACATTAAGATCCTCTTATTAAATCAGGTTCATTTGCTAATATATTTCTTCTACTAACTGGACATTATTTGTCTCCTCATTTTCATTAGATAATACATCTTGTTTATCAACTATTGTGCCCATAATTTTGCTTAATTCTCCCATATTTTGTTCTTTATCAAACATATTCTGTAATTCTTAAATATTATACTGCCTATCCATCCTCTTCTTCTTTCTCTGCCTTTTCAAACAACTCTTCAATTGATTTTTCTCCTTTTTTTAAAAATTTTTATATCATGCAAAGGCAATAGATTTTTGTTTTTTTTGGATTTTTAGAAATGATACTTATGCTGAAATGGAGTACTAATACTCGAAGTACATTTTCTGTTATGTCTAATTTCATAAACTAAAGAAAGATGGATTATAGATAATTGTTGCTTAATCTCTTTAACTTCACTCTTAGTTTTTACTAATTCAGCTTTTAATTTTAAAACTATATCAGTTATATAGTTTAATTGAGGTGCTATTGAAATGGTTCCTACTGGTAAGTGAACAATATGTGAATAATTAGGAGCAAGGCAAGTAGGTAGTGATTCAAACATTACACACAGTTAATTAGCTTAATTATCTTTATTATTTTTGGTCACATGGCTATGATACTAAATGAAAAAAGGCTTCGGGTAGTACTTACGAGAGAAATTACACATGTACAAAATTAAAATTTTCGAAAGTAAGTAGTACTTACAAGAGAAATTACACATGCACAAAATTAAAATTTTCGAAAGTAAATTTTTAAGGATTGGGGTTAAAAATGCAAATATGAAAAGTTTAGGACAAATGATGAAAATAAAAATAGTAAAGTGTCCCCTTAAAATAGTTTTCAATGAATATTAGACCTTTTAAATATATTCTAATAACATTGTCTCCTAATTATGATTTCCAAAAGCAGGTATCTGCCTATAATATTTTATTTTCTGATAAAAAAGTGTAAGCTTCTAGTTGGATTGACTTTTAACGAGGATTTAAAATTTTTTTGCAAATATTTCTTCTGGAAAAAAAAAATTATGTAAATGTATTTCATTGTTAACCTTCCCAAAGTTCAACAAGTACTCCCTCCTTTCCATTATCTTCTTCCTGAATATAAAAACACACACTTTAACAAATTAAAATGTTAACCTGTGATGATAAGTCTAACGGAAATAATGAAAGGTAATTGGTTCAAATGTCATGACCTTTTACAGAAGTTAATTTTGGGTCAAAAAATGGTTGTTTAAGAAGAAAAAAATTGGGATAAAGGAAGTATGACTCAACAATAATTACTAGTCATCGTAGAAAATTTAATGGTTGTAAGTATAGCTTTTTAAGAACTTTTTTTTTTTTGGTTGGTTGGGTGGAGCAATGTATAGTTGTCCTAATCAGTTTTTAAAATATATATCTGTCATTAATATGCTCATTGAATGTTATTTTGGACATTCGTTGAAAACAATACCGATGATTCACTAAATTTTTAATTATAATTTTCTGATCCATGTTGTTCGATGAATAATTTGATAGATGGGTTATATAGTTGCTTCTCTTCTTTATTGTGAATAAAAATATTTAAAATTGATGAAATAGAATAAAATATTTTAAATTGATGAAATAGACCGACTTATTAAGTACATACCTGATTTATAAAAAAAAAAATTATACTATTTTTCTAGTTCTGTTTTGGTGGATCAGGCTTTAGTCAATATTAAACGTTTAATCAAAAATGTGAAATTTTTGTTGATACAAGAAAATGTTAAATATATTATTACTAGAGATGATTGTGTAAATTTATAAAGAAAAATGCAAATAACAAAAGCTATTGAAAAATTTAGATATTAATTATTAAATACAATATATGATATTTGATCAGTGTCTCTTTCCTTTTTTTCTTTACAATAAGTGTCATGTGTCGAAAAGTGACAAAACATTATGATAAAGAAGGAAATTATAGATTTGCAACCAAAAAAGGTGCAAGGTGTTCACTAATGCCGGGCAATTTTGATATGTAATAAAAATACGTGAACAATGGCTCTTTGCTTCCGTGGATGAATCAGCTCCCAGAATTCAGCTCGTCCCCCACCCCGTAAAAAAGAAAAAAAAAAGCATATCACAAGAATACATCTAAAAGAACACTAAATAGTCAAAACACCCTTATTTTACTAATCAATTAACTCAAAATTGTGTTAGTAAATAGATATATTTAGGATAAACACAAAATCATATCTCATTATGGCCATTTTTAGTCACAATGAGAATTTTTGATATAAGAAAAGATTTTTAAAAAACCATCCGTATATGATTTATTGAATCACAAAAATAAAATTTTACAGTTTTGGTGAGAAGGAATAAATGATATCTGAAAACATTGTAGTTGGGGGAAACAAAAAAAGTTAGAAACCCCTACATGAGGAGAAATGTCAATATGTTTAAAAAACACAGAAAAATACTTTACCCTTGAAAACATTACATAATTGCCTTTAAAGATCATACGCATATGATTTATCACAAAAATAAAATTTTACATTTTTGATGAGAAGGAAGAAAAGGTATGTATACAAAAAAATTGTTAAAAAAAAAGACAGAGAACCCTAGCGAGCAAAATGTCAATAAATTAAAACAAAAACAAACTCTCCCAAAAAGTTAGCTACACTTTCAAAAAAAAAAACTACATAATTATTCTGTCTTTACAAGCGACAAATATCTAGGGCTTTTACCGGTTAGTATTTAGATATTCAAGGCACCTACAAGTGATAAATATCAAGGAACCCTATAAAAATATCTCGATATTATTCTATAAGCCATAAATAAATATCCGTGACACATGGTTTTCTTAGCCGCGAGGCACAGTCAAGTAAAAATTGCTCTGTTACTTCACGATTGCACTAGCATCTGCTTCAGGTCGTACCCATACAAAAGATCAAGATTTGAATCTTCCTACAGAATGAGTTTCGTTCTTCCCGCTTCTTTACACGCTCCCTACTTCATGCCTTCACCCACAAATTCACGTGGATCTTAGTTGGACTATCTTACCACCAACAGGGATAACTTTTAACTTAATTATCAATATCACAATTCACCAAAACCAAATCTAACCTGCAATTTTTTAGAAAATTACACCTTTTTCAGCAATACAAGCTATTAGACCACAAATCAATTGATCTGAAGTTGGCCTGAATCAAAAATCAAAATCACCGAAACAAACCCGACTTACACTGAAATGTTGTTGACCTGAAACATTACCCGATCGGAATTTACTCCTACCTGTATCCAAACCGAACAATCCGCTTGACAGGTCTACATGGCATTACAATTCACCCTACCAGACATCCTACCAACATCATCCCATGGAGGAGTTGCAACTTGAAAACAAGCAAGGGGTACCAATTCCTCCTGTCCACCAGGCAGCTCATGTACCCCGAAAACAACATGGGGTGCCTAAATTCCGTTTAGATGTACAATGACTCAATATCACACTCCACCAAGTTATTTTTGCTCTCCCCTGCAGATAAAATGCAAACTGAAGTTGATCTCATGGAAGTACACTATAATTCTTGGCACTTGGAAGTAACTGTCAGGGTCATCATGCAATTATGGGCAGTGATGGCTACCATTCCCTATATACAACATAGCCATGCCTATGCACCAAATCAAAAAGGCAAAAAGGAAAAGTGGGTATTTCGGTTTTTTGGGGGAGGGTCAACATATGCCATGGGGTAATGGACATAGCAGCATGGGTACTTCTTCGCAATCTCCATTTTCAAGGACTGAGAACATAGGAGTCTCATCATCAGACAACATGATCACTGCCGGACAAAATATTCCACAGTAAGCAAATGCATACACGAAGCCCATATGGATTTGTGGCTGACTGCTACAGCATCCTTGTCTGGTGAGACCAAACAGTATGACCTCCCTCGGACTAAGCCCACATTAAAGATCAAGGATTCCGCCTACAATACGTTAGAAGATATTAATATACAAAATATTACCAAATGTCAAACTCTAACATCAAAACATTAGCTCTGATGCAATCTGCATTCTGGGAAGCATAGTTGTGTGATACTTGGTATTTAATTCAGTTTAATGAACGACATCAAACCTAATATGCCAACTATGCATATTTTGTTTTATAAAAAGTAATAGACTAGTCAACATTTTTCATGAGAAAATGAGGTCCAATAACATCAATGCATCAACAAATAGACAAGTTGCCAGCCACATCCTATTTCTTCAATGATTAGGACCTACAGTTCAATTCCCCATGGTCAAAGGGAAGGAAAAGCCAGACAGTATTTCGTTTGGGAGAAAAGGAATTGAGGAAGGGGACAGGTGAGTCCAGAAGTACCAACATATCGACTTATCACACTGAACTTTCACCTTTTTTTTGGGATCAACACTGAACTATTCACTTCGATACAAGGATCAATTAATATAAAAAGAAAGAACTGACCTTTCTACTTGCCTGACGAACCCCTGAAGAGAAGCAATGGAGTATTCACCTCATGCCTCCCAGGAAGGACCTGATCAACATTTGTCGGAGGCCTTTCAATTCTTGTTCTTTCCTTATCTGAAAAAGGAAATGCAAGTGAAAGGGAGAGAGAAGCACTAGGATCTTCATCCTCCTTCAAAGTCGCTATATCAGGCGGCCCATCAGGATCATTTTTATCGACAATCCCAGCAAAGAAAGGCAAGATTCCTTTCCTTGATTGCTTCTTTTCAACTCCTAAAGCAAGCTCTAAATTTGGCGATCCATCAAGGACCCGATCCTCATTTTCTAAGGAACCTACTTTCCGAGATGTGGAGTCATCTTCTAACTGGGTACTCTGAGTAAGATGTGAATCAACAATAAAGAAGTATCTCTGGGAAGATCCCGGATTTAAAGAAGTTGATTTCTCATTGTCAACTTTGTTAGATGTATACTCCACACGGGAGCTAGTGCTAGCACCACACATTTGGTCTGCAAGTCTATCACCAAAAGAACTTGACAGTCTGTGTGAATCACAACCATTAAACTCATCATCACTTCTTTTGTTTGTGCTTGCTTGATCTTCACATTTAGAAGCGTCTTTCCTATCCATCCATGGCCTCTTTTGGCATGCGAATATAGGTTCAGCGGCAAGCACTTCTGAAAAGTCCTCCATATTACTCTCAGCAGAAATATTTATATCCACATATCCTTCTTGCTTCCGGCCACCCTCTAACTTCAGCTTCCCAGTCTTGTTCTTCTCACTGCATTCTATTTCCTTCCCCTCCAGCTTCCTATCACTCTCAGGTTTCACCTGAAGTGCATTGTTCTTTATGTTATCTGCACACCCATATTGTTGATTCAAGATATCCTCACATTTCATTTTATCAGTATAGCTGCAAATGGAAACAGACCCACCCTCTTTTTCACCCACTGACGGAACCGTAGAAGTGTGGGATGACATATCTTGTTCATCTAGCAAGCTAACTGATGCCAATTTCTTGGCTTCGTGAAAATGATTGCCTCTACCAATGCCTTGCACCAAATGCTGCTGCACTATGACTATATTATCGTCTTCGCAGCAGCGAGCTTGATCTTGCTACGAATGACCCCCACAAAATAAAACAACTAATTAAAAAAGAAAAGGAGTGACAATTGAATACTATGTACACCAGAAGGATGCTACATAGCTGAAGTGAAGACAGATACTTGCTATCTGTGACAGTCTTAACACATAAAGTTCAAAATTCACATGCGAAGAAAAACAACAGAATATTTGCAAGTATTACTGTATTAGAACTGGATGAGAATTACAAATCACAGTAAATGCAAGTATGCTGGTAACTTGGCATGCAAAATGAGGATTTACCAACTATATTTGACAGTCAACTGAAATGGTACTGTGGTTGGACCCAGCCCAAAACCACTGGATCTGATCCATTTACGTGTCTACATCCTCCGAGCTTTTTAGTTCTACTTTCTGAGAACTTCATATAGTAGAGTCAGGTGTTCAGTAAGAGTAAGAATTTGACCACCTTGGATTTTGTAGATAATATCATGCATGAGAGCTTGAGAGCAAGATGTTCGTTGTAATCCACTTTTGGACATGGGCAACATGCCTTGGTGTCTTTTTAATACAATTTTTTATTATTCTAAAAGATTTTAAAAAATTATAGACACAAGGGATAGATCAGAGAAGTGTACACTGTACAAGAACAATACATAATAAATATGAAAGGAGAACCACAAAAAGCACACAAGCAAGATTTCATAGCACTATAAAACACAATAAATCAAAAGAAGACCATCAGACAGTTTCAAAAGAATAGAAGAAAAAGATATCACCATTACCCAAGCAGATCTGTCAGATTGTGACCATTCTTCAGCAACTGAACCTTGAGAATGGTCATTAGCTGCCTTCTGAGAGTTCTCTGAGGGTGCTTGTGGACTCACACTTGCTCTGCCTACTCGGTGTTGCCGGTTGTAAAAGTCTCCATTAGCAACTGAGACAGAGGCCTCACATCTGGAGACAGCAAGGCCACTGTCTGACACAGGCAAATCTTCAACTCGAAGCTTATGCAAACACGGATTCTCAGATGGATTGGCAGCTGATGCATCTTTTCCTACACGTATTAAATTAGAAGTAGACATTTCAGGGCTCTCCAGAGATCCAGATCTCTTATCAAAAACGTGTGACTTCCTTCCCCGAAAAACACCCCACATAAAAAACAGGCTATTCCAACCTGCAATATAAGAAAAGATATCATGTAACAATATGCAAGCGAAAATTAGCAAAAGCCAAATACTGACATCATAACCTATTTTTATTTATTCCTCTGTATTTAGTGAAGTGTCGTTGTGGTACACTGTTTTTGATTTACTTCTATTTACTGAACAAACATGGAATGCCAGATATGTTTTCGCAAGAAAAGGTCAGAGTCTAACATCAAAGAATCAACAAAGAGAGCAGGTCCATCCAGATCGGATTTCTTCAACAATTACAAAAGCAAGCAATTCAATCCACAAACTCAATGGAACACCTGATACAATACAGAAGGCAACTGACCAAAAAAAGATGCTTTATGGGCATTGTACTGTTTCATGCACATCAAGTTTCTCCAACTAAACCAGTTTGTTTCATGCGCATCAAGTTTCTCCAACTAAACCAGTTAAACCACATTACTACATTTACTGCAACAAAAGTAAACCACGGGGAAAAAAATGGACATTGAGCGGACCAAAGTTTGATGAATGATGGATCAAGACAAATTTGGCTCATGCTCCATCCAATTCATCTGACCATCATCCCCCCTACCACATTTAGAACATCTCATATACTTGTATAGAGTAGATATTTATGAGGTCCTTATGCAATTTGTTGAAAGCGGGAAGAAAATTGAGCTGGAAGACAACAAAGATGCTGATAGGAGCAAGGATTCAAAAGGTGCTTGAGGTAGCGACTACAGTTTCGATCGCAATTTTGCAAATCGCTCTAAAGCGGCAATCACGTAGCATATCACATCGTGGTTCGCCTAACTTCAAAATCTTCTGATGCGGCCATTTTGTCGTGAAACTACCACATTTTGAATCCATGTATAGAAGACCCTTTGTAGTTGTTTGTTACCACTATACATTCAGTACAATGACAGTTACTATTAAAGACAATTATTTTGGGGGGGGGGGGGGAGGTTGCGTCCTTATGAGGAATCTATCAACTATGGTTCCAAAACTCGTCCTTTGATGAATGAAATTTTGAAATCCTCATGAATGTTTCCTGGGTCTTCAGAAGCAGGCCAACATCATTAACCCTAGACTGCGATTGCATTCACTATTCCTTTTTCTCTACAGTAAGTTACCGCTTTCAGACATACATCATCAAAAATGAGGGAACATAGCTTACAGTTGTCACCCAACCTCCCCAAGACCCACAGATGATGAGCTGATTGGATGCAAATAGGATGTTTCAACAATGATGGCTAGATTAGGAGGATCTTACGAGTGTGAGTTATGGATGCCTGAGACGATCCACCAGCACCTGCTCACTGCCAACCCTCCAAGCCTCACAAAACCGGTAAAGTACTTAATCATTCAGAAACATAAAATGGTTTTTCATTATAAAACTGTTAGGGAATATGAATCTGCAGACCTCAAATCTAGCCACCTAGTAGTAGCAAGACATTCAAAGGGACATCATAGAACACCATAGATACAGATTTCTGCAGTTCATTATAAAGCTGCATAGAACAGCCGCAACCACTGCATGCATTTAATATATCACCTGGCTCAAAGTCACCAATCACGATTGAGACAAAATGGGAAATCCAAAGCAAAATAAATTAAAAAATATTGAAAAAAGCTAGATTTCGACCTCATTACACAATCTAACTTTAAGGCAATTTAAGAAAAGAACAGAGACTGGCACAGAGGCACCAGAATCAGATTATAACACCAAATAAAAAAAAAAGGTCAGAACAGGATGTTTTCATGAAGCCTTGCCTCCAAGTATTGACCAACTTACAAAATTGAAAAAATATAAGAAGCCAATTGTGAAACTTCTACCCAGTACATACATTGTAATTTATCAGGTAGCTGGTTTGATGGGAATACAAGGAGTTCAACCCCATTGATATCTCCTCTTAGAGCTAAATCATGCTTCATCAAGTAATCCAACCAAATCTTGTAACTCCTTATGTAACTGTCACACAAGAATATAAATGTCAAAAATATATCAAAACATATGAACATGAACATGCAGTAAAGCAAAAAGGTATCCAAACACAGGAAAAATAAATCAAGAAATGAACCTCTCAATATCTTTGGCAAAGAAGTACAATGCGATATCATCCTCATGAGCACCACCTTCTTTAAACTGAACTGGCCATGCAGAAGGCCGTATCACTTCATCCAAAATGAGTTTATGGGGAAACTTCTTGGCCACTTCAAGGACTTTCTCAGATGCAAAACTTGACAAATGTGCTTGAAATCCACCGCACATGTCAGCAAGCCTCCCATTTCTATGTATCTCAAAAGATCCTCTGCCAAGGGGGAAAGAGAAAAAAGAAAAAAGAACAAAGAAATAAAAGGTGGTGGTCTCAGTAAAACCCCCAAAAAGAAAACAACCTTTTAATTGCCCAGAAACAATCAAAGAAAACAAAGTCATCAATTGGTCATACTGCCAGACTGATTCTTGTTCAGGGACGGCTGATGATATTCTAGCCAACTCTTCAACAGAAGAAATTGCAAAATCAGCAGGATACACTTTGAGCTGTTCCACACAACTGGTTGATACATGATTGCAAGAGCTTGGAACATGGTCACCGAGGACAACATCCCCTTCATGGATGGCTTCCTCAGACGCAGCATCTTTGACTTGGTTTGAAACTGCATCTACTACACGATTGCCTTGAGTGTTTGACATTGACAACTCGATAGATTTTTCAGGAATCCTGTGTTTTTTAAATATGTCCTGCCTCTTCTGCATGGCTGCCTCAATAGCAGCTTTCAATTTATTTTCTTCATGCATCCCCTCCTTTGCTCTTGATCCAGAAACATCAGAGGATAGCCCACGACGATTTCCAGTTACCAACGGGGCACCTACACTTTGTATAGATCGCCCAAAATTATTATTTAGGGATTTTTCACTCTGATTTTCTACAGAATCTGCTTTCAGTCCATTGGCACCAAGACATGATCTGTCAGCAGTCCGAGACAAGCTTACAGTTGATGCCTCCTTAATGCTGAGATGAGTTGCCATCACTTCAGAGGAGCTACTTGTTCCATTGACAGAGGTGGATCCACACACACTCATAGACAATTGCCTTTTGACTTCAGCTGTTCAAAAGATAAGCATTCAGAATCACAAAATCACAAAAGAGAGAATCACAGTATATGAAAGACATAAATATACCTAAACCAGCCACAGAATCAGAAGATTTATGAACTGAATGGAAAGCATGCTTCGACATCATTGGTAGCTTTCCATCAGTTTGAGCATTCTTGGGATCACCATTGTTGCTTACAGATGAAGTTGAGATATCATCACCGCGAAAAGGTCGCTTTGCAGTGTTGGCTGCTGTTGGGCCCACAAAAGAGTGATCCAACTTAATAGTGCTCTTCCTTTCAAATGAAATGCGGTCCCTTGCTTGTTTCTGACATTTAAATTCTTCAACTGGGGTGCATTTCGGGGAGAGCATTTTAACTTTTGGTTCACTCAAATTTGAGCGACCCAGTCCTTTGAAAGACAGAGATTTCCCCATCAACTTTCCTTGTCCATCCTTGGCATCAACACCTTGTTTTTGTTTTTGGAAACCTTCATCTGGTACCTTTATAGTTGGCTTGGAATTAGCAGAGCTAAAGGAATTTGACTTTAAAAAGTTACCTGGAATGCAGAAAATAGGTTCTGAAGATATTTAACTTCTGAAACGATTCTGTCATATTTAACATGCCATTGCCAATAGTTAGCGGACAAGATAATACCTTTGATGGCATGGAGACAACTTGTGGGAGGAGACAGCACATTTTCTGAAGAATCACTGGTGGATTCAGTGCCTGAAGAAATCTGATTGGCTAACTTTCTCTTCGTCTTTTCCAAATTCTTGAAAGAACTATCCTTAGGCAGGACCCCAATACGACCAGGGCTGGACATTTTTAGTGAAATCATACTTGATTCAAGAGCCTGCTTCTTTGCTGTTGGACCAGTTTCAATGCTGTCTCCAGGCCTCTTACAAGGTCCTTGTTTAGTTAGGGTAACATGTTTTGTCTTATTCAAATCACAAGAGGAGTCCTTATTATCCAACTTATGAGAAAGATCATAATTTATAGAGCCTGTCCTTCCCATGGATTTACTTCTTTCACTACTACCTAGCATTTTTGAGTGCTCCTGCTTCTGTGCTTCCAATTCTTCATTAAATTTGCATTCTTCACAGATCCAGTCACCTTCTGGAACTTTATCGAGCATCTCATGCATACAATACCTATATGTGCAGTTAGACAGGCGAATTAATACAAAAGGGAAATATAAAAACAGAAAAGAAAAACATGTTTAGAACTTACGTGTGCTCAGCGCCATCACTGCACCTACTACAAACAGCTAGTAAATCCTCACGACCAGCATCACCACATATATCACAGACCTTTACCTGTTCCATTCAGGTATGCAATAATTAGGTTTAAACAAAATCAATAATTCTCAAATTTCATAAATCACAACAGATGCGAAGCATCACAAGATCTCCTTGTATAAACAAGCAGATAACTTGCACAAACAAAACATCGTAAAACGATAACCCTATACAAAAATGAAAATGAAAGGAATTAACATAATTATCATAAAACGATCTCTTTATTATTATGGCGTGCTTAGTTTTAAAAGTCTTGCACACTGAGGCGCAAAGCGTCTCAGGGCGCAAGGCAAAGGTGCATGCACCACAGATGCGAGGTGCACAGTACAAGTTTATGAAAATTGCTTAAAACACGTCCAAAAACACATTTTATATGCAATCTGATTAGATATCCTGTATGTTGGTCTATCCTGCTAACTTCCAACAAAAACGTCATAGAAGAAAAGAGAAATATGTCCATGATATGCTACTGTCCTGTAATAATTAACCCCCAGAGTAAAACATTGAAGAGCATTTTCTCCTTCTCTGCTTCTTTCAACGGCCTCATTCCCCACCCAAAAAAGGCGAAAGAAAAACAACATGAGAGAGAGAGAGAGAGAGAGAGGAATAAGGAAACATGAAAAAGAATAAGAGTTGAGAAGTAGCTGCTGTCCTCACATCCAATGCTCAAAACTCAATATCGCCAGCATCTGGCAGGTGACCCTTGAACCCACCACCAACCAAGTTGCGATCCTTGTTCAAGCAAAAGCCCTCAATCCAACACCAGGCTGTATCATTTGAGCCTCGGATTTGATCCTCAAATATAGGGTTTTCAAATAAGATCATATATACAAAATGAACATCAATTAATTAATTTTTTGAGATATTTTGACACTGGATTCAACACAGAGGGTGCTCTCCTATGTTATAGACAGGTACCACCATTGGATTTCTTGAATTTCAATCGAAATCCATGAGGCACATTAGGCATGCTAGATGAGATGCGCCCCTGAGGAACACTAAGGTACTCTATTCAGCAGCGACTCCTAGCGTCACTATGCCTTGATGGTGCTTAAGGTGATCAGGCTTGCATCTCTTGCCTAGATGTGCTTTTTTAAAAAAACTACAACATTGACACTTTTTGATGTATATCTTTGGGACCTCAAACACATCCAAAGGAGGGTGAAAGAGGTTTTGGATTTCAAGGGAAGAACTTGGCCAGATTTTTTTTGTGATTTTTGAGGTTACAAAAGATGAAAAGAGAAGAGAATGAAATGCTGCAAATATCTAAAGGAAATAAATAAACTCAACTCACCCAAATGAATCCACACTTGCAGAGAAGAGAACTAGACTCAAGAGGCTTGATGGATACAGAAAGTCATCACCCCCAAACTCCTCAAGGGCTCTTCCAAACTCAGCTCCCTAGATACAACAAAAGCATCACTAAGAAGTTTGATTTGGAACTAAAAGATCACCACTCTAAGGAACCAACTCAGAGATATAGCACTTAGGACATTGGCACAAGAGAATCCACCTTGTAAAAGAGTTTTCAACCAAGCTTTTTCACAAACTCCTAATCTCTATGTAATACAATCTAGAGGCCTCCCTTATATATGGGAGTGTTAATCTAGCTTATACAAGTGAGGAAAAAAAAGAGACAATAAAGCAAAATTAGGACAAAAGGTGATAGTGACTACTGGCTGTCAGTTTCAGGTTACAAGCTCCAACTTCAAACGGCTATATCTCCGAAGATACTTGCCCAACATGGCTCTAACACTAGTCATTGGAAACCTTAGGATGTCATCTCTCATATGACTACTCTTGGAGCTCCAGCAACCCAGCTGTTAAGGACATATGGCCAAATTAAGTTGAGTGGCCCCTGCCAGACCTATGTAGTACACTTTTTGAACTTGGCTCTCTTTTGGCGCCCTTACATCCAATTTCGCCTTGATTTCTTTTTCTTCGTTCAAGGTCAACTCAAGGGGGAATCCTTAGGTTTTGGTTCCAGGAATTAAACTCTCAAAACCGGGTTGAAAACTGCCTCATTTGGACTACTCGGGCTTTTTGATTTTGGATGGCCTTTGGAGGGGCCAAATGAAGTTCCATTGACCTCAAACTTGCTTCATTAGAAAGATGACTTCCTAAACTTAAACTTAGACCCATTAATCGTCTCCTAAATCACCAAACAGACAAAACTATTGATTCCCTCGAGTTCCTTAGCACAATCCAACACCTCCTTGATCTCATTTGAGCTAGTAGGACCCTTCAGGGATCCTTGATCAATGCATGGCTTCCTAATCCTCAAATAGAACTCTACGTAATACCTTTTGCTATGAAATTCAAAGAGAGGGAGAAGAACATGGCTTGGATGGACATAGGAGCAAATTGAACCTTCCTCCAAGAACTTTGAGAGATGCAAATGAGCACACATAATGGTTTTAAACTCTATCATCATGACAAGTCTTTATAATACACATTGTCAATAATAAAAACTTCCAAATAATAAAATATCCACACATTATGTACAATCCGAGTATATCAATTAAGGAGAACATTACTTCCTCTCTTTTCTCCTTCCTATCAAGTAGAAATTAGACAAAAAGTGATTGTATGCATGCCTCATGTCCACACCCATTCAAGCATGCATAGGCAAGACCACCAAATTCACCTTCATGGAAGCATACACAATATGCAAAAGCACGTATTAGTTCTCAAAGGTATGCGATACCACTCAGTACAACTGAAGTGCACGTAGAAACGCATGACCACAGGGAATGAGGCAAAGGAACAACTTATCGCGATTGAGTTTTGCGCACATACACAATATGCAAAAGCTTATATTAGTTCTCCGAGGTCTCCATCAGCAATTAGTCAAACTGACGTGTACATATATACATGAGCATAGGACAGAAATTTGAGGTAAGGGGAACAACAGCACTTGCTGTAGAGATTTGCAATGATGACACTAAAACAGCAAAAATGTGCTGTGCAGTTACACATGACAACTTGTTAATGTGTTCATTGTACATGTCCTTAGGATTTTGCCTTAATAAAGTATCATCAAATGGACAACAGAAAATTTAAATAAACATTTAAATTGTTAAATAGCTGAACACATGGACATGTGTTACGAATGGCAGTAAAGGACCTAAAGGCTAAAACAACTGAAATTCAGTTCACTCTTACAAAACAAGGTTCCATAATAGTGACAAGATTCAAAAATATTGACTATTTGGGGGCAAGCATTGTGCATTGCCATGACTTAGTCCCTTCCAGAGTCCCAGTACATCAAGCATGGCATGACATCCAAATCGAAATTTGTACCCAAGAGTTCTGCCTAGGCAGCACATGACATGTTCGATGCAGATGTAGCAGCAGCCTTATTCTTAAAAGGAATGAGCCGCACTAAAGCACAAAAAGTCCTAAAGCAAAAAGCCGCACTAGTCAACCAACAGAACAAGATAAATGCCCTATTTAGATAGGTGTCTTTTAATTACCTTATGTAAAACCCAAATCTTGCTTATATAGACTTTTGTAAAGAAGTAATGGAAAGGAAGAATAGTGTTATACAGTAAAAACTCCCTTGCATGAAAAGATCCTAACCTCAAATCCTCACCGCCGTCCCTTTCTACACTGTGATTATACTATGTAGGCCCTTATAAGGGCCTATATGGAGCTACTGCCCTTCTAATTTTCTTGGCATGTCTCCCCCCCCCCACCAAAAAAAGAATCGGAAATCTAATTGTAAATCAAAGCTACGAGCACTTGGTTGTCAAAACTTTGATACCATAAACCACATAGCCTAGAGCTACTTCCCGATGATTGACGATAGAAGACCAATTGCTACGTCCACAGTCCAGGTTACGCCAAAACCCTAAACCTCCAACAACACCAAACTCAATCACTGCCCTGATTTTAGATCAAGGGCTTGCGAATTACGGTTTGCAAATCAAAGCTCAATCCAACCAAATTCACTGCAATTGATCAAGGGGTTCTACTTGAGTTAAATTTAGCACCAATTACTTGGGTAAGTTTTCTTTTGGGAAAATTTTGACATTTTGGTGGCTAATTTATCACCTCTCTCTCTCCTACCCTCGAACTGTTGTAAGAAGAGCACAAAGCACAGCACTTGCCCCTTAGGTGAGGCACACCTGAGCCGCAAGCTTCAGCCACCTTTATGAATTCACCTAGCCTCGTCCATTTTGAGGCGTCAGGGTGCTCGCCCCATGCATCACCACATGGATGCACATTTTAAGCGCACTTTTTAAATAAATTGGACATAACTTGAATTGCATAGAGGAGACTCCCGTTGGCCGTTACACTTTAGATTAAAAATCATTGCCAGCCTACCACTCAAATAGAAAAGAAGCAAAGAGGTAGCAAAGCTGTGACACAGTGCTTAAATCAACTGTAATCCAAGAATGAACATTATGCAGAAATATTGTAGAAATGTCAGAAGCACAAAGAATCATAATTCCAAAAAGCATACTAGGTACAATCAGCAAAAGCAGGCATCAAAACGTCCTAAAGATGTTTTGGGCTCGAACGCAATATCCGTAACGCCCATGGAATGCGAAAGAAACTAACAAGGACCATAGTTACCTGCATTTCGGTACGCAAGATGGATTTGGGTAGGCAATACGCCACTTAGGAGAGAATCCAAATTCCGATATCTCAGGTCTTTTTTTATTTATTTATTTTTTTGGTTGTGGTGCTACAGATATTAACCAAAATTATGGGATTTTTGAAGAAGGAAAAAAGGCATTTTTTATATGATACTAATACTTAATATAAGGAAGTCTAGCCCATGTTTATCATAAGAATTCAGGCCATGCATGAACGCCCATTCCAACTTTTGCTTAAAAAACAGAGTTTTGTACCCGCTGGAGAGAAAAAGAGAAAGACAAGAGAGAGAAAGAGAAAGGCAGCCGCCAAACAGAGGAAAGAAAGAAAACCAATTTGAGGTATAGAGCCTCCAATTCTCCCTCATTTTCTGCTCCGCTTCCTCCTCCTTCAATGACTTCATCAACCATCAAACAAGTAATTTCATGTAGGAATGTTGTATTCATAAGCCTTGCACTTCTTCCCCTTCATCTTCTCCATCTTCTACCTCTTTGCTTGTTTTGAGGACTTTTCGACGTCCAAGCTGTAGCATTCCCATGTTTTTTACAACCCATCGGAATCGAAACGCTCTATCACACAAACTGGTTCGCAACTCGTGGTGCATTGGCACGCTCACGAATTGTGGTTGGGGACATGCAACCTGGATCATGGTATGTGGGGGGTAGGAGTGAATCTAGTCACTATAACAAGGACACGAAGAAAATATCGGCCACTTCAGGTATGCCAAGGAAGAGAACATATAGACAAAGTACTTAGTCCACATCTGCCAACCCAAGACACACTGCAAAATTTTAGCTTGTGGTCTCATCTCTCTTCTTTATCCCCCTCATCAAAAGCACAGCCTACAATGTGTTGGCATCTTACATTCTAATTCAGCTAACATCATCAAAGCTCCATATCATCAGCTCCACTTGCCACAGTCATCAACTGCCAGGCTAACATATCCACCACAGACTTGCCTTCATTTTCTCTGAACAAGTGAAACTGGATTCACCTTTGGCCTTGCCTTTATGCAACATACCCTCCTCCATAATCACAAATGCCTAGGCTATACGCCGCTAATACTTTTTTGAGGTAGCAGCAGATTTGTGCATTACAGTCTTTGTTCCCTTGTTAAACTACTTGAGCACAGCAGCTCTATGCCCTAACATAGAGGTAGCAATTGTGTGATCCTCAACAATACCCTCCTCCATAATCACAAATGCATAGGTTGTACGCCGCTAATACTTTTTTGAGGTAGCAGCTGATTTGTGCATTACAGTCTTTGTTCCGTTGTTAAACTACTTGAGCACAGCATCTTCTACGCCCTAACATAGAGGTAGCAATTGTGTGATCCTCAACAATAGCAGGACTAGAGTTTGAGCTTCTCTACTAAATTTGCACAAAAATATAAGCTGAATTACTTAACCCCTTTCTACTTTTTAGAACAACTGGCATCTACCATACTCCTGGCATCTACCATACTCCTGTTACTGCTTCTATAACCTTCTCCAAGAAATGGGAGGCATGAATTGCCCCAAGATTAGATGAATGGTTCACAAATGGAACATGCCCAATGAGCCCCCATGCAGAAGATGCTTTCATCATAATAGACAAAACCAAACAAATAGGGCAGAAAGGGGGTCTCGCCCCCCACATACAGAAGACAAGGCACAAGGAGATTAAAATGCAACTTTAAATGCTATGGGGCATCATTGTGCTGCATAACAACAGCACAAAAAGACACCTAACGGATCATAATTGGTTGGATGCCATTAGCAAAATGTCAATAACTGACTTCATGAGTTATTTTCAACTGCCAATCAACAATCTAAACCAAGAACAGCAATCACAGAACAGCAGAATGACCTGAATGTGAAGAAAAAAAAGTTGCTCCAAGGGAATAAATGTTATGGCCCTCATTGCTGGAAAAAGGATTGTAAAGTTGCAGTGGCAGGTATATGGAGCAGCATTTCAGTCACATCTTTAATTATAGCGGACAATAGCTGATTAAAGAAGCTCCTCGGATGATGATTGAGTTGGCACTTGAAGAGCAAGGTTTGCTGCTGATCACATAAGAATCGCCAGTCGTATTTTTCCGTGGGTCCTTTTTTCTATACCCTTTTCAGGAGAAAATATGTATGAATTTAATACTTCAACCAGTAATTTTAGTTGCTACATACGATTGTTTTTCAATTAGTAGGGATCCTCGAAATGTTAAAGTCTTGGCTGCTTCAACAAGAAGCCATGAACAAAGCATTAAGCCTGTTAGAGCAGTCATAGGATAGAAATAGAATAATAGCTGCAGAAAGAATCTTGATTTTTCTTCTGGCAATAATTTGATTGTCAATTCAGTTATCATCTCCAACTACTAGGGGAAATGCCATTTGCTGCCTCTTTAATTTGTCTTTCTGAAATTTGGCACTTAAAATTTGTCAGAACCAGGGGGAATTGGTTGCCTGACAAACTGTTTCACCAAAGAAATTGAACTTAGGTATTCCGCATCACAACCTGCTGAGGCCGGATCAATTTTGAGTGTTGTTGGAGTTAATAATTTTTTTGATAAGGAAAAGAATATATTCATTAAAGAAAGGGGATACGTAAAAGAGAGGATGCTGAAAAAGCATTCCACAAAAGGCTAATTACATCCCAAAAAAGAGGCTATCCACGAAATCAACAATATCAAATGAAGAGGAACGAAAAGCCTCCTCCTTCGAAAAGAATAAGATCTTCAACCACTCGTCTTTCAACCGCTCAACAGAGGTTTCGACCCCATCAAACGTACTCCTACTTCTCTCTATCCAATAAAATCCAAACGATGGCATGCGGGATTGCTCAGAAAACTCTATATTTAACCTTCCTTTGAAGAAAAATCTTCTGAAGCCAATGGCTGCTGTCTCACGTGCTATGCAGCACCCAATGAAGATCCAAACAACTCTAAGCTAAATTCTAAAGGTTTCTAGCATACAGGCAATGGAGGAGAAGATGGTATGTGGTTCCAAATCACCCCTGCACCTGAAGAACTTTTGCCCTTTTTTGGTAAGTTAGCACAAGTTCAGATATTGCCATGAGAAGCTTCCCAACAAAAAAGGACACTTTCAAAGGAGCAGAAGACTTCCTAATAATATTCCGAGGGAAAACACAAGCATAAGAGGAAGATAGTGTTGTTGGAGTTAGTAATTAATAGCCCATACACTTATGCAATTCCATCTTATATCCAAAACACAATAAACCCACACTAACAATATATTGCACACTGAATTGGTTGATGCTTCTTACTATGCCAAAGTGCATAAGTAATAAACAGTTATTGGGCAGAACACAACATGCACATAATATGCAACACAAAAATACCAATTCACTTACACACGATTGCAGTTTGCAAGCCTTAAACTTAGCATTAAAAAAATTCTGAATATGTTGATTTGATTTCACAAAAGTCAAAGCATGTCCTAGATCCACAAATAGGAAACATGGGTTTTTAGCGAATTATTAAATCCAATAAGCCTAAACACAACAAAAAATTATTTTCCCACCTACCCACAATACCCCCTCAATAAAGGATTGTTTTCTTACCTTCTGAGAATCCCTCCACCCCAGAAATTCCAATTTGTATTATCCGGGTCAAAAATAAGTACCCAAATTCAAAAGAAGTACTAGAGGATATAAGCCCACAGAAGCCCGCACTTTTTGGCATTTCAGACTAAGGCTCAAAACGACCCAAGCCCTTACTTTATGGAACAAGAACATAGGAGAGAGTGAAAAGGGAGCACACATCGTGGAAAAACACAAATAAATTTAGAATGACACTTACCTTTGCTATATTATTCGATTTTGGGTGGAAACTCTTGTCTAATTGCATGTAATTGCTTCGAATATAGACTAAACACAAAAACCCTAATGTTTGGATTGAGGGTTGGGCTGTAGTCGAAGGCTGATGTAGTTTTCTAATAAAGACAGAGTTTACCAATGTTTTTCGATACTTTTTCGGCGGCTAATCTACGCCAGTCTCTCCCTCAGTCTGAATGGGAAATATGGTGACCCCAATAATATATACAAAAGGATTAAAGAATATACTTTCCTTCCGTCCTAATATGCTGTCAAATATTGTTTCATTGACCCAATATAAGATACTATAGTGTGGTTTGTTGTGATGTCTAATCATTGGTTTAATGCTATCATCTAGCTTATTTGTCAAAATATGGTTTGGAAACTATTTTCAAGCATTTTTGAGCAAAAGAGCGTCTCACGTCCAAAAAGCCCACACCTTCGCCTCAAAGGCCACAACGGATACCCCAAGACCCTTCGCGCTTTTGTGTGCCTCAAGCTTTTTAATCTAAGGGCTGTAACCACTAGCCACACAACAACACTAACATAACTTTCTATATATTAAAAAGATTCAAGGAATAAAGGAACATCACTTACATCTTCTTCCTCAAATTCAGATTCCTCAACATCAACTTCAAGTGATGCTTGCGGAGTATGTTTCTGCACATCTACTTCAGCTGCCTCATCTGACTTGATGACTTTCTCTTGCTCACCATCGCACTTAGAACTAAAAGATGATGATGATTTGACACTAACATCTTCTGCAACATGACTTTGTTTCTTAGATTCAAGGCACCTGTCCTCCATACTACGATGACCTGGACTCACAAGGGCAGCAAAAGAATCAACTGCTTCAACTGCTTGATTTGAATTTCTGATTGCACCTTGATCATATGACGCACTCTTATCATCATCCCTGCCATAGCAAACAGCCTCCAATACATCATTTTGAATCCTGGCTACTAGCCGAACAGTCATCATTATCATTAAATAAACTTTTCTGGTCATTCATCAGAATGAAAGTTTGGGGGAGGGGGATAGTTGAACACCCACTGACGTTCCATAATAGGGCAACGGCCATTGTGGGTCGCCGTATGGAACTGCGTCTCGGTTCGTTCGTCCCCAAAACGCGGGTCGAAGACGATCCGGATCGAGGTGGGTCGTGTTCCAGTTCGGCAAAGTCCGCGACCCAGAAGCCATGAGAAGAGGTTCAGTTTTTTGGGCGAAACTAAGACAAGAATGAATACATTCAAAGCAATAAAAACATACGGTGATAAAATTGAGCAAAATCTAAAGAGCAAATCTCAAATCTTGAAGATTAGTACTAAATTCAAGCAAGATACCATGAGCCACAGCATTTGCAACAAAAAAATTTGAAGATGATCGGCGGATGAGAAGACGTCTGGAACGAAAATTACAGATCAGAGGAGGTTGGAGATGGCGAGTGGTCTTCGAATTAGAGAGCTCCAGGCTTTTCCTTCTTTATCATTTCTTTGATTAACATTGTAACTCTGAAATTGAACTCATAGAAGACGGGAAGAGATACCGTAGAGAAGACAGGTCTGCAAAAGAATTTGCCCTTTCTTTTTAATCAGTTCATTAATGCCGATTGTAAGTAGACCTGGCAAAAACTGATTCGAAAAATCGATCCGAATTGATTTGAAAATTTTGGATTTTGAGCACTATTTTCTCAATCCGAATATAAATTAAATTAAATCTGAAAAATCCGTAAATTTTTTATTGCCACATCCAACCCGAAGCCAAATCCACCCACTTAAGACAAATATTATGTATTCATTTTATTTTTCTTTAATTTTTTCCTCGTAATAATAATAGTTTTCCATAACAACGATCCTTTACAAAGACGCTATGTAATTATCGCAACATGATGGTACTCATTCTTTCCTACATTCATTCCTATAAAATAACATTATATATAACTTATAAATGAAACAATTTAAGAAAATAGGCATAAAATAACTATCTAGTCTTAAGAAAATCGATCAAGAATAAGACAATTATTAAAAATGTGCAAGTCATACTATTATATTCTTAGTGAACTGAATACATCTCGTCGTATTTTAAATAATATTACTTTGTAATAATATGAAAATTTGATATTATAATTAATAGATAATTGTAATATCTTGTGCATCTATAATATTCTTTCGTTTGGTTTTCTTCTAACTGGTATCGAACTTGATGTTAGTGTCGGGCAATTGGTCAACTTGTGTTCGTGTTCGAATCGGCCTACTAATATAGCATACCTAATTAGATAATGGCAGTTTAATTAACAAAACATCGAATTATTAAATGAGTTATTAACATGTCAAACTGTTCCGACCTGTTAACGTGCTTTTAGATGGACCGTCCCATCAATGACCCGACTCATTATTAATGTTTTAATATAAGGGTCAACCCACCCAAACTCGACTCATTGTCCACCCATACATGATGTTCATATATCATATTGAAATATTTGAATATTTTTTACATCTTTGAAAAAATGATATTCTTTTAAGAATTTACAATTACAATGCTTGTTTATTAAATACAGGCAATTTTAAGTGATAAATATGTCGAGATCTTGATTTTGGCAAAAAGATAAATAACTGACCAAAAAGGCGCTATAGACCCATTGGGTTGATCGGAAACCCGTAAAATCAAAATACACCCGCTCATTTTCACCTAAACTCAAAATACACCGAAGCCGTATTTTACCTAACCCTAAGCCCGAATACACCCGACTTGTATTTAACTCGCTCGCCCGAACTAACATGTCTAAAGGTAAGGGAGAGGGAGATGAAACGGCACACCCTAGAAGGTGCCAGATTTTCTTTTTGAGGCTTTTTTTATTTTATTTTTCAGGAAGTGGAGTACACTTTTTTTTATTGCAAGTACAAGACTTTAATGAAGGTTACATCCAAAATGGGTTTGGCTAGTTTGTCTCTTCTATATAGCCATTAACTCGTATTACCAATATATCATTCCAATTTTATTTTATTTTTTTGCAAATTAATAAGATAGTCCCAATATCGAACTGCGTACCCAAGATTGTACCCTTGCGTACCCGATTCCTTGTAGGTAGCGTCCCCGTTCCTGTTCTCGTCCCATGTGTCGGAGCGTATAGCGACTCGGGTAACTTATAGATCATCTCAATATCCTCATGTGCATAATACTTGTACGACATCCTCCCCGGAGTTCTACTTTATGTAATTGTCATAAGATAATTGTTGCAAGCTAGAATGCTTGAATAACGGGGAGCCAACTAGTTGTTTCTATGATTAGCAGATAGCAGACCATCACTCTTGCAATTAGAATCCTCAGCAGATCAATATCCCAATATAATTGACCACAAAAATCATCATTCTTCAACCCCATGAGAGCTTGGTTGTGATGCATACAAGATGAACAAAGTATAAAGGCAAGTTGTTAAGCTAATAAGTTGCTTTTTGAACAACCTACCCACAGTTATTCGCCGTAATAAATTCCCATCAGCACTATGAATGGATAGACATCAACTTCTCAAGTGAATCTGATTTGATATAAGTGCACAATTGCAAATAAATTTCATAAACAGCTCAACCCACCATAAACCTCTTTCACGAGGCAACTTAAAGAAAGAAATAATCAAGCAAGTATACATTTTCGCCACATACATGACTTCTTTATGAGAATTGACAATGACACACGAAGTAAATTCATGAATCGACATTGAAATTGAGAAGACATCCACAAAATAAATTCTATAAACTTGGAACAAAAAAAACCTATACCTCCTTGTTATACAACATTAAGGTAAAATTGATACGCGACAAAGAACCTAATTAATTAATAGAAAGTTATATTCAAATTGATGGTTATAATCTCAAAAATAGAGTGCGGGGATTCATCGGATTTGATGGAAGAACGCAATTTGGAATTGAAATCAGTACCTGTGCATGTTCCAGTGACTAGTCTCGAATGATTAAGCCAAATTATCCAACAATTACAAATTTTGCAATTTGCTTTTTATTGGGCAACCAATTACAAGGAATTTAGGTTTTCCAAAGCAAAATGGGAAACGTCGAAGAGAGTGGGCATATAGCTGGGTAGATGCAATAGATGGCAGAGATTGAGGGGGAGGGAGGGGAGAGAGACGAGGAGAGAGGGAGAGTAACCAATGTAGTGGATTTGAGATCGAAGACTATGGTAATCTGTGGGCTCCTGGTTATGTTATGTGGGAGAGAGGTACAATGGCTATGGAGAGGCAAAATGAAAGGAAAAATTACCAATAGGTTCCCTTCAATTTTTATAATACCCAACGTTAAACTTGTTACTGTTTTGTTACGAGGGCATCATTCTTAGGCAATGGTGCACAAAGCGCACTCCTTCCCAGTCATACTCTCTCTCTCTGTCTCTATCTCTATCTCTCTCTCTCTCTCTCTCTCTCTCTCTCTCTCTCTAACTCTCACGCACTCACTCACACATACAAACGCCCCCCTCCTCTAGCTTATCTTCTTCTCTATCTCTATCTTTCTTCCAACTCTCCAACTTGGGCTAACTACTCCTTTATCTCTTCTCAACTAGATGGTGAAGTAGAAGGGAGATGGTGGCGGAAGAGTAAGAACACGGGAGGCAAGCACACCAGTATCGTTTATGTTTAAGTATGAATTGGATGTAGATAAAAATCACAATGACAGATTTGTTTCTCTTCAGAGCATAAACATCGCTTGGTAGTGATTTGATGATGGTGGTTACAGGCATTAATGAGTTTGAGATTTTCATAGGAAAAGAGAGAGAGAAAGAGACAGGTGCAGAGAAGGTGATGCATGGTTGTCACCGGGAAAAAAAAAATCGAGGATGAAGCTTGAAATAATGGATGTCGAGTAGTGGTATAGCTAGGAACAACTCAAGGGGTGTCGGAATTTAAAAAATGACAAAAAAAACCCTAAGGTTTACTCAAGCTGTCCATAGGTTATCATAAAGGGCAAGGGGGGAAATTTACAGACAAATCATCAATTTAATACTTAGTTGCAATTTAAGAGGTCTGACAACATGTAAAGGTTCTTACCTCTAATTTAAGATGTCTGAATCACAAAGCTTTGAATTCTCTAAGAATGATTCTTTAAATTTATTCATTTGTTGTATGAATTATCAAAATCCAGTCAAGTGTTAAGCCATGATAGATCACTAGAAATCAACCGCAAAAGAGGTTAATCATATATGGAGCATATAACAATTCGTGACTAAGCTAATCAATGCTTCATAGCAAACAAACTAAGAACCAAAATACAAAATAAGTGGATTAAATTTTGTGGCCGGACAGGTTAAAGCTATATAGCATATACACATTTAACTTCCCTGAAGTTATAGCAATTCACCAATCATGATGAACTAAGGTTGAAAGATCCACCACCAACCTTCCTAAAGCCTTAGCACTAGAAGATTAGATAAAGGACCTACTCACTAAACACCACCCAATGTAGGATAAAGTTTAAAGAGATTTTGAGAGAGTTTGCTTTAAAGCCAACAACTAAAGCTTCTATTAATCATAATCTGCTGCAAATAATAAGAGGGAAGGCTTATATACTCAGCCTTATATAATCAATGGCTAAACATAATATGCCAAAGGATTAAAATAGCAGAATCAGTTTGAATCAAACAGCCTAAAATAGCAGCTAGGCTTTGATCTTGACAACTCCTAATCTCCATTACTGAGGTGTCAAGCCTTTGTAGCATCCAAGTACTGCTAATGATGACCTTGGGGGAGCAAAATGCAGCCATTGCACAAGTGATTAGCCTCGCAATCAACAAAGTACAACACCCTGAAATCCTCTGGATCAAAGGGTATTTCCAAGATGTTTGTGTTGGTTAAAAGTTGATGAGGAATGATCTGATTCTGCAACTTGAGGACCTTTAATGATAAATATTTAGACACTCTTTCAAGTCCTTCAACAAGCCAAAACGAGCTGCTATGTCGAAACCAAAAATACCCCCTTGAAATTGCAGCTACTGGAACTTGATATGCTAGACTACCCGGGAAAAAACAAAGAGACCTCTATCATTTAACAGCAGGTTTAGAGGCTAACAAATTAGCTAGGTTACTTTTCCAAAAAGGAATTGATGCTCTGGACTCAGATTGATTCACCAATAATTGTTGGAGCACCTAGAATTACACTGGACTTCAGGTGATTTTATTAATGTTGTACTTAACTAAGGCTGTTGGCTAGCCTTAAAATGTCTTATGCTACTTATAATAGGACTTAGGGTGTCCAGCAAAGCAAGGACCTCCTTAAACAAGCATAAAAAATGCATTGTTTCCCTTCATAGAACTGCTCCTTAATATGTTCAATGAGCTATGATTTCCCTTCCTCAGACTGAGTAGCTTAAACTAGCCCTTGATCTATATCATCCTCCCCTCCTTTGAGAGGATTTGCCCTTAAATCCCCATAGTCAATCTCATCCTCCACATAGGGACTCAAGTCTCCTACATTGAAGGTGGCTGATACAATCATATCTCTAGGGAGCTCTAAATTGTATGCATTGGCTCCTACCTTAGCCAGAACTCTAAAAGGACCATCTCCTCTGGCCATCAGCTTGCTTTTTCTTCTTGTGGGGAATCTCTCCTTCCTGAGATAGAGCCAAACAAGATGACCTGGTTGATACTCAACCTCCCTTCTGTTCATGTTGGCCTTGACCTTGTATACTTCATTGACCTTCTCAATATGAGCTCTAATATGCTCATACGACTTCTTCATCTCCTTGGCTCTTTGCTCAGCTTCAAAACTGACCTTACAATTAGTGGGCAGTGGGATGAGATCAATGGTAGAAAGTGGATTGATCCCATATAAGGCCTTAAACGGAGAGCAAGTAGTAGCTCTAGCTGGGGTTCTATTGTGAGCAAATTTAACATGTAAAAGCTTAAGATCCCACTCTTTTAGGTTCTTCTAGACCAATGTTCTAAGGAGGGTAGATAGGGTCCTATTTGTGACTTCAATTTAGCCATCAATTTGGGGATGGCAGATGGTGTTGTGTAGTGGTTTGGTTCCTAGCAAATGTCATATACTCCTCCAAAAATGAGACAAAAACTTTGTGTCCCTCTCACTCACTATGGTTCTTGGTACCCCATGAAGTCTGATTATCTCGTGAAATATAGGTCTGTAGCATGATAACATCATTAGCTTTGTGACAGGCTACAAAAATGAGCCATTTTGGAAAACCCATCAACAACCACCATAATTGAGTCCTTGCCCCTATGTCTGGGGCAAAGCTACCACAATATCCATGCTGGCATCTTCCTAAGGCCTTAAAGGGACTGGAAGTGCGGTAATAAGCCTTGATGGAATTGGGTCTTGGCTTTATGGCAAATGGAGCATTTGGACACAACCTTGTGAACATCCTCTCCCATTTTGGGCCAAAAGCATTGCTCCCTGAGGATTATCCACAGTCTTGTTCAAGCCAAAGTGGCCAACAAGGGATCGACTTCTCTAACCAATAACTCTTTTAAAGTGCAAGCTAGAACACACAGTTTGTTCCCCTTGACTAGAAATCCTTCTTGCATCACATATGGTGCTTGAGCTGGAGTGACTTTCACCAAGTCTTGAAATACTGGATCTTCAGAATAGTAGGCTTGCATGGCTTGCAATCCTAAGAGTTTTGCTCCCAAAACTGAGGTAAGTGCATACCTTCTAGAAAGGGCATCAACTACCACATTTTCAGTGCCCTTCTTGTGTCTGGTAGAGAAAGTAAAGCTCTATAGAAACTCAACCCACTTAGCATGCCTGACATTGAGTTTTGGCTGGCCATTGAGGAACTTTAGGGCTTGATGATCATAATGAAGTACAAAGGCCTTAGGCTTGAGATAATGACTCCAGTGACCCAATGCTCTCATTGTTGCATAGAATTCCTTATCATATGTTGAATAATTGAGCTTAGAACCACTTCTCACTAAAATAGGCCAAGGGTTTTCTGAGTTGGGTCAGAACAACCCCAATTTACACTCCACTGACATCACACTCTACCTTAAACAATTCCTTAAAATTAGGCAATGCTACAACAGGTGCCTCACAAAGCTTATGCTTAATGATCTCAAAGGCCTTTTGAGCTGTTGGAGGCCAAGAGAAACTGCCTTTCTTTATGCATTCTGTGATTGGAGCTATGATTGAGTTGTAATCCTTAATGAAGCTTTTGTAAAAATAAGTAAGGCCATGAAAACTCCTCACTGCTGTGACTGAGTTTCGGATTGGCCAAGACCTAATTGCTTCAACCTTGGTCTCATCTACTTGTATGCGATCACAGGAGACCACATATCCAAGGAAAGCAGCCCTTGGAAAAAAGAACTCACACTTTTCAACCTTCATATAGAGCTTCTAATCTCATAGTGTAGAAAAGACTTGTCTCAAATGCTAGATGTGATCTTGCTCAGTCTTACTATGTACAAGAACATCATCAAAATATACTACCACAAACAATCTAATGTAGGGTATGAGCACTTCATTCATCAGCCTCAGAAAAGTGCTTGGGACATTAGACATCCCAAATGGCATAACAAGCCATTCATAAACCCCTTGCTTACTTTTGAATGCAGTTTTCAATTCATCTCTTTCCCTCATTCTGATATGATGATATCCACTTCTTAGATCAATATTGGAGAAATCTTAAAACTGTGTAGTTCATCCAACATGTCATCAAGCCTATGAATAGGATACCTATACTTGACTACAATGTTGTTAATAGCCCTACTGTCCACACACATTCTCCAACTTCCATCCTTCTTTGGATCCAAGAGAGCTGGTACTGAGCATGGACTCATGCTCTCCCTTTTAATAACCTCTTTTAATCAACTCCTAAGCCTGCCTTTGCAATTCCTTAGTCTTAGTGGGGTTGCATCTGTAAGCAGGCTTGTTAGGTAAGGGGCCTCTAGGGATCAAGTCTATTTGGTGCTCAATTCCCCTCTTGGGAGGAAGGCCAGGAGGAAGATCTTAGGGAAAAACATCCTCAAATTCTTGAAGTAAGGGTTGGACTGAGGGGTGAATGTAGGATCTAAACTAGGGGCAGATTCCAGCATGGGAATAGCAAATATAGGTTTTCCCATGGAAATAACCTTCTCCACTCTTCCCTCATTGATAAGCAAAGCACTCTCCTTGAGTTTTTTCCTCCAGTTTTGTGTGTGTGGCTAGGAGCTAAAGGGCTTATGGTCATCTTCATGCTTTTCAGTTTAAAGGAATAGGTGTTGGATTGACCATGATGAATAACATCTCTATCATACTGCCAGGGTCTACCAAGAAGTAGATGACAAGCATTCATAGGCAGTACATCACACACAACCTCATCCTTGTATTCCCTAATTAAAAAAGTAATCAGGGCTTGTTTAGAGATTGTTACCTCATTCCATTTCTTGAGTCATTGCAAGTTGTAAGGCCTTGGGTGCTCAATGGTGGCCAAATTAAGCTTGCTGATCATTTCAGTGGAGGCCACACTGGTACAACTCCCTCCATTTATGATCAGGTTGCATGTCTTGTCAGCTACCTTGCATCTGGAGTGAAAGATTTGCACCATTTGATTGGCTTCTAGTGGGGCTTCAGTAGCATGAAGCACTCTCTTGATCATAAGCTTTTCACCTTCTTCAGGTGGTAGGTAGGAGATCCCTCCGTCTTCATCAAATTCTTCTTCGACCTCCTTTATCTCCATCTGAGCCAAGTCTTCAATTTTTCTAATGGTGAGGACTCTCCTATTAGGATAGTCAGCCTGAAAATGCCCATAGCCATGGCATTTGAAACACTTCTTCTGACTTTTGAGAGCTTCCTTAGCTACCTCCTTTCTTTTCCGTTTGTCCTTGTCCTTTCTGGAAGGAGGATCTGACCTAAATGAACTGAATGGTCTTACTGGAATAGAGGGTTTGCTTGGGCAGTTGAGTAAGTCCTTCTAAACTTAAGCTGTTTCTCAACCTTGACAGCAAGCTTGCAAGCATCCTCAAGGGTCTTGAAAGGTTGGAGTCCAACCTTGTCTAAGATAGTAGGATTTAGTCCCTTAAGGAACCTTGCAATAGTCTGCTCAGGTTCTTCCCTCAAACCACACCTGATTTGCAGCTACTCAAACTCCCTTATATACGCCTCAACCTTCATGCTTCCTTGTTGAAAAGAAGTAGCTCTTAACTAGAGCTCTTGCGTGTGTGTACCTGGCAGGAACCTCTTATCCATGTGTTTCTTCAATTTAACCCAAGTTTTGATCTTGGATTTACCTTCCAAAGCTTTGGTTCACTTCATGTTTACATATCAGAGAGAAGCATACTGTTTTAGCTTCAAGACAACAGGCTTGAAAGTCTTTTCTCTAGAGTATCCCTTGATCTCAATAATCCTCTCCATAGCTTGGACCCATTCAAGGTAATCTTCAGGCTTAAGGCTACCATCAAACTCAGGGGGTTCTACTTTGAAGTCCTTGAGGTCATCCCTTGTATTCCTCTTGGGCCTAATTTCCCCATTGGAAGAGCTTCTATCATAGTGAGTATCCATGGAAGGTTCAAAACCATAAGGAAGGTCTTGTGGTGGCTCTCTATCCCTGCCCCTAAGCTGAGTCATAAGCTATTGTATTTGAGTAGTGAGTGTTCTAATGCTTTCCTGCATTTTAGGATAGCCTTATCCCTTTTGAGTTCATGAGCCTATTCTAGAGAAAGGCCTCTAGGAACTCTAACAAGCTATGGAGGAGGGGGAGAAATAGTATCCCTCTTAGCCATGATGTTCAGGTAAGAAAAGGGGTTTGTTGTGGCTGTTTTGAGGAGTTATGTAACGCCCCCAATTCCTAGTACTAATTATCATAACTTAATATCTCCTCATCCATGATTGTTGCAGTGGAAGTCCTTTGACTGGAGGCCTTACCGTCGTTCCGTGAAGGAACAAGGCTACCTAGAGCCACCTGTGGCACTATATTACTCACACAGTCACCAAATTCACTAAACATTGGAAATTAAAAGCATACATTTGACAACTTGTCCAATTCGTAATATACTTGGCAATTCTAGCATTGAACTACTAAACTCTTTGGTTAACATATCGTCTTAAAGTTTACCCGATTAGCAAGTTTCTAGGAATGCTAGCCAATGAATCACTATGACCGTAGGGTTGGCTAATCATTGGCACACGAAATTGCAACTCTAGTTTATTTATTGTTGCCTTTTGGCTTGCTAGGAGAAGGCTGTTAACGGATCCCTTACATAAAACAGAAAACATAAAATGTTCAAATGATGAGCCTAAGGTCAGCACATACATTGCAATGCTGTAAAATAAATTTTTGTATTCAATTAGTTGGGCGCCTGCATTTTAAAATATTTTGTTTGTAAACAGGAGAGAGAATGTGTAAATAAAGTTTATTTGTCGGCTATTATCTGGAAGTGGACCCCTGTTGACATCTGAAGCAATCTTGAGATAGGTACACACCTCCTAGGCTGATCGGAAAGCCTGAGTTGTAGCTGCGCGAGTAAATTGAAGGGCATAAGTCCAGATGATTGAGAATTGTTGGGGGACCACTTATTTAGGTGACAAAACATTGTATCAAATGATTCATTGTGTGGACATTACATGAACATTATATAGTTTAAGAAACATGTAAGTTTTCTAAGAACACAGGTAATGTATGTACCTGGTCTTTGAAATTCTCTCTCCTTTTTAATGAGAAATGTCTGTTAGCAGCTTGAAATAGCAGAGGTGGCCTTGCTTCTGCTCCAAATGTGTAATTTTATGGTTAGTATAAGTTTAGGGAATTTTATTAAATTTTCTAGTTTGGTGGGTAATTCAAAGTCCTTTGGCCCTTCTTTTTCATAGCATATCCTCATTATTATTTACTTATCTTAATTCTATTTTACTTCATTCCTGTCACTTCAGTGAATACTGCCAACACTTGTTTCATAACCCTTATAGCTGCTAAATGGTGTAACTCACTTTGTTTTTATTAATATCAACGTTCTCGTCATTACCGTTACAGTTATTAACATAAGTTTGTTAATATTATTGACTTTGCTTCAATTACTACTATTAATGTTATTATCATCGCTATTGTTGTTGTTGTTATTAAGAGATTGTTAATGTTAATGTTTTTACCCCACTTGTAATATTAATATTTTTGCCATGCTTGTTATTATGAACGATATTGTTGTTAGTGTTATTATTGGAATGATGTTATCTCCCCATCATGGTTGTTGTCGTTGTTTTAATTATTATTATTATTATTATTATTATTGTCATTACCCCCTTTTAATAGCATAACCTCATTAGCCACTATCACACTTTAACCATGCACATAGTCATTAGTACCCCTACATACGTTAAGCCTATCAATTGACTCAATTCAAAACTTAGACTTTTTGAGAGTGTTACTCATACCAGAATTAACACAATTGTTATAGTTCTTAACATTTCTAAATCCTTAAACTAATTCTAACATTAGGAACCTTAACCTCAAATACAACCTTCATACATCATACCCTTAGATAACATCATACATCTTCATTTCACATTATTTTTTTATTTTATTTTTTTTAACAACCATTAATATTCACTTAAGCTCCTTTGTTTCAAGGAGTTCAACCCAATTCCTACTCAAACCTCCGAACTCCAACCTCCATGTTCATGGCATAAACTCATTCAACAATATCATACATTCACATTCACCTCTTTATCTTCATTCAACTAGCTCCAAAACTTACTTAAACATTACTAAATCAACACAATTAAACTTAAATTTTATCCAAACCCCAAGCTCCAAACCACCATATCCATAGCAACCCCACACACTTCTAACAAATGTATATCTCAGCAATTTCTTCCAAATACTCATTAAAATTCACTTACACATCATTAGCTAAATATAATTGAATTGAAATTAATATTCAACTCCAAACCCTCACTCTCCATATTCTCCCTCAATCCCCCAAACATACAACTCAATCCAAACATCCAAAATAATCCAAGAAATTTATAAATTAATATTTACCCAAGCCAATTACATCATTTACTACCACAAATTCATCCATAAAACAACCAAGGCTAAATTAGGGGGAGGGTTAGAACCTCACCTTCTCACTTGCTTTGAGCACACAAGGAGGAATGAAGAGGGTGGCGGTAGGCAAGGCAGTGACTGGGCAGTGGCCGAGGCAGCAAACAAACAGCCGGTGATGGGTGCAGTAGGCTGGACTAACGAAAGCAAGGGAGTGGGATTTGGGTCTGGCGCAACAAGCAGAGAAAGAGAGAGAGAGGTGATGGACTTGAAGAGGAAACGTGGGGGTTTGGGGTTTGTTATTGTTTTGAATTTTAATTCTCTTTTGTTTTTTTAGTCTTTGCACAGCACAACTTAATGCTTTCTAGATTTTTCTGATATTTTCAATATCTATAATATTTTGTCTTTTTTTTCTTTTTCCAATATATATATGTGTGTACATTTTTGGGCTAATTTCTTGGTTAAAATTTTTGGATTAATTTTTACACCATCTAGGTGTCCAATGTGGAAGAAATAATTTTCATTTACAATTATTGCTCCTTGCACTCCTTTATTTATATAGATTTATCTTATTATCATTGTTACATTCTTGCTATATTTAAATATTATTAGTATTATTATTGTTGTCGTTTTCCGAAATTAGCCCTTTTGATAGCTAGGCTAATTTTATTTTGTTGTCATTCAAGTGTTTATTAGCATTTGAATGAGTTATGTAGGAGTGCAACAAAATCCATTTTGAGGCCACTTTGCCAATTCAACCTGCAATTACATAGTTAGACATACATATATGTAATACTAAATTGAAATGCGGCACCTAACTTAATTAAATTGAAATTAAGACAATTCAAAGTAATTAGCACGATTTTAAGTTCAAGTCGTTACAAGTTAGGTGGTTTGCAGTTGGACTGTGTTTGGGGTTTTAGGGTTCTTTGTGGCTAAAACAACGAGTTCCAGAATGTAGGCAAGAGAAATGAACTCAGAATGAAGGAAGAAGAGCAACAAATAGAAGAAAACTCACCAAGAATCAAGTTGGGCTCTAATACTAGATGATGTATGCTAAACTGTAAGCTCGGAAATAAACCAAACCTAGCAACTCAACTTGGAAGATATGCCCTGGAATAAAGGAGAACATATCCACCCAACCAAGATTGAAAGACCCACCACCAACCTTCTTAAAGCCTCAGCACCAGAAGATTAGATAAAAGACCTACTCACTAAACACCACCAAATGCAGGTTAAACTTTAGAGAGATTTTGAGAGAGTTTGCTTCAAAGCGAGCAACTAAAAATTTCAGTAATCATAATTTGCTGCAAATAATAAGAAGGCAAGCTTATATACTCAGCCTTACTTAAATAATCAACGTCTAAAACAAAATATGCCAAAGCATTAAAACAACAAAATTAGTTTGAATCAAACAGCCTAAAAACAACAGTTAGGCTTTAATCTTGACACCTAATTACATTGCTAACCTCCTTTACTAACGTGTCAAGCCTTTGTAGCATCCAAATACTGCTAATGATGAGCTTGAGGGAGAAAAATGCAGCCATTGAACAAGTGATTAGCCCGACAATCAGCAAAGTACAGCACCCTGACATCCATTGGATCAAAGGGTATTTCTAAGATGTTTGTGTTGGCTAAAAGCTTATACGGAATGATCTGATTTTGCAAATTGAGGACCTTCAATGATAAATATTTAGGCACCCTTTCAAGTCCTTAAATGTAACGCCCCTAATGGCTAATACTGGTTACCCTAGCCAACCATGATTTTATTAATTCACATCGAAAGACTTTTGTTTGAATAGAGGCGTTACCACCGTTCCGTAATGGAACAAGGCTAACTGGCTTATTTACTTTAGAATGAAATAAATATTTGCTCCCTCATGCAAATCATAATATGCGTGGTAACTTAGCACATCCATTCTAAACCCCATTGACCCCAGAGGTTCAAACGTACAACTGTATATAATTTCCCGGGGGCTACCTACCATCACTGTGAGCATTTGGCTAGCTACCCTGCAGCTCTTGTTTGTTTCTTGGTGCCTTCTAGCCTACTAGGATGATGAGAGGTTCATGGATCTCATACCTAAAACAGAAAACATGAAAACATGCGAATGGTGAGCCGAAGCTCAATACGTACATTCCCATGCAGTAAAATAAGTTTGATGTGGAATTAGTTGGGTCGACCGCATTTCAAGATATTTTTCTTTGCAAACAGCAGATAGAAAATATATACGTAAAATTGATTTGCTGATTCTTATCTAAAAGTGAACCCCTTGGTCGATGTACATCTTGAAACGATCGTACTTTAGGTGCTCAACCCCCAGGCCGATCGAGAAGCCTGAGTTGACGCCGTGCGCGGGTATATTGGTCGGCATAAGCCTTGATAATTGATGGGCATAAGCCCTGATGATAATTGGCGGGGCCACTTGTTTATGTGACAAAACATTGAGAACTTGGTTCGTTAAATGAATCTTGTATTAATTTTTCATTGTTGAGAATACTGTGAGTTTTTGAAGAACATAGGCAATGTACGTACCTGGTCTTTGAGATTCTCTCTCCTTTGTAATGAAGAATATGCATTGGCAGCTTGAAACGACAGATGTGGCCTCATTCCTGCTTTACATATATAATTCCTTTTTGATTAGTGCGAGGTTACGGATTTTGATTGGACTTCTTGGTTTGATAACTAATTTGAATCCCTTGGGTTCCGTGCTAATCATTAGCATGTAAAAAGTTATTGACTTGGCTTGATTATGTTTTTGCTTCCATTCCTTTCCTTTATACTGCTAATTATTCGCTTAATGAATGTTATAAACATGAAATGAGGTAATGACATTATCATCATATTATTCTGATAATTGATATAGGCCCGTTACTTATTGTTATTTTGTTAAATTATTAGTATTTAGTCTCATTGTGGGCCATTACTCAGAATACTATGTTTGGGATTGCATAATTTAAATTATGGCTATTTTTATTCGAACTATTATTAACGTTTTTAGTACCATTACTGATTCTTTGTCTTACCACGTCATGGTAATAAGTAATATAACGACAGCCACTACTATGGTCATAGCCCTAGAATGTTCTGTAGTAGCCTCAGTCAAGACATGAGCTCAGTCAAGACATGGGCTCTTTTCCTAAAAACGTAACATGACGAACTCATATAATCGTATTTCGTCAAACATAACATTCCAATTAAAATCCATACCCATAAAATACACATTTAGGATTTCCAACTCACAAAGTGTACTTCCAATATTCATGAAATTTCATCACAAATCTGAAAATAATATGTATAGCCGACCATAAAATTGTCCCGTTGTTGTCCAACCCAATGACTCTCAATAATCAAAACGTTAACCAAATTTCAGCATAAGTTCACTGGACGGATTCAGTCTAAAATTCATAACTTCGAACCCATATTGGGTGAATTTATAACATAATCATCAATTCACGATACCCAATCAATCAAAACATTACAATTAAACATGAAACTATACGGTTGGTTTCTACCAATTGACATTAATGTTCCAAACTACTAAATCCTAAAACATCAAATTCCAAGCTTTAGGTCAAGGAGTTAAGAATTACTCACCTTGAATTTGTTTCAGGACCCGAAATCATGATCTCTTCTTCCTCCTCCTTCTCTTTCTTCTTCCCCTCTTTTCTTTCTCTCTCTTCTCTCTTGCTCTCTCCTCCCTTTCCCTCTCCCTCTGGCGTGTTGTGTGTGCGCGTGTCAAATGAACCCCCCCAATGCATATATATATATAGCTAAAAAGTAAGAAAAAATCTTTGATTTTTTTTGGCTGGTTTGACCGATGTTGACCGGTCAAAGGCAGTTTGACCGAGTTTGACCTTTTTTTTAACTTTAGATATAAAATTTTGAGGGATATTTTTATTTTAACAGACGTTCAATTATTCATTAGAATTTTAATGAATTATTTTAGGAGTAACCAAAAATTCATTTTGAGGCCATTCTGTCGATTCAACCTGCAATGGTACAAATATATATAAAGAAAATGCTGAATTGAAATGAGAAAATATTGTATTGAAATGCGGGGCCCAACGTGATTAATTCATAATTAAGCTGATTCATTGTAATTAATATGAATATTAGGGTTGGGCCGTTACATTAAACAAGCCAAAATGAGCTGCTAAGTTGGAACCTAAAATACCCCCTTGAAACTGCTACTGCTATAACTTGATCTGTTGGATTGCCCAAGAAGAAACAAAGTAATCTTTATAACTTAACAGTTGGTTTAGAGGGTAACAAATGAGCTAGGTTACTTTTCCAAAAAGGAATTGATGCTCTGGACTCAGATTGATTCACCAATAATTGTTGGAGCAGCCATAATTACATTAGACTTCTGGTGATATTATTGATGCTGTACTGAACTAAGGCTGCTGGCTAGCCTCAAAATGTCTTCTGCTGCTTGTAATAAAACTAGGGTGTCCAGCAAAACAAGGACCTCCCTAAACAAGCATTAAAATTATATTGGTTCCCTTCACATAACTGATCTTTAAGATGATCAGTGAATAATGATTTCCGTTCCTCGGACTGAGTAGCTTGAACTAGCCCTTGATCTGCATAAAAAAAGATAAAAGTATTAGACCCATATGAAATATAATGAAGAAGAAGAATAAATGCAAAAAATGGATTATAAATGTAGACGGGCAATTTATCGAGGGAGCATAAGGAAAAGGGCTAGTGATTGACAAAGTGTGCGAACTGAGAAGGTGAAAAAGAATTTCATATGAAGTGGCCAATTTAAAAAAAAAAAAACAAATTGCAAGTGTTTGGATTAGAAAATGTGACCTGTGGGCTCTAACAAACGGGTTAAAATCCAAATGCTCACACCACGCAGTCCCCCAGTGCTACCTAATGTCATGTTAACTAAATGATATGGATATTATTTTTCCTTTTTTCCCAGAAATTCCCCTATATAAATTTTTTTCCCCCTAATAAGTTGGGGTGTCAATTGACACGCCCTTGAGCCTCAGTTGCTCCGCATTAGTGGCCATGGGCTAAACGTCTAGGGGTGGGGGGGGGGGACTAATGACTATGTGCAAAAGTGTGGTAGTGGCTAATGAGGATATGTTATTCAAAAGAGGTAATAACAATAATAATAATTATTAAAACAATGACAAAAACCACGATAGGGAGATAACATCATTCCAATAATAACACTAACAACAATATCGTTCATAATATCAAGCACGACAAAAATATTAATATTACAAGTGGGGTAAAAACATTAACATTAACAATCTCTTAATAACAATAGCAACAATAACAACAATAATGATAATATCAATAACGATGATAATAGCGTCAATACTAGCAATTGAAGCAAAGCTAATAATATTAACAAACTTATGTCAATAACTGTAATGGTAATGACGAGAACGTCAATATTAATAAAAACAAAGCGAGTTACCCCATTAACCTGCTATAAGGGTTATGAAATGAGCATTAACAGTATTCACTGAAGTGATAGAAACGAAGTAAAACAAAATTAAGATAAGTAAATAATAATGAGGATATGCTATCAAAAAGAAGGGCCAAAAGACTTTCAATTTCATACCAAACCAGAAACCTTAATAAAATTTGCTAAACTTATACTAATTATAAAATTACACATTTGGAGCAGAAGCAAGGCCACCTCTGCTGTTTTAAGCTGCTAACAAACATTTCTCATTAAAAAGGAGAGAGAGTTTTAGAGGCTAGGTACGTACATTGTCTGTGTTCTTCGAAAACTCACGTGTTTCTGAAACTATACAATGTTCATGGAATGTCCATGTAATGAATCATTTGATGCAAGGTTTTGTCACCTAAACAAGTGGTCCCCCATCAATTCTCAATCATATGAGATTATGACCTTCAATTTATCCGCGCGACTGCAACTCAGGCTTCTTAATCGACCTGAGATGTGTACACCTATCTCAATATTGCTTTAGATGTCAACAGGGGTCCACTTCCGGATGATAACCGACAAATAAACTTTATTTATCCTGTTTACAAACAAAATGTCTTGAAATGCGGCGCCCAACTAATTGAATACAAAAATTTATTTACAGCATAGGAATGTACGTGTTGAGCTTAGGTTCATCATTCGAACGTTTTATGTTTTCTGTTTTAGTGATTGACAGCGTGTGCGAACTGGGAAGGTGAAAAAGAATTTTAAATGAAGTGGCCATTTAAAAAAAAAAAATAAACTGCAAATGTTTGGATTAGAAAATGTGACCTGTGGGCTCTAACGAACGGGCTAAAATCCGCATGCTTACACCACATAGTCCCCCAATGATACCTAACGTCATGTTAACTAAATGCTATGGATATTTTTTTTCCTTTCTTCGCAGAAATTCCCCTATATAAAATTTTTCCCCCTAATAGGTTGGAGTGTCAATTGGCACATCCTTGAGCCTTAGTTGCTCCGCATTGAGGCCAGAAAAAATAGAGGAGCCTTGGACAAAGGTTGTGCGCTTGAACGGGACGAATTCAGACGACAAGCTTTTGTGCCTTTTTTTTTCATTCTAACCTTTAGTTTTAAATCATTGTTTGACAAACAACTATCAGCTAATAGCTAATAACTATTTGATCAGGCATTTGCATTAACATCGTGTTCGACAATAATATTTTGAGTAGTGTATAACATTTTGACCACGTCAATACAGTAATATGCCATGTTTGATAACTTAGCCTTTGGACTAGCATTTCTTTTTTATTGATAACTCAATTTATTAAAACAATATTTTGATAAAATTTCATGTATGCCCATATTTCTAACCCATTATTTAATTTTAATTTTTTTTTATTTATTGGTCATCTAATTTTATTTTCACAATCATTAAATTTATGTCATATGCATAAATTATCTTATTTCAAAATTTTTTTCTTGCTAATTGTACCTAATTTGTATTCATTATTTGTCTCAATTTATTTTTAATTCAAATATATATTCATATGTTAGCTATGATTTATAATCTTATTTTGTTAATTTTTCTTTTTCACATGAATTGAAATTTATATGAATTTCAAAATAACTATATAAATAAAATATAAACAAAATAATGCACACAAACAAATAGTTAATCAGAAATTAAGTAAAATATGAATAAGATACTTATCATTATACCATGTATTTAAGGTGACCATATCGCAAATTATTTGCAGGGCTGTCGCAATAGGTACTGTGAGGTTTAATGACAGGCAAGTAATTTCTCCAAAATATGAGAAAATTATGTTAGTTCTATAAAAAGTTTTTTAAAAAGGGATACTAGAATAACTTCTTGAGAAAGAGCTATTTGGTTCCAACAACTGTTTCAAACAGTTCTTTACCAAGCACTATGTCAATTTGTAAAGCTTGTCATAGAGTTACAAATTAAACCACTACTTTGATTTATAAATAAGATTTATAGCATAGGAAAGTAGGGATCGATCCCACGAGGAAAAATTATAATAGTAAGCTAGTTTAAAACTAATTAAATTTACTGCACTAATATATTTTACTTTTTTTTTCTTCAAATTGCTAAAACCAATCAAATTAAACAAGTAAAAATCTTGAAAATTTCTAACTAATATCCCTAAAAATTCTAAGCCAAATTATGAAAATAAAAACAGTAAATACCTTACCTAAATATTCTGAAAAAAGTAAAAATAGAAATAATCACACAATATTAAGCTAAAAATTAAAACAGAAAATAACAAGTAGAAAATTAACATAAAAGATCACAGAAAATGATCTCAATTAATATTATGCAGATTCATAAATTTATATTCGCATAATTATGTGTAATTAATTTCATAAAAATAAAACAGAAGATAATTGCAAAAAACTAAAACAGAAAATAAAATATGAAATTAGAAAAATAATAGACTCCACTTAAATAAAAACGAAAATAAATAATAAAATTACCCACATTTTAAAATATAATTTTTAAACTTAATAAAACCCTGAAAACTGAAAGTAAAAATTAAAAACATAATTCTCATTGATATGCCCCCAAGAATTCCCGAAAGAACAGTAGCATAGATTGTTGACATCGATTTGCTTAGCTAGTAAAGCTTTCGGAGGTTGGTTCCATAACTAGATTTAAATTCTGCTGTATTTACAGGTTGTGAAAAAGCAAAGAAGGCATAAACACATCACAAGCATGATAAAAACGCTGGAAAATTAGCAGCAGAGAGACTAAAAAAATGAAGCAGATAATTAATGGGAGCAACATCTATTATGAGCCAATATACATTTCGGAAGAGTGACACGAACTCTCAACAATAGATCCTGTTCTCTTGTTCATAATCTTTGTATCTGTAGTTTGCAAACTATCAGCGAAATAGAATTGGATGTGGACAGTAACTCGCTAAGTGGTGAAATTCCATCAAATCTATCCAGAGAAATAGGATTGTGCGTATCTTTAGTTTGCAAACTATCAGTGAATGAAGCAAAGGACAGAAGAACATACCTTCTGTTTGCAAATGAACAGCAAGAACATCAACAACAACCCACTTTGTGAACACTCTCTTCAATCAAGCCATGACCTCCAAGAAGAAGAAATCATCAAAATCCTCCTCTCAATCAATCAAGGAAGAAGATTAACTCATTTCTAATGTATCCTTCGGCATAAACAACTCAATCTCAAACAGGCTATGAAACCCTAGATCTCGACAAGAGAGAGAGCGAGCGCGCTAGAAAGAGTGAAAATTACCCGATGAGAGATTTTGGGCTACAAGCGTCGCCGGAAGATAGTCTTGCAGCCGGAGGGTCGCCGAGAGACAGCCTTGCAGCCGGAGGGTCACCGGAAGACAACGGAGGGTCTCTTCAATCAAGCGTCGCGAGGAGACTTTGGGCCAACAGGGGGGGTATCGGGCAGAGGTTCCAAGTGATTTCCACAACTTTCCTCCCAATTTTGGGAAGAAAATTTTAATACCTTAAACCACATTATTTTCCATGTAATTTTTTTTCTTTCTAATTTTCTTCACTCCAAACATAGGAAAGATTCTTATTTTCCAATTTTTTTTCTTTCCATGAAACTTTCCTAGGTCCAAACAAAGCCTTAGGGGATAAACGAAATTAATATTAAAATCTATAAATTTCATAATTAAAATTCACAAAATAAAGAAATTAACTAAAAAAGCAACAAATAATTATTAAAGATACCAAATTTATGAAAAACACTTAGCGTAATCTATATCCACCATGCAAATTAATATTTATCATCAACACACAAATCGATTTATCCATGAGTTTGATTGTAGAAGACACCCACCAGCGGATCTTCATCTTTTTCCCTTATATTATGGTTTGTTTAAGTCAAGCCCAATTATAAACCCTACTAGTTTTGATAACCCTAGCACCAGCGCAATAATTTAATTAAACTATAGCATTAAGTATTAGAAAAACATCATTCAATGCCTTGTAACCAATTTACTAGCAAATTGATTTAACAAAAATTTATAACGATTACTGATGGAGATCCCTCCATGCCCTTGATTTAAAAAGAAGCAAATCAATTAGGTAATCTCAATATGCTAGTTAAAGGATGAATAAATCATCCAAATTTTGTTTAAGTATTGAAACTGCAGGGCAACGGTTAATTCCAGCAGCTAACCCGTTTTTGTGTGCTTAATTACTCAGGCCACCTTAAGGTTTAAGTCTAATATTTTTCATTAGAATTGAAGTTCAGGAAGTCATCTTTACACCAAAACAAGTTTCATCCCATTTGGACTTCATTTACTCATTCAAATTAGTAAATAAACCCAAGGTGTCCAAACTGCCCAGCAGGACCAGAATATACACAGTTTTGTTCACTTCATAACTGAAGCTATATTGAGGCTTCAGTCTTCAATTTTTACATTTTTGGAATCCTCATGATGTCTACTTTCAGGTACAAGCATTGGTTTTCAATCATACCCACAAGAGGATGGGAGATCAAGGCCTTTTGTCAAACTGGTCAGATTGGGCTCCATTATGCATGGTCAAATGTTTAAGCCAAATTACCTTACTTAAACATGTTATAACCTTGATTTCTTAGGGTAGGGGGGGGGGGGTTTACACAGATCCCAAAGTTACCCCCCATGGCCTGAAAACCAAATCATACTCACTTTTGCTAAGCTTAAACCAAGTCCCGAAACCATGCAAAAACATGCTTGAACCCGTTTTAGTTGAACCCTGTTTGTTTGCTCCAAAACTATGAAGTTTCTCACTTGCAGCTAGTGTGGCACACCTTCCAAGGCTTAGCACACATCCCTAGGCATCAATCATGGGCTGCATGCCTTGGTAAGATCGACCAATGAAGAGCAAGCAGTAAAAAAAAGTGTCTCTTGCATTTGATTGGCTAGACAAAAAGCAAGCTCTACTTTTCGGCTATCCAATGGGATTCAAGCAGGCATTCAGCATGTTTTAAGCTTGATTATGAGTAGATTAATGTATAATAAGCATTAGTATTGTTTAACTTCATGCTTTGGATGTATTAGATTAGTTTAAGCAAGCTTTGTATTCAATTAGCTCTAACCGGTTGTATTAGCTTAATTAACACCTTTCCTCTCTAGTAAGGAAAGATAGTGGTGTATGTGTGCTTGCTTGCTTGCTAGCTTAGGCTTATTTAAGAGCATACACACGGCCCCCTTAATTCACAACCAACTTTGAATGAAAATCAGAATTGATAGCTTTGCTCTTGTTTCCCTCAAATACTAAACTTGCTTATCCTTAACTAGGTCGGTTGAGGTGGTGTTCAAGTGTAGTCTTAAACTTGATTAAGTGGTGTTTCTGTATCGTAATCATAGTTTAAGGGCCCTAAACTTATGTTCGGTGGTGTTTCTGCATCCAAACATTGAGTTTAGTTCTATCCAATTTGGTGTTCATTCTCAAGGATTCAAAGAGAGTAAATGTGGGTTTGCTAGCTTAATTTTGAGTTAGTGAATCATAACTTTAATTCTCTTTCCATTCCATACTTTCATAACCTTTCTTACATCCATTTCCATGCTTAACCAAGGCTAAGGCTATCCCCTTTGGTTTAGCTTCCAACCCAAACACAAAGCCAAACTCAAATCGTGAAACTTGACAAAGCTAGGCGTGCTAGGCAGCAAAGTGGCACGACCACCCCATGCCATGAAGCACGACCGTGCCTACCCCAATCGTGTTAATTTCACTTGTTTGCTTCGTGTTCTTGGTGGCTTGTAGCTTGGTTTCATCCTTTCCTTGAGACATACATTAGAATACATCAAGTTCCCTGTTGTTTTTCATTTAGAATCCCTTGATTCTAAATTCCATTCCTACCTCAGGTGTTTGTTGCCTCACAACCAGCATATTATGTGCCACTTTCCTTAGTTTTCCCATGATTGTATTCTCCCTTGGTTTTTAAGCTTTCACTCTTAAATTGAGTTGTAGCTTATACCATCGGCGGATACATCAATTACCTAATTAAAAGAGACGGGTTTGAACCATCCATGATCAATTAGGGTGATACTTATGCCTAAAAGACTATAAATTCTACGTACTAAAGCCTTTTAAACTATCATATGAATTCGTATTAAACTAATTAGCATGTATTCTAAGTAATCTAACATGAATATCATAAACAATAAATACAAATCATATAGAATCATGGAATAAAAATCAATTAGACAATAAAGCATAAAACTTGTTTCAAAATAATTAATTTAGCATAGTTTCAAATAGATTATACTAAGTATAAGAAAATTACTCACTCATATTAGAAATTAAATTACATACAAATTCTAAATAATTCATGCTTGATAATAAACTAAATTAAATAAAAGAAAAACCAAGCAATGATACTATAATATGAAGATGATGTCTGATGATTTGCTGTGGCATGAAGGTGGTATGGTGTGATGTTGTTGGTTAAGCATATGGATGAAGAGGAGATTAGGTGATGATGATGTGATAATGCTTGAATATGATGATGATGTGATGATGAGGGAGGTGATGATAATAGAGGGAGGTGATGATAATAGAAGGAGGTGGAGAGAAGATGAAGGCTGGACCTGATGATGATGAACAAGGATGGCGAGGAGATGAAGAGGAGATGGTGAGGCGGTAATGATGCTGTGTATGAGAAGAGGCGAGGAGATTGAATGGGTTCCAGATGAGAGGCGGTGGGGTTGGTAAAAACATAACATTGGTAGGGTTTCCATTTCTTGGAGGATGTCTTCTTCTCCAAGTCTTTTAATTCCTCTTTAATTAGGAGTAGTAATCTTGTTTAACTCTAGTCCAAATAAATCATTAAGAAAATATTATTTTTTCATAAATCATTATTTTTTTGGACCGACTTGATGAATTCGCTTGTAAAATCCTTTAGTAAATAAAACCCGAACTTCGACATCTTCTCTTCCTCTTTTTCTTTATTAATGCTTAACGTAAAAAATATATAAAATAAAGCAAATTAGACAAAATAATATATATAATATAATCAAATTACTTATTAAAAACATGCATTAACAAATTCCCCCGCGCATAGACTTTGGACGTCCTCGTGCAAAGAAATCTAGGACTCGACCTAAAAACTACCCCCCCTTTCTTATAAAGTCATGCATAAGTATGACATGTACACTAGGCATTGGCTTGCTTTAAAAGCAATTTTATTCAAAATTAATTAATCTTTCCTAATGACAAGTGAATGACTACTAAACATCCAACTACTATCGAAGAGTTTCTTTATCAACCTCACAACATCTCTTTAACAAAGTAATAAGAACAAATACCTATCCATCTCTTTCAAGCATGCATACATCGATCACAAGGTCTAAAAATCTTGAGATAGAAAAATTGAAGTGTAATATGGCTATAGAGACAATTGAACTAGAAGGAATAACTCATTGAAATTGATTCTAAATTTGCCTTGCAATTTTGTTTTCTTTTTTTTTCCAAACTGCAATTGCGCACATATTCGAGGCCCATATAAGGTCTTTGAAATTAAACACTCCCTGTCTCGCACTCACCCAAATAGAGGTGCTGGAGTTAACAATTTATTCTCATCAATATTTTATTTGTTGACTGTTAGTGTGGTACGAGTCATTGATCGACCCATAAAGGGGCATGATTCTCCCAATCATGGGTTACTCCATACATAAGGTTCAACTTGAGACCTAAACTTAAGGGGAAAAGGTGCTGAGCCACCTACTCCTACTCATGTTGGTGATCTAACAGTTCTTTTTTTTTAACAAGATAAGAAAATTCACAATTTTAATGAGTTATTCTACTAATTCAATATATAGTCTAGGAAAACAGATTAGGTGCTTTTATTGCCTCTGAAGTGACTCTATAACATGATCAAATAAGATGGATAATCATGTCAGTCACTCATTAAAGAGATATATGAGGATCAACTCAAACTTCTCTGAATGACAGTTAGCATGCTCATAAGTCCTCATTCATAGAAGCATAAACTAAAAATAGCTAAGTAGAAAATTTTAAGTAAGAAAGCCTAGCATAAACTCATATTCATGCATTATTTATGAGAAAATCACATTTTTTTTTCAAGAATGAATACTGTAGGAGCTAAATGCAGGATGCACATTTTTTTTAAAGTATAAATACTGCAGGGACTAAATGCAGGATGCACCCCCCACACTTAATTCATGCGTTGTCCCTAATGCATGCAAAAGGATAGAAATAATGAAGATAGAAGTAAAATTAAATGTATACTTCCCTAAAAATGTTGGGTTGCCTCCCAACTAATGCGTTTGTTTACTGTAGTTGGCTCGACGCAAATGAGCTCATGGATCCTATAGTCGGATCTCCTCCACTAAGCATACCTAATTTCCTTCATAGAAGTGCTTTAGCATGTGACCATTTGCCTTGAAAATTTTGTTAGTAGCAAAGGATTTAATCTCAACAACACCATGTAGATAAGTCTTTATTACCATAAAAGGTCTTAGCCATCTAGAGTTCAACTTACCAGGAAAGTGTCTTAATTTTGAATGAATAACAACACTTTTTCACCCACATGAAATTCTTTCCTACCACGCTTAGCATCATGAAAAGCTTTGGCTTTACCTTTGTAGATCACTGAATTGTCATAGGCTTCTAGGCGAATCTCTTCTAATTCCTGCAATTGCAACTCACGCTCCTTCCCTGCTAGGTCATAATCTAGACTACACTACTTTACAACCCAATATGATTTATGCTCAAGTTCTATAGGGATATGACATGCTTTATCAAAAACTAACATATAAGGTGACACACCTATAGTGTCTTATATGTAGTCCTATAGGCCTAGAGAGCTTCACCTAACCTAAGACTCCAATCTTTCTTATTTGGTTTAAAAACCTTTTCTAATAAGCCCTTAATCTCTTTATCAGAGATTTCAACTTGACCATTTGTTTGGGGATGATAACCTGTGGACACCTTATGAGTTATATGATATTTGGCTAACAAGGAACCTAAGGTTCTATTACAAAAATATGTTCCCCTGCTAATGATTGCTTTAGGAACTCCACATCTATGCAAAATGAGAGATTTAACATGTTTCGCCATAGTTTTAGCGTCATTAGCTCTAGTAGCCACAACTTCAATCCACTTAGAGACATAGCCAACAAGCATAAGAATGTAAGTAAAACCAAAAGAAGAGAGAAAAGGTCCCATAAAATCAATACCCCATACATCAAAAATCTCACAGACATACACATTATGCAGAGGCATTTGATTGCTTCTAGATAAATTACCCGTCTTCTAGCATGCTTTGCATCTTTTGCAAAATTCATAGGCATCCCTAAAAATAGTAGGCCAATAAAATCCACATTCAAGAACTTTGTGTGTCGTTCTTTTGGGTCCAAAATGTCCCCCACTTTCAGAAGAGTGACAGAAAGTTAAAATCGAATGAAGTTCATTGTCATCTACACAACGCCTTATAATCTGATCTTCATAAAATTTCCATAAATATGGCTCATCCCAAACATAATATTTAGATTGAGCTTTTATCTTCACTTTTTGGGCTCTAGACAAGTCTTTAGGAAAGGTTTTGGTTACTATATAATTAAATATATCAGCATACTAAGGTAGCCTATCAGTGATAGCATATAAAGTCTCATCAGGGAAATAATCGCTCAATGGAGTACCACTCTCTCCATTGTCTAGCCTACTTAAATGGTTAGCTACTAAATTTTCAGCTCCTGGCTTGTCTCTAATTTTCAATTGAAATTGTTGCAGTAGTAAGACCCATCTAATCAATCTTGGTTTTGAGTCATTCTTACTCAACAGATCTTTGATAGCAGAATGATCAGTATAAACAGTAACTTTAACACCTAATAGATAAGGGCAAAGCTTTTCTAGAGCAAAAACAATAGCATACATTTCGTTTTCTGCAGTAGTGTAGTTATACTGTGCTGGGTCTAGAGTTCTGGAAGCATAACGGATCACATGAGGTACCTGTCCTACTCTTTGACCTAAGATTGCCCCTACTGCCTTATCACTAGCATCACACCTCATTTCAAAAGGGAGGGCCCAGTTAGGGGTTTGTACTATAGGAGTGGTGGTCAATTTCAACTTCAATTGGTCAAAAGCTCTCCTACAGTCCTCATTAAAATTAAATAAAGCATCTTTTGCAAGTAAAGCACATAAAGGGGAGACAATCTTAGAAAAATCCTTGATAAATCTCCTATAAAACAAAACATGACCAAAAAAGGACCTCACCTCCTTGACACACTATGGATAGGGAAAAGATTAAATGATTTTTACTTTACCCTTGTCAACCTCTAAGCCGTTTGATGACACTACATGACCAAGTACTACCCTATGTTCCACTATGAAATGGCACTTTTCAAAGTTAAGCACCAAATTAGTCTGAATGCAATGCTTAAGTACTAACGGAAGATGATGCAAGCACTCATAAAATGAATCATGATGTTCAGTAAAATCATCCAAGAAAACTTCCATAATTTTGGAGATAAAATCAGAAACAATACTCATCATTCATATATATATATATATATATATATATATATAT
>JACYFF010031959.1:57581953-57631421 GCA_017589665.1 Selenicereus undatus | reverse complement strand
CGTGGTGTCGGTGGAGTCATGTAACGCCCCTCCAAAAAGAATTAATATATGGAAGAAATTAAAAAAATTTAAAAATTGATATAAATAGAAAATAGGCTAAACAATTTTATGGAACTTCATTTGGCCTATCAGTGGAGGCCTATTTGTTTGTTGTGGTTAGCTTCCTGAGGTCGTGATTTCAAACCCTTGATATGTTGTTTCATTTTTTTATTTTAAAAAATTTTTGTCCTTAGAACTACCTCCCCTCGCTCCAGCCAAATTTGTGAGGTATCCTTTTCCTAATTCTACTTTACATTCTTCAATTTGCTTGAATTTGTTACTTAATTAATCAATTTGTAGATTAATTTGTTTCTATTGTTTAATTTGTGAGTTTATTTGTGAATTTCTGGAACAGCCCCGACCTCACCGGGTCGTGTTACACACCACAGTCTTCTCTGGGAAAGACTGTTAAGGCAACTTATTTAAACTTATTTGAAACATAACATAAAAGAGACTCAATATTTAAAACTTAAGCCACTATAACATAATTGATTCTTGAGTTTAGCCCTCGGGTTAGGAATGCTAGGATTTTCTTAATTTTCTGGGGCAAAACGGGCAGAGTTTCCCCTAAAAACTAAACGTTTCTCAGGCTTACAACCTTAAATTATATCCTTGCAATACATAAGGTATTCAACAACACCAACAACTCAACGGCTACACACCGGAGTCCACAACTCTACGGGCCACACGCTCGGAGTATACAGAACTTTCTATTTTTCATAAACTTTGCAAGGAAAATGATTAATTACATAACCTTACAATCACAATCGACATTACATAACAATGTCATAAACACAGCAACACAGTCCAAGTAAGTCCACTCTCGACGCTCCATGCATTAGTCACATACCTGTGAATCTGGGAAAAAGGGAAAAAGTAATGGGAATGAGCAACCATCGCTCAGTGAGTAAACCCTCTCCCCCAAAACATACTTAAAATACATATTAACTTACGAAAGCCTTTCGTAATTCATTTTAGTTGAAGAGCTTACACATAATACATCATATTTGAACCATAAACCAAGTGAAGGAATAGTCATACCAAAAAGCTTAACTTTAGTAGAAACCGTATTGCTAATAAAGTTGTGTAAACCCAAAAACCTAGCATAAAAGTGGTTTTAGGTTTCACTTATCGAAAACATACATAGTAACTTATTCACGTAAATGAGGAGACTAGACTCTTAGAGGTACTTTGTTACTACCATCCCGAGTCGGCCAAACTCGAGCGACAACATACGCCTATCCGGACAGACATCATACTATGTTGAGACGTAATTTTCATACTTAGACTTCAGGCAGGAATCAAACCACCATCCCTGAATCTATCATAACATAACATACGTGATACCTGGCAGGAACTAAGCCACCATCCCTGGGTCTCAGACTTAAGCTTAAAGTTTCTAGAGTAGCTCCTCCACGTATACATAGACATAAACATAATCGTTCGTACACATACATACTTATACATAGACATAAACATAATCATTCGTACACATACATACTTATTCATATATATATCTTAGGAACTTATAACATTCATACACATAAATACTTACATACACATACATACTTAGTAGACAAACATGCTTATACTTATTCATATATGGGTTATGAATGTAAAACATGAAAACATAATTTTCTTACAACTTTATCTTTAGGCAAACAACGAGAAAGGCCTCTTAAAAGCATGGTGAGTATACTAACTCACGATTCCAAACTTGGGTAGTTACCAGCAAACACTTCGAAGCTAGAATTCACAATACACAACTCCAATTGCCCTTTTTCAGATCGTTTCAATCTTTTAAACGCAAAAGAAGGAATTTGATACAAACCAAGTTTACTAACTCATAAATCGATTTCGTGCATAGTTTAAAAGCTTTTCATAATCGAAATAAAGTTGCTAACGTGTAAACTAACTTCGTAAAATACGTTTTCAACTTAAAAGTTTCTTAATAACGTAATACGTTTGTTAGTTTGTAAAACGTCTTCGTTTTAAACTTACAAGCTTCTTAGAAACAAAATAAGATTTGTTAGTACGTAAATCAGCTTCATAAATAACTTAAAGACTTTCTTATAACGTAAATTGTTTACTAAATCGTAAAACGACATAGTTTTTAACTTAAATGCTTCGTGTAAATGTAAAACGACCGCTAACTCATAAAACGACTTCACTTTTCAGCTAAAAGCTTCTTTTAAATGTAATATGTCTGCTAAATCAGAAACCGGAACTCGTTTGAAACATAACGTCTTTAGTTAATGCTTAATTCAAACTAAGTTTGAAGCTTAAAAACTTCTCATAAACGTTATAAGTTTATTAACACATAAATCGACTTGCAAGGTCCTGTGGCTCGATAGAAGTTCTGCATGGATGGATCCTATCCTTCCGTATTTGTCCAATGGAACACTCCCTTCAGACGCTAAAGAAGTGAAACGATCCAAGAAAATGGCCAAATGGTTCATCCTATATGATAGAATTCTCCACAAACATTCATATGCATGCCCCCGTTGGAGTGCATCACCCTACAAACCGGGGAACAGATCTAGGAGAAAATCCATGAGGGAGTCTGCAGGTCACATATTGATGGGCATGCACTTGTAGTCACAGTCCTCCCAACCAGGTACTACTAGCCATCCTAGAGAGAGGACACCATGTGTAACACCCGAGTTTTTAATTTGGTTAAAACCAACTAATCTGTCCAATGATTTATTAGATCGTAATTATTTTCTTTTAGTTGAGATGGATTAATATCGGTGTGCTTATTTAAATGAATAATTTTATTAAAAATGAAATTATTATTATTATTTGCTTGAAATTTCACGATATATTTATGAGCGTATGTTGATACATCGTTGAATGTTGTACCAAGTATTGGATTGGCGTTAACGAGCTTAATCTAAGGCCGGGAGAATCGAATTGATCTAGTATTAAGCAACAGACAAAAAAAAAGGTAGAACAAAAAGGGGCAGAACCCTTTCCCAGGAATGAAGAGAGACCAGAGAAGGGGGGTTTCTACCCTAACCCTGCGACGCCAAGCACGAGAGAGAGAGAGAGAGAGAGAGTGAGAGAGAAGGAGAGAGAGGGAGAGAGAGAGCATTGGCGACAAAGGTGACTGGCGCTAATGGTGGTCACCCTGCAGCAATAGCCGTATGCGTGGAGTGTGAAGGGAAGGAAACCACGAAAGGCCTGGGTTCGTGGGTCGCGAGGTTGCTATCATTCCGGCCGCTCGGTGGCCATTCTGGCCATTCGACGGTGTCAGTGTGGCAGCGGATCAACGAGTAGCAACAAGGATAGCAAAGGACCGGACCAAACTTATACCGAGCTAACCCAAACCAAACCCTAAAATGGGTCCTATAGCTTGGAATTGAGGTGGGTGTTCTCAGTTTCCTAAAATCACTAGTAATTTTGCATGTTTTAAATCTCCATTGTATGGAATTGTTGAGTAGCATTCGACTATCAAGATTGCATGATTCAGTTTGGGTAAAATTTGAATGCGTGGTCATGAGGGTTGTAGATCAGTTTATGCAATTGTTGAGTATATTCTGACTCATAGTGGGTTTGCATGTCAATTTAGTAAGAGTTGGGTTACTTTGCTAATCGGTTTGGTCGATTGTGTTATCGAATTGAGGCTGAAATTGGTTACTTAGTAAGGTTTGAGGTTGAAACATTGAGTTAGATTTTGAGGATTTTGTGGGAGGTGCCGTGAGGATGGAGCCCGGGTTAACGATTAATGAGTAACATTACAAATTGTGCGCATAGGTGTGAAACTGTGCAAATTTTGCTGAACTGAAAACGACTTGCGGTAACTGTTAACCTTTAACCCTATATTATAACGAAACTATTGTATGTTAATTATGTGAATTTAGAATAAAACTGCAAGGGTCATAAGAGGATTGCATGCATTGTACCTAGCTAGCCCGAGGTACTTTAGGCAAATCTTGATTACTCGTTGATTACGTCCCTATCTTAATTGCTAAAATACCTGTTAACATGGAGAATCTTTAATAAGTAATTTGAATTTTAAAGATCCCTTGTTTTCCTCCAGAGGCTATTCAAGTGAGTTGTTGAGTTGGAAAACATTTTGAATTATGAATAAATATGTTTGTGATATGCTTAAAGCCCTGTTCGGATAAGTGTGTAAGTGATTTGCTTTGACATGGCAAGCGTTCTGAGATTTGTGGTTAACAGTGACTGTTAGACCATTTGTTTGATAAGAGTGAGGCGTAATTAGATGTTACAAGCTCTTTTATAACTTATTTGATGTTTCACACGACCACATAGAGGCTTGCATTATGTATGAACTGTTTTGCATTTGAAACATTGAGAAATCTAGGTGTTTATGCATGACTGCATCTACTAGCTTCTAAAATAAGTTTTAATGTCACATTCCGTGATAAGTTAATGGTCATATGGTTGTTAACATGTTTCTAAGCATACATTGCCAAAATGAGTGGTTTTGTGCTTTTAAAACTCAAGTTGAATTCGTTAAGGCTCTTTAGCTTTCTTGAGAATGAAAATGTCATTTTTTGCGCTAAAGTGAGAATTTTGATGTAAGTGTATTTAAGTGAGATGCATCTAAAATGTTTTGGGCTAGGAAAATGGTGCTAAATGTTTGGACAAATGTTTAGGGAATAGACCTGGTATGCGAGAACCCTAACTCCTAAGGAGTAGGCCCAGAAGTGAGAACCCTGGAAGACCCTAATGAGGGTGATCGTTCACTGATTATTGGAGGCCTAGGGGGTAATATGAGGGGCGAGTGTAGATCTCCCCTTCGGTGAGTGTAAATCTCCCCAGAATAGCATAAATATGAGAATTCAATGCCCTATGAAATGATTTCGTACTTGTTATGTGATGCAAAGTCCTCATTCGAGGACCATGCTAGTGGTAAGATTTGGAAAAGTGCATGTACTCTTAAAAAGAGCTTTTATTGAATTCCGAACTATTTGCCAATGAATAACGATTGTTTTCTAAAGACTTTCTTTGGTTAAAGCGATGGTCCTTGTCCTTTATACGCTAATCCTAATTTCTTACTAAAAAGAATCTGACTTGGTTATTTTAATTGAACTCCTTGATGATAGGTGTTTATGTGTGAACTAAGTGCTCCGGATGTGTGATCTGTTGAGTTGTACATTTTATTTTTTTCTTCTTATTGAACTTTATACTTGGTGTAATCCGGGCGTGTCGCTAGCAAACTTATGGTCTCCAGCGTGTAGCCATTAAGCTGGTTGGTTATGTCCTTTATGTATTGTTAATTACAGGGACCTAATGTAATGCTTTACGTGTAGGTTTTGGTCAGTTTTTAAGCGAAACTCTATCCGTTTTGCTCCAAAATTTTAGAACTCGTTAATGTCCCTAACCCTAGCGAATAAGGGTGTTACAGATGGCATTAGAGCAAGGTCCTACAACCATAGGCTGCGACCTGAGTCTTGTAGTTCATATATTCACCTAGGACCAACTTTGTGACAATGCGACATATGGCATGCTTTTTGTGTCTGAATGGGTTTTCGGTGTGTAAGTTGAAGTGTTCGACACAGTTTTGTGAATTACGTAATTTAATTGATTTGAAATGTGAACTATTTATTGGAGTATGGGCTGAATTACTTGTATTCTCATGAATAAGCTAAGTGGTAACCCAATCAATAATTGTTTTGTATGTGCACCTTGGTGATTTTGTCTAAAGTTCATAGTACGCCTGGTTTGAACTCAAACGATTGGAAATGTCTCAACTCAAAGCTCATTCTTTGCCCCTAAGGTATGATTTGCTGCTTGGGGCCTATAAGGGAGAGAACAGATGTACTCAATGGTTGGTAGAGAAAGGGCTAGAAGCAGTGAAACTATTTTCCTTTGGAAACCTAGAGACTTTGAAAGTTAAAGTCTTTCCTAATTAGTGATTAGGTTTTTCTTTCACATTGAAAGGCCTTTCTAATCAATTGGTTAGGTCTCATGGTTGGATCCGAAGACTTGTATTCGCTTTGCAATAATACTTGAGCCTAGTTCTATGAGCATGAATTCCTATGCATAATCAATGTTTTGAGTGTGCACCGGCTAGGATGTATACGTTCCTAGATGGGTAAATGATGATATGCTAGCAAGTGATTAAAGATTGCCTGGTGTGATTAAAATTTAATCTTTTTGAACTGTACCTCTCTTATGTGAACTCTTCGTTGCTCAAAACGCGAAGATTTTGAAGTATTGAGTCTTTTCTAACAATGGAATCAGGTTTTGTGCTCATATCCGGAACTTTCATTTATTCTAAAGAAATGCAGGGTTAAGTTAAGGAGTGTGTGCCCCTATATGTGAGTGGATGTTATTTGTGAATATAGGTATGTTGAGATGTCTACCTCTCTAGACTAGCTAATAATGAACCCTTAGGGAAGTAGTTGGAGAATGTTGTCTCTATTTGGAGGTCACGAAAGATTGTGTTTTCCTTTGGGGGATTTCTAAATTAATTAAAGGGATTAAGTGAGACCTTTATATGTATGCATGCCAATTTGAATAACAGTGGTGCATCTCTCTTGCTCGTTGCATGAGTGTATTCCCAGTCGTTCTATATGATTGTGGCCATTGCTTGCACATCATTGTTACTATTCTATGCGTAGTCGATGGCTTGATGTTGTTTATATATTACATTTCGTGCTTTTCTCATGCGACTACTATCAAGTTAACCATATGAAATGATTTCTATCATACAGCTGATATGCTTGTTGTGGGATTAATAGCGCCTTAGTTGTATCAACTCTAGCATAGCAAGAGGGGAAACAAGAGGAAACATTAGATAGACTTTGGAATTGTTATACGACATGTGTCACCTAGTCACCTCCTAGGGGCGACGACCCATACCTTTCCAACGCTTTCTTAAGCATTAACAATGAGTGCGGAAACCAAGAATCTCTATAGAAGGTAGAAGCTTTCCTTTCAAACTACCAGCTCCTAGAACTGCTACTATCACCTCATGAGATAGGGTGCCTCATAGAACCTCAGTGTATATTTGTAAGGCCACTAATGCCATTCCCTTTACCTTGAAATGATTGTTAGCTTGTGGGTGGCCAGCTCTAATCATTCGGGGAGCGATTAGGCTAGGACTTACCCTTTAGGTATAGGTTACAACCAAGGGATTGCATTTTTGCGCGGTCGTGTAGGTGCATCCTTACGTGACAATGAGTGAATTTAGATGCTTTCGAGAATCAATGTGGCCATGTATGTAGTGTTAAGCTCGTACGAGCACATGCAGTTACTTAGGTTCATTTGGGAACTGTACTTGATGGATTTGTGAATGAATTGCCATACGTGTACACCTTCGGGGGTGGTTATGTATATCATGGAGTTAGATGAACCACTCAACTTATGCGATAAGTGGGGGGATGGGATGTTGGGTTGTTAATTGCTCTAGTCTTAAGTACCCTTATTTCCTTCTAATTGGTTTCAGCTGCTACTTAATCATGCATGCAGTAACATGACCTTTTGACCATAGAATTTTTTATTTGTAGGTAAATATCCTTATCTATTTTGTGCTTGGAGGGATGACGTGCCAGTGTACATATAATAGGTGTTAAATTTTTGACCCTAAGATTTATGAATGAGTATGTGTGAATAGTCATTCGCATGAGTAATAGGAGTACTATAAAATGGCGTGATTAAGTTGTCTTACATTGTGCATTATGCGATGAGCTTGTTGGAGAAGCCTTGAAGTTGTGCTTTTACTTAGCCGAAACGATTAATGTCATTTGTGCTTAGCAGTTGTTCAGGTGTCGTATGACGATGCTACCAATCTACGTACTGACATCTCATGGTTGTATGAACCCGCACCTGCGTCAGTATGTATTGCCTATGCACCTTATATGACATGATGATGCATTGGGTATGGCTTAGTTGTGTTGTGAAACTGGGTATGTACATGCTATATTCTAAGTGGGGGTTAAAGGACCTACAATCACATCTATAAGCCTGCCAATCTATTTGCATATTTCTATGATATTAGAGATAACTAATTCCACACAAAGACTCTGAATCGAGCTCCCCATTGGCCAAGCCTCTATGATTACCTTGTCATGTGTTCATTTAACTATGCATGCTAGTTGGAGACCTTTCGTTTTGATAATTATGATTGTAAGAATAATAGGAGGCATTAGCCTAAGAGCACTAAGCAATTGCTTCCCTAACCCCATGCTACTTCCCATAGTACAATCCATAATCCACAGGAACTAGATGCCTCTCAAGTGACAACCCCTATCGGAAATGACCTTACTAGGTAGCTGAATTAAGGATCACTCTACAGATGCATTAGTGAATGTAAGGACCTTACGCAAATATAACCCTCACACCTCTTTCTCGTAACCTGTACATGAGGAATGTACTGAATCTCAGGCCGATCAACCCACATTCTTAGCATAACATTTTCCTTCCTAAGTTGTTTCTTTACTCAATAATTGATCATCCAATGAATTGCCCAGAGATTTGCTCATGTAGTAGCAATTGATATTGACTGTTCCTAGTTTTGGAATGCTAAGTTGTAGCTCTACATGTTGCCATTGCGAACTTATATATTATTTGCGTGTTTTTGTTATTCGTGTGGTGCTATGTGATACTATGTAACTTTCCTGCTACTTGTTAGTGATGTAGAAGCCCTGATCAATTGACATGATGATAAAATGATTTGATTCTTTCAAGCTTTAGGATGAAGTTGACTCAGTTGGGTACCTTGACTCGAAATTTAGTGGTGCCACTAGTTGTTAGGTATAAAAGGTTCCTTAGATGGCAACTTATATGCCTTAATGTAAAGCAGTTTTTATGTTAACCTTTGTTTTAACACGAGTTTAAAAAGGGTATCTATGCCAACTCAGTTGCCCCTTATCTACATGATTTGCCCTCGATGCCTTAATATAGTGAGTAGACGCTTGAAGAAGATTGACTAGGAGGAGACTGGATACCATAAACATTTTGTTTTACTGATTGGAACAGCTATATTCAGTTGTAAAGTACGATTTTGGATTCTATTGTGAGCTTAGATGGTTTGTGCCATGAGTATGCGAATCCTGTGTTTTACTATACTCTAGACTTCAGAATTTTAAAGATGAACTTATTTGAAGGGGGAGAGAGTGTAGTACCATTGTTTTTAATTTGGTTAAGACCAACTAATCCGTCTAACTATCTATCAAATCGTAATTATTTGATTTTAGTTAAGATGGATTAATGTTCGTGTGCTTATTTAAAGGAATAATTTTTATTAAAAATGAATTTATTATTATGATTTGCTTGAAATTTCACGATATACTCGCGAGCATAAGATGATACATCGTTGAATGTTAGATCGAGTATTGGATTGGGGTTAATGAGCTTAATCTGGGGTTGGGAGACTTGAATTGATCTAGTATTAAGCAACAAAAAAAAGCTAGAACAAAAAGGGGTTGAACCCCTTAGCCCCAGGAGCCCGGGCATGGCAGAGAAAGAGAGAGAGAGAGAGAGCACAAGCGACTAAGGTGGTCGGCGTTAGCGGTGGCCTCTTTACAGCGACTTGGTGCCACCGGTTGTATGCGCGCAGTGCAAAGGGAAGGAAACCACGAAAGGCCAAGGTCTAGTGGGTTGCGAGGTTGTTGTCATTCCAGCGGCTCGGTGGTGGTTCTGGCCGTTTGATGATGCCAGTGTGGCAGTGGCATAGCGAGTAGCAGTAGGAGAGCAAAGGAACAAACCAAACGCATGCTAGGCCAACCCAAACTAAACCCTAAAACGGGTCCTATAGCTTGGAATTGAGGTGAGTGTTAATTGCATAAAATTACTCGTAATTTTGCACGTTTTAAATCCCCATTCTATTGAATTTGTTAAGTAGCATTCGACTGTCAAGATTGCATGATTCAGTTTAGGTCAAATCTAAATGCGTGCTAATGAGGGTTGAAGATTAGTTTGTGCAATTGTTGAGTATATTTTCACTTGTAATGGGTTTGTATGTCAATTTAGAAAGGGTTGGGTTGCTTGGCTGTTCGATTTGGTCTATTATGTCACCGGATGAAGACTAAAATCTTTTACTCGGTAAGGTTCAAGGTTAAAACATTGAGTTGGATTTTGAGGATGTATTGGTAGGTTCTGTGAAGAGGGAGCCCAGGTTATCGATTAATTGGTAAGATTACGAATTATACTCATAGGTGTGAAACTGTGCAGATTCTACTGAACTGAAAACAACTTGTGGTAATTGTTGGCCTTTAGCCCTTTATTACGAAGAAAGTATTGTATGTTAATTGTGTGAATTTAGAATAAAACTAAAATGGTCAAGAGAGGATTGCATGCCTTGTACCTGGCTAGCCTGAGGTACTTTAGGGAAATCCTGATTACTCGTCGATTACATCCCAGTCTTAATTACTGAAGTACTTGTAACATAGACAATGTTTAATAAGTAATTCGAGTTTTAAAGATCCTTTGATTGCCTCTAGAGGTTATGCAAGTGAGCTGTTGAGTTGGAAAATATTTTGAATTGTGAATGCATATGTTTGTGATATGCTTAAAGGCCTGTATTAATAGGTGTGTAAGTGATGTGCTTTGATATGGCAAACTTTCTAAGATATGTGATTCACAATGACTGTTAAACCATTTGTTTGATAAGAGTGGGTCGTAATTAGATGTTGCAAGCTCTTTTATAACTTATTTGATGCTTCAGGCAACCGCATAGAGTCTTATGTTACATATGAACTGTTTTGTATATAAAATATGGAGAAGTCGAGGTGTTTATTCACAATTGCATCTACTAGCTTCTAAACAAGCTTTAATGTCACATTCCGTGATAAATGAATGTTCATATGGTTGTTAGCACCTTTGCAAGCATACTTTGCTAAAATGAGTGGCTTTATGCTTTCAAAAGTCGACTTGAATTCATTACGGCTGCTTAGCTCTCTTGAGAATGAAAATGTCATTGTTTGCGATACAATGAGAATTTTGATGCTAGTGTATTTAAGTGTGATAATCTGAAATGTTTTGGGCTAAGAGAATGGTGCTTAATATTTGGACAAACGTTTAGGGAATAGACCTGGTATGCGGGAACCCTAACTTCTAAGGAGTAGACCCAGAAGTGGGAACCCTATAAGACATTGACGAGTGTAATGGTCCACTGATTATAAGAGGCCTCGGGGATAATATGAAGGGTGAGTGTAGATCTCCCCTAGGGTGAGTTCAGATCTCCCCTGAATAGCACAAAGATGAGAATTTGATGCCCATCAAATGATTTTGTACTTGTTATGTGAGGCAATCTCCTCATTTGATGACCATGCTAGTGTAAAGATTTGGAAAAGTGCATGTACTCTTAAAAAGAGCTTTTATTGAATTCCGAATTATTTCCCAGTGAATAACGATTGTTTTATGAAGACTTTCTTTGGTTAAGCGATGGTCCTTATCCTTTATGTGTTAATCCCAATTTCTTACTAAAAAGAATCCCACTTGGTGATTTTAATTAAACTCCTTGATAATAGGTGTTAATGTGTGAATCAAGTGCTCTAGTGCTCCCAACACCTGAATTGTTGCATGAGTCAACTTGCTAATGAGTCCGGTGTGCGCATTATATCATGTCAAGGAAGTGTAATATGTAGTTGTCATTACTGCATTACAAGAGTCATAGGTTGAGCAGGTTGAGAACTCTCGTGCATGGAATGAAAGACGGTTAGGGATGCCATTCAATTATGAAGGTTATTGGGTTAATAGCAAAAATGGATGACTTTATATGTTATCAAGTAATATTAACTATCAAATTGGGTGTGCCTGCTACTTAAAAGTATTATGTGTAACTGTTTTGTTTTCTTGGGGTTGGGAATCATTCACTGAGCTTGTGGTAGCTCATCCTATCTTTATTCTCCTTTCCCCTAGATTCTTGTAATGATAGGTAGAAATCAGTTCATGTAAGCCAAGATGTAGTCTTGCTTTTTCTCTGGAACAGGAATTATATATTTTAGTATGTCGGTGATGTAATGTAATGAATTCTTAACTTCTTGGATATATGTAGTTGGTTACTGCAGTTATGTAATAGACATTGACTAATTGTCACATTGTATGGCCAAGTAAGCCAACCATCTAAATAATTGGTCGTTTGGTTTAGTTGTTCTTAATTATGTTTGGGATGTAAAACCCAGTGCTCAGGATGTGTGCGGGATGCGTGATCTGTTGAGCTGTACATTTTATTTCTTTCTTATTATTAAACTTTATACTTGGTGTAACTCTAGGCATATGGCTCATAGGGTTGTCGTCTCAGGTGTGTAGCAGTTTAACAAGTTGGGTATGTCCTTTATTTATTATTATTTGTAAGGACCTAATATAAGGCTTTAACCCAACGTTTTGGTTAGTTTTTAGGTGAAACTCTGTCCGTTTCACTCTAAAATTTTAGAGATCATCAATGTCCCTAATCTTAGAGGATGAGGGTGTTACAGATGGTATCAGGGCAAGGTCTTACAAACACAGGCTGCGGCCTGACTCTTGCATTTCATATAGTCACATAGGAGCGGCTTTGTGATGATGTGACCTATGGCATGGTTTTTGTGTACAAATGAGTTTCTGTTGTGTAAGTTGATGTGTTTGACTAATTTTATTAATTTAGTAATCTGATTGATTGAAAAGTTGAACTATTTTTTAGGGTATAGGCTGAATGACTAGTATTCTCGTGAATAAGCTAAGTGGTAACCCAATCAATAATTGTTTGTATATGCACCATGGTGATTTGATCTAAAGTTTAAAGTGCGCTTGGTTTGAACTCAAACGATTGGAAATGTCTCAACTCTAAGCTCATTTTTTGCCCCCAGGGTATGATTTGGTGCTCGGGCCTTACAAGGGAGAGAACATATGTATTAAATGGTTGGTAGAGAGAGGGCTAGCAGTAGTGAAACTATTTCCCTTTGAAAACCTAGAGACTTTGAAAGTTAATGTCTTTCCTAATTAGTGAGTTAGGTTTTTCTTTCACATTAGAAGGCCTTTCTAATCAATTGGTTAGGTCTTGTGGTTGGATCTGAAGACTTGCATTCGCTTTGAAATAATACTTGAGCCTAGTTCTATGAGTATGAATTCCTATGTGTAATCAATGTTTTAAGTGTGCACCTGCTAGGATGTATGCGTTGCTAGATGGGTTAATGATGATATGCTAACAAGTGATTAAAGATTTCCTTGCGTGATTAAAATTTAATCTTTATGAATTGTACCTCTATTATGTGAATTCTCCGTTGCTCAAAACGCGAAGATTTTGAAGTATTTAGTCTTTTCTAATGATGGAATCATGTTTTGTACTCGTATCCGGAACTTGCATTTATTCTAAACAAATGCAAGGTTTAAATTCAAGAGTATGTGCCCCTATATGTGAGTGGATGTTATTTGCGAATATAGGTATGCCAAGATGTCTGCCTCTCTAGACTAGCTAATAATGAACCCTTAGGGAAGTACCGAGAGAATATCCTCTCTATTTGGAGGTCGTGCAAGATTGTGTTTTCCTTTGGGGGATTTTTAAATTAATTAAAGTTGTTAAGTTAGACCTTTATATGTATGCATGCAAATTTGAATAACAGTGGTGCATCTCTCTTGCTTATTGCATGAGTTTATTCCCTGTAGTTGATGGCTTGATGTTGTTTATATATTACATTTTGTGCTTCTCATCATGCAACTACTATTGATTTGACCATGTGAAATGATTTCTATCACATGGATGATATGCTTGTTATGGGATTAATAGCGGCCTGGTTGTCTTAACTCTAGTATACCTAGAGGGGAAACAAGAAGAAGAATCTGACAAACTTTGGAATTGTTATACCACGTCACCTAGTCACCTCCTGGGGGCGGTGACCCATACCTTTCCAACGCTTTCTTAAGCATTAACACTGAGTGCGGAAACCAAGAATCTTTATAGAAGGTAGAACCTTTGCTTTCGAACTGCAAGCTCCTAAAAATGCTATAATCACCTCATGAGACAGTTTGTCTTGTAGAACCTCGATGTATTTTCGTGAGGCCATTAGTGCCATTCCCTTTGCCTTGAAATGATTGTTAGCTTATGTGTCGTTAGCTCTAATCATTTGGGGAGCGACCAAGACTTACCCTTTAAGTGTAGGTTATAACCAAGGGATTGTATTTTTGCGAGGCTGTGTAGGTGTATCCTTACGTGGCAATGAATGAGTTTAGATGTTTTCGAGTACCAATGTGGCCATGCATGTAATGTTAGTCTTGTGCGAGCACATTCAGTTACTCAGGTTCATTAGGGAACTATACTTGATGAATTTGTGAATGAATTGCCTGATGTGTGCACCTTTGAGGTGGTTATGTATATGATGGAGTTGGATGGACAACTTTACTTATATGATAAGTGGAGTGATGGGATGTTGGGTTGTTAATTGAACTAATCCTAAGTACCCTTATTTCCTTCTAATTGGTTTCAATTGGTACTTAATCATGCATGAAGTAACATGACCTTGTGACCATAGGATTTTGAATTCACAGATACATATCCTTGTATAGTTTATGCTTGAACGGATGACATCTCAGTGTACGTACAGTAGTAGTTAAATTTTTGATCCTAAGATTTATGAATGAGAATGCATGAATAGTTGTTCGCTTACTAATAGGAGTGGCATAAAATGACATGATTAAGTTGTCTTACATTACGCATTATGTGATGAGCTTACTAGAGAAACCTTAAAGCTGTGCTTTTAGTTAGCCGATATCATTAATATAATTCATGCTTAGGGGTTGTTCTAGTGTCATATGACCATGCCACCATTCTACGTACTGAAATGTCATGGCTATATGAACACACATTTGCATGAGTATGCAGTTGCCTATGTACCTTATATGACATGATGATGCATTAGGTGTGGCTTAGTTGTGTTGCGAAACCTGGGTATGTAATGCTCTAAGTAGGTCGTGAAGGACTTAGAATCACATCTATAAGCCTGCCAATCTATTTGCATATGTCTATAATATTAGATATAGCTAATTCCACACGAAGACTCTGGAATGGAGCTCCTCGTTAGCCAAGCCACCGTGATTAACTTATCCATGTGCTTGTTTAACTATGCATGCTGGTTCTAGACCTTTTGTTTTGATAATTACAATTGTAAGAATAATAGGAGGCATTAGCCTAAGAGCATTAAGTAATTGCTTCCCTAGCCCTATGCTAATTGCCATATTGCAATCCATAATCCACAAGAACTAGAAGCCTCTTAAGTGACAACCCCTATTGGAAATGACCTTGCTAGGTAGCTGAATTAAGGATCACTCCATAGACGCATCAGTGAATGTAAGGACCTTATCCAAGGTTTTGTTCATACCGAAATGTCCAGCAAGTGAACCTCTATGGGCTTCTCTCACTAGCAAATCCCTTAATGGACAGGCTGGGATACACAACTTGTTGCCTTTGAACATGAAGCCTTCTTGCATCACATAAGGTCCCTGGATTGGTGTGTTACTCACCAACTCCTGAAAAGATGAGTCTTTAAAATAGTGGGCCTAAATAGACTGTAATCCCAGTAGCTTTGCACCTAGAACAAAAATCAGGGCATACCTCCTTGAGAGTGCATCTGCTACTACGTTCTCAATTCCTGTCTTATGCCTGGCAGAAAAGATGAATGCTTGCAGAAACTCTACCCCCTTAGCATGCCTGGCATTGAGCTTAGGCTGGCCATTAAGATACCTAAGAGCTTGATGATCGGAATGCAGGACAAAAGCGTTAGGTTTTAGGTAGTGACTCCAATGACTCAAAGCCCTCACTATGGCATAGAATTCTTTGTCATAGGTTGAGTAATTGTGTTTAGGGCCACTGAGCTTTTCACTGAACTAGGCCAGGGGCTTCCTGATTTGTGTAAGAACAACTCCAATGCCCACCCCCGCTGGCATCACACTCTACTTCAAATAATTCCTCAAAGTTAGACAAGGCTAGGAGTGGTGCTTTACATAGCTTCTGCTTGATGGTCTCAAAGGCCTTCTGTGTTGCTGGAGGCCACGAGAAGCTGCCTTTCATCATGCACTTAGTAAGAAGGGCCATGATTGTGGTGAAATCCTTGATGAACCTTCTATAGAAGGAAGCTAACCCATGGAAACTTCTGAATGCAGTGACTGAAGTAGGTACTAGCTAGGATTTAATGGCCTCAACTTTGGCTTCATCCATTTAAATACCATCACAGGAAACCACATACCCAAGGAAGACAACCCTTGGTACTAAAAATTCACATTTCTCCAACTTTCCATACAGTTTTTGGCTTCTGAGGATGGTGAAAACTTGCTTAAGGTGCTAAACGTGATCAAGCTTAGTTTTGATGTATACAAGGATGTCATCAAAATACACAACCACAAACAGACCTATGTAGGGCCTAAGCACTTCATTCATTAACCTCATGAAGGTACTAGGTGCAGTAGACAACCCAAATGGCATGACAAGCCATTCATAAAGCCCTTGCTTTGTCTTGAAAGCAGTTTTCCATTCATCCCTTTGTCTCATTCTAACCTGATGATAGCCACTTCTCAAATCTATCTTGGAGAAGATCTTGGAACCATGAAGCTCATCCAACATGTCATCAAGTCTAGGGATGAGATACCTATACTTGATTGTGATATTGTTGATGGCTCTACTGTCTACACACATCCTACAACTGCCATCTTTCTTTGGCACCAACAAAGCTGGTACTGAGCATGAACTCATTCTCTCCTTCACATAGCCTCTATCAATCAGTTCCTGAACTTGCCTTTGTAGCTTCTTGGTTTCAGCAGGGTTGCATCTGTAGGCAGGTTTGTTAGGTAGTGAGGCCCCAGGGGGTAAGTCAATTTGGTGCTCTATTCCCCTTTTTGGAGGAAGGCAAGAGGGCAAGTCTTGGGGAAATACATCTTAAAATTCCTTCAGCAAGGGCTGAACAGAAAGGTGTAAGGCTGCTGTATCTGACTCAGGGGCAGATTCCAGCATCAGCACAACAAGCACAAGCTTCCCCTCGTTAATAGCCCTTTCCACTCTTCCCCCATTGACAAATAAGGCACTCTCCTTATGTGTAACCCTCCCAGTTTTAGGTTTTTGTGTTTGGTTTGGGGGTAAAGGGGTTAGTGTCATCTTTTTGCCCTTTAGTTTGAGGGAATAAGTGTTGGATTGACCATGGTGAGTGACATCCCTATCAAATTGCCAGGGTCTGCCTAGGAGCAAGTGACAAGCATCCATTGGCAAGACATCACATAGAACTTCATCCTAATATTCACCAATTAAAAAAGGTACCAAAGTTTGCTTGGAAACTGTTACGTCATTGCCTCTCTTAAGCCACTGCAAGGTGTAGGGTCTAGGATGGGTGATGGTGGCTAGGCTCAGCTTGCTGACCATTTCAGTGGAGGCCACATTGGTGCAGCTACCCCCATCTATAATCAGGTTGTATGTTTTGTTGGCTACCTTGCATATGGATTAGAATATTTGCTGTCTTTGGTTGACTTCTGGTGGGGCTTCAGTGGCATGGAGAACCCTCTTAATCATGAGCATTTCACCCTCTTCAGGTGGCAAGTAAGAGGTTTCACCCTCAGCAGCAGATTCTTCTTCCTCATCCTCCTCTATGTCCATGTGATCCAGTTCTTCAATCTCCCTAATTATGAGTACCCTTCTATTGGGACAATCTGCCTGAAAGTAACCATGGCCATGGCACTTGAAACACCTCTTCTGGCCTTTTGGCACTTCCTTGGCAATCTCCTTTCCCTTTCCCTTGTCCTTGTCATCCTTAGGGACAGATTCTGGCTTGTAGGAGTTGGAAGTCTTCACTTGTACAACAAGTTTAGGGGGGGCAGAAGAATAAGGCCTCCTTGTTTTTAGCTGTTTTTTTTAACTTTGACAGCAAATTTGCAAGCATCTTCAAATGTCCAAAATGGCTGCAGTTCAACCCTTTCTAAGACAGCAGGGTTTAAGCCCTTGAGGAACTTGACAATAGTTTGTTCAGGTTCTTCTTTTAAGCCACACCCGATCTGCATCTACTCGAACTCCCTAATGTGTTCTTCAAACTTTATGCTTCTCTGTTGCAAGGAAGTGACCTTCAGGTACAACTCTTGCTTATATGTAGCAGGTAAGAACCTTTTATCCTTGTGCTTCTTCAGTTTAACGCAAGTTTTGATCGTAGGATTGCCTTCCAAAGCCCTGGTTCTCTTCAGGTTTTCACACTAAAGTGAAGCATAATATTTTAATTTCAGAACAACAAGCCTAAAGGCCTTTTCTCCAGAATAGCCTTTGATCTCTATGATCCTCTCCAAGGCCCGAACCCATTCCACGTAATCTTCAGGATTTAAACTTCTATCAAACTCAAGGGCCTCTATTCTGAGGTCCTTAAGGTCATCGCTAGGCATTCCCCTTCTCCTAGGCCTAGCATCTCCAGTAGATGACTCACTTCCATACTGAGAATCAGGAGGGGAATCAGTACCTCCAGGAGGGTCCTGAGGTGGCTCCCTTTCTCTTCCACTAGGCTGATTTGTGAGCTGCTGAATTTGAGTTACAAGGGTTCTGATACTTTCTTGCATTTCCAGAATAGCTTGATCTCTCCGGAGTTTGTGAGCCTGTTCTAGAGAGAGACCTTTAGGAACTCTCACAGGTTGCTGTGGTGGAGGGGTGGTGTTTTCTCTTTCAGCCATGCTATTTTAGCGTAGGGAATTTGGAATGTTGTAGCTGTTTGAGAAGCTTGGTTCCTTGTAGCTGGGTGTGTGTTTGGGATAGTAGGGTTCTTTTGTGGATAAATAATAGGTTTTTTTTCCAGGAGGAGTGCAGGTGAATGAGACTAGAAGGAAACTAGAACAGAAACAACAAAGAGTAAAAGAAGCAACTCACCAAGAATCAAGGTTAGGCTCTAGTACTAGTTGATGTATTCCAAACTTGCTGGCCTGATTACTTCACAAAGCTAACAAATCAACATGGAAGATATGAACTAGTCTAAATGAAGTTAATCCACCAACCAGAACTACAAGGATTTACCGCTAAACTCCATAAAGCAAATGCACCAGAGGAGTAGATAAAGAATCATTCTTAACACCACTTGAACACGATAAAGTTAGAGAGATCTAGAGAGAATTTTGCTTAAACCAGCGAAGGGGATTTTCATTCATCAATTATACGTCTATTACAAGTGAAAACAAGCCTTAAATACATGGCCTCAATCAAAAGATCAACGACTATAACTGATTCTAGATAAAATAAGAAAACTGAAACTGAAATAAACTAACTTTAAATAGCAGCTGGCTGGATCCTTGACACCTAAACCCTTTACTTATCTCCATTGCTCAGGTGTCAACCCTTAATAGCATTAAGGTACTTGCTAATGATGGCTTTGGGAGGAGTTTTGCAGCTGATTACATCGAGCTAACTCTGCCTGCTAGCAAGTACAACACACTGAAATCGAGTGGACAATAGGGTATTTCTTGCATTTTGGTGCTGGTTAAAAGCTGATGGTAAAGATCTGATTCTGCAACTTTAGGGCATTGCTGGATAAATATTTAGACACATTTTCAACCCTTAGACTTGCGAAAATGAGCTGCTAAGTTGGAGATAAAATTCTCCCTTTGAACTACTGCTGTTGCTGCTACTAACTTGCTACTATAAGAAAATAAATCCAGGCAAAATCTAGTAACCTTCATCATTTAGGAGCTGATTATGAGCTGATTAATGAGTTAGGGTACTGATCAAAATAGATTGGTTTCCTTGGACAAGCCTAAGTTACTGGAAGCAGACAGAACACCCTAAATAGGCTGATTGCAGGATGCCTGTTATTTTGAACTGGACTGAACTAAGGTTGTTGTGTGATTCTCAAAATGACTTAGATTGATTAGAAGAAATGCTAGGGTGTCCGGCAAAGTAATGATCTCCCTAAAATAGCTTCCGGACTGAGTTGAATAGCCTCACAGAATTGGGGTTACTGGTGGCTAGGCAGTAAGGTCTTCTCTGGTTCATGGAGAGGGTCTTGTTCTGGCCCTTGGTCTGCTTCAATCCTCCCCTTGTTGAGAAGATTTGATCCTCAAATCAGCAAGGTAATCATTGGCGTGGTAAGCACTCAAGTCAACTACATTGAATGTGGCTAAAACTCTATAGTCACTTGGCAAATCAACCTTATAAGCATTGTCACTTATCTTTTCAAGTACCTCAAATGGGCCATCAGCCCTTGGAATTAGCTTGTTCTTCCTCTTGGATGAAAATCTCTCTTTCCTTAGGTGTATCCACACGAGGTCTCCAGGTTGAAATACAAATTTCTTCTTATGCTTGTTGGTTTGAGCCTGATATGATGCATTAGCCTTCTCGATTATGCTCCTTACCAACTCATGAATCTTCTGGATTTCTTCCACCCTTGAAGCTGCATCCGCACTTGGCTTTTGATCTAATGGCTGTGGGTTGAGATCAAGTGGACTAATAGGATCAATCCCATAAACCACTTTGAATGGTGATAGACTAGTAGCCTTGCTTGGAGCCTCGTTATAAGTAAACTCTGCATGGGGCAAAACCAAATCTGAAGCCTTGGCATGAGGTTTAATCAAAGTCCTTAGAGGTGTTCCTAAGGTTCGATTAGTAACCTTAGTTTGTTCATAAGTTTGTGGATGACAAGTGGTACTATACTTCACTTTAGTACCTAATTTCTTCCACAAGGTAATCCAAGAATGGCTTAGGAGCTTGGTATCCCGATCAAAAACAATTGATCTAGGTGTACCATTTAATCTAGCCATCTCCATGAAATACAACTCAACAATGTGTGTAGCATCATTAGTCTTGTTGCATGGAATAAAAGGAGACATCTTAGAAAACCTATCTACCACAACAAAGATAGAGTCTTTGTTCCTTTGGGTCTTAGGCAGTCCAAGAATGAAATCCATACTTACATCAACCGCAAGGAGTAGTAGGAATAGGTAGAGGTGTGTATAGGCTGTGGGGTAAGGATTGACTTTTGGCCACTTGACAAGTCCCACACCTGTTTAGAATGTCTTGAACGTCTCTCTCCATGGCAGGCCAGTAGTAATGCTCCCATAGCATAATGAGTGTCTTCTTTTCACTATAATGACCAGCTGGAGAACCTCTATGAACTTCCCTGATTAGAAGCTCTTTTGTGCTACATTTTAAGCCGTGTACCCTTGAATAAGAATCCTTCTTGAACCAAGAAATCTCCTTTGGGGTGCTTTGAACAATTAGTAAACAACTCCCCAAAGTCTTCATCTTTAGCATACAAAGCTTTTAGATGCTCAAAACGAAGTACACAAGCATCTAGTTGAAATAAAAGAAGATACCTCTAAGATAGAGCATTTGCACCTTGATTGAGTTTTCCAAATTTATGCTTGATTGTAAAGTGATATGATTTAAGAAACTCAACTCACTTCGCATGCCGTGAGTTTAACTTGTGTTGGCCATGAATATACTTCAAAGCTTCATGGCCAAAATGTAGGATAAACTCGCTTGCAATCAAAAAATGATTCCAATGCTCTAAACATCTCACAATGGCATAAAACTCTTTATCATAGGTGGAGTTCTTCTTGAATCACAAAGTTTCTCACTAAATAATGCTAAAGGTTTACCTTCCTGAGTAAGAACACCACCTATACCAACTCTAGAAGCATCACATTCAACTTCAAAGACTTTGCTAAAGCATGACAAGGAGAGAACCGATGCTTGAGTAAGCCTTGTCTTGATTTCCTCAAAGGCAGATTGAGCTTTTGGTGTCCATACAAATGATGTGACTGATAACTTTAGTCGTAGGAGCCAAAATTGATGTACCAAGCAAGGGAATGGAGATATTAAGTCTCCAAGAACCAAAGCAAAGCAAGAACAAAGGAAGGAAAAAGAGAAAACCAAAAACTAGTCTAAACTAGCTTCGGTTCAAGCAAAGAGAATGAGAGATAATCTAGTATGAAGAAGGATAAGACACACCACCTTGATCAGACTAGGGCTTTTAGTCACACTTAGGGATAAGACACACCACCCTAAGCAAGATTAAGACTCACTTGATCTCCACTTTGATTAGCCAAACCAAAGATAAGCAAGAGACAATCTAAATGAGAGAGAATAATCTCTATCTTTCATATATGTCAAATCTGAATATTACAACCTTGAATGAGCATATATATAGAGGGAAAGGGCCTAAGGGACTTTTACAAGCATCCAAGGGATTCAAATGGATAGGCAATGGGAGTAAGGGACCAAAAAGTAAGCAAAGTACAATAGGTGAAAGTGACAGGCTGCCTATCGCTTTCAGTGCACAACCTCCAACTTTAAACAGGTATAACTTCAGTAATTCTTTCCCAAATAATGTGCCAAGCAAGGGAATGGAGAGACTAAGTCTCCAAGAACAAAACCAAAGCAAGAACAAAGGAAAGAAAAAGAGAAAATGGTAAACTAGCCTAAACTAGTTTTGGTTCAAGCAAAGATGAGGAAGGATAATCTAATATGAAGAAGGATAAGACACACCACCTTTATCACACTAGGGCTCTTAATCACACTTAGGGATAAGACACACCACCCTAAGCAATATTAAAACTCACTTGATCACCACTTTGATTAGCCAAACCAAAGATAAGCAAGAGAGAGTTTAAATGAGAGAGAATAATCTCTATCTTTCATATATGTCAAATTTGAATGTTACAACCTTGAATGAGCATATATATAGAGGGGGAAGGACTAAGGGATGATTACAAGCTACATTGGGGTTCAAATGGACAGCCAATGGGAGCAAAGAACCAAAAATTAAGCAAAGTACAAAAGGTGAAAGTCACAGGCTGCCTGTCGCTTTTAGTGCACAACCTCCAACTTCAAATAGCTATAACTTCTGCAATTCTTTCCCAAATCAGCTCCAATAGGTGTTGTTAGAAAGCTTGGAAAATATATTCTCAAATGGCTTAAGTTAGAATGGATTTGGAGCTACTGTTTGAAATCTATGGTCCAAAACATCTAGGTTCTCCAAACTAGATCAGGTTCTGCAGCATTCTGAAAGTGATCGCATTTGACTTGTTACTTACTGACTTAATGATGTATGCTGAACTTGCTGGCCTGAATACTTAACAAAGCTAGCAACTCGACATGGAAGATATGAACTGGCCTAGAGGAAGTTAATCCACCAACCAGAATTACAAGGATTCACCACTAAACACCCTAAAGCAACAGCACCAGAGGAATAGATAAAGAATCACTCTCAACACCACCTCAACATGATAAAGTTAAAGAGATTTGGAGAGGATTTTGCTTAAAATAGCAAAGGAGTTTTCATTCATCAATAATCTATCTATTACAAGTGAAAACAAGCATTAAATACATGGCCTCCATGAAAAGATCAACGGCTAAAACTGATTCTGGCTAAAATAAGAAATCTGAAACTGAAAGAAACTAACTTAAACAGCAGCTGGCTGGATCCTTGACACCTAAACCCCTTGCTTATCTCTATTCCTGAGGTGTCAACCCTTAATAGTATCAAGGTACTTGCTAATGATGCCTTTGGGCAGAGTTTTGCAGCTGATTACATCGAGCGAACTCAGCTTGCCAGCAAGTACAACACACTAAAATCCAGTGGACGATAGGGTATTTCTTGCATTCTGGTGCTTGTTAAAAGCTGATGCTAAAGGATCTGATTCTGTAACTTTAGGGCCCTGCTGGATAAATATTTAGACACATTTCAAACCCTTAGACTTGCAAAAATGAGCTGCTAAGTTGGAGATAAAATTCTCCCCTTGAACTGCTGCTGCTACTATGGACCTGCTGCTGGTATGCTGTTATCAGAAAATAAATCCAGGGCAAAATCCAGTAACCTTCATCATTTTGGAGCTGATAAATGAGTTAGGGTACTGATCAAAAGGGATTGGTTTACTTGGACAATCTTGAGTTACTGGAAGCAGACAGAACAACCCTAAATAGGCTGATTACAGGATGCCTTTTATTCTAACTAGACTGAACTAAGGTTGCTGTGTGAGACTCAAAATGACTTAGCTTGATTAGAAGAAGTGCTAGGGTGTCTAGCAAAGCAATGATATTCCTAAAATAGCTTCCGGACAGAGTTAAATGGCCTCATAGAATTGATGTTGCTGGTGGCTAAGCAGCAAGGTCTTCTCTAGTTCATGGTGAGGGTCTTGTTCTGGCCCTTGGTCTGCACCATCCTCCCCTCCTTTGAGAGGATTTGCCCTCAAAACCCCAAAGCCAATCTCATCCTTTATATAGGGGCTCAGGTCACGCACATTAAATGTGGCTGAAACACCCGTGTCTCTTGGAAGCTCTTGTTTGTAAGCATTGGCTACCACCTTAGCAAGGAGCTTGAAAGGTCCATCCCCTCTGGCCATTAACTTACTTTTCCTTCTGGTTGGAAACCTCTCCTTCCTGAGGCGCAACTAGTCAAGATCACCAGGCTAATACTGCATGCCCTTCCTGTTTTTGTTGGCTTTGATTCTGTAGGTTTCATTAACCTTCTCAATGTGAGCTCTTATCTGCTCGTGAAGTTTCTTTATTTCCTTGGCTCTGTTCTCAGCTTCAAAGTTAACCTTGCTGTTAGTGGGTAGAGGAATAAGATCAATAGGAGTTAAGGGATTAATCCCATATAATGCCTCAAAAGGTGAACAACCAGTAGCCCTGGTGGGTGTTCTGTTGTAAGCAAACTCAACATGAGGCAGCTTGAGATCCTATTCCTTCAGATTCTTCTAGACCACTGTTCTGAGGACTGTGGACAAAGCCCTGTTGGTAACCTCAGTTTGGCCATCAGTTTAAGGATGACAAGTGGTGCCGTAAAGGAGCTTGGTACCCAACAAATGCCATAAACTCCTCCAAAAATGAGACAGGAACTTGCTGTCTCTATCACTGAGAATGGTCTTGGGGACTCCATGCAATCTGATGATCTCTCTCACGTATAGATCAGCAATATGAGAGGCATCATCAGCCTTGTGACATGCCACAAAATGAGCCATCTTGGTGAATTTGTGCACCACTGCCACAACTGAATCCTTGCTTATTTGTGTCCTAGGCAAAGCAACAATAAAATCCATACTGACATCTTCCCAAGGCCTTAATGGAACTGGAAGGTGTGTATACAGGCCTTGGTGGAACTAGCTCTTGGCTTTATGGCAAATACAGCATCTGGACACCACTCTGTGCACATCTTCCCCCATCTTTGGTCAGTGAAAATGCTCCTTCAAAATATCCAATGTTTTGTTCATGCCAAAATGTCTAGCAAGTGACCCTCCATGGGCTTCTCTCACTAGTAAATCCCTTAATGGACAGGTTGGGATACGCAACTTGTTCCCTTTGAACAGAAAACCTTCTTGCATCACATAAGGTCCCTGGATTGGTGTGTTACCCACCAACTGCTGAAAAGCTGACTCTTCAGAATAGTAGGCCTGAATAAACTGCAATCCCAGTAGCTTTGCACCTAGAACAGAAATCAGGGCATACCTCCTTAAGAGTGCATCTGCTACTACATTCTCAGTTCCTTTCTTCTGCTTGGCAAAGAAGGTGAAGGCTTGCAGAAACTCTACCCACTTGGCATGCCTGACATTGAGCTTAGGCTGGCCATTAAGATACCTCAAGGCTTGATGGTATGAATACAGGACAAAAGCCTTCGGTTTCAGGTTGTGACTCAAATGACTCAAAGCGCTCACTATGGCATAGAATTCTTTGTCATGGGTTGAGTAATTGAGTCAGGACGACTGAGCTTTTCACTGAAGTGGGCTAGGGGCTTCCTGAGTTGTGTAAGAACAACTCCAATGCCCACCCGACTGGCACCACACTCCACTTCAAATAATTCCTCAAAGTTATACAAGGCTAGGAGTGGTGCTTTACACAGCCTCTGCTTGATGGTCTCAAAGGCCTTCTGTGCTACTGGAGGCCAGGAGAAGTTGCTTTTCTTCATGCACTCAGTAAGAGGGGCCATGATTGTGCTGAAATCCCTGATGAACCTTTTGTGGAAGAAAGCTAACCCATGGAAACTTCTGAATGCAGTGACTGAGGTAGGCACTGGCCAGGATTTAATGGCCTCAACTTTGGCTTCATCCATTTGAATACCATCACAGGAAACCACATACCCAAGGAAGACAACCCTTGGTACCAAAAATTCACATTTCTCCAACTTCCCATACAGTTTCTAGCTTCTGAGGGTGGTGAAAACCTGCTTAAGGTGCTGAATGTGATTAAGCTCAGTTTTTTGTGTATAAGGATGTCATCAAAGTACACGACCACAAACAGACCTATGTAGGGCCTAAGCACTTCATTCATCAACCTCATGAAGGTGCTAGGTGCATTAGACAACCCAGATGGCATGACAAGCCATTCACAAAGCCCTTGCTTTGTCTTAAAAGCAGTTTTCCATTCACCCCCCTCTCTCATTCTGATATGATGATAGCCACTTCTCAAATCTATCTTGGAGAAGATCTTGGAACCATGAAGCTCATCCAACATGTCATCAAGTCTAGGGATGGGATACCTATACTTGACTGTGATATTGTTGATTGGTCTACTGTCTACACACATCCTCCGACTGCCATCTTTCTTTGGCACCAACAAAGCTGGAACTAAGCATGGACTCATGCTCTCCTTCACATAGCCTCTATCAATCATTTCCTGAACTCGCCTTTGCAATTCCTTGGTTTCAATAGGATTGCATTAGTAGGCAGGTTTGTTGGGTAGTGGAGCCCCAGGGAGTAAGTCAATTTGGTGCTGTATTCCCCTTTTTGGAGGGACGCTAGGGGGCAAGTCTTGGGGAAATACATCCCGAAATTCCTTCAGTAGGGGCTGAAGAAAAAGGTGTAAGGTTGCTGTATTTAACCTAGGGGCAGATTATAGCATCAACACAGCAAGCACAGACTTTCCCTTGGTAATAGCCATCTCCACTCTTCCCCCATTGACAAACAAGGCACTCTCCTTGTGTATAGCCCTCCCAGTTTCAGGTTTTTATGTTTAGTTAGGGGGTTAAAGGGGTCAGTGTCATCCTTTTTCCCTTCAGTTTGAAGGAATAAGTGTTGGACTGACCATGGTGAGTGACATCCCTATCAAAACTACTAGGGTCTGCCTAGGAGCAAGTGACAAGCATCCATTGGCAAGACATCACACAGAACTTCATCCTGATATTCACCAATTGAAAAGGGTACCAAAGTTTGCTAAGAAACTGTTACCTCATTGCCTCTTTTAAGCCACTGCAAGGTGTAGTGTTTGGGATGGGTGATGGTGGCCAGGTTCAGTTTGCTAACCATTTCAGTTGAAGCAACATTCGTGCAGCTACCCCCATCTATAATCAGGTTGCCGGTCTTGCTAGGTACCTTGCATCTTGAGTGGAATATATACTCTCTTTGGTTGACTTCTGGTGGAGCTTCAGTGGCATAGAGAACCCTCTTAATCATGAGTATTTCACCCTCATCAGGCAATAAGTAAGAGGTTTCACCCTCATCAGCAGATTCTTCTTCCTCATCCTCCTCTATGTCCATGTGATCTAGTTCTTTAATCTCCCTTATTGTGAGTACCCTTCTGTTGGGTTAGTCTGCCTGAAAGTGACCATTGCCATGGCACTTGAAACACCTCTTCTGGCCTTTTAGCACTTCCTTGGCATTCTCCTTTCCCTTTCCCTTGTCCTTGTCATCTCTAGGGATAGAATCTAGCTTGTAGAAGTTGAAAGTCTTCACTGGTACAACGTGTTTAGGAGGGGCAGAAGAGTAAGGCCTCCTTGTTTTAAGCTGTTTTTCAACTTTGATAGCTAATTTGTAGGGATCTTCAAATGTCCAGAATGGCTGTAGTTCAATTCTTTCTAAGACAGTAGGGTTTAAGCCCTTGAGAAATTTGGCAATAGTTTGTTCAGGTTCTTCTCTTAAGGCACACCTGATCTGCGACTGCTCGAACTCCCTAATGTATTCTTCAACATTCATGCTTCCCTATTGTAAGGAAGTGACCTTCGGGTACTGCCCTGCTTATATGTAGCGGGCAATAACCTTTTATCCATGTGCTTCTTGAGTTTAACCCATGTTTTGACCTTAGGTTTGCCTTCCAAAGACCTGGTTCTCTTCAGGTTTTCATACCAAAGTGAAGCATACTGTTTTAATTTCTGAACAACAAGCTTAAAGGTCTTTTCTCCATAATAGCCTTTGATCTCTATAATCCTCTCCAAGGCCTGAACCCATTCCAAGTGATATTCAGGCTTTAAACTTCCATCAAACTTAGGGGCCTCTATTATGAGGTCCTTGAGGTCATCTCTAGGCATTCTCCTTCCCCTAGGCCTAGCATCTCTAGTAGATGACTCACTTCCATACTGAGACTCAGGAGGGAAATCAGAACCTCCAAGACAGTCCTGAGGTGGCTCCGTTTCTCTTCCTCTAGGCTGATTCATGAGCTGCTGAATTTGAGTTGCAAGGGTTCTGATGCTGTCTTGCATTTCCAGGACATCTCGATCTCTCCTGAGTTCATAAGCCTGTTCCAGAGAGAGACCTCTACGAACTCTGACAGGTTGCTGTGGTAGCGGAGAGGTGTTTTCTCCTTTAGCCATGCTATTTCAGGGTAGGGAATTCAGAATGCTATAGCTGTTTGAGAAGCTTGGTTCTTTGTAGCTGGGTGTGTGTTTGGGATAGCAGGGTTCTTTTGTGGATAAACAATAGGTTTTTCCAGAAGGAGTGCAGGTCAATGAGACTAGAAGGAAACTAGAACAGAAATAACAAAGAGTAACAGAAGCAACTCACCAAGAATCAAGGTTAGGCTCTGACGCCAGTTGATGTATGCTGAACTTGCTGGCCTAAATACTTGCCAAAGCTAGCAACTCAACATAGAAGATATGAACTGGCCTAAAGGAGGTTAATCCACCAACAAGAACTACAAGGATTCACCACTAAACCTCCTAAAGCAACAACACTAGAGGAATACATAAAGAATCACTCTCAACACCACCTGAACAGAATAAAGTTAGAGAGATTTGGAGAGGATTTTGCTTAAACTAGCAAAGGAGTTTTCATTCATCAATAATCTAACTATTACAAGTGAAAACAAGCCTTGAATACATGGCCTCAATCAAAAGATCAATGGCTAAAACTGATTCTAGCTAAAACAAGAAAACTGAAACTAAAATAAACTAACTTAAACAACAGCTGGCTGGATCCTTGACACCTAAACCCCTTGCTTATCTCCATTCCTGAGGTGTCAACCCTTAATAGCATCAAGGTACTTGCTAATGATGCCTTTGGGAGGAGTTTTGCAGCTGATTACATCGAGCTAACTCAGCCTGCCAGCAAGTACAACAGACTGAAATCCAATGGACAATAGGGTATTTCTTGCATTCTGGTGCTGGTTAAAAGCTGATGCTAAAGGATCTAATTCTGCAACTTTAGGGCCCTGCTGGATAAATATTTAGATATATTTCAAACCCTTAGACTTGCGAAAATGAGCTGCTAAGTTGGAGATAAAATTCTCCCCTTGAACTGCTGCCGCTGCTGTGGACCTGCTGGTGAGTTGCTGCTGGTCTGCTATTATTAGAAAATACATCCAGGGCAAAATCAAGTGACCTTCATCATTTAGAAGCTAATTATGAGCTGATAAATGAGTTAAGGTACTGATCAAAAGGGATTGGTTTCCTGGGACAATCCTGAGTTACTGGAAGCAGACAGAACACCTTAAACAAGCTGATTGTAGAATGCCTTTTATTCTGACTGGACTGAACTAAGGTTGCTGTGTGAGACTCAAAATGACTTAGCTTGATTAGAAGAAATGCTATGGTGTCCAGCAAAGCAATGATCTTCCTAAAATAGCTTCCAGTCTGAGTTGAATAGCCTCACAGAATTGATGTTGCTGGTGGCTAAGTAGTAGGTCTTCTCTGGTTCATGGTGAGGGTCTTGTTCTGGCCCTTGGTCTGCATCACTTAACCTATAACTCTTTATATGTCCTTATATATGACATATTAAGGGTTCCAAAAAGTGGATTTGTAGCTTCTTAAATCCAATTTGAGCTTGAATAATCAAGTTTATAAAATCAGGGCAGATGAGCTGGATTCTGGGCAGATTGGTCAGCCATGATGTTCTTGATCATTTACCTTGGACTCCTTTTCTAGACTTGGTTGGACAGTAGGAAAGTTGACATGATCATTAGGGGCTTCATTCCCATCATCCTCCCCTTGTTGAGAAGAATTTGCCCTCAAATTCCCCATGGTATCATCTTCCAAGTATGTTGATAAATCAGCCACATTGAGGGAGGCGGATACTCCATACTGTCTGGGCAAATTGATCCTGTAAGCATTGTTGTTAATCCTCTCCAAGACTTTAAAAGGACCATCGTTCCTAGGCATTAGATTTGACTTGCATTTAGAGGGAAAACGCTCTTTCCTTAAGCGCACCCAAATGAGATAATTGGGATTGAAGATGATTTACTTTCTATGCTTGTTTGCTTGGGCTTGGTAAGAGGTATTGGATTGCTCAATCTTACCCTTGATCTTCTTATAGAGCTCTTGGATCTCTTGGACTCTCTTGGTTACCTCCACATTAGGCTCGGAGTCCATGGACCGTGGGGTGAGATCAAGAGGGGAGAGTGGCTCAATCCCATAAACCACCTTGATTCATTGAGCCGTGACAATGTAGCCCAAAAATGTGACTTCTTGGGTGAAGAATGAACACTTCTTCAAGTTACCATAGAGCTTTTCTTTCTCAAGGACCTTCTTGACTTGGGTGAGATGATCAAGGTGTTCTTCCTACTTTGATTATAAACCAAAATGTCATCATAGTAAACCACAACAAAGTGCCCAATGAGTGGTCTAAACACTTGGTTTATTAGTCTCACAAAAGTGCTAGGGGTATTGGAAAGTCCAAAGGGCATGACCAACCACTCATACAATCCCCCTTTGGTTTTGAATGCGGTCTTCCACTCATACCTTTCCCTAATCCGGATTTGGTAAGACCCACTCCTTAAGTCCACTTTAGAAAAGACTCTTGAACCATGAAGCTCATCCAACATATCCTCCAATCTAGGTATGGGATGCCTATACTTAATGGTGATCTTGTTTATGGCTAGGCTATCCACACACATCCGCATTGAACCATCTTTCACTGGGACTAGGAGGGCGGGTACGACAAATGAGCTAAGACTTTCCCTCACAAGACCCTTGGCTCTCAACTCCTCAACTTGCCTTTGGATTTCCATGGTTTCTTTTGGGTTCATTCGATAGGCTGGTTTGTTTGGGAGGATAGGACCAGGAATGAGATCAATGTGATGTTGGATGGTTCTTTTTGGAGGGAGGCCGTGGGGTATATCTTTCGGGAATACATGGGAAAATTGTTCTAGTAATGAAGTGGCTAAGGGGTGAATTTGAGGGGGAGACGTTTCGGCTTCTTCACGGGAGAGGAGTAGCTAATCACTCATGGCCTTGAACTCATGTTGCTTAGCCTAAAGAAAGAGTTCTCCAAGGGTAAGTAACATTTCTATTTGGTCTTGGTTCTTTTGTGGCTTGGGTTTTGTGAGTTGAGAGGGGGAAAATGGGGCTAGGGTGATCTTCTTCCCATTTTTATTGAAGGTGTAAGTGTTTAAGAAACCATCATGTATGATGTTCCTATCAAACAACCAAGGTCTTCCTAACAAGCATGACAAGTATCCATAGGTATGATATCACACCAAAGTTTATCATGATAATTCTTGCCTATGCTTAAGGAAATAAGCCATATAGAGTTAACTTGAAGGCCTTTACCTTGGTTTAGCCATTGAATTGAGTACAACTGAGGGTGAGTCGTGGCTTGGAGTTGTAATTTCTCCACCATGCTTGAGGATGCAACGTTGGTATAACTCCCACTATCAATGATGAGTAAACACACCTTCCCTTTGATCGTGCATCTTAAGTGCAAGATATTCTCCCGTTGCTCATCTTGACTCCCCTTGAGGCCACTCAAAGTTATTCTTAGGGCAAGCAAGTCCCCTTCATCCGCCTTTTCTATTACCTCCTCCACACCTTCCATGAGACACAAGTCTTTCTCCTCTTCCTCCTCCTCCACTTGTGTTGCTTCATATTCAGCCAAGGTGATAACTCTTCGATTTGGGCACTTTGAGGCTTTGTGACCCAAGCCTTGGCACTTGTAACACCTCCGGTTGGAGTTAGAGCCGAAAAGGGGTTTGCTTTGTGGGGTTGGGTTCTTTGAGGGGGTGTTGGGAAGAGAGGTTGTGGGTTTAGGAGGGGGTTGGAAACTCCCGCTGTTAAAGGGTGAGCTCTTGCATAAAGGGGGTTTCGGTACGTCTTTCTTGAATGGTTTGGACTTTTTTTGTTGTTCAACTCTATGGGCTAGGACACAAACATCATCAAAAGTGGAGTATTGTTGAATTTCAACTACATGAGCATACCTTAGATCAAGACCACTCAAGTACCTCACAATAGTTTGTTCTTCACTTTCTTGGATGTCACATTTGATCAAGAGTTTCTCAAAGTCCCTTGTGTATTCTTCAACACTCACACTCCATTGTTAAAGATTATGGATTTTAGAGTAGTTGTCTTGAAGGTAAGATGGAGGAAGGAAACGATCCTTCAACTTTGATCTCATCTTCTCCCAACTTCTAATCTTTGCCTTACCTCTCTTAGCCCTCTTCTTAATCAAGTTCTCCTACAAAAGAGAGGCATATTTTTGTAGCTTAAGTGCTACAAACTTCACCTTCTTATCTTCAGGTACATCCTTGTACTCAAAAACCCTCTCCACGGTTTGTAGCCATTCAAGGAACTCATCCGGCTCCAAACGGCCTTCAAACTCCGAAATCTTAACCTTGAAATCCAAGGAACGATTGGAGTTCCGTTGATTTCTTCTTTCCCTTGGACGACCTTCATTACTAGAGGAAGCAAAAGGGTTGCTTTCCTCTCCTTCATCGTTTTGCTCGGAGTCGGATGATTCATGAGAAGGAGTACTTCGAAGGTTCCTTCTTTGGTTGCTCATGGATTTTGCAAGTTGCTTCTTCAAGTACTCATTTTGGCTCCTTACTTCTTCAAAGTTTCTCATGAGGGCCTCAAATCATTCCTCCAAGCTCATACTAGTAGCCATGCTTGAGCTAGGTAGCTCTAGACAAGTGAAATATCACGGACCAGAGTTGGCACGGTCATGCTTAGGTGGCATGGGGTGACCGTGCTAACTTTTTGCCTGGGACGGGTGAAAACAGTAGATTTTGTGGTTTGTGTTTGGGAATGTGTTTGGGTTGGAAGCTAGGCAAAGAGGGTAGCCTTAGCTCTTATACCAAAAATGATGTGCCAAGCAAGGGAATGGAGAGATTAAGTCTCCAAGAACCAAAGTAAAGAAAGAACAAACGAAAGAAAAAGAGAAAACCATAAACTGGCCTGAACTAGTTTCGGTTCAAGCAAAGAGGAAGAAGGATAATCTAGTATGAAGAAGGATAAGACACACCACCTTTATCACACTAGGGCTCTTAATCACACTTAGGGGTAAGACACACCATTCTAATTAAGATTAAGGCTCACTTGATCACCACTTTGATTAGCCAAACCAAAGATAAGCAAGTGCGAGTTTAAATGAGAGAGAATAATCTCTATCTTTTATACATGTTAAATCTGAATTTTACAACCTTGAATAAGCATGTATATAGAGGGGGAAGGCCTAAGGGATGATTACAAGCTGCATTAGGGTTCAAATGGACAGCCAATGGGAGCAAAGAACCAAAAAGTGAGCAAAGTACAAAAGGTGAAAGTGACATGCTGCCTGTCTCTTTTAGTGCACAACTTCCAACTTCAAACATTTATAACTTCTGCAATTCTTTCCCAAATTAGCTCCAACAGGTGGATGGCTTAAGTTGCAATTGATTTGGAGCTACTGTTTGAAATTTGTGGTCCAAAACGTCCAGGTTGTCCAAACTGGATTAGATTCTATAACATTCTAAAAGTTACCCCATTTGACTTATTACCTAATGACTTAAGCTAGAACGCTTTATATGTCCTTAAAACTGACATATTAAGTGCTCCAAAAAGAGGATTTATAGCTACTTAAATCTAATTTAAGCTTGAATAATCAAGCTCATAAAATCGGGCTGATGCGCTGGATTTTGGGCAGATTGGGCAGTTGTTATGTTCTTGATCATTTGAGCTAATTCTTGTGCCTTTGACTCCTTTTCTTAACTTAGTTGGACAATAGGGATGTTCACTTGATCATTATTGGCTTGATCCCCATCACCAAATCAGCTCCAACAAGTGTTGTTATAAAGCTTGGAAAGTCTATTTTTAGCTAGCTCAAGTTAGAATGGATTTGGAGCTACCGTTTGGATGTTTTGGCTCAAAACGTCCAGGTTGTCCAAACTGGATCAGATTCTGCAGCATTCTAAAAGTGACCCCATTCGACTTATTAACTAATGACTTAACCTAGAACTCTTTATATGTCCTTAAAGTTAACATATTAAGGGTTTCAAAAAGTGGATTTGCATCTTCTTAAATCCAATTTAAGCTTGAATAATCAAGCTCACAAAACCGGGCTGATGAGCCAGATTATAGGCAGATTGGGCAGTTGTGATGTTCTTGATCGTTTGAGCTAATTCTTATGCCTTGGACTCCTTTTCTTGAATTGGTTGGACAGTAGGGGTGTTGACTTGTTCATTAGGGGCTTGATCCCGATCATCCTCCCCATGTTGAGAAGAATTTGCCCTCTAATTTTCCAAGGTATCATCTTCCACGTATGGTGATAAATCAACCATATTAAAGGAGGTGGATACTTCATACTATAAGGGCAAATTGATCTTGTAAGCATTATTATCAATCCTCTCCAAGACTTCAAAAGGACCATCGGTCCTAGGTATGAGCTTTGACTTGCGTTTGGAGGGAAAACACTCTTTCCTCAAGTGCACCCAAACGAGATCACCGGGGTTGAAGATGATTTGCTTTCTATATTTGTTTGCTTGGGCTTGCTAAGAGGCATTGGATTGCTCAATCTTACCCTCGATCTTCTTATGGAGATCTTGGATCTCTTGGACTCTCTTGGTTGCCTCCACATTAGGCTTGGAGTCCATGGACCGTGGGGTGAGATCAAGAGGGGAGAGTGGCTCAATCCCATAAACCACCTTAAAAGGGGACATTCTCACAGTCTTGCAAGGAGTCTTGTTGTAGGCAAACTCGGCATGAGCTAGGAGTTGATCCCATGACTTGAGGTTCGACTTGATCAAGGTCCTCAAAAGTACTACCAAAGTCCTATTGGTAACATCGGTTTGCCCATCCGTTTGGGGGTGGCAAGTGGTACTATACTTGATCTTAATACCCAATTTCTTCTACAAAAGGTTACCCAAAAATGATTTAAGAACTTAGTGTCCCTATCGGACACTATGGACCTTGGAATCCCGCGGAGCTTAACCACTTCTTTAAAGTACAAGTCGACTATGTAAGTGGCATCATGGGTCTTGTTGCACGGAATGAAGTGTGCCATTTTAGAAAAGCGATCGACCACTACAAGGATGGAGTCCTTGTTCCTTTGAGTCCATGGCAACCTAAGTATGAAGTCCATGCTAACATCTTCCCATGGGAAACTTGGAACGTGCAAGGGTGTGTAAAGGCCCTGTGCGAGGGTGTGGCTCTTGGCCATTTGACATACTAGACACCTCTTGATCACATCTTGTACATCCTTATGGATGCAAGGCCAAAAATAATGTTCCTTAAGCATGATAAGGGTCTTCTTTTCTCCAAAATGGTCGGCTAGAATTCCTCTATGGATCTCACAGATCAAGAGCTCTCTTGTACCACAATTTGGGACACAAAGCCATGTGCTCTTGAATAAGTGACCTTCTGAACTAGGAACTCTCCCTTGGAGTGCCTCTTGCATTCATTGAACAACTCACTAAAATCCCTATCTTTAGCATATAATGGCTTTAAATGCTCAAATCCAATAATGCAAGAATCAAGTTGAAATAATAAGAGATACCTTCTTGAAAGACCATCGACACCCTTGTTCAATTTCCCGGATTTGTGCTTGATGGTGAAGTGGAATGTTTGTAAGTACTCTACCCACTTGGCATGGCAAGAGTTGAGCTTCTGTAGCCCTTGGATGTACTTAAGGGCCTCATGAACAAAGTGTAGAATGAACTCATTTGCCACCAAGTAGTGCCTCCAATGCTCAAGTGACCGAAGGATAGCATAGAATTCCTTATCATAGGTGGAGTACTTCCTCTTGGAGTCATAAAGTTTCTCAGTAAAGTAGGCAATGGTGCGGCCTTCTTGACTGAGAACTCCACCAATACCAACTTCGGATGCATCACACTCCACTTCAAAGATCTTTTCAAAGCATGACAATGCCAGCATCGGGGCTTAAGTGAGCTTCTTCTTGATCTCCTCAAAGGCTTGTTGTGCCTTTGGATTCCACTTAAATGATGATTGATTGAGTACTTTGGTCATAGGGGTCGTGATTGTGCTAAAGTCCCAAATGAACCGCCTATAGAAGGAGGCTAGTCCATGGAAACTTCACACTTCATGAATGCTTGAAGGTGTAGGCCACGACCGAATGGCTTCAATCTTACTTTCATCCACCTTGATTGCTTGAGCCGGCCAAAAATGTGACTTCTTGCGTGAGGAATGAACACTTATTTAAGTTACCATAGAGCTGTTCTTTCTCAAGAACCTTCATGACTTGGTTGAGATGATCAAGGTGTTCTTGCTCACCTTGACTATAAACAAAAATGTCATCAAAGTAAACCACAACAAAGTCTCCAATGAATGGTCTAAACACTTGGTTCATTGGTCTCATAAAAGTGCTAGGGGCATTTGAAAGTCCAAAGGGCATGACCAACCACTCGTACGATCCCCTTTTGGTTTTGTATGCAGTCTTCCACTCACCCCCTCCCCTAATCTGAATTTGGTAATACGCACTCCTTAAGTCCACTTTAGAGAAGACTCTTGAACCATGAAGCTCATCCAACATATCCTCCAATTTAGGTATGGGGTGCCCACACTTAATGGTGATCTTGTTTATGGCCCGGCTATCCACACACATCCTTATTGAACCATCTTTCTTTTGGGGCTAAGAGGCCGAGCAGGGCACATGGGCTAAGACTTTCCCTCATAAGACCCTTGGCCATCAACTCCTCAACTTGCCTTTGGATTTCCATGGATTCTTTTGGGTTCATTCTATAGGTCGGTTTGTTTGGGAGGATAACACCCGAGATAAGGTCAATGTGTTGTTGGATGGTTCTTTTTGGAGGGAGGCTGTGGGGTATTTCTTTCGGCAACACATGTGAAAATTGCTCAAGTAAAGAGATGGCCAAGGTGATGAATTCTAGCTTCTGTAAGGCAAGGGTTTGCAAATGTGAATCCAGAATACATATGGGTAGCAAAAAGAGAGATGGAAGCAAAGAGAACAAGAACAAGGTTAGAATGCAAGTGAATTAGCAAGGGTGATTTGAATACCCACCTTGGTTCACGCACTTGGGCAATCTTCTTTCTTCAACTAAGAACTTAATCACCTTCTTAGTTGAATGAGGAAGACCTAGAGACCCACTTGAGGTTGCCACACTTAAGATACAACACTATGATTTTGAGAGAGAATAGAGAGAGTTTTCACTACTCAAGCTTTGCATTCATTCAAATGTGTTCTCTTACAACATAAGGCCTCCCTTATATAATGAGAGCCTTTAACAAACTGAAAGAAAGGGGGAAAAAGGGGCCATACACGTCGATAAAGCAAGAGGGAACCAAAAAGCAATGTAAAAAGTTGAAAAGTGCTTTATGCTTTTTGTCAGCAACTTTTCAGTTTACAATTGTCAACGTCAAATAGTTGTATCTCCTAGGTTGCTCACTCAACCTGGGTGAAACAAACCTTGATAGAAAGCTTAGGAAGTAAGATTTCACATGGATCAAGTTGGAAGAACTTTGGAGCTACCGTTTGGGAGATATAGGCCAAAAGGTGCAGTATATGCAGGCTAGGATAGTTTCTATAGCATCTGGAAAATGGCTTCAATTGACATATTACCCAGTGACCTAACCTAGAAATCTTTATATGTCCTTAAATCTGACACATTAAGGGTTCCAAAGAGTGGATTTTCAGCCCATTAGCTCCAAATTAAGCTAGAGCAATCAAGCTTGCAAAACCAGGCCAAATTCTGGCCGAACTGGACAGAATGTGCACAAGTTGGTTGACGAATTCCTTGACCAAATCATGAACTTCATTGACCTCCTTGGTGATTGTGGAGTCCCCTAGGCTTGTTGGTTGATCTTCAAATGATTCCAAGGGATGATCCCCATCATACTCCCCGGATTGGTTAGAGCAAACTTGAAAATTGTTCATCTTCATCATAGTAGGGACTAAGGTGAGCCACATTGAAGGTGGATGAGACTCCATAATCTCCCAGGAGGTCGATCTTATAAGGATTAGGACCAATCTTATCAATGACGTCAAATGGACCATCCGACCGTGGTAGAAGCTTGGATTTGCGCTTGCTAGGGAATCTCTCTTTCCTCAAATGGATCCAAACCAAGTCTCCCGGCTGAAATTGTGCATCTTTTCTATGATTGTTGGCTCATTTCTTTGCTTAATCATTTGACTTCTTAATCCTTTCCCTCACCTTGGTGTGTAATTCTTGAATTTCTTTTGCTCTCTTATCGACCTCCCAACTGAATTTGGTGGGACTAGGGATTGGAACAAGGTCCAATGGAGTCCGAGGGTTGTATCCATACACCACTTGAAAAGGGGAAAGAGAGGTAGCTTTGCTAGGAGCTCGGTTGAAGGCAAATTCTGCATGAGGAAGTAACTCATCCCACCCTTTGATGCTCTTCTTGACTAGAACTCTAAGCAAAGTGCCCAAAGTCCTATTAGTCACTTCGGTTTGACCATCAGTTTGGGGGTGGCATCTAGTGCTAAACTTGAGGTTAGTGCCAAACATTCTCCACAAGGTAAGCCAAAAGTTACTTAGGAATTTGGTGTCCCTATCTGACACCATGCTTCTTGGAATTCCATGGAGACGAACTATCTCCTTGAAGTAGAGGTTTGCAATGAAGGAAGCATCATTGGTGGTGTGGCACGCTATGAAGTGTGCCATTTTAGAGAATCGGTCCACCACCACCATGATTGAATCCTTGTGTCTTTGGGTCCTTGGTAAACCTGTGATGAAGTCCAAGCTCACATCCTCCCAAGGGCCTTGAGGAATGGGGAAAGGAATGTAAAGACCTTGGGGTCGTGAGTGGCTCTTGGCTTGTTGGCAATTAGAGCACCTTCTTACATAATGCTCCACATCCTTGGACATGCTTGGCCAATAATAGTGTTCCTTGAGCATGGAGCAAGTCTTCTCAATGCGAAAGTGCCCGGCCAAAACCCTACCATGGAGCTCCTAAATGAGGAGTTCCCGAAAGCCACTCTTTAGAATGCATAACCGTGTGCCCTTGAATAAGAAGCCATCTTCAAGGTGAAGAGACCATAGGCATGTTGTGAGCACTTTTCAAGTATCCCCTTGAAATCTTCATCTTAGGCATACATTCCTTTGATACATTCAAAACCAAGTACCTTGGTCTCCAAAGTAGAGAGGAGAAAGTACCTTCTTGACAAAGCATCCGCACCCTTGTTCATTTGCCCTGACTTGTGATGGATCACAAAATGGAAAGCTTGTAACTACTCTACTCACTTCCTATGCCTTGGGTTGAGCTTGTGTTGCCCTTGTATGAACTTGAGAGCTTCATGATCTGAATGGAGAATGAACTCTCCTCCCACCAAGTAGTGCCTCCAATGCTCCAAAGCTCTCACAATTGCACAAAACTCCTTGACATAAGCGGAGTACTTCCTCTTTGCATGTTTGAGCTTTTCACTAAAGAAAGATATGAGCCTCTTCTCTTGAGATAGGATAGCCCCCATCCCCACACCAAAAGCATCACATTCCACTTCAAACACTTTGGAGAAGCTTGGAAGGGCAAGAATGGGTGCACTAGTGAGCTTAAGCTTGATTTCTTCAAAGGCCCTTTGAGCTTGTTTAGTCCTTTCAAACCGTTTGGGCTTGAGAACTTCGGTCATGGGTGCAACAATGGAGCTAAAATATCTCACAAACCTCCTATAGAAAGGGGCTAGACCATGAAAGCTTTGAACTTGTTGGATTGACGTAGGCACAGACCACTCACGGATGGCTTTGATATTGCTTTCATCAACATGAATCCCTTGGGCCGGAACAACATCACAGAAAAATATGACTTGAGAAGTGAAAAGGTGGCACTTCTCCAAGTTCCCATAGAGCTTTTCTTAAGCTAGGATACTCAAGACTTGATGTAGATGGTTGGCATGCTCTTCTTCACTCTTGCTATACACTAAGATGTCATCAAAGTAGACAACAAAAAACTTGCCAAGAATGGGCTTTAGAACTTGGTTCATAAGCCTCCTGAAAGTGCTTGGTGCATTTGTCAAACCCAATGGTATTATAAGCCATTCATAGAGGCCTCCTTTGGTCTTGAACGTTGTCTTCCACTCATCTCCTTCAAAAATCCGAATTTGATAATAGCCTCTTCTAAGATCAATCTTAGAAAAGATGGTGGCTCTATGAAGCTCATCTAAAAGATCCTCCAATCGTGGGATAGGAAAGTGATATTTGATGGTGATTTGGTTGCTCGCTCTACTATCCACGGACATCCTCATGCTACCATCCTTCTTAGGAACAAGCAATGCGGGCACGACACATGGACTTAGGCTTTCACGGATCAAGCCCTTGGCTAGTAGCTCATCTACTTGGCTTTGCACCCCTTGCATTTCTTGAGGGTTCATACGGTAGGTCGGCTTGTTTGGGAGAGTGGCACCGGGAAAGAGCTCAATTTTGTGTTGTATTGATCTTTTAGGAGGGAGGCCATGGGGTACCTCACTAGGGAAGACATATTCAAATGCTTTTATGAGAGGGGTAAGCAAAGGATGGGAAGAATCCTTGGCTTCGGCCGGTTCATGGCCAAGTAGAATCCATTCTTTGAAATCATCAAATTCATGGAGTTGGGAATGGAGGAGGGTAGTGAGAAAGACATCCATGGTAGGAGTGTCTTGGGGCTTTCTTTGAGAGGTTGGTTTGAGAGGGGTGAGAGTGATTTTCTTGTGCTCTTTGGTGAAGGTATAGGTGTTCACACGACCATCATGCATCACTTGTGTATCAAACAACCATGGACATCCCATGAGGACATGACAAGCATCCTTGGGCCCAATATCACGCCAAACTTCATCTTTATAACTCTTGCCAATAGATAAGCTAAGTAAACATCGAGAATAGATTTGCAAGCCTTTACCTCGGTTGAGCCATTGGATGGTGTAAGGGCTTGGATGAGGTGAAACCGATAGCTTGAGCTTTTCCACAAGTGTTTTGGAAGCAACACTGGCACAACTTCCTCCATCTATGATGAGAGAGCAAACCTTCCCCTTTACGGTACACCGGGTGCAGAAGATGCTCTCCCTTTGTTCGATGTCAATTTGGGAAGCAAAACCACTCAAAGCTCTTCTTATCACAAGCATTTCACCTTCATCGGGTCCCTCTTCAACTTCTTCAATGGCTTTGGTCATGAGAAGATCCTTTTCTCCTTCATCTTGTTCCTCCTCTAGCTCCTCACAAGAAGCTTGATACTCGGCCAAAGTGACCAGTCTCTTGTTGGGACATTTAGAGGCAAAGTGACCAAGACCTTGGCAACGAAAACACCTCTTCTTATCCATGGGTTTTGGAGGTTGTTTTGAGAGTGTTTGTGGGGGATTGGGTGGAGAGGGTCTCGGGTTTGTGTTTGGCGCTGATTTGGGAGGGTTGTAGGAGGGCGTTTGGAAGGGGTAAGGACGTGGGTTAGGCTTGGAAGCCATGCCCTTGCCCTTGATTCTCTTTTGTACCTCTACTTTGTGAGCTAGGACACTGAGCACATCTAGAGAAGTGTAAGGGTGGAGTTCAACCACATAAGCAATTTCTTAATTGAAGCCACTCAAATCCCTAATCAAGGTTTGTTACTCATCCTCCTTCAAATCACACTTTAAAAGCAATTGTTCAAACTCTCTAGTGTACTCTTTTACACTCTTAGACCCTTGTTTGAGGTGGTGGAGTTTAAGGAAGTTGTCTTGCAAGTAATGGGGTGGCAAAAACTTAGACTTAAGTTTGGACTTCATTTTCTCCCTAGTTCTTATCTTCCCTTTTCCCTTCCTAACTCTCTTAGTAACAACATTAGACCACCCAATGGAAGCATACTTTCTAAGCTTTAAAGCAACAAGCTTTACCTTTCTTTTGTTGGGGATTTCTTTGAACTCAAAGACTCTTTCAACGGTTTGTAGCCAATCCAAGAACAAGTCCAGATCAAGTTCACCGTCAAAATCAAGAATATCCACTTTGAAATCACTTTAGCTTCAGTCATGAGGCCTATGGTGCCTCCTTGATCTCCTTTGGAGTCATCCGAATCGGCTTGCTTACTTGCACTTCTAGAACTTCTCAAGTTCCTTCTTTTCTCTTGCAACAATTGACCAAGTTGTGATTGAAGGTACTTGACTTGGGCTTCTAACTCAGCCTTCTCTCTCAAAGCTTGCTCAACCACTTGCTCGGGAGTAAGGCTAGAAGACATGTTGGCTTTTGAGTGAAGAATTGGTGTTTCTGGAACGGAAAGGGGTAGGCACGGTCTAGCCGTGCTAGGTTGTTAAAACTGGAAGAATGGCACTGGAATGTGGCACGGTCATGCCACTGAGGCACGATCATGCCACTGCTAACTCTCTGCCTGGACACGGCTGAAAGTGTGACAAAGGCGGGTGCTTGTGGGTTGTTTTGTGAAATATGTTTGGAATGTGTTTGGGGATGGAAGCTTGGCCAAGAGGGTAGCCAAAGCTATGATATCACTTGATGAATTCTAGCTTCACTAAGGCAAGGATTTGCAAAAGTGAATCAAGAATACATATGGGTAGCAAAGAGAGAGATGGATGCAAAGAGAACAGGAATAAGGATAGAATGCAAGTGAATTAGAAAGGGTGATTTTAATACCCACCTTGGTTCACGCACTTGGGCAATCTTCTTTCTTCAAGTAATAACTTAATCACCTTCTTAGTTGAATGAAGAAGACCCAGAGACCCACTTGAGGTTGCCACACTCAAGATACAACACTATCATTTTGAGAGAGAATAGAGAGAGTTTTCACTACTCAAGCCTTGCATCCATTCAAGTGTGTTCTCTTACAACCTAAGGTCTCCCTTATATAATGAGAGCCTTTAAATAGCTGAAAGAAAGGGGGGAAAAGGGGCCATACACGTCTATAAATCAAGAGGGAACCAAAAAGCAATATAAAAAGCTGAAAAGTGCTTTATGCTTTTTGTCAGCAACTTTTCAGTTTACAATTATCAACTTCAAACAGCTATATCTCCTAGGTTTCTCACTCAAATTGGGTGAAAAAAACTTTGCTAGAAATCTTAGGAAGTCAGATTTCACATGGCTCAAGTTGGAAGCACTTTGGAGTTACCGTTTGGGAGTATAGGCCAAAAGGTGCAGCATGTGCAGGCTGGGACAATTTCTACAGCATCTTGAAAATGGCTCCAATTGACTTATTACCTAGTGACTTAACCTCAAACTATTTATATGTCCTTAAAGATGGCATATTAAGGGTTCTAGAAAGTGGATTTACAGCACATAAGTCCAAATTAAGCTTGATTAATCAAGCTTGCAAAACCGGGCTAAATTCTGGCCGAATTGGACAGAATGTGTACGGGTTGGTTGGCAACTTCCTTGACCAAAGAATGAACTTCCTTGACCTCTTTGGTGCTTGTGGAGTCCCCTAGGCTTGTTGGGTGATCTTCAAATGATTCCAAGGGTTGGTCCCCATCACAAGGGGTGGGTTTGGGAGGGAGGAGTTTCGGTTTCTTCAAGGGAGAAGAGTAACCATTCTCTCAAAGCCTTGAACTCATGTTGTGAGGCCTTATGGAAAGGTTCTCCAAGGGTAAGCAGCATTTTGGTTTGGTCTTGGCTCTTTTGTGCTTTTGGACTTTGTGAGTTGAGAGTTAGACAGTGGGGCTAGGGCGATCTTCTTTCCATCCATGGTGAAGGTATAAGTGTTTAAGAAACCATCATGCAAGAATTTCCTATCAAATAACCAAGGTATCCCTAGTAAAACATGACAAGCATCCATGGGTATGACATCACACCAAAGTTCATCATGATGATTTTGCCTATGCTCAAAGAAATAAGGCATTTAGAGTTAACTTGGAGGCCTTTACCTTGGTTCAACCATTGAATTGTGTAGGGGTGAGGGTGAGCCGTGACTTTGAGTTGCAGCTTCTCCACCATGCTTGAGGATGTAACGTTGGTGCAACTCCCACTATCAATGATGAGTGAGCACACCTTCCCTTTGACGGTGCATCTTGAATGGAAAATGTTCTCCCTTTGCTCATCTTGACTCCCCTTGACGCCACTCAAAGTTCTTCTTAGGACAAGCAAGTCCCCTTCATCCGCCTCTTCTGTTACCTCCTCCACACCTTCCATGAGACACAAGTCTTTCTCCACTTCCTCCTCCACCACTTAATTTGCTTCATATTCGGCCAAGGTGATAACACTTCGATTTGTGCACTCCGAGGCTATGTGACCCAAGCCATGGCACTTGTCGCACCTCCAGTTGGAGTTAGTGCCGAATGGGCGTGATGGAGCCCCCACTAACCAAGATGAGGAAGAAGGTCCAACAAGTCAATCAAGGTCCTTTACAAACTCCAAAGTCCAAGCAATGGCTCAAATGATAGAGAAGGGCCAAACTGAAGTAATCGGGTTTAAAAACCAGAACTTCCCCGGTTTTGTTCATCTCATTACTTAAGCTACATTGTGGCTTAAGTCTTGAATTTTTACATTTTTGGAATCCTTATGACGTCTACTTTCAGGTCTAAGCATTAATTTCCAATCAAGCTCACAAGAAGATAAGAGATCAAGGCCTTTTGTCAAACCGGCCAGTTTTGGTTCAAAACTGCACGGTTAAATGTTTTAGTAGAATTACCCTACTTAAACATGAATTAACCTTGATTTCTTTGTGGGGGGTTCGTACACACCCTAATGTTTCCCCCCATGGCCTGAAAACAAAATCATGCTCACTTTTATTGAGCTTAAAACTAGTCTGAAAACCGGCTCAATTCTCCCCGCGGCCCCGATTTTGTGCAAATCGGTTATTTTGCCCTAATCTGTGTGTTTGCTACATTCTAGCTAGAGAGGCAAACACTGCAAGGCTTGGCACATGCCCAAGGATTCTAGAAGGTAATCATCAGCCACAATCTTGAAAAAAGTAACCAATGGGAAATAAGCTGCAATGGAAATTGTCTCTTGGATCCTATTGGTTAGCTGAAAAGGGGTTTTCACTTTACGGCTGCTCCTTTGCTTAATTTGGTAGAGCTAGTTGTATTAGCCTTAAATAAGCATGATTAAGTTGTGAACATCATTTGTTTTGCTTTCTTTAATGTTTTGGATTAGTTGTAATCAAGGTTTGTACACGGTTAGTCCTAACCGTGGGGATTAGCTTAAGTTAATACCTTTCCTCTCTAGGAAGGAAAGGTTTAGGTGCTTGCTTGCTAGCTTGCTTATTTGCTAGGCTTGTAAACAAAAGGGAACCTACGACCATTTGCTGCATATTGCACTTTGAATCTGAATTACAACCTTGAGAGCTTTCGTGCTTTCTCTTTCAAATACTTAACTTGCTTATCCTCAATTTGGTCGATTAAGGTGGTGTTCAAGTAAGTCCTAATCTTTGTTTAAGTGGTGTTTTGTATCTTAATCAAAGTTTAGGGACCCTAAGCTTATGTTTGGTGGTGTTTCTTTATCCAAACATTGAGTTTAGCACTATCATTTCCTTAGTTCTTCTACACGGGTTCAAGGAACTAAGCCGAATTCAACTTGCTTAAACCGTGAACTATTGAATTCTTACTTTAGATTTCTTTCAATCCTTCAAAGATACATCATATTTGGTATCTTAGCACAGGTTTCACCTTGGCCTCGTATGCCATCTCACTTCCAGAATCCATTCAGTCATCCCATTCCAAACACACTTCAGTTTCACTTCCCGCTTGAGTGTAAACACATTTCATGAGTATGAGTTCCGAAAGCATGACCTTGGAAGAGTGGTTTGAAGCTCCGATGAAGCAAAATGAGTTCCTGTCCAGAAAGATTCAAGAGGATTCTCAAACAAATCAAGAGGCTCAAGCACAGAATGAGTACTTGGGAAAACAATTGGGTTCAGTTTTGAAGCAAAAGCAAAAACTGATTGAAGATACCTTTCAATCTGCACCAAGGAGGCAAGAACAAGTCTTTAGTCATGAAGTTGATTCATCAAGTGAAGAAGAACCAACCAGAATGATTAGAGGGGAGCCACGGTTTCAAGCTAATACCAATGACTTCAAAGTAGAAGTTCTTGAATTTGATGGTAAGCTTGATCCTAAGGAATTCCTTGATTGGCTGCATACTGTTGAAGGAGTTTTTGAGTATAAAGATGTTTTTGATGATAAGAAGGTCAAGTTAGTGGCCTTGAGACTTAGAAAGTATGAATCTTTGTGGTGGACAAACCTGAATGCTAAACGGCTAAGAGAAAGGAAATTAGAAATCCGAACTTGGGATAAGACGAAATCCAAACTCAAGGCAAGTTTTCTACCACCAACGTATGTCCAAGATTGTTATTCTCAACTCCATAACCTTACTCAAGGTAACATGAGTTTTGAAGAGTATACACATGAGTTTGAAAAATTGCTAATCAAGTGTGACATTCAAGAGCTAGAAGAGCAAACCATAGTTAGGTACTTGGGAGGACTTGATCCTAGGTATTCTAATGTAGTTGAATTGCAAGCATATACGTCCTTTGATGATGTTTGTGTGCTGGCTCACAAGGTGGAGCAGCAATAGAAAGCTAAACAGCCCTAAAAACCTTAGAATACACGGCCTTTCACAATAAGGGGAGTTCCAATCCTATTCCTAAGCCACAAATTCCATTCCCTTCCTTCCCACAAAGAACCCTAGCACCACAAAAGAACCAAACACCTTAAAATAGACCCCATTCTAATCCCATGAGTAAAAGTAGGTGTTTTAAATGTATAGGGCTTCAGAATATTGCTTTGGAGTGTCCAAACAGAAAGGTGATTACCCTAGCCAAATGGACATCCGTGAAGGAGGACTTTGAAGAGGAGGAGACTGAAGTTGAAAGTGAACCAGAACTTGAGGAAACTCAAGAAGAAGTTGTTAAAGAGGCTGATGAAGGAGAACTCTTGGTTTTAAGGAGAGTTCTAAGCAACCAAAGAGGAGTTAGAGATAAGCAAAGAGAAAACATACTCCACACCCGATATAGTGCCCAAGGGAAAGTGTGCTCTTTGATCTTTGATAGAGGGAGTTGTGCAAACGTGGTTTCTCTAAGCATGATTGAGAAGCTAGGCTTGCAAACAATGACTCATCCACATCCTTACAACATCCAATGGTTGAATCAAAGCAAAGGAATCCAGGTGAACTGTCAATGTTTGAACTCTTTCTCCATTGGAAAGAACTAGCAAGATGAGTTATGGTGTGATGTTATTCCTATGGATGCATGTCATATGCTTTTAGGGAGACCATGGCTGTCTGATGGAAAGGTTATGCATAATGGCTACCTAAATACTTACTCATTTACCAAGGATGGCAAGAAGATCACCCTAGCCGCTTTACCCCCATCCAAACTCCACAAAATTCAGCCACAAAATAGGCCCAAACACACTGATTGGCTACCATCTGTGAGTGAACCAATTCTAAAGGCTTCCCAACATGAGTTTGGAGCCTTTAAAGAGAGGATGTTAAGCATGCAAGATGAACCAGAAAGTTTGATGCCCACTCATCCCATAGCAAGAACACTCATTGAAAACTTCTATCACTTATTTCCTGAGATACCTACGGGTTTGCCTCCTAAGAGGGACATCCAGCGTCACATTGATCTTATTCCAGGTTCCATCGTACCAAATAAACCAGCATACAGGATGAATCCTAAAGACACCATGGACATTCAAGAATTGAAAGACAAGGGCTTGATCTATGAGTCCTTAAGCCCGTGTGCCGTCCCAGCTCTTTTGTTGCCTAAGAAGGATCGAGGAATGAGAATGTATGTTGATAGCAGGCCCATTAACAAGATCACCATCAAGTACAGGTACCCAATACCTAAACTAGAAGACATGCTAGACGAGTTATATAGCTCCAAAGTGTTCTCCAAGATTGATCTTCGAAGTGGTTACCACCAAATCAGAATTAGAGAAGGTGACGAATGGAAGACAACTTTCAAGACCAAAGGAGGGCATTATGAGTGGTTGGTAATGCCGTTTTGTAAGGGCCACGCTTTTGTTCTACTACTGACTAACTGTTTCCGTTGCAGAATTTAGAAGTTGCGTTTGAATTATTGTTCGACAAAAATATTAAGTTGACTGTGTGAGTTTTTAACGATTAATTTCATTAAAAAGAACAATTATTCGATTAATGTTATTATTGACGTTACTTATTTGTAAAATTATCGAATCGATGCTAAACCGAGTTTTTAAAATCGTTTTTCATTTTACTTTGTCAATTCCCAAAGTTTAAATTAAAATGTTAGTTGTAGGTCGTTTCAACTTGAGTTTAGCCTAGCCGTTAACGAGTATGGGACCAGATGTTGATGGGTTTTGAGGGAGAATGGAAAATTAAATTAAAGAAAAAGCAAAATGATGCCTCAAATACTTACGATTGTCAGTCGTAGTACTTAAGGGTCGGTCCATAGGGAAAATGTGAAATTATGGTCATTTTAAAACTAAACGATTAAATTTAACTAATTAAACTAAATGGAATTATTCAAGGTAATTTAATAACCTAATTCAACAAAGCATCAAAACAACCTAATGACTAGACCTAACCTAACCTTTATATTGATTAACCAATTAAACCAAATTAAACAACTAAACTTGAAATTAACCATGGTTTAAAACTAAACCTAATTACTTTGTTATTCCAAAATTAACTAAGGCAGATTATGACAATTAGCAGTGGGGGAGGGGAAGAAGCAAAACCGAAGAACAGATTAACAACTGAAGAGCAGAACATCAGCAAAACATTCAGTGTGCTACACTAAACCAGCATCCCAGAACAATCATCCGACATTCAGTGTTTATTCTCAGGGAAAACAGACCCGAAGTAGAGCAAACAGTACAGCAGTAGCAAAAACAGGGGAAGGGGAAGGAAGAAATGGAATGAAAGCAAACGAAAGCAGCAGAAACATGAATAAATTGAACACAAAACGAAGGCAACAGAGCAGGGGAAATAGGATTACGATGAACCCAAGCGGATGAGTCAAAGCAAGGCTATAGTAAACAGAACGAAGGTGAATGTTTACTCACAAAGAAAATGCAACCAGCTTCAAACGCAAAAGCATCCCAAAAGCAACTCATCGAACCGGAAGCAGGGGAGGGGGATTCGAATGAATTTCGGCCAAGCAAACCCAAAAATTCCTGCCATTACAACTGAAAATTCGAAAACATGAGAAGCTGAAATCGGAACCCTAAAATGCGAAATCGAAAACTAATCTGAAATTGAAGACAAGAGAATAAAATTAAGAATGAAATTGGACGAAACTGAACCTAAAACGAAATTTTAAAATCCTAATCTAACCCTAAATTACTAACC
>JACYFF010031959.1:57542840-57581098 GCA_017589665.1 Selenicereus undatus | reverse complement strand
GGGATCCTGGCGGTGCAACATCCCTAATAGGTAGTGGGGGTGTTACACCTTTGGTCTTTCAAATGCACCTAGTACTTTCATTAGGTTAATGAACCAAGTGTTTAGACCTTACATTGGAAAGTTTGTGGTAGTATACTTCGATGATATTCTGGTGTATTCTAAGAATGAGCATGAACATCAAGATCAGTTAACTCAAGTTTTGGTTGTCTTAGAACGTGAGAAGTAATTTGGTGACCTTAAGAAATCTGCTTTCTTTACTCTTGAAGTTACATTTCTTGGTTATATTGTTACTGGAGATGGTGTTAAGGTAGATGACAGCAAGGTTGAGGCTATTTGGCCTTGGCCAGTACAAAAGAGCATTCATGATCTTCGAGCTTTCCATGGACTAGCTTCTTTCTACAGGAGGTTTATACGTGGTTTCAGCACCACTATGGCTCCTATGGGTGATGTTATCAAAGGTACATCCTTTGTATGCAATCCAAAAGCACAATCTGCCTTTGAGGAAATCAAAGCAAGACTAACTCAAGCACCTGTTCTAGCCTTGCCGTGCTTTAGTAAGATCTTTGAAGTTGAGTGTGATGCCTCTGGTGTTACCATTGGTGGAGTTCTTACTAAGGAAGGTAAACCAGTAGCCTTCTTTAGTGAGAAACTATGTGATTCAAGAAGAAAGTACTCCAAATATGATAACGAGTTCTATGCCATTGTGTGATGTATAGAGCATTGGAGTCATTATCTTATTGCAAGTGAGTTTATCTTACACTCTGATCATGAAGCTTTAAAGTATATACAAGGCCAGCATAAGTTGAACTCATGGCATGCCAAATGGGTTGAGTTTATGTAATCATATCAGTTCACCATCAAGCATAAATTAGGTAAACTCAATCAAGGTGCAAATGCTCTATCTCAAAGGTATCTTTTGTTATTTCAGTTAGATGCTTGTGTACTTGGTTTTGAGCATTTAAAAGCTTTGTATGGCAAAGATGAAGACTTTGGGGAGTTGTATGCTGATTGTTCTAAACACCCCAAAGGAGACTTTCTAATCTAGGATGGATTTCTATTCAGGTGTTCACGGTTGTGTGTACCAAGGTATAGCACAAGGGAGCTTCTAATCAGGGAATTCATGGAGGATCTTTGGCTAGAGATTATGGAGAAAACAAGACAGTCACTATGCTAAGGGAGCGTTACTATTGGCCAGCCATGGAGAGAGACGTGCAGGCCATACTCAAGTGGTGTGGGACATGTCATGTGGCTAAAAGCCATTCCTTACCCCACAGCTATACACACCTTTACCTATTCCCACTTCACCATGGGTTGATGTAAGTATGGACTTCATTCTTGGACTGCCTAAAACCCAAATGAACATGGATTCTATCTTTGTTGTAGTTGATAGGTTTTCTAAGATGTCTCATTTTATTCCAAGCAACAAGACTAATGATGCTACACATATAGCTGAGTTGTATTTCAGGGAGGTGGCAAGATTACATGGTATTACTAGGTCCATTGTTTTTGATAGGGATAACAAGTTTTTGAGTCATTTTTGGATTACGTTGTTGAAGAAGTTAAGCACTAATCTGAAATATAGTACTACTTGTCATCCAAAAACAGATGGGCAAACTGAGGTTACTAATCGAGCCTTAGGAACACTCCTAAGAGCTTTGACTAAACCTTGTGCCAAAGCTTGGGATTTTCTTTTACCCTATGCAGAGTTTGCTTGCAGCAAGACACCAAGCAAGGCTACTGGTCTTTCCCCTTTCAAAGTGGTCTATGGACTTGATCCCCTTAGCCCACTTGATCTTACACCACGACCTATGAACCAAAAGCCAAGTGCTGATGCAGCATCAAGGGTAGAAGAAATCAAGAAGATTCATGAGTTGGTAAAGAGCAAGATTGAGAACACTAATGCAACATATCAAGCAAGCCAACAAACATAAGAAGAAAGTGGTTTTTCAACCTGGAGACCTCGTGTGGATTCACCTTAGGAAGGAAGGATTTCCATCCAAAAGGAAGAAAAAGCTCATGCCAAGGGTTGATGGTCCATTTGAGGTACTTAAACGTATTAATGACAATGCTTATAAGGTTGACTTACCAGGTGACTATGGAGTTCCAGCCACATTCAATGCATCTGATTTGAAAGCTTACCAACAAGATGATTACTTTGCTGATTTGAGGATCAAATCTTCTCAACAAGGGGAGGATGATGGAGCCCCCAGCAACCAAGATGAGGAAGAAGATCCAACAAGTCAATCAAGGTCCTTTATAAACTCCAAAGTCCAAGCAATGGCTCAAATGATAGAGAAGCGCCAAACTGAAGTAACCGGGTTTAAAGACTAGAAATTGCCCGGTTTTGTTCATCTCATTATTTAAGCTACATTGTGGCTTAAGTCCTGAATTTTTACATTTTTGGAATCCTTATCATGTGTACTTTTAGGTCCAACCTTTAATTTCCAATCATGGTCATAAGAACATAGGACATCAAGGCCTTTTGTCCAACCGACCAGTTTTGGTTCAAAACTGCACGGTTAAATGTTTTAGTAGAATTGCCTTCCTTAAACATGATTTAACCGTGATTTCTTTGTAGGGGGGTTCGTACACACCTAAAGGTTTTCCCCCATGGCATGAAAACAAAATCATGCTCACTTTTGTTGAGCCTAAAACAGGTCTGAAAACCTGCTCAATTCTGCCAGTGCCCACGATTTTACGCAAACCGATTATTTTGCATTAATCCTTGTGTTTGCTGCATTCTAGCTAGAGAGGCACACACTCCAAGGATTGGCACATGTCCCAAGGCTTCTAGAAGGCAATCATTAGTTGCAATCTTGAAAAGAGCAACCAATGGGAACCAAGCTGCAATGGAAGTTGTCTCTCGGATCGTATTGGCTAGTCGAAAAGGGGTTTTCACTTTACGGCTGCTCCTTTGCTTAATTTGCCGGAGCTAGTTGTATTAGCCTTAAATAAGCATGATTAAGTTGTAAACATCATTTGTTTTTCTTTCTTTAATGTTTTGAATGTAATTAGATTAGTTGTAATCAAGGTTTGTACACAGTTAGTCCCAATTGTGGGGATTACCTTATGTTAATACCTTTCCTCTCTAGGAAGGAAAGGTTTAGGTGCTTAGTTGCTAACTTGCTTACATGCTAGGCTTGTAAACAAAAGGGAACCCACGGCCATTCACTGCATATTACACTTTGAATTGGAATTACAACCTTGAGAGCTTTCGTGCTTTCTCTTTCAAATACTTAAATTGCTTACCCTTAATTTGGTCGATTAAGGTGGTGTTAAAGTAAGTCATAATCTTTGTTTAAGTGGTGATTCTGTATCTTAATCAAAGTTTAGCTTATGTTTGGTGGTGTTTCTGTATCCAAACATTGAGTTTAGCACTATCATTTCCTTTGTTCTTCTACACGGGTTCAAGCAACTAAGCCGAGTTCAACTTGCTTAAACAATGACCTATTGAATTCTTACTTTAGATTTCTTTCAATCCTTCAAAGATACATCAGGGGGTTTGTTTTGTGGGGTTGGGTTCTTTGAGGGGGTGTTGGGAAGGGAGGTTGTGAGTTTAGAAGGGGGTTGGTAACTCCCCTTGTTAACTGGTGAGCTCTTAGGTAAAGGGGGCTTGGGTAGGTATTTCTTGAAAGGTTTGGACTTCTTTTGTTGTTCAACTCTATGGGCTAGGACACAAACGTCATCAAAAGAGGAGTATTGTTGAAGTTTAGCTATATGAGCATACCTTCGATTCAGACCACTCAAGTACCTCACAATAGTTTGTTCTTCACTTTCTTGGATGTCACAGTTGATCAAGAGTTTCTCAAACTCCCTTGTGTATTCTTCAACACTCAAACTCCCTTGTTAAGGATTATGGAGTTTAGAGTAGTTGTCTTGAAGGTAAGAGGGAGGAAGGAACAATCCTTCAACCTTGATCTCATCTTCTCCTAACTTCAAATCTTTTCCTTACCACTCTTAGCTGTCTTCTTAATGAAGTTCTCCCACCAAAGAGAGGCATATTTTTGTAGCTTAAGTGCTACTAACTTCACCTTCTTGTCTTCGGGTGCATCCTTGTACTCAAAAACCCTCTCTACAGTTTGTAGCCACTTAAGGAACTCGTTCGGATCCAAACAGCCTTCAAACTCCAAAATCTCGACCTTTAAATCCAAGGAAGGATTGGAGTCTCTTTGATGTCTTCTTGCTCTTAGACGACCTTCATCACTAGAGGAAATAAAAGGGTTGCTTTCCTCTCCCTCATTATTTTGCTCGGATTCGGAGGACTCATGAGAAGGTGTACTTTAAAGGTTCCTTCTTTGGTTGCTCATGGCTTTTGCAAATTGTTTCTTCAAGTACTCGTTTTGGTTCCTCACTTCTTCAAAGTTTCTCATGAGGGCCTCAAATCATCCCTTCAAGCTCGTACTACTAGCCATTCTTGGGCTAGGTAGCTTTAGACAAGTGAAATAACACGGACTAGAGTTGGCACGGTCTGGCTTAGGTGGCACGGTCGGGCTTAGGTGGCACGGGGTGACCGTGCTAACTTTCTGCCTAGCACAGGTGAAAACAACAGGATTTGTGGTTTGTTTGGGAATGTGTTAGGGTTGGAAGCTAGGCTAAGAGGGTAGCCTAAGCTCTGATACAAAATAGGATGTGCCAAGCAAGGGAATGGAGAGATTAAGTCTCCCAGAACCAAAGCAAAGCAAGAACAAAGGAAAGAAAAAAGGAAAATCGAAAACTAGTCTAAACTATCTTCGGTTCAAGTAAAGAGAATCAAAGATAATTTAGTATGAACAAGGATAAGACACAACACCTTGATCACCCTAGGGCTCTTAATCACACTTAGGGATAAGGCAAACCACCCTAAGCAAGATTAAGACTCACTTGATCACCACTTTGATTAGCCAAACCAAAAGATAACCAAGAGAGAGTTTAAATGAGATAGAATAATCTCTATCTTCCATATATGTCAAATTTGAATATTACAACCTTGAATGAGCATATATATAGAGGAGAAGGGCCTAAGGGACATTTAGAAGTAGCCAAGGGATTCAAATGGATAGACAATGGGAGCAAAGAGCCAAAAAGTAAGCAAAGTACAAAAGGTGAAAGTGACAGGCTGCCTGTCGCATTCAGTGCACAATCTCCAATTTTAAATAACTATAACTTCTGGAATTCTTTTCCAAATCAGCTCCAACAGGTGTAGTGAAAAATCTTGGAAAGTCTATTTTTATATGGATCAAGTTAGAATGCATTTGGAGCTTCTTTTTGGACAATGTGGGTCAAAACGTCCAGATTGTCCAAACTAGAACAGATTCTACAACATTCTGAAAGCGACTCGAGTTGACTTATTACTGAATAACTTAACCTAGAACTCTTTATATGTCCTTAAAGATGACATATTAAGGGTTCCAAAAAGTTGATTTACAGCTTCTTAAATCCAATTTAAGCTTGAATAATCAAGCTCACAAAACTGGGCTGTTGTACTAGATTCTGGGCAGATTAGGCAGCCGTGATGTTCTTGATCATTTAAGCTAATTCTTGTGCCTTGGACTCCTTTTATTGACTTGGTTGGATAGTAGGGATGTTGACTTGATCATTAGGAGCTTCATCCCCATCAGATTATCCCACAGGTTTCACTTAGACTTAGCTTGAATTCAGGTTGCTTAATCTTCAGCTTTTGAATTCTAGCTTGAGTATTTGTGTTTTCCCTTCAAGATACATCATATTTGGTATCAGAGCTTAGGTTTCACCTTGGCCTAGTACATCCATCCCTTCCAGAATTCATTCCTCCATTTAATTCCAAGCACATTCCTAGTTTGATTCCAAACACAAGTCGTGAACAAGATGAGTTCTGATGTAAAGCTCAAGGGATTAAGCTTACAATCAAAGGAATGCAAAGAAACAAGCAAATCCCTCATAGTTCATCACCTAGCTTCAATGAATCCAAAACTGAAATAGAGGAATGAGATAGGACTAAACTTGAGTTTTGGATATAGAACCACCACCAAAACCAAGGTTAAGGCCCTTAAACTTGATTAAGATACATGAATCATCACTTAAATAAGATTAGGACTAAGCTTGAACACCACCTTAACCGACCTAGTTAAGGATAAGCAAGTTTAGTGTTTTTGGTTTCAAGGACCAATGCTCTCTTTTCATTTTAGAAATCACAAAAATCTGATTCACAAAATGAAAGAGTACAACCAATATAGCTAAGCAAGCAAGTTGTTCTAGCGTAGGGAGTGAGGTTCTTCACAATTAGGAAACCTCTTAAACAAGCTTAGTTCACGTTTTAAGCAAACCCGTGTGATACTAGCTTGATTACAGCCCTAATCCTTGCTAATTACAAGCTTTGCCTCTATTTTAACCAATCAGAATTGAAGCTTACAAGATTATGAAGTAAATAAGGAAGCAAGTACACAAGCAAGTAGCTCCTAACATGTGAGAGAAAAAGGAGGGAAGCTGCTTGTGTTTTGAGAATCCTCTTGAATCTTTTTGAACAGAAACTCATTTTGATTCATCAAGGCTTCAAATCTCTCTTCCAAGGTCATCCTTGTAGCACTCACACTTACGGATTGTGTTTACAGTCAAACTGAAAGTGAAACTGAAGTGTGTTTGGAATGAGATGAATGAATGGATTCTGGAAGTAGGATGGCGTACCAGGCCAAGGTGAAGCCTTTGCTCTGATACCAAATATGATGTATCTTCAAGGGAAGGAATGAAAACTAAAGCTAGAGATCAAAAGCACACGGTTTGCAAACTGAAAACTAGCTTAGCTCTCCTTGAGCCCATGTAGATAATCAAGAAGTTTGATAGAACTAAACTCATGTTTCGATACAGAAACATCGCCAAACATAAGTTTAGGGTCCCTAAAATTTGATTGAGATACAGAATCACCACTTAAACAAAGATTAGGACTTGAACACCACCTTAATCAACCAAATTAAGGATAAGCAAGTTAAGTATTTAAAAGAGAAAGCACGAAAGCTCTCAAGGTTGTATTTCTGATTCAAAATGTAATATGCAGCAAATGATGGTGAGTTCTCTTTTGTTACAAGCCTAGCTAGTAAGCAAGCTAGCAAGCAAGCACCTACACCTTTCCTTCCTAGAGAGGAAAGGTATTAACTTAAGCTAACCCCCACGGTTAAGACTAACCGTGTACAAACCTTGATTACAACTAATCTAATTACATTCAGAACATTAAAGAAAGCAAAACAAATGATGTTTACAACTTAATCATCCTTATGTAAGGCTAATACAACAAGGTCTAGCAAATTAAGCAAAGGGGCATCCGTAAAGTAAAAACCCCTTTGTGGCTAGCCATTAGGATCCGAGAGACAATTTTCATTGCAACTTGCTTCCCATTGGTTGCTCTTTTCAAGAATGCAACTGATGATTGCCTTGTAGAAGCCTTGGGATGTGTGCCAAGCCTTGGTTTGTGTGCCTCTCTAGCTAGAATGTAGCTAACCCACGGATTAAGGCCAAATAGCCGGTTTGTACAAAATCGGGTGTACGGGGAGAATTGAACCGGTTTTCAGACAAGTTTTAAGCTTAACAAAAGTGAGCATGATTTTTTTTTTTCAGGCAATGGGGGGAAACCTTATGGTGTGTACAAACCCCCTATAAAGAAATCAAGGTTAAATCATGTTTAAGTAGGGTAATTCTACTAAAACATTTAACCGTGCAGTTTTGCACCAAAACTGGTCGGTTTGACAAAAGGCCTTGATCTCCCATCTTCTTGTGAGCATGATTGGAAATTAATGCTTGGACATGAAAGTAGACATGATAAGGATTCCAAAAATGTAAAAATTCAAGACTTAAGCCACAATGTAGCTTAAGTAATGAGATGAACAAAACCAGGCAATTTCTGGTCTTTAAACCTAGTTACTTCAGTTTGGCTCTTCTCTATCATTTGAGCCATTGCTTGGACTTTGGAGTTTGTAATGGACCTTGATTGACTTGTTGGACCTTCTTCCTCATCTTGGTTTGTGAGGACTCTATCACAAGCCTTGGCATGAGGCTTAATCAAACCTCTTAGAAGAGTGCCTAAGGTTTGATTAGTCACCTCAGTTTGGCCATCAGTTTAGCGGTAACGAGTGGTACTATACATTAATTTAGTGCCAAGCTTATTTAAAAGAGTAATCAAAAAATGACTTAAAAACTTTGTAACCCTATCAGAAATAATGGACTTAGGAATATCAGTTTAGCGGTAACGAGTGGTACTATACATCAATTTAGTGCCAAGCTTATTTAAAAGAGTAATCAAAAAATGACTTAAAAACTTTGTAACCCTATCAGAAATAATGGACTTAGGAATACCATGTAATTTGGTTACCTCTTTAATGTATAGCTCTGCAATGTGTGTAGCATCATTGGTCTTTTGGCAAGGTAAGAAGTGTGCCATCTTTGCAAATCTGACCACCATCACAAATATTGTATCCTTACCCCTTTAGGTTCTAGCTAAACCCAAAATGAAATCCATACTTACATCCACCCATAGTAGAGTACGGGAAGTGGAATGTACAAGCTGTGGGGTAAGGTGTGACTCTTGGCTACTTGGTATGTTCCACGCCTTCTTAGAATGTCTTGAACATCTTTCTCCATTCTAGGTCAGTAATAATCTCCCTTAACATGGTAAAGGTCTTTGATTCACCAAAATGTCTAGCCAAGGAACCACCACGAACTTCTCTAATTAGGAGCTCACGGGTGCTACACTTAGGAATACATAACCGTATCCCCTTGAAAAGAAAACCATCTTGAATCAAGAAATCCCCCTTGGGGTCTTTTAAGCACACAAAATACAAGTCCCCAAGGTCTTATCTTTAGGATATAAACTTTTAAGATGCTCAAAACCAAGAATAAGAGCATCTAATTGAAACAAAAGGAGATGCCTCCTTGATAATGCATCGGCACCTTGACTTAATATTCCTGATTTATGCTTGATGGTGAAGTGGAATGACTGAATGGACTCAACCGATTTAGCATGGTGTGAGTTAAGCTTGTGCTGGCCTTGAATATACTTTAAAGCTTCATGATCAGAATGCAATATAAACTCACTAGCCACTAAGTAATGGTTCCAATGCTCTAAGCATCAAATAATAGTGCAGAATTCCTTGTCACAAGTGGAGTATTTTCTTCTTGAATCACATAATTTCTCACTAAAGAAGGCTAATGGCTTACCTTGTTGAGTAAGAACACCGCCAATTCCCAATCCAGATGCATCACATTCAACTTCAAAAACCTTCTCAAAGCACAGCAAGGCTAAAACAGGTGCTTGAGTTAGTCTCTCCTTCACTTCTTTAAAGGCAGATTGTGCTTTGGGGGTCCATTTGAAGGATGTTCCCTTAAGCACTTTAGTAATGGGGGCCATTATAGTGCTGAAGTTTTGAATATACCTCCCATAAAAGGAAGCCAATCCATGAAAGCTTCGAACATCATGAATGCTTTGTGGTTGGGGCCAAGACTGAATTGCTTCTTGCTTGCTCTCATCGGCCTTAATGCCATCTCCAGAAACAATGCAACCTAAGAATGTAACTTCTTGAGTGAAAAAAGTACATTTCTTAAGATTACCATACAACTACTCACGTTCAAGGACTAGCATAACTTGATTTAGATGATTCTGATGTGCTTGCTCATCTCTTGAATAGACCAGAATGTCATCAAAGTATACCACCACAAATGAAAGGCTTGAATACTTGATTCATTAGCCTCATGAATGTACTAGGAGCATTAGACAGATCAAAAGGCATGCCAAGCCATTCATGCAAACCTCCCTTAGTCTTGAATGCCTTCTTCCATTCATCTCCCTCTCGGATTCTGATTTGGTACTATCCACTTCTAAGATCAATCTTTGAAAACACTTTGGAGCCATGCAACTGATCTAGCATATCTTTAAGTCTAGGTATGGGATACCTATACTTGATTGCGATTTTTTTTTATGGCTCTGCTATCCACACATATTCCTTGGCTGCCATCCTTCCTAGGAACCAACAAGGCAGGTACGGGATAAGGGCTTAAGGACTCACGTACAAGCCCCATTGACATCAACTCTTCCATTTGCCTTTGAATCTCCATGGTTTCCTTTGGGTTCATCCTATAAGCTGGCTTATTAGGAAGGATTGAGCCAGGAATGAGATCAATGTGATCTTGGATATCTCTTTTAGGAGGTAAACCCATTGGTATCTCCCTAGGAAACAAGTGACAGAACTTTCGTATGAGTGATTTGGTAATGGGGTGAGTAAGCATGGGTGATTTTGGTGCATCTTGGATGTTTAGGATCCATTCTTTAAAAGCCTTAAATTCATGATATGAGGCCTTTAAGAGTGGTTCACTAAATGATAGCAAACAACCAGAATGATCAAGCTTTTTTGTGGGCTTGTTTTTGAGGAGTTCGGATGGTGACAATGGCTTTATGGTAATCTTCTTTCCTCCCTTAGAAAAGGAGTATGTATTTTGGAAACCGTCATACATTACGTTCCTATCATAAATCCATGGCCTCCCTAGCAAAACATGACATGCATCCATGGGTGTAACGTCACCAAAGCTCAACTTGGTAGCTCTTACCAATGGACAAGGAAATGAGGCACCGAGAGTTAACTTGTAGTCCTTTGCTTTGGTTTATCTATTGAATGTTGTAAGGATGGGATGGGTCGTAGCTTGCAAGCCTAGTTTCTCAATCATACTAAGAGAAACTACATTAGCACAACTCCCACCATCAATAATCAAAGAATAAACCTTGTCTTGAACCGTGCACCTTGTATAAAAAATGTTCTCGCTTTGCTCATCTTTAGCTCTTTTCTGGCCGTTCAAGACTCTTCTTAAAACCAACATTTCACCCTCATCAGCTTCTTCTTCAACCTTCTCTTGGTTTTCGTCAAGGTTTTCTTCACTTTCATCTTCAATTTTCTCCACTTTCGGTTGTTCATCCACGGCTCTCCATTCGGCCAAAGTAATCACCTTTCGATTTGGGCAGTCCAAGGCAATGTGGCCTAGCCCTTGGCACTTGAAACACCTTCTAGTGCTCATGGGGTTGGGATTGGATCTGGTTGGTGGTGTTTGGGCCTTTTGTGGAGTTGGGGTTCTTTGTGGATTGGAAGGGAAATGAATTATAGGCTTAGGAGGTAGATTAGAACTCCCCTTCTTAAAGGGTGTGTTTTAGGTGTAAGGATTGGAATTAAAAGGTTTAAAGGGCTGTTTAGCCTTCTTTTGTTGTTCCACTTTGTGACCTAGCACGCAAACCTCATCAAATGAAGTATAAGCTTGTAATTCAACAACATTAGAATACCTAGGATCAAGTCCTCCCAAGTATCTAACTATTGTTTGTTCTTCTGGCACTTGTAAGTTGTGAATAGCAGTCTTAGTTCAGATTTCCTTGGTTCAGATTATGAAGTTGAGAATAACAATCTTGTACATAAGTAGGTGGAAGAAACGTAGGTTTTAGCTTGGATTTCATCTTTTCACAAGTTCTGATTTTGGACTTCCGTTCTCTAACTCTTTTAGCACACAAGTTAGTCCACCAAAGATAAGCATACTTACATAGTCTCAAGGCGACTAACTTCACTTTCTTGTCTTCAGAAACGTCCTTGCACTCAAATACTCTTTCCACTGTGTGTAACCAATCCAAGAACTCTTCTGGATCAAGCTTGCCTTCATATTATGGAATTTCAACTCTAAAATCATTAGAGTTTTCTTGCATTCGTGGGTCTTGCCTAACCATTCTTACTAGTTCATCCTCGCTACATGAATCAAGAGTATGGCTAAATACTTATTCTTGCCTCTGTGGTTTTGATTGGAGAGGTTCTTCACACATCGTTTGCTTTTGCTTCAGGAAAGCACCCAACTGTTTGCGTAGGTACTCATTTTGAGCCTTCAACTCTTGATTAGAACTCTTGAGGTTTTGATTAGAAGAAGTAATCTCATGATTACTCTTCAAACCAACATCAAGATTCTCTTTTAAACTCAAGCTAGCACTCATGTTGTAACCGGTTTAAGAGTAGAACAGAAATGGAGTTTGTGCTTAAGAAATATGTTTAGGAGTGAATCTGGATGCGTGGGGAGTATACCAGGCCAACGAGAAACTTGGCTCTAATACCAAATACGATGTAAAGCTCAAGCAATTAAGCTTACAATCAAATGAGTGCAAGGAAACTAGCAAATCCCTCATGGTTCTTCACTTAGCAACAATGAATCTGAAACTGAAATGGAGGAATGAGATAGGACTAAGATTGAGTTTTGGATACAGAATCTCCACCTAATGGGGTCCCCACCAACCAAGATGAGCAAGAAGGTCCAACAAGTCAATCAAGGTCCTTTACAAACTCCAAAGTCCAAGCAACGACTCAAATGATAGAGAAGGGCTAAATGGAAGTAACCGGGTTTAAAGATCAGAAATTACTCGGTTTTGTTTATCTCATTACTTAAGCTACATTGTGGATTTAGTCTTGTATTTTTACATTTTTGGAATCCTTATGATTTCTAATTTCATGCCCAAGCATTAATTTCAAATCATGCTCACAAGAAGATGGAAGATCAAGGCCTTTTCTCAAACCGGCTAGTTTTGGTTCAAAACTGCACGGTTAAATGTTTTAGTAGAGTTACCCTACTTAAACATGATTTAGCCTTGATTTCTTTATAGGGGGGTTTGTACACACCGTAAGGTTTCCCCCTATGGCCTGAAAACAAAATCATGCTCACTTTTGTTAAGCTTAAAACTGGTTTGAAAACAGGCTCAATTCTGCCCGGCACCCAGTTTTGTGGAAACCGATTATTTTGCCTTAATTCGTGGGTTTACTGCATTCTAGCTAGAGAGGCACACACTCCAAGGCTTGGCACACGACCCAAGGCTTCTAGAAGGCAATCATCAGCTGTAATCTTGAAAGGAGCAACCAATGGGAACCAAGCTGCAATGGAAATTGTCTCTCGAATCCCATTGGCTAGCCGAAAAGGGTTTACGGCTACTCTTTTGCTTAATGTGCTAGAGTTGGTTGTATTAGCCCTAAATAAGCATGATTAAGTTGTACGCATCATTTTTTTTTGCTTTTTTTTAATGTTTTGAATGTAATTAGATTAGTTGTAATAAACATTTGTACACGGTTAGTCCTAACCGTGGGGGTTAGCTTAAGTTAATACCTTTCCTCTCTAGGAAGGAAAGGTTTAGGTGCTTGCTTGCTAGCTTGCTTACTTACTAGGCTTGTAAACAAAAGGGAACCCATGGCCATTTGCTGCATATTACACTTTGAATAAGAAATTACAACCTTGAGAGCTTTCGTGCTTTCTCTTTCAAATACTTAACTTGCTTATCCTTAATTTGGTCGAGTAAAATGGTGTTGAAGTAAGTCCTAATCTTTGTTTAAGTGGAGATTCTGTATCTTAATCAAAATTTCGGGACCCTAAGCTTATGGTTGGTGGTGTTTCTGTATCTAAACATTGAGTTTAGCACTATCATTTCCATTGTTTTTCTACACAGGTTCAAGGAACTAAGCCGAATTCCACTTGCTTAAACCGTGAGCTATTGAATTCTTGCTTTAGATTTCTTTCAATCCTTTAAATATATATCATATTTGGTATCAGAGCAAAGGTTTCACCTTGGTCTCGTATGCCATCCCACTTCCAGAATCCATTCATTCTTCCCATTCTAAACACACTTCAGTTTCACTTTCGGTTTGAGTGTAAACACAATATGTGAGTATGAGTTCTACAAGCATGCCCTTGGAAGAGAGATTTGAATCGTTGATGAACCAAAATGAGTTTCTGTCCAAAAGATTCAAGAGGATTCTCAAAGAAATCAAGAGGCTCAAGCACAGAATGAGTACTTGAGAAAGCAATTGGGTGCGGTTTTGAAGCAAAAGCAAAAAGTGAATGAAGATACCTTTCAATCTGAACCAAGAAGGCAAGAACAAGTCTTTAGTCATGAAGTTGATTCATCAAGTGAAGAAGAACCAACCAGAATGATTAGAGGGGAGCCACGGATTCAAGCTAATACGAATGACCTCAAAGTAGAAGTTCCTGAATTTAAAGGTAAGCTTGATCCTGAGGAATTCCTTGATTCGTTGCATACTGTTGAAAGAGTTTTTGAGTATAAAGATGTTTCTAATGATAAGAAGGTCAAGTTAGTGGCCTTGGGACTTAGAAAGTGTGCATCTTTGTGGTGGACAAACCTGAATGCTAAACGGCTAAGAGAAAGGAAATCAAAAATCCAAACTTGGGATAAGATGAAATCCAAACTCAAGGCACGTTTTCTACCACCAACTTATGTCCAAGATTGTTATTCTCAACTCCATAACCTTACTCAAGGTAATATGAGTGTTGAAGAATATACACGTGAGTTTGAAAAGTTGCTAATCAAGTGTGACATTCAAGAGCCCGAAGAGCAAACCATAGTTAGGTACTTGGGAGGACTTGATCCAAGGTATTCTAATGTGGTTGAATTGCAAGCATGTACGTCGTTTGAAGATGTTTGTGTGGTGGGTGACAAGGTGGAGTAGCAAAAGAAAGCCAAACAGGCTCAAAAACCTCAAAATACACGGCCTTTCACCTGGAACCAACCTTTTAACAAGGGGAGTTCCAGTCCTATTCCTAAGCCACAAAACCTATTCCCTTCCTTCCCACAAAGAACCCTAGCACCACAAAAGAACTAAACACCTCAAAATAGACCCCATCCTAATCCCATGAGTAATAGAAGGTGTTTTAAATGTCAAGGGCTTTGGCATATAGCTTCGGAGTGTCCAAATGGAAAGGTGATTACCCTAGCCGAATGGACATCTGTGAAGTATGATTCTGAAGAGGAGGAAAATGAAGTTGAAAGTGAACCAGAACTTAAGGAAACTCAAGAAGAAGTTGTTGAAGAGGCTGATGAAGGAGAACTCTTGGTTTTAAGGAGAGTTCTAAGCAACCAACGAGGAGTTAGAGATGAGCAAAGAGAAAACATATTCCACACCTAGTGTACTGCCCAAGGGAAAGTGTGCTCTTTGATCATTGATGGAGGGAGATGTATAAACGTGGTTTCTCTAAGCATGATTGCGAGGCTAGGCTTGCAAACAATGACTCATCCACATCCTTACAACATCCAATAGTTGAATCAAAGCAAAGGAATCCAGGTGAACTCTCAGTGTTTGTTCTCTTTCTCCATTGGAAAGAACTATCAAGATGAGTTATGGTGTGATGGTATTCCTATGGATGCATGTCATATGCTTTTAGGGAGACCATGGTTGTATGATCGAAAGGTTTTGCATAACGGCTACCTAAATACCTTCTCATTTACCAAGGATGGCAAGAAGATAACCCTAGCGCCTTTACCCCCATCCAAACACCCTAAAATTCAGCCACAAAATAAGCCCAAGCAAAATGATTGCCTACTGTCCTTGAGTGAACCAATTCTAAAGGCTTCCCAACATGAGTTTAGAGCCTTTAAAGTGTCGATATTAAGCATGCAAGATGAACCATAAAGTTTGATGCCCACTCATCCCCTAGCAAGATCACTCATTGAAAACTTCTGTTAGTTCTTTCCTAAGGAGATACCTATGGGTTTTCCTCCTAAGAGGGATATCCAGCATCACATTGATCTTATTCCAGGTTCTATCCTACCAAATAAACCAGCATATAGGATGAATCCTAAAGACACAATGGAGATTCAAAGACAGGTTGAAGAATTGAAAGCTAATGGCTTCATTCGTGAGTCCTTAAGCCCGTGTGCCGTCCTAGCTCTTTTGGTGCCTAAGAAGGATGGAGGAATGAGAATGTGTGTTGATAGTAGGGCCGTTAACAAGATCACCATCAAGTACAGGTACCAATACTTAGACTTGAAGACATGCTAGATGAGTTATATGGCTCCAAGGTGTTCTTCAAGATTAATCTTCAAAGTGGTTACTTCCAAATCAGAATTAGAGTAGGTGATGAATGGAAGACAGCTTCCAAGACTAAATGAGGGATTTATGAGTGGTTATTAATGCCCTTTGGTGTTTCAAATGCACTTAGTACTTTCATGAGGTTAATGAATCAAGTGTTTAGACCTTACATTGGAAAGTTTGTGGTAGTATACTTTGATGATATTCTGGTGTATTCTAAGAATGAGCATGAACATCAAGATCACTTAACTCAAGTTATGCTCGTCTTAGAACGTGAGAAGTCATTTGGTAACCTTAAGAAATGTGCTTTCTTTACTCCTGAAGTTACATTTCTTTGTTATATTGTTGCTGGAGATGGTATTAAGGTAGATGAAAGCAAGGTTGAGGCTATTTGGTCTTGGCTAGTACCAAAGAGCATACATGATGTTTGAGCTTTCGATGGACTAGCTTCTTTCTACAGGAGATTTATATGTGGTTTCAGCACCATTATGGCTCCTATGACCGAAGTTATCAAGGGTACATCCTCTGTATGGAATCCAAAAGCACAATTTGCCTTTGAGGAGATCAAAGCAAGACTTACTCAAGCACCTGTTCTAGCCTTGTCGTGCTTTAGTAAGATCTTTGAAGTTGAGTGTGATGCCTCTGGTGTTGGCATTGGTGGAGTTCGTACTCAGGCAGGTAAACCTCTATCCTTCTTTAGTAAGAAATTATATGAGTTAACAAGAAAGTACTCCACTTATGATAAGGAATTCTATGCCATTGTGAGATGTTTAAAGCATTTGAGTCATTATTTTATTGCAAGTGAGTTTATCTTACATTATGACCATGAAGCTTTAAAGTATATACAAGGCCAGCATAAGTTGAACTCATGGCATGCCAAATGGGTTGAGTTTATGCAATTATATCACTTCAGCATCAAGTATAAATCAAGTAAACTCAATCAAGGTCCAGATGCTATATCTCAGAGGTATCTTTTGTTATTTTAGTTAGATGCTTGTGTATTAGGTTTTAAGCATCTAAAAGCTTTGTATGACAAAGATGAAGACTTTGGGGAGTTGTATGCTGATTGTCCTAAACACCCCGAAGGAGACTTTCTAATCCAGGAGGGACTTCTATTCAAGGGTACACGACTGTGTGTACCAAGGTGTAGCACAAGGGAGTTTCTAATTAGGGAAGTTCATGGAGGATCTTTGGCTGGGCATTATGGAGAAAAAAAGACAGTCACCATGCTAAGGGAGCATTACTATTAGCCAACCACGGAGAAAGAGGTGCAGGATATACTCAAGAGGTGTGGGACATGTTAAGTGGCTAAAATCCATTCCTTAACCCACGACCTATACACACCTTTACCTATTCCCACTTCACCATGGGTTGATGTAAGTGTTGACTTCATTCTTGGACTGCCTAAAACCCAAAGGAACAAGGATTCTATCTTTGTTGTGGATGATAGGTTTTTTTTCTAAGATGTCTCATTTCATTCCATGCAACAAGACTAATGATGCTACACATATAGCTGAGTTGTATTTCAGGGAGGTGGGAAGATTAGATGGTATTCCTTGGTCCATTGTTTCTGATAGGGATGCCAAGTTTTTGAGTCATTTTTGGATTAGTTTGTTGAAGAAGTTAGGTACTAAGGTAAAATATAGTACTGCTTATCATCCACAAACAAATGGGCAAACTGAGGTTACTAATCGAACCTTTAGGACACTCCTAAGAGCTGTGATGAAACCTCATGCTAAAGCTAGGGATTTGCTTTTACCCCATGCAGAGTTTGCTTATAATAGGATAGCAAACAAGGCTACTGGTCTTTCCCCTTTCAAAGTGGTCTATGGAATTGATCCCCTTTGCCCACTTGATCTTACACCATGACCTATAGACCAAAAGCCAATTGCTGATGCAGCATCAAGGGTAGAAGAAATCAAGAAGATTCATGAGTTGGTAATGAGCAAGATTGAGAAGACTAATGCAGCATATCAAGCTTAAGCCAACAAACACAAGAAGGCAGTGGTTTTTCAACTTGGAGACCTCGTGTGGATTCACCTTAGGAAGGAAAGATTTCCATCCGAAAGGAAGAATAAGCTCATGCCAAGGGCTAATGGTCCATTTGAGGTACTTGAATGTATTAATGACAATGCTTATAAGGTTGATTTACCAGGTGACAATGGAGTCAATGTAGCTGGTTTGAAAGCTTACCAAGAAGATGATTACCTAGCTGATTTAAGGATCAAATCTTCTCAAGAAGGGGACGATGATGGAGTCCCCACCAACCAAGATGAGGAAGAAGGTCCAACAAGTCAATCAAGGTCCTTTACAAACTCCAAAGTCCAAGCAATGGCTCAAATGATAGGGAGGGGCCAAATGGAAGTAACCGGGTCTAAGGACTAAAAATTGCCCGGTTTTGTTCATCTCATTCCTTAAGCTACATTGTGGCCTAAGTCTTAAATTTTTACATTTTTGGAATCCTTATGATTTCTAATTTCATGTCCAAGCATCAATTTCCAATCATGCTCACAAAAATATGGGAGATCAAGGCCTTTTGTCAAACCGGCCAGTTCTGGTTCAAAACTGCACGGTTAAATGTTTTAGTAGAGTTACCCTACTTAAACATGATTTAACCTTGATTTCTTTATAGGGGGGTTTGTACACACCCTAAGGTTTCCCCCCATGGCTTGAAAACAAAATCATGCTCACTTTTGTTATGCTTAAAACTATTCTGAAAATCAGCTCAATTATGCCCGTGCACCCGATTTTTTACGAACCGGTTATTTTGCCTTAATCTGTGGGTTTGCTGCATTCTAGCTAGACAAGCACACACTCCAAGGCTTGGAACACATCCCAAGGATTCTAGAAGGCAATCATCAGCTGTAACCTTGAAAAGAGCAACCAATAGGAACCAAGCTACAATGGAAGTTGTCTCTTAGATCCTATTGGCTAGCCAAAAAGGGGTTTTCACTTTACGACTGCTCCTTTGCTTAACTTGCTAGAGCTGGTTGTGTTAGCCTTAAATAAGCATGATTAAGTTGTAAGCATCATTTGTTTTGCTTTCTTTAATGTTTTGAATGTAATTAGATTAGTTGTAATCAAGGTTTGTACATGGTTAGTCCTAACCGTGGGGGTTAGCTTAAGCTAATTCCTTTCCTCTCTAGGAAGGAAAGGTTTAGGTGCTTGCTTGCTAGCTTGCTTACTTACTAGGCTTGTAAACAAAAGGGAACCCATGACCATTTGCTGCGTATTACACTTTGAATAAGAAATTACAACCTTGAGAGCTTTTGTGCTTTCTCTTTCAAATACTTAACTTGCTTATCCTTAATTTGGTCAATTAAGGTGGTGTTTAAGTAAGTCCTAATCTTTGTTTAAGTGGTAATTCTGTATCTTAATCAAAGTTTAGGGACCCTAAGCTTTTGATTGGTGGTGTTTCTGTATCTAAACATTGAGTTTAGCACTATCATTTTCGTTGTTCTTCTACACGAGTTCAAGGAACTAAGCCGAATTCAACTTGCTTAAACCGTGAGCTATTGAATTCTTGCTTTAGATTTTTTTCAATCCTTCAAAGATACATCACCACTAAAACCAAGGTTGCGGACCCTAAACTTGATGAAGATACAGTAATCACCACTTAAGCAACATTAGGACAAAGCTTGAACACCACCTTAACCGGCCTAGTTAAGGATAAGCAAGTATAGTGTATTAGGTTTCAAGGAACAATGCTCTTTTTTCTCTCTAGAAATCACGAAATCTAATTCACAAAATGAAAGAGTACAACCAATATAGCTAAGAAAGCAAGCATGCAAGCAGCTCTAGCCTAGAGAGTGAGGTTCCTTCACAATTAGGAAACCTCTTAAACAAGCTTAGTTCACGATTTAAGCAAACCCGTGTGATCTAGCTAGTTTACAGCCCTAATCCTTGCTAATTACAAGCTTTGCCTCCACTTTAACCAATCAAAATTAAAGCTTACAAGATTATGAAGTAAATAAGCAAGCAAGTACATAAGCAAGTAGCTCTTAACATATGAGAGAAAAGGAAGAAAGATGCTTGTCTCCTGGGAGCTTTACGACTCGCCAATGGCTGAATTATGCCTTTCTCTACTTGATTTCCATTGGTTTGTTAGGTGGTTCTCCTATGACTGTGTCCAATTGCCTTCTAGAAACCTGATCATGCAGTTAGGCTAGGATTTGACGTGATTAAAGCAGTCAACTACCAAATGCACCAATAGGGAGCAACCGGACTACTGCTGGCAGAATGCAGTGTCTGATTAGAGGCCACGTTTCTCAGGGCAAATGTGGGCATAACGCAGCTTGCCACACATGGTTGGAAAGCCTAAGAATTCCTCTAACCGCTTCAGGTGGAATTACTCAATTTATAGCTCATTTGCTAGACCAAAAGATCAAAATACCCGAACTGGTCTAAATCGAGTTCCAGCGTGCATGGTTTGAAAGATTGATCTGGTTCTGCGTCTTCCACTTGACTTAACTTCATTTAATCACTTGGAGCAAGTATTTAACATCTTGAGGACCCAAAATATGCAAAAATTTATGACTTAAACCTCATGGAGGTCTAAGTAATTAGAAACACAAAACCGAGCTTGAAAACTGTTTTGAACTCGTAGGGTTCTGTTTGTGCTTCTACCAAAGGGTGAGCCATCCTTTGCATTTGGGGCCTTGTTCTTAGATGTTCTGCACTTTCTTGGACATGGACTTTGTCTTGGCTAGGTAGGACTCCATCATAGACTAGGATTGAATGTGATTAAAGAAATCAACCACGAAATGTACCAATAGGGTGCAGCCGGGCTGCTACTGGTAGAATGCAGTGTCTTATTAGAGGCCACGTTTCTCAGGGCAGATGTGGGCATAATCATCTTGCCACAGATGGTTCAAAAGGCTGAGAAATCCTCTAATAGCTCCAGGTGGAATTACTCAATTTAGAGCTCATTTACTGGACCAAAAGATCAAAATACCCGAACTGGTTTAAACCGGGTTCCAGCCTGTGCGGTTTGAAAGATTGACCTAGTTTTGCATCTTTCGCTTAACTTAACTTCATTTAATCACTTGAACTAGGTAGTTAACATCTTCAGGACCCAAAATATGTAAAAATTTAGGACTCAAACCTTATGGAGGCCTAAGTAATTGGAAACACAAAACCGGGCTTAAAAACTATTTTGAACCCGTAGGGTTCATTTTATGTTTCTAGCAAAAGGTGAGCCATCCTTTGCACTTGGGACCTTATTCTTAGACGTTCTGGACTTGCTTCAATGTGAACTTGGTCTTGTCTAGGAAGAACTCCGTCATCCTCCCTTTGTTGGAAAGATCTGATCCTCAAATCTGCTTAGGAAACATTTGGATTGAAGGGGCTCAAATCTGCCACATTGAACGTGGTTGAAACTTGTCTCCTGGTAAATCAACCTTATATGAATTGTCATTGTCTTCTCCGAGACCTCAAATGGACCTTCAGCTCTTGGCATTAGCTTATTGTTCCTCTTAGAAGGGAACCTTTCCTTGCTTTAGTGAATCCATATTAGGTCTCCAGTTGAAATACAATCTTTGTCCTATGCTTGTTGGCGTGGGCTTCATAAGATGCATTTGTCTTCTCAATTTTGGCCTTTACCAACTCATGGAGCTTTGAATTTGTTCAACTCTTGCTGCTGCATCAGCACTTGGTTTCTAATCTATAGGCCATGCAGTAAGATCAATGGGACTAAGTGGATCAATCCCATACACCACCATGAAAGGAGATAGAATAGTAGCCTTGCTAGGAGCTTTGTTGTATGCCAACTCAGCATGGGGCAAGAGCAAATCCCAAGCCTTGGTATGAGGTTTAATCAAAGCTCTTAGGAGAGTGCCTAAAGTTTAATTAGTCACCTCAATTTAGCCATCAGTTTGGGGGCGACAAGAGGTACTATACATCAACTTAGTACCAAGCTTCTTCCAAAGAGTAATCCAGAAATGACTTAAAAACTTTATATCCCTATCGGAAATGATGGACTTCGGAATACCATGTAATCTAGTTACCTCTTTAAAGTACAACTCTGCAATGTGTGCAGCATCATTAGTCTTTTGGCAAGGTATAAAGTGTGGCATCTTTGAGAATCTATCCACCACCACAACGATTGAATCCTTGCCCCTTTCAGTTCTAGGAAAACCCAAAATGATGTCCATACTTACATCCACCCATGGTACAGTAGTTACGGGAAGTGGAGTGTATAAACCGTGGGGTAAGGTGTGACTCTTGGTTGCTTGGCATGTTCCACACCTTCTTAGAATATCTTGAACGTCTTTCTCCATTCATGGCCTCTAATAATGTTCCCTTAACATGGTTAAGGTCTTTGATTCACCAAAATGTCCAGCAAGGAACCACCATGAACTTCTCTAATTATGAGCTCACGGGTGCTACACTTAGGAATACATAATCGTATCCCCTTGAAAAGAGAATGATGTGCCAAGCAAGGGAATGGAGAGATTAAGTCTCCAATAACCAAAGCAAAGTAAGAGCAAAGGAAAGGGAAAGAGAAAACCGTAAACTAGCCTAAACTAGTTTCAATTTAAGAAAGGAGAAAGAAGGATAATCTAGTATGAAGAAGGATAAGACACACCAGCTTGATCACACTAGGGATCTTAATCACACTTAGGGATAAGACACACCACCCTAAGCAAGATTGATACTCACTTGATCACCACTTTGATTAGCCAAACCAAAGACAAGCAAGAGAGAGTTTAAATGAGAGAGAATAATCTCTATCTTTCATATATGTCAAATCTAAATGTTACAACCTTGAATGAGCATATATATAGAGGGGCAGGGCCTAAGGGATGATTACAAGCTGCATTAGGGTGCAAATGGATAGCCAATGGGAGCAAAGGACCAAAAAGTAAGCAAAGTACAAAAGGTGAAAGTGACAGGCTACTTGTCGCTTTTATTTCACAACCTCCAACTACAAGCAACTTTAACTTCTGTAATTCTTTCCCAAATCAGCTCCAAAAGTTGTTCTTAGAAACCTTGGAAAGTCTATTTTCATATGGTGCAAGTTAGAATGGATTTGGAGCTATCGTTTGAAAGTTTTGGTCAAAACGGCCATGTTTTCCAAATTGGTTCAGATTCTGCAGCATTTTGAAAGTGACCCCATTTGATTTATTACCCAATGACTTAACCTAGAACTATTTATATGTCCTTAAAAATGACATATTAAGGGTTCCAAAAAGTGGATTTTCAGCTTCTTAAATAAAATTTAAGATTGAATAATCAAGCTCACAAAACTGGGCTGATGCGTTGGATTTTGGGCAGATTGGACAGCCGTGATGTCCTTGACAATTTGAGCTAATTCTTGTGCCTTGGACTCCTTTTCTTGGGTTGTTCGAAAGTAGGATGATGATTTTATCATTAGGGGCTTGATCCCCATCATCCTCCCCTTGTTGAGAAGAATTGCCCTCAAATTCTCCAAGGTATCATCTTCCAAGTATGGTGATAAATTAGGAACATTGAAGGAGGCGGATACTCCACACTTTCTGGGCAAATTTATCTTGTAAGCATTGTTGTTAATCCTCTCCAAAACTTCAAAAGGACCATCGGCCCTAGGCGTGAGCTTTGACTTGTGTTTGGAGGGAAAACGCTCTTTCCTTAAGTGCACCCAAACGAGATCACTGAGGTTGAAGATGGCTTGCTTTCTATGCTTGTTTGCTTGGGCTTGGTAAGAGGCATTGAATTGCTCAATATTCCCCTTAATCTTCTTATCGAGCTCTTGGATCTCTTGGACTCTCTTGGTTGCCTCCATATTAGGCTTGGAGTCTATGGACCGTGGGGTAAGATCAAGAGGGGAGAGTGGCTCAATCCAATAAACCACCTTGAAAGGGGACCTTCCCGTGGTCTTTCTTAGAGTCTTGTTGCAGGCAAACTTGGCATGAGCTAGGAGTTGATCCCATGACTTGAGATTGGACTTGATCAAGGTCCTCAAAAGTACTCCCAAAGTCCTACTGGTAACCTCGGTTTGCCTATTCGTTTCAAGGTGGAAAGTGGTCGTATACTTGAGCTTAGTACCCAATTTATTCCACAAGGTTACCCAAAAATGGCTTAAGAACTTAGTGTCCCTATCCGACACTATGGACCTTTGAATCCCATGGAGCTTAACCACTTCTTTGAAGTACAAGTCGGCTATGTAAGCATCATGGGTCTTGCTGCATGGAATGAAGTGTGCAATGTTAGAAAAGCGAGCAACCACAATGAGGATGGAGTCCTTGTTCCTTTGTGTCCGTGGCAATCCAAGTATGAAGTCTATGCTAACATCTTCCCATGGGAAACTTAGAACCGGCAAGGGTGTGTAAAGGCCTTGAGGAAGGGTGTGGCTCTTGGCCATTTGACATACTACACACCTCTTGATCACATCTTCTACATCCTTATCCATGCAAGGCAAAAAATAATGTTCCTTAAGCATGATAAGGCTCTTCTTTTCCCCAAAATGGCCGGCTAGGGATCCTCCAGGGATCCCACGGATCAAGAGCTCTCTTGTACCACAATTCGGGACACAAAGTCGTGTGCCCTTGAACAAGTAACCTTATTGAACTAGGAACTCTCCCTTGGGTTGCCTCTTACATTCATTGAACAACTGTCCAAAATCTCTATCCTCTGCATATAATGACTTCAAATGCTCAAATCCAAGAACGTAAGCATCAAGTTGAAACAATAAGAGATACCTTGTTGAAAGCACATCGGCACCCTTGTTCAATTTCCCGGATTTGTGCTTGCGGTGAAGTGGAATGTTTGCAAGTACTCTACCCACTTGGCATCGCGAGAGTTGAGCTTGTGTTGCCCTTGGATGTACTTGAGGGCCTCATCACCGGAGTGTAGAATAAACTCATTTGCCACCAAGTAGTGACTCCAATGCTCAAGTGACCGAATGATAGCATAGAATTCCTTGTCAAAGGTGGAGTACTTCCTCTTGGAGTCACAAAGTTTCTCACTAAAGTAGGCAATGGGGGGCAACCTTCTTGAGTGAGAACCCCACCAATACCAACTTCGGATGGATCACACTCTACTTCAAAGATCTTTTCAAAGCATGGCAAGGCTAGCATTGGGGCTTATGTGAGCTTCTTCTTGATCTCCTCAAAGATTTGTTGTGCCTTTGGATTCCACTTGAATGATGATTGCTTGAGTACTTCGGTCATAGGGGTTATGATTGTCCTAAAGTCCCGAATGAACCGCCTATAAAAGGAGGCTAGTCCATGGAAACTTCGCACATGATGAATGCTTGAAGGTGTAGGGCAAGACCGAATGGCTTTAATCTTTCTTTCATCCACCTTGATTCCTTGAGTCGTGACAATGTAGCCCAAAAATGTGACTTCCTAGGTGAAGAATGAACACTTCTTTAATTTACAATAGAGCTTTTCTTTCTCAAGGACCTTCATGACTTGGGTGAGATGATCAAGGTGATATTCCGCACTTTGACTATAAACCAAAATGTCATCAAAGTAAACCACAACAAAGTGCCCAATGAATGGTCTAAACACTTGGTTCATTAGTCTTATAAAAGTGCTAGGAGCATTTGAAAGTCCAAAGGGCATAACCAACCACTCATACAATCCCCCTTTGTTTTGAATGAGGTCTTCCACTCATCCCCTTCCTTAATCCGAATTTGGTAATACCCACTCCTTAAATCCACTTTAGAAAAGACTCTTGAACCATGAAGCTCATCCAACATATCCTCCAATCTCTGTATGGGATGCCTATACTTAATGGTGATCTTGTTTATGGCTCGGCTATCCACACATATCCTCATTGAACCATCTTTCTTTGGACTAGGAGGGTGGGTACGACACATGGGCTAAGACTTTCCCTCACAAGACCTTTGGCTATCAACTCATCAACTTGCCTTTGGATTTCCATGGTTTCTTTTGGGTTCATTCTATAGGTCGATTTGTTTGGGAGGATAGCACCGGGAATGAGATGAATGTGATGTTGGATGGTTCTTTTCGGAGGGTGGTCGTGGGGTATATCTTCCGGGAACACATGGGAAGATTGTTCAAGTAATGAAGTGGCTAAGGGGTGCATTTGAGGGGGAGAAGTTTCGACTTCTTCAAGGGAGAGGAGTAGCCAATCTCTGAAGGCCACGAACTCATGTTGCGTGGCCTTAAGAAAGGGTTCTCCAAGGGTAAGTAACATTTCGGTTTGGTCTTGGTTCTTTTATGGCTTGGATTTTGTGAGTTGAGAGGGGGAAAGTGGGGCTAGGGTGATTTTCTTCTGATCTTTAGTGAAGGTGTAAGTGTTTAAGAAACCATCATGTATGACCCTTCTATCAAACAACCAAGGTCTTCCTAACAAGATATGACAAGCATCCATAGGTATGACATCACACCATAGTTCATCATGATAATTCTTTCCTATGCTTAAGGAAATAAGGCATCCAGAGTTAACTTAAAGGCCTTTACCTTGGTTTAGCATTAAATTGAGTACGGGTGAGGGTGAGCTGTGGCTTGGAGTTGTAATTTCTCTACCATGCTTGAGGATGCAACATTGGTACAACTCCCACTATCGATGATGAGTGAACACAATTTCCCTTTGACCGTGCATCTTGAGTGGAACATGTTCTCCCTTTGCTCATCTTGGCTCCCTTTGAGACCACTCAATGTTCTTCTTATGAATAGCAAATCCCCTTCATCGATTTCTTCCACCACCTCTTCCATGCCCTCAACGAGACGTAAGGCCCTCTCTTGTTCTTCTTCCTCCACTTGAGTTGCTTCGTATTCGGCCATGGTGATAACCCTTCGGTTTGGGCACTTCAAATCTATGTGACCCAAGCCTTAGCACTTGTAACACCTTCTATTGGCATTGGAACCGTAGGGAGGCTTGTTTTGTGGAGTTGGGTTTTTAGGAGGTGGGTTAGAGGGAGTAGCCATGGGTTTAGGTCGGGGTTGAAAACGCCCCTTGTTGAAAGGTGAGCTCTTGGGTAGGGGAAGCTTGGGTAGATCCTTCTTGAAGGGTTTGGACTTCTTTTGTTACTCAACTCTATGGGCTAGAACACAAACATCATCAAAAGAGTCTTATTGTTGAAGTTCAACTACATGAGCATAACTTGGATCAAGACCACTCAAGTGTCTCACAATAGTTTCATCTTCACTCTCTTAGATGTCACATTTGATCAAGAGCTTCTCAAACTCCCTTGTGTATTCTTGAACACTCGAACTTCCTTGTTGTAGATTGTGGAGCTTAGAGTAGTTGTCTTGAAGGTAAGAAGGGGGAAGGAACTGACCTTTCAACTTGGCTCTTATCTTTTCCCAACTTCTAATCTTTGCATTACCTCTCTTAGCTCTCTTCGTGACCAAGTTTTCCCACCATAAAGAGGCATATTTTCATAGCTTAAGTGCTACTAGCTTCACTTCTTGTCTTCGGGTACATCCTTGTACTCAAAGACCCTCTCCACCGTTTGTAGGCATTTAAGGAACTCATCCGGATCCAAACGACCTTCAAACTCCGGAATCTCGACCTTGAAATCTAAGGAAGGATTGGAGTTCCTTCGATTTATTCTTGCCCATGGGCGGCCTTCATAAGTAGAGGAAGCAAAAGGGTTGGTTTCCTCTCCTTCATCGTTTTGCTTATCGATTTTGCAAGTTGCTTCTTCAAGTACTCATTTTGGCTCCTCACTTCTTTAAAGTTTCTCATGAGGGCCTCAAATCTTTCCTCTGAGCTCATACTACTAGCCATGCTTGAGCTAGGTAGCTTTAGACAAGTGAAATAACACGGACCAGAGTTTGCACGATCGTGCTTAGGTGGCACGGGGTTACCGTGCCAACTTTCTGCCTAGCACCGGTGAAAACAGCAGATTTTGTGGTGCGCGTTAGGGAATGTGTTTGGGTTAGAAGCTAGGCTAAGAGGGTAGCCTAAGCTCTGATACAAAATATGATGTGCCAAGCAAGGGAATAGAGAGATTAAGTCTCCAAGAACCAAAACAAAGCAAGAGCAAAGGAAAGGGAAAAAGAAAACCGTAAACTAGCCTAAACTAGTTTCGGTTCAAGCACAGAGAAAGAAGAATAATCTAGTATGAAGAAGGATAAGACATACCGTCTTTATCACACTAGGGCTCTTAATCACACTTATGGATAAGATACACCACCGTAAGCAAGATTAAGAGTCACTTGATCACAACTTTGATTAGCCAAACCAAAGATAAGCAAGAGAGAGTTTAAATGAGAGAGAATAATCTCTATCTTTCATACATGTCAAATCTAAATGTTACAACCTTGAATGACCATATATATAGAGGGGGAAGGCCTACGGGGTCATTACAAGCTGCATTGGAGTTCAAATGGACAGCTAATGGGAGCAAAGAACCAAAAAGTAAGCAAAGTACAAAAGGTGAAAGCGGCAGGCTGCTTATCGCTTTCAGTGCACAACCTCCAACTTCAAACAACTATAGCGTCTGTAATTCTTTCCCAAATCAGCTCCAATAGGTGTTGTTAGAAATATTGGAAATTCTATTTCAAAATGGCGTAATTTAGAATGGATTTGGAGCTACCGTTTGAAAGTTGTCGTCCAAAACATCCAAGTAGTCCAAACTGGACCAGATTTTGCAGCATTCTGAAAGTCACCCCATTTGACTTATTACCCAATTACTTAACCTACAACTCTTTATATGTCCTAAAATCTGACATATTAAGGGTTCCAAAAAGTGGGCTTTTGGCTTCTTAAATCCAATTTAAGCTCGAATAATCAAGCTCACAAAACTGGGTTAATGTGCTGAATTTTGGGCAGATTGGGCAGCTGTGATGTCCTTGAAAATTTAAGCTAATTCTTGTGCCTTCGACTCCTTTTCTTGGCTTGGTTGGACATTACAGATGTTGACTTGATCATTAGGGGCTCGATCCCCATCAGAAAACCATTTTAAATTAAGAAATCCTCCTTGGGGTGCTTTAAGCACACACTAGAGAGATCCCCAGATAAACTTTTAAGATGCTCAAAACCAAGAACAGGAGCATCCAATTGAAACAAAAGGAGATGCCTCCTTGATAATACATCGGCACCTTGATTTAATCTTCTAGATTTGTGCTTGATAGTGAAGTGGAATGACTGAAGGAAGTCAACCCATTTAGCGTGGCGTGAGTTAAGCTTGTGTTGGCCACGAATATACTTCAAAGCTTCATGATCAGAATGCAATATAAACTCACTAGCCACTAAGTAGTGGCTCCAATGCTCTAGACACCGAATAATAGCATAGCATTCCTTATCATAAGTGGAGTATTTCCTTCTTGAATCACATAATTTCTCACTAAAGAAGGCTAATGGTTTACCTTCATGAGTAAGAACACCACCAATTCCCACTCCAGATGCATCACATTCAACTTCAAAAACTTTCTCAAAGCACGGCAAGGCTAAAACAGGTGCTTGAGTTAGTCTCTTCTTTACTTCTTCAAAGGCAGATTGTGCTTTGGGGGTCCATTTGAAGGATGTTCCCTTAAGCACCTCAACTGTGGTGGCTATTATAGTGCTGAAGTTTCGAATTAACCTCCTATAAAAGGAAGCCAATCCATGAAAGCTTTGAACAACATGAATGCTTTGTGGTTGAGGCCAAGACCATATTGCTTCCAATTTGCTTTCATCTGCTTTTATGCCTTTTCTAGAAACAATGTAACCTAAGAATGTAACTTCTTGAGTGAAAAAATTACATTTCTTAAGATTACCATACAACTTTTGACGTTCAAGGACAAGCATGACTTGGTTTAGATGGTTCTGATGTGCTTGCTCATCTCTTGAATAGACCAGAATGTCATCGAAGTATACCACCATGAGTTAGCCAATGAAAGGCTTGAATACTTGATTCATTAGCCTCATGATTGTACTAAGAGCATTAGAAAGAAAAAAAGGCATGACAAGCCATTCATACAAACCTCTCTTGGTCTTGAATGCCATCTTGCATTCATCTCCCTCTCGAATTCTGATTTGGTAGTATCCACTTCTAAGATCAATCTTTGAAACACTTTAGAGCCATGCAACTCATCGAGCATATCTTCAAGTCTAGGTATGGGATACCTATACTTGATAGTGATTTTGTTTATGGCTCTACTATCCACACACATTCGTTGGCTACCATCCTTCTTTGGAACCAACAAGGCAGATACGGCATAAGGGCTTAAGGATTCACATACAAGCCTGTTTGACATGAACTGTTCAACTTGCCCTTGAATCTCAATGGTTTCTTTAGGGTTCATCCTATAAGCCGGCTTACTAGGAAGGATTGAACCAAGAATGAGAACAATGTGATGTTGGATATCTCTTTTAGGAGGTAAACCCACAGGTATCTCCTTGGGAAACAAGTGACAGAACTTTTGTATGAGTGATTGGCAATAGGGTGAGTAGGCGTGGGTGTTTCTGGTTCGTCTCGGATGTTTAGGATCCATTCTTTTAAAGCCTTAAATTCATGATATGAGGCCTTTAAGAGTGGTTCACTAAATACATCAAACAACTAGAATGATCTAGCTTTTTTGTTGGTTTGTTTTTTAGGAGCTCGGATGGTGACAATGGCTTTAAGGTAATCTTCTTTCCTCCCATAGAAAAGGAGTATGTATTCTGGAAACCATCATGCACTACCTTCCTATCATACATCCATGGCGTGCCTAGCAAAACATGGCATGCATGCATGGGTTTAACGTCATACCAACGCTCATCTTGGTAGCTCTTACCAATGGACAAAGAAATAAGGCACCGTGAGTTAACTTGCAGTCCTTTGCTTGGGTTTAGCCATTGAATGTTGTAAGGATGGGGATGGGTCGTAGCTTGCAAGCCTAATTTCTCAATCATGCTAAGAGAAACTACATTGGAGCAACTCCCACCATCAATAATCAAAGAACAAACCTTGTCTTAAACCACTTACCTCGTATGAAAGATGTTCTCTCTTTCCTCATCTTTAGCTCCTTTTTGGCCGTTGAAGACTCTTCTCAAAACCAACATTTCACCCTCATCAGCTTCTTCTTTAACCTCCTCTAGGCTTTCCTCAAGGTTTTCTTCACTTTCAACTTTAATTTCCTCTTCTTTCTCTTGTTCATCCACGGCTCTCCATTCGGCCAAAGTGATCGCCTTTTTGTTTGGACAATACGAGGTAATGTGCCCTAGCCCTTCGCACTTGAAACATCTTCTTACGCTCATAGGATTGGGTTTAGGTCTGGTTGGAGGTGTTTGGTCCTTTTGTGGAGTTGGGGGTTGTTTGTGGATTGGAAGGGAAAGGATTTGTAGGCTTACTAGGCGTATTAGAATTCCCCTTGTGAAAGGGTGTGTTCCGAGTATGAGGCTTAGAATTCTGAGGTTTAAAGGGCTGTTTTGCTTTCTTTTGTTGTTCCACTTTGTGAGCTAGCATGCAAACCTCATCAAATGAAGTATAAGCTTATAATTCAAAAACATTAGAATACCTAGGATCAAGTCCTCCCAAGTATCTAACCATTGTTTGTTCTTCTGGCTCTTCTAAATCACATTTAATCACAAGATTTTCGAACTCTCTTGTATATTCTTCAACACTCATATTGCTTTGATTCAGATTATGAAGTTGAGAATAGCAATCTTGTTCATAACGAGGTGGAAGAAACCTAGCTTTTAGCTTTAATTTCATCTTTTCCAAAGTTCTGATTTTGGACTTCAGCTCTCTAACTCTTTTAGCACATAAGTTAGTCCATCAAAGAGAAGCATACTTACATAGTCTAAAGGACACTAACTTGATGCAGACCAAGGGCCAGAACAAGACCCTCACTATGAACCAGAGAAGACCTTGCTGCTTAACCACCAGCAACACCAATTCTGTGAGGCCATTCAACTCAGTCTGGAAGCTATTTTAGGGAGATCATTGCTTTGCTGGACACCCTAGCATTTCTTCTAATCAAGCTAAGTCATTTCTTAGGCTCACACAATAGCCTTAGTTCTGTCCAGTTCAAAATGAAAGGCAGCCCGCAATCAGCCTATTTAGGGTGTTCTGTTTGCTTCCAATAACTCAAGCTTGTCCAAGGAAATAAATCCCTTTCAATCAGTACCCAAACTCATTTATCAGCTCATAATCAGCTCCTAAATGATGAAGGTTACTGGATTTTACCCTAGATTTATTTTCTGATAGCAGTAGGTCCACAGCAGCAGTAGCAGCAGTTCAAAGCGAGAACTTTGTCTCTAACTTAGCAGGTCGCTTTGGCTAGTCTAAGGGTTTGAAAATATGTCTAAATATTTATCCAGCAGGGCCCTAAAGCTGCAGAATCAGATCCTTTAGCATCAGCTTTTAACCAGCACCAGAATGCAAGCAATACCCTATCGCCCACTGGATTTCAGTGTGTTGTACTTGCTGGCAAGCTGAGTTAGCTCGATGTAATTAGCTGTAAAACCCCTCCCAAAGCCATCATTAGCAAGTACCTTGATGTTATTAAGGGTTGACACCTCAGGAATGGAGATAAGCAAGGGGTTTAGGTGTCAAGGATCCAGCCAGCTGTTGTTTAAGTTAGTTTATTTCAGTTTCAGTTTTCTTGTTTTAGCTAGAATCAGTTTGGCCATTGATCTTTTGATTGAGGGCATGTATTTAAGGCTTATCCTCACTTGTAATACACATATTATTGTTGAATGAAAACCCGTTTGCTAGTTTAAGTAAATTCCTCTCCAAATCTCTCATATTTTATCCTGTTTAGGTGGTGTTGAGAGTGATTCTTTATCTATTCCTCTGGTGCATTTGCTTTAGGGGGTTTAGTGGTGAATCTTTGTAGTTCTGGTTGGTGGATTAACTTCCTTTAGACCAGTTCATAGCTTCCATGTTGAGTTGCTAGCTTTGTCAAGTAATTAGGCCAACAAGTTCAGCATGCGCCAACTGGTATCAGAGCCTAACCTTGATTCTTGGTGAGTTGCTTCTATTACTCTTTGCTGTTTCTATTCTAGTTTCCTTCTAGTCTCATTCACCTGCACTCCTCCTGGAAAAACATATTATTTAGCTACAAAAGAACCCTGCTGTCCCAAACACACGCCCAGCTACAAAGAACCAAAATTTTCAAACAGCTACAACATTCTAAATTCCCTACCCTGAAATAGCATGGCTGAAAGAGAAAACACATCTCCTCCACCAAAGCAACCTGTGAGAGTTCCTAGAGGTCTCTCTGTGGAACAGGCTCATGAACTCATGGGAGATCGAGCTATCCTGGATGATGTAAAGCTTAAGGGAAGACACTAACCACGCTAGCTTACATCAAAGGGAAGCCAAAACTTGAAGTTTGGTCACGGCCAAAGGTGGCACGATCGTGCCTTAGGGCACGGCCGCACTGTGCGAAAGTGTTGTCCACAAAAGCTAGAACAAGCAAGTTATGCACGGTTTGAATGCTCTTGTTGTTTACTTTGATTCTAACTTCCTTGGTGATGTGTAGGCCGTGGAAATGAATGGAAATGGATGAATTTTGAATGGAAGATTGAGGGGATATGTAGGATATACTAAGTGAAAGTAATTAACTCAAGAACTCAAGCTAATAATCTCACTTAGAAACCGTATGAATCAAGCTAGGATTGATAGAACTAAACCCTCGGATTGGATACAGAATCACCACCAATCTTTGAGTTTAGGGCCCTTAATCTTGATTAAGATACAGAATCACCACTTAATCAAGGTTAAGACTCACTTGAACACCACTTAGTTAGGCCTAAACTAAGATAAGCAAGCAAGAATTTGGGGTAGAGAGAAAACAAGCTCTCAAACTGAATTTCTTCTTCAAAAATGTGGAATTGAATTCACCATGGTCGTGCCTTGCTCTACAAATTCAGCAAAATGGGCAAGGGAACACGTCTCTTTTCCTTCCTACGGAGGAAAAGTATTATCTTAGCTTAATACATTCGGTTATAAGCTAAACTAATTACAAGCATGTTTAACTAATGCTAATACATCAAATCATGAACCTAAACCTTGTCTAAGCTAATTATACATCAATTAAACTTATGCTTAGACATAATACAAGCTGAAAACATGGCTAGAAGTCATGTGCCTAGCCAAAATTTCAAGTCACTTTTCGGTTGTCCAATGGCAAGCAAGCACCAAGGTTATTTAGGCTAGCCAATGGAAAATGAGAGACATCCTTACTTGAAGCCCTTCTCCCTTTGGTTACACTTCTCTAGAGAGCCTAGGGATGTGTGCCAGCCTTGGAATGTGTGCCAATGATGCAAGAAGCAGCAAAAAGAAGCCGTTCTCTGGCAAATACAACCGGGTATAATGAACTGGGTTGGAGCCGATTTAGAGCCAGTTTTCAGGCAAGTTTTAGGCTTAGGAAAAATGGTCATGATTTGGGTTTTAAACATGGGGGGGAGGGGGTAATTTTAGGATGTGTATAAATCCCCCCCCCCCAAGAAATCAAGGTTAGGATGTGTTTAAGTGGGATAATCAAACTTAAGCATTAAACCGTGCAAATTGGGGGTAATTTGGGACGGTTTGGAAAAAGCTCCTTGATTCTTCATCTTCTTGCATGTATGACTTGAAACGAGTGCTTGGACCTGCAAGACAACATCAAAAGGATTCCAAGAATGCAAAAATGTTAGACTTAAGCTACAATGTAGCTTAAGAAATCAAATGCACAAAACCGGGTATTTTGTAGCCGGTTAACCCGTTTGTGCTAGCTTGTTCCCCTTGCAAAATGTGAGCCATTTTCTTCACTTGGGACCTTGTTCTTAGACGTGTTGGACTTGTATCTTCATGGCAAGGCCTTCACTAGATAGGATTCCATCACTAGAAATGCAAGAAAGTATCAGAACCTTTGCAACTCAAATTCAACAACTCATGAATTAGCCTGAGGAAGGGAAAGGGAGCCACCTCAGGACCTTCCTAGAGGTTTTGATTCCCCTCCTGATTCGCAGTATGAAAGTGAGTCATCTACTGGAGATGCTAGGCCTAGAAGAAGGAGAATGCCTAGGGATGACCTTAAGGACCTTAGAATAGAGGCCCCTAAGTTTGATGGAAGTTTAAACCCTAAAGATTACTTGGAATGGGTTCAGGCCTTAGAGAGGATCATACAGATCAAAGGCTATTCTAGAGAAAAGGCCTTTAAGCTTGTTGTTCTGAAATTAAAACAGTATGCTTCACTTTGGTCTGAAAACCTGAAGAGAACCAGGGCTTTGGAAGGCAAACCTAAGGTCAAAACTTGGGTTAAACTAAAGAAGCACATAGACAAAAGGTTCTTGCTTGCTACATATAAGTAAAAGCTCCTTGCAATAGGGAAGATGAAGGTTGAAGAATACATTAGGGAGTTCGAGTAGTTGCAGATTAAGTGTGCCTTAAGGGAAGAACCTGAATAAACTATTGCCAGATTTCTCAAGGGCTTAAACCCTGCTATCTTAGAAAGGTTTGAACTGCAGCCATTCTAGACATTTGAAGATGCCTACAAATTAGCTGTCAAAGTTGAAAAACACCTTAAAACAAGGAGGCCTTACTCTTCTACCCCTCCTAAACCTGTTGTACCAGTGAACACTTTCAACTCCTACAAGCCAGAATCTATCCCTAAGGATGACAAGGAAAAGGGAAACGGAAAGGAGATTGCCAAGGAAGTACCAAAAGGCCAAAAGAGGTGTTTCAAGTGCCATGGCTATGGTCACTTTCAGGGAGACTATGCCAACAGAAGGGTACCCATAATCAGGGAGATTGAAGAATTAGATCACATGGACATATAGGAGGATGAGGAAGAAGAATCTGCTGACAAGGGTGAAACCTCTTTCTTGCCACCTGAAGAGGGTGAAATGCTCTTGATTAAGAGGGTTCTCCATGCCACTAAAGCCCCACCAGAAGTCAACCAAAGAGAGCAAATATTCCATTCCAGATGCAGGGCAGCCAACAAAACATGCAACCTGATTATAGATGGGGGTAGTTGCACCAATATAACTTCAATAGAAATGGTCAGTAAGCTGAACCTGGCCACCATCACCCATCCTAAACCCTACACCTTCCAGTGGCTTAGGAGAGGCAATGAGGCAACAGTTTCCAAGCAAACTATGGTACCTTTTTCAATTAGTGAATATCAGGATGAAGTTCTGCGTGATGTCTTGCCAATGGATGCTTGTCACTTGCTCCTAGGCAGACCTTGGTAGTTTGACAGGGATGTCACTCACCATGGTCAGTCCAACACTTATTCTTTCAAACTGAAGGGCAGAAAGATGACAGTGACCCCTTTCCCCCCTAACCAAACAAAAAAACCTAAAACCGGGGGGGGGGGGGGGCTATACACAAGGAGAGTTCCTTGTTTGTCCATGGGGGAAGAGTGGAGAGGGCTATTACCAAGGGAAAGCCTCTGCTTGCTGTGCTGATGCTAGAATCTGCCCCTAAGTCAGATACAACAACCTTACACCCTTCTGTTCAGCTGTTGCTGAAGGAATTTCAGGATGTATTTCCTCAAGACTTTCCCCCTGGCCTCCCTCCAAAAAGGGGAATAGAGCACCAAATTGACTTACTCCTTGGGGCCCCACTACCCAACAAACCTGCCTACAGATGCAATCCTACTGAGCAAGTTCAGGAACTGATTGATGGAGGCTATGTGAAGGAGAGCATGAGCCCATGCTCAGTTCCAGCTTTGTTGGTGCCAAAGAAAGATGGCAATTTGTGGATGTGTGTAGACAGTAGAGCCATCAACAATATCACAATCAACTATAGGTATCCCATCCCTAGACTTGATGACATGTTGGATGAGCTTTATGGTTCCAAGATCTTCTCCAAGATGGATTTGAGAAGTGGCTATCGTCATATCAGAATGAGAGAATGGCGTGAATGGAAAACTACTTTTAAGACAAAGCAAGGGCTTTATGTTAAGCAAAAAATCATGCATTGTTTCATTAAATAATCCGATTGCATTATATATATTATTTCATCTAATTTGGTCGATTTTCATATATTTTTCGGGCTAGCCATTGTTTTAATAAAGAGGAGAAGAGAGGACGTCGAAATTCGGCTTTTACAAGCTTGGCTATAAAGACGGTCCAAAAATAATAAATTATGAAAAATATTATTTTCATAATTATTAAATTGGGCCAGGGTTTCAAGAGTTGAAGAAGTGCTAGAAGTCTTGAGGGAGAAAAAGTCTAAGGAAGAGAGGAAGGAAACCCTAATAAACTTAACCTAACCTCCCTCACTTCCCATATATACACTCATGCCTCACCATGTAATGGATCTCACACAAGAGCAGCTCAATCTCCACGCCTAACAAAACTCACGGCCTTCACCATTATCACGCAACCTTCATCTTCTCCTTCCTTCCCTAACATCATCTTCTTCATCAATCCCCCCTCATCACACCATATAACCCAACTCCTTACACCTCTCACACATAAAAGCACGACTACTTATCTCCAACAACAATCTCACCCGTTCACCATATCCCATGGCTGCCCTTCTACTCCCTACCATCACGCCATCCCCATCTTGCTCATGATCATCATCATCTTCTCAACATCATCAGCATCAACGCATCATCATCATACACACACACCTCACGGCTGACCCTTTCCCCTCTCTTCTTCCTCCTCACCATCATCCAACCGAGATAGTCACACCACACCCATCGTCATCACCATACTTCCTCCATCTCATCATCATCCATCACCATCATCTTCTTAACACTCCATCACACCCTCAAAAACAATCAGCGACGCCACCCCCATAAGCCAAAGTATGGTGCTCTTTTTCTTTATTTTTGTTTACTTTATTTTATTTTAGATTATTTTATCTTATTTAGTTAATTACCAAACATGATTTATCTGGGTGAAGTTTGTGATGTTATATTTAAATATGAGTGAGTAATTTTTTTGCTTAGTATAATCTTCTTGAAGCCATGCTAAATATACTATTTTGAAACAAGTCTTATGCTTTATTGCCTAGTTGATTCATATTCATGATTCTATAGCGATTAGCGTTTATCTTTAATGATATTCGTGTTAAATTAATTAGAATGCATGCTAGTTAGTTTAATACGATTTCAATTGATAGTTTAGAAGACTATAATACGTAAAAGTTATAGTCTTTTAGGCTTTGGTATCACCGTAATTAATCATGGATAGCTCAAACCCATCTCTTTTAATTAGTTAATCGCTTTAGATCTGTGTTAAATCGATTTGCTGGTAAATTAGTTACAAAGCGTTAGATGATGTTTTTCTAATATGTAATGCTCTAGTTTGATTATATTCTTGCGCTGGTGTAAGGGTTATCAAAACTAGTAGGGTTTATATTAGAGCTGGACCTAATTAAACTAGAATCTAAGGAAAAACGGGGAAGAACCGCTGGTGGATGTCTCCTACAGTTTAACTCATGAATGGAATTAACTTGTGTGTTGATGATAAATATTTATTTGTATGGTGGATTGAGATTATACTAAGTATTCTTCATAAATTTGACAACCTTGATAATTGTTTGTTGCTTATAGTTAATTTGGTTTGTTTGTTAAGTTTTGTTTCATTTTATTGGTTACCAAATAATTTCAATCGCCCCCCCCCCCC
>JACYFF010031959.1:57514756-57542740 GCA_017589665.1 Selenicereus undatus | reverse complement strand
AATGCCCCCCCCCCCCAAAATATAGTCTTTTAGGAGTGGCTAGGTAATTTTAGATTGCTTAGATTTTGATTTTTAGAGTGGTTATAATTTTAGATTGATTTATATTCAGTTTTAGTATTTAATTACCGGTTTGTTAGTAATTAGACTAAAAATAGTTTTTTTTGTTCTTTTTCGATTTTTATCAGTTCCTAGAGTTTATATAGTGTCCTAGTCTGCCCATATTTAATTTCGTAAATTTGGCAAGCTATTTGATAATTTACTTTGAGAAATTGATATGTGCATGTTTTTAGATTATTAATTCTGAAATTTTCGATTTTAATTATTAATTGATGATTGTTAGGTATTGTTAAGTCCATTAAATAGTGTCGTAGAATTAGGGTACTTTTCTTAATTATTTTCGTATTTATATTTACTCAGATTATTTTATTTCTAATTTTAGATTAAATTTTTTGCTTGATTATTCTGTGCTAATTTTCTGATCTGATTTTTCTGAAATTAATTAGATCCAATTTAGAATTTATATGCTTATAGACCTGAAGAATAATATTTTAGGTTACTTTTTGAATTTTTTAACATTTATTTTCTGACCATTATTTGTTGTTATTGATTTTTAATTAGAATTTCAATTACTATTCTGCTTTTATTTTTCTAAATTATTTAGGGAATCTTTTTGCTGTTTTGTTTCCAGAATATGATCTAGAATACTTGGGAGCATCATTGGGGATTTTTCTAGATTTTTATTCATTAGATTTTAATTATTTTAGAATTATTAAGACTAGATTTAATTAGATTAGTAAAATCATTTAGGATTTAGCTAGCCTTTTAAAAGAATCTTTCCTCATGGATCGATCCCTCCTTCCCTACGCTATAAAAAGTAGTTAATAACCGAACTAGTGGTTAAATTTGTAGCTCTCAACAAGCTTAACAAATTTTGGCGCTGTTGCCGGGGAAAGAAAATTAAATTGCTAGTTAATTCTATTTAATTTTACTACTTTTATTGTTTTGTTTTTATTTTAATTTTGGCAGATTGTCGTGGTGTATGAAATTAAGGAGTGGTGAGGAAATTGGAGAGGACAAGGAGCCACCATTGAAAGCTAAAAACAAAGAGAGTCAGCCTAACCCAGTAAGTTTTAGGGTTAAAGAGGTAAGAATGTTTACTCTTCGAGAACTTGCTGCTCCTAACTTAGAAACCCAACCAATGTCCATTACCTATGCTATATTAGATAAACCCTTGAAACTAAACTCTGGATTCATCAATTTATTGCGTAAGTTTCATGGATTAGTTGGAGATGACCCATACCGACATATTAGTGAATTCCTTATTACTTGCTCTGCTATGGTGCTTGAGGCGATTCCTGAGGACCAAGTTAGATTGAGAGCCTTTCCCTTTTCTTTGCTTGGTAATGCTAAGGATTGGTTGTATTACATGCCTGCTGGATCTTTATCTACATGGACTGCATTGCATAAATCATATTTAGAGAAATTTTTTCCTGCATTCCGAATTGGATCTATTAGGAAGGATATATGTGGAATCAAACAAATGAATTGGGAAACTTTTTGCGAGTATTGGGAAAGATTTAATAAATTGTGTGCTAGTTGTTCCCAACATCAAATAACTGAACAATTGTTGATTCAATATTTTTATGAAGGTTTGCTTCCTATGGATCGTAATATCGTTGATGCTGCTAGTGGGAGGCTCTATTTAATAAAACGCCAGCAGAGACTAGAAATTTATTTAATCTAATGGCCCAAAATACTTCGCAGTTTGGTACTAGGGAGTCACAAGTCAAAAGGGTTAATGAGATTGGTTCTAGCTCATCTGTAGAGAGCCAGTTATCTTACATTACTACTATGTTGAATAAGATTGTTACTGGGGGAGCATAAAAAGCAGTCATATGTGGCATTTGTTGTCTAGAGGGGCATCGTACTGATGCATGTCCCACACTTCAAAAGGGTAATGTTAATGCGGTCTATTCTAACCAAGGTCAAAGGAGGTATGATCCCTATTCTAACACCTATAATGAAGGATGGGGATACCACCATAATTTTAGGTATGGCCCTCAAACCAATCCACCTGGTTTTGACCAAAATGTCTCGTCAACCTTCTAATCAAGATAGGACCAACTTTCTACTAGAACGAGTTCTTAAGAAGATGGATGATAGGTTCTAGAGTATGGAAACAGCTCTTAAGCAAGTTCAAGAGAGACAAACTGCAACTGATATCATAGTTAGCAACTTGCAGGCTCAAATGCAAAATAGGTTTCCATCTCAGCCTTACCCTAACCCTAAGGAGAATGTTAGTGCCATAACACTTAGGAGTGGGAAAGAGTTACAAGAACCTAGGAAGAGTAGAGAGGTTGAGCCTGAGTTAGAGGTCAAGGGAACTGAACCAGAGTTGGACACAGAATCTAATCAAACTACTAAGGAAATAGGAGAGAAGAAAAGAGAACCTTATAAGCCAATTCCACCATTTCCTAGTAGATTTCGAAGCCCTACTTCTAAGGTGAATGAGGCTAACCAAGAGATCTTAGAGACATTAAAGAAGGTAGAGATCAACATCCCTCTCCTTGATGCCATTAAACAGGTGCCTCGTTATGCTAAGTTCTTGAAAGAATTATATACTACTAAAAGAAAGTTAGTAGGGAATGAAAAGGTAAGTGTGGGGGAAAATGTGTTTTGAGTTATTTTATTTAAGTTTTGATGATAACAAATCCAAGTGTAAAAAATTATCCAAGTAATGTTGCTCCAAACACGATCTCCAAACAGGCCTAACTGGTGTTTGTAATCCTTATTGTATTAACTGGTTTGCTACATGTAAGAACAAGTCCTTAAAACAGGTTTCACGTGGTGATTCTTTATTAAGTCAAGAACGCCATCTCGACAGTTGATTGTAAGGCATGTTCCTGAACTCTAGCAATGCAAAGAACAACCCCAGCAAACAAAATGGCCTTGGTGTTCACAGCAGTTGTACAAATCTTGGACAAGATGACTGATTCAAAACAAGAAGTCTTCGATATATAGGTATTATTTATTTAGACTCTTGTTAATATGCCAATATTGAAAATGCTTTTAAACACCTCTTGAATCGGTATTCGCACTAAGTACTTCAGAACACCAGTTGCGAACAACCCTGCAAACAGGGTGCCTAGGGTGTTTCTGAACTGAAGTGGCCATACCCTGTTATCTTTGAAAATTCATTTCGGTTGGCCAAGATCTCCAGTATACCTTCCTTAAACTCTAAGGTTGCTATTTTTCTGGAAAAGATATTTCTTGAAAATACTATGGGAGATTTGCGAAAATAGGTTTTTAGGAATTTGCCAAAACTAAAAGATTCTCTTTGCCCATATTTTCGGATATGATAAAAATTCCAAAGCTGATGATTTCTGGTTGCTTTTTGAATCCTCTTCACGGCTATGGGAAGATAAGGGTTATCTCTTAAGATAACAAATCCCTTATACTTTGGGAAAAACTTGTCACTAGCCGTTGGGGATTATTTTTTCTTGGAAAAAATCATTTTCCCATACTTAGCTGATTCTCTTGGTTTTGACCGTTGGAATTCTTGTTTAAATAACAGCATTTTACTCCTATTGAATGATACACATACACACGAGAGAATAGCAAGAAAAGAAAGCAAGAGAATATCTAGAAACACAACACACGCAAAAAGCAATATTTCAAAAAGTGGTTTTTCTAGTGAAAAGGATTTTCGAGCTACACTTGAGAAAAGAAAAACCGATACAAGTTGTGTTTAAACCAACCTTTCAATATATTGGCATACTAGGACTTCATTGTACCTTACATCTGCTTAAGTCAGAAGCACCCAGTAAGGTGTTTTGTAACCCTGATCTTGAATCAGAAAAGTGAGTGAGTGGTCCTCAGTCGTGTGGACTTTGGACGTGTCCAATCTGGTGAGATTTGGACGTGGTGTAATCTGCCTTAGAGAAGGAGGTTACGTGGTTGCAAGGTGTAACAAGGTGTGTTACAATTGTAACGCGTTAAGCCCGGTTTAGTGAAGTGGTTAAATCCTACACGAGGTAGGTCGTGGTTTTTCACACCTCAGTTGGGCTAGAGGTGTTTTCCACGTAAAAATTGTGTGTGCTTTATATTCCGCATTTATCTTGGTGATTTCCGCATTTGCAATATTTGAGAACACCCTCTGCAAACAAGTCACAAGGGTGTTTGTTATTTACAACGCGAAAATCAGACACCACAATTCACCCCCCTCTTGTGGTAGAATACTCATGATCTTAACAATGTGTCTGCAGTTTTTCAAAGGAAACTTCCCCCTAAGTGCAAAGACCCAGGTGTGTTTTTTGTTCCTTGTAAGATAGGAAATCTTTACCTTGATAAGGTTATGCTTGACTTGGGTGCCTCCATTAATGTTATGCCTAGGTCTGTTTATGACACACTGAACTTAGGAGAGTTAAAGAAAACTGGTGTAGTGCTTCAGTTAGCTGATAGGAGCAGTATTTACCCAGATGGAGTGTTAGAGGACGTCTTAGTCCAAGTAAATGAACTTGTGTTTCCTACTGATTTTTATGTGATGAACATGGGTGATGCATGCCATGATATCCCCATCTTGCTAGGTAGGCCGTTTTTGAAAACAGCTAGGACTAAAATTGATGTGCATGAAGAAACATTAACCATGAAATTTGATGGTGAAGTGATTAAATTTAATATTTTTGATGCTATGAGATTCTCTACTGATGTGAATTACGTGTATGCACTTGATGTCATTGATGAGTGGTCCCAAGATATTTATGAGTTGTCCAATGAAGATGAATTTTTGACTGTGCTTACTAAAAGTCTGTATCATGCTGAGTTTCGAAAAGTGCCTTACCAGATTAATAATGATTTAATGGAAGAGATCCAACTACTGGATCCAGGAGCCTCATGAAGTCGAGCCAATGACTATAAACAAAGGCGCTGGTTAGGAGGCAATCCAACGTTTTTAGGGAAGTACCCATTTAATTTTGCTTTTATTTTCATTATTTCTTTCTTTTTGCATGCATTAGGGACAATACATGATTTAAGTGTGGGGAGGGGGGGTGCATCCTGCATTTATTTTTCGCAGTATTTATTCTTGAAAAAAAAAGGTAGAAAATAAAAAACAAATCAAAAAAATTCTTTTCTTATAAATGATGCATGATATGAGTTTATCCTAGGCTTGCTTGTTTAGAAAAAAAATTTGTTTTATTAACTATTTTGTAGTTTATTATTTTATAAGTGAAGACTTCTAAGCATGATAGTTATCCTTTAGAGAAGTTTGAGTTGTTCCTCATACATCTTTTTAATGAGTAACTCTCTTTATTATCCATCTTATTTATTCATATAATATATCCGATTCAGAGGCAATAAAATGACCTAGCCCATCTCCTCGACTATTGAATTAGTTGAATAATTCATTAAAATTGTGATTTTACTTGTCTATTTTTGATAGAGTCAAAGTTGGGAATGACAAGTAACCCTTTGATGTATGCGCTAGTAGGCGCTACCCTTTGAGGCAATACTGCCACTGGAAAGCTTGCTTCCCATACTAGTGAGCCAATGAAATAAAGAAAGAATAAGATGAGAATGAATTATTTGCTCCAGCACCTCTATTCGGGTGAGTGTGAGACAGGGAGTGTTCAACTTCTAAGACCGTATATGGGCCTCGAATATGTGCCCAAGTGAAGTTTGACGAGAGAAGAAGAGAAAATAAATACAAGGCAAGTTTAGGATCAATTTAATGAAGTTATTCTACCTAGTTTAATTGTGTCTATAGCCAGACCATGCCTAAATTTTTCTATCTTAAATTCTTTTTTTGACCTCTTGATTGGTGTATGCATAATAAAAAAGAGATGGATAATTATTGATCTTGTTATATCATTATAGAAGTGTTGTGAGGTTGATAAATAAACTCCCTAAGGATAGTTGGAGGTTTAGCAGGTATTCACTTATTGAAGGAAAAAACCAATTACTTCAATAACACTATTTTTCTTAAGCAAGCCTAGACCTAGTATGAATATCATAAGTATACATGATTTTATAAGAAAATAAAGGATGTCAACTTTAGGTCAAGTCTAAGATTTCTTTGCACGAGGACGTCCAAAGTCTAAGTGTGGGGGAATTTGTTAAGCCAAAAATCATGCATTGTTTTATTAAATAATTCAATTGCATTATATATATTATTTCGTCTAATTTGCTCTATTTTCATATATTTTTTAGGTTAGGCATTGTTTTAATAAAGAGGAGAAGAGATGACGTCAAAATTCGGCTTTTACATGCTTAGCTATAAAGACGGTCCAAAGATAATAATTTATGGAAAATATTGTTTTCATAATTATTAAATTGGGCAAGGGTTTCAAGAGTTGAAGAAGAGCTAGAAGTCTTGAGGGAGAAGAATTCTAAGGAAGAGAGGAAGGAAACCCCAAAAAACTTAACCTAACCTCCCTCACTTCCCATATATACACTCATGCCTCACCATATAATGGATCTCACACAAGAGCAGCTCAATCTCCACGCCTAACAAAACTCACGACCTTCACCATTATCACGCAACCTTCATCTTCTCCTTCCTTCCCTAACATCATCTTCTTCATCAATCCCCCCTCATCACACCATATAACCCAACTCCTTACACCTCTCACACATAAAAGCACGACTACTCATCTCCAACAACAATCTCACCCCTTCACCATATCCCATGGCTGCCCTTCTACTCCCTACCATCACGCCATCCCCATCTTGCTCATGATCATCATCATCTTCTCAGCATCATCAGCATCAACGCATCATCATCATACACACACACCTCATGGCCGACCCTTTCCCCTCTCTTCTTCCTCCTCACCATCATCCAACCGAGATAGTCACGCCACACCCATCGTCATCACCATACTTCCTCCATCTCATCATCATCCATCACCATCATCTTCTTAACACTCCATCACACCCTAAAAAATAATCAGCCACGCCACCCCCCTCAAGCCAAAGTATAGTGCTCTTTTTCTTTATTTTTGTTTACTTTATTTTATTTTAGATTATTTTATCTTATTTAGTTAATTACCAAACATGATTTATCTGGGTGAATTTTGTGATGTTATATTTAAATATGAGTGAGTAATTTTTTTACTTAGTATAATTTTCTTGAAGGCATGCTAAATTTACTCTTTTGAAACAAGTCTTATGCTTTATTGCCTAATTGATTCATATTCATGATTCTATAGCGATTAACGTTTATCGTTAATGATATTCGTGTTAAATTAATTAGAATGCATGCTAGTTAGTTTAATACGATTTCGGTTGATAGTTTAGAAGACTATAATACGTAAAAGTTATAGTCTTTTATGCTTTGGTATCACCCTAATTAATCATGGATGACTCAAATCCATCTCTTTTAATTAGGCAATCGCTTTAGATCTTTGTTAAATCGATTTGCTGGTAAATTGGTTACAAAGCGTTAGATGATGTTTTTCTAATAGGTAATGCTCTAGTTTGGTTAAATTCTTGCATTGGTGCAAGGGTTAAAACTAGTAGGGTTTATATTAGGGCTGGACTTAATTAAACTAGAATCTAAGGAAAAACGGGGAAGAACCGCTGGTGGATGTCTCCTACAGTTTAACTCATGAACGGAATTAACTTGTGTGTTGATGATAAATATTAATTTGTATGATGGATTGAGATTATACTAAGTATTCTTCATAAATTTGACAACCTTGATAATTATTTGTTGCTTATAGTTAATTTGGTTTGTTTGTTAATTTTTGTTTCATTTTATTGGTTACCATATAATTTCAATCGACCCCCCCCCCAAAAACAATATAGCCTTTTAGGAGTGTCTAGGTAATTTTAGATTGCTTAGATTTTGAGTTTTAGAGTGGTTATAATTTTAGATTGATTTTATATTCAGTTTTAGTATTTAATTACCAGTTTGTTAGTAATTAGACTAAAAATAGTTATTTTTGTTCTTTTTTTATTTTTATCAGTTCCTACAGTTCATATAGTGTCCTAGTCTGCCCATATTTTATTTCGTAATTTTTGGAAGTTATTTGATAATTTTTTAGAATTGTTTTGGGAAATTGATATGTGCAGGTTTTTAGGGTATTAATTCTGAAAATTTCGATTTTAGTTATTAATTAACGATTATTAGGTATTGTTAAGTCCATTAAATAGTGCCCTAGAATTAGGGTAATTGTATTAATTATTTTCGTATTTATATTTATTCAGATTATTTTATTTGTAATTTTAGATTAAATTTTCTACTTGATTATTTTATGCTAATTTTCTCATCTGATTTTTCTGAAATTAATTAGATCCAATTTAGAATTTATATGCTTATAGACCTGAAGAATAATATTTTAGGTTACTGTTTGAATTTTTTAACGTTTATTTTCTGACCAGTATTTGTTGTTATTGATTTTTAATTAGAATTTCAATTACTGTTCTGTTTTTATTTTTCTAAATTATTTAGGGAATGTTTTGACTGTTTTGTTTCTAGAATATGATCTAGAATACTTAGGAGCATCATTGGGGATTTTTCTAGATTTTTATTCATTAGATTTTAATTATTTTAGAATTATTAAGATTAGATTCAATTGGATTAGTAAAATCATTTAGGATTTAGTTAGCCTTTTAAAACAATCTTTCCTCGTGGATCGATCCGTACTTCCCTACACTATAAAAAGTAGTTAATAACCGAAGTAGTGGTTAAATTTGTAGCTCTTGATAAGCTTAACACTCTATGAATGGCTTGTCATGCCATTTGGGTTGTCTAATGCACCTAGCACCTTCATGAGGTTGACGAATGACGTGCTTAGGACCTATGTAGGTCTGTTTGTGGTTGTATATTTTGATGACATTCTTGTACACAACAAAACTGAGCTCGATCACATTCGGCACCTTAAGCACGTTTTCACCACCCTTAGTAGCCAGAACCTGTATGGGAAGTTGGAGAAATGTGAATTTTTAGTACCAAGGGTTGTCTTCCTTTAGTAGTTGGTTTCCTGTGATGGTATTCAAATTGATGAAGCCAAAGTTGAGGCCATTAAATCCTGGCCAGTACCTACCTCAGTCACCGCAGTCGGAAGCTTCCATGGGTTAGCTTCCTTTTACAGAAGGTTCGTCAGGGATTTCAGGACAATGATTGCCCCTCTTACTGAGTGCATGAAGGAAGGTAGCTTTTCCTAGCCTCCAGCACCACAAAAGGCCATAGAGACCATCAAGTAGAGGGTGTGTGAAGCACCACTCCTAGCCTTGCCCAACTTTGAGGAATTGTTTGAAGTAGATTGTGATGCCAGTGGGGTAGGCATTGGAGTTGTTCTTACTCAACTCAGGAAACCCCTGGCCTACTTTAGTGAAAAGCTCAGTGGTGATAAACTCAATTACTCAACCTATGACAAAGAATTCTATGCCACAGTGAGGGCTTTGAGTCATTGGAGTCACTACCTGAAACCTAAGGCGTTTGTCCTACATTCATATCATCAAGCCTTGAGGTATCTTAATGGCCAGCCTATGCTGAATGCCAGGCATGCCAAGTGGGTAGAATTTCTGCAAGCCTTGACCTTTTCCGCCAGGCACACCAATTAAACTGAGAATGTAGTAGCAGATGCAACCTTAAAGAGGTATGCCCTGATTTCTATTCTAGGTGAAAAGCTATTTGGATTGTAGTCTATTCAGGCCTACTATTCTGAAGACTCAGCTTTTTAAGAGTTGGTGAGTAACACACTAGTCTAGGGACCTTATGTGATGCAAGAAGGTTTTCTGTTCAAAGGGAACAAGGTGTGTATCCCAGCCTGTCCATTAAGGGATTTGCTAGTGAGAGAAGCCCATAGAGGTTCACTTGCTTGACATTTTGGCATGAACAAAACCGTGGATATTCTAAAGGAGCATTTTCACTGGCCAAAGATGGGGGAAGATGTGCACAGAGTGGTGTCCAGATGCTCTATTTGCCATAAAGCCAAGAGCCAGTTCCACCAAGGCATGTATACACCCCTTCTAGTTCCATTAAGGCCTTAGGAAGATGTCAGTAGGGATTTTATTGTTGCTTTGCCTAGCACACAAAAAGGCAAGGAATTAGTTATGGTGGTGGTAGACAGATTCACCAAGATGGCTCATTTTGTGCCACGTCAAGAGGTTGATGATACCTCTTATGTTGCTGATCTATACCTCAGAGAGATCATTAGACTGCATGCAGTCCCCAAGACCATTGTAAGTGATAGAGACAACAAGTTCCTGTCTCATTTTTGGAGTAGTTTATGGCATCTGCTAGGTACCAAGCTCCTACACAGCACCCCCTGCCATCCTCACGCTGATGGCCAAACTGAGGTTACCAATAGGACCTTGTCCACACTCCTTAGCACAATGGTCTAGAAGAATCTAAAGGAATAGGATCTTAAGCTACCTCATGTTGCGTTTGCTTACAACAGAATACCCACTAGGGCTACTGGTTGTTCACCTTTTAAGGCCTTATATGGGATCAATCCCCCTACTCTTGTTGATCTTATTCCCCTGGCCACTCACTGCAAGGTTAGCTTTGAAGCCGACAAGAGAGCCAAGGAAATGAAGAAACTTCATGAGCGGATTAGAGCTCACATTGAGAAGGCTAATGAAACCTACAAAATAAAAGATAACAAACACAGGAATGGCATGGAGTACCAACCTGGTGATCGTGTCTGGTTGCACCTCAGGAAGGAGAGGTTTCCAACCAAAAGGAAAAGTAAGCAAATGGCCAAAGGGGATGGACCTTTTAAGGTCCTTGCCATAGTGGGAGGCAATGCTTACAAACTTGGGCTTCTAGGAGACACGCCTGTTTCAGCCACATTTAATGTGGGTGACCTGAGCCCCTATGTGGAGGATGAGATTGACTTTGGGGATTTGAGGGCAAATCCTCTCAAAGGAAGGGGGGATGATGCAGACCAAGGGCTAGAATAAGACCCTCACTATGAACCAGAGGAGACCTTGCTTCTTAGCCACCAGTAACACCAATTCTATGAGGCCATTCCACTCAGTTTGGAAGCTATTTTAGGGAGATCATTGCTTTGCTGCACACCCTAGCATTTCTTCTAATCAAGCTAAGTCATTTTGGAGGTTCACATAGCAGCCTTAGTTCAGTCTAGTTCAAAATAAAAGGCAGCCTGCAATTAGCCTATTTAGGGTGTTCTGTCTGCTTCCAGTAACTCAGGCTTGTCTAAGGAAACCAATCCCTTTTGATCAGCACCCAAACTCATTTATCAACTCAAAATCAGCTCCTAAATGATGAAGGTTACTGGATTTTGCCCCGGATTTATTTTTTGATAGCAGCGGATCAGCAATAGGTCCACAGCAGCAACAACAGCTCAAAGGGAGAATTTTATCTCCAACTTAGCAGTTCGTTTTGGCAAGTCTAAGGGTTTGAAAATGTGTGTAAATATTTATCCAGTGGGTCCCTAAAGTTGCAGAATCAGATCCTTTAGCATCAGCTTTTAACCATCAGCAGAATGCAAGAAATACCTTGTTGTCCACTGGATTTCAGTGTGTTATACTTGCTGGCAGGCTGAGTTAGCTCGATGTAATCAGCTGCAAAACCCCTCTCAAAGCCATCATTAGCAAGTACATTGATGCTACTAAGGGTTGACACCTCAGGAACGGAGTTAAGCAAGGGGTTTAGGTGTCAAGGATTCAGCCAACTGCTATTTAAGTTAGTTTATTTCAGTTTCAGTTTTCTTATTTTAGCTAGAATTAGTTTTGGCTGTTGATCTTTTGATTGAGGGCTTGTATTTAAGGCCTGTTTTCACTTGTAATACACAGATTATTGTCGAATGAAAACCCCTTTGCTATTTTAAGCAAATTCCTCTCCAAATCTCTATAACTTTATCCTATTCAGGTGGTGTTGAGAGTGATTCTTTATCTATTCCTCTGGTGCATTTGCTTTTAGGGGTTTAGTGGTGAATCCTTGTATTTATGGTTGGTGGATTAACTTCCTTTAGACAAGTTCATATCTTCCACGTTGAGTTAGTGGCTTTGTCAATTAATCAGGCTAGCAAGTTCAACATACATTATAACTTCACTTTCTTGTCTTCAGGAACGTCCTTGTACTCAAATACTCTTTCCACCGTGTGTCACCAATCCAAGAATTCTTCTGGTTCAAGCTTGCCTTCATATTATGGAATTTCAACTCTAAAATCATTGGAGTTTGCTTGTATCCATGGGTCTTGCCTAACCATTCTTACCGGTTCATCCTCACTAAATGAATAAAGAATATGGCTAAACACTTGTTCTTGCCTCCGTGGTTCTGATTGGAGAGGTTCTTCACACATCTTTTGCTTTTGCTTCAGAAAAGCACCCACCTGTTTGTGTAGGTACTCATCCTGAGCCTTCAATTCATGAACTCTTGAGTTCTTGATTAGAAGAATTAATCTCATGATTACTCTTCAAAACAGCATCAAGTTTCTCTTCTAAACTCAAACTAGTACTGATGTTGTAATCGGTTTAAGAGTAGAACAGAAATGGAGTTTGTGTTTGAGAAATGTGTTTAGGAGTATATCTGGATGCGTGGGGAGTATACCGGGCGAAGGAGAAACTCAACTCTGATACCAAGAATGATGAAAAGCTCAAGGGATTAAGTTTACAATCAAAGGAATACAAAGAAACAAGCAAAGCCCTCACCGTTCTTCTCTCAGCTTTAATGAATTCGAAACTGAAATAGAGGAATGAGATAGGACTAAACTTGAGTTTTGGATACAGAATCACCACCAAAAACAAGGTTAGGGCCCCTAAACTTGATTAAGATACAATAATCACCACTTAAACAAGATTAGGACTAAGCTTGAACACGACCTTAACCAGCCTAGTTAAGGATAAGCAAGTTTAGTGTTTTTTGTTTCAAGGAGCAATGCTCTCCTTTCTCTCTAGAAATCACAAAAATTTGATTCACAAAATGAAAGAGTACAACCAATATAGCCAAGAAAGCAAGCAAGCACCTCTAGCCTAAGGAGTGAGGCTCCTTTATAATTAGGAAACGTCTTAAACAAACCTTTGTTCACGGTTTAAGCAAACTCGTGTGATACTAGCTTGATTACAGCCCTAATCCTTGCTAATGACAAGCTTTGCCTCTATTTTAACACAATCAGAATTAAAGCTTATGAGATTATAAAGTAAATAGGCAAGCAAGTACACAAGCAAGCAGCTCCTAACATGTGAGAGAAAAAGCAGGAAAGCTGCTTGTCTCTGGGCTACTTTAGGGCTGGCCAATGGTTGAAGTCTGCCTTTCTCTACTTGATTTCCATTGGTTTGCTAGGTGGTTCTCCTATGATTGTGTCCAACTGCCTTCTGGAAACTTGTTCATGTAGCTAGACTAGGACTGGATGTGATTAAAGCAATCAACCACTAAATGCACCAATAGGGTGCAATCGGGCTGCCGCTAGCAGAATGCAGTGTCGATTTAGGGGCCACGTTTCTCAGGGAAAATGTGGTCATAACTCAACTTGCCACACATGGTTGGAAAGCCTGAGAAGTCATCTAACAGCTTCAGGTGGATTGCTCAATTTTGATGTATCTCTCAACGGTAAATCCTTAAAGAGACACAAGGGGGATGTTGCACTTAGAATCAAATGATTCTAACTGGGAAAAAGAGAGAAGGATAGAGAACTAAATTAATCTTTGGATACAGAAACACCACTAAAGACCAATCTAGCTGAAAATTAAACTCTTAAATAGATACAGATTTCACCAGTAAGCTTGAGTTTAGGGCCCTTAAGCTTAATTAGGATACAAATATCACCACCTAATCAAGGCTTAAGACTCACTTGATCACCTCTCTAACTCGCTAAATTAGAGATAAGCAAGTAGAGAATTTGAGGTAACAACACTAAGGAGTTTCAAACTCAACTTCAAATTTCAATCAAGGCTTAAGACTCGCTTGAGTACAAAAGGAATGGCTAGGCTATAACGGCACGTCCAAGCCTTTCCTTAGTCATTAGGTAATTAATTAAAGCTCACTTAATGTTTAAGGAAGCTCACTAAGTATACTTACATATCCTAATACACAGTTTAGAACTTAACTGAAGTAAAACAAGTACAAATGAATACAATGCCTTAAAACTAATTAACTTAAGCTAGTCCTTGAGGATTCTAGGCTGCATGAGTCATGTTTCCTCCCTTGGAAGGAAAGAACACATGGTTGCCATCTCAAAAGTGGGAGAGGAATGCATGCTTGACACCTCATGCTATAGTGGACAATGCTTGCAAAATGGGTGAATCTTCCTCTTCCATGTGGCACTTGCTACTTTCATGGGTCACCTGGTGACTAAGCTCAAGCTACCAGCCTAGCACACACACACCTTGAAGGAGAAAACCCACCTAAGAGGGAAAACTCCAAGGCTTAGCAATCGGGCTGCTAGGTGCATACTGGCTGAAGTTCCATGCTATTGGGCCAGTGCATTTTGATGCGTAATATGTGGTTTTCTTCAATCGGGGGAAACCTAGAGATGTCTAGAAACCCCTCTTCTTGAAAATCACGATTTGGACATTATTAAGTACCCTAATCAGCCAAATCTTTTTAGTCGCGCAATTTTAGCCGTCTGCTGGGTAGTTTGACAAAATCACGTAAACTGGACCCCTTAACGTGCTCTTCTAGCTTTGTGCTTAACATAAAAAATTACACTAGACATCCTAAATGAACTAAAAAAAAAGAATTACATAATTTGGATGTCGTTTGAACTATGAAATAATAAAAATAAAACCGAGTAAAAACCGTCCCAAAACTGCAGCATGGACAAGTTGAGTTTAAGAGCTAAGTTGAATTATCAAACGAAGTCCAAACGAGCTTAAACTTGTTTTCCTGGAAAGCTACGCTCTTGGAATTTAAACCCATGGCAAATTAATTGACTTAAACCTCAAAGAGGCCTAAGTAATTAAGCTCACAAAACTAGGTATGCTGCTGGATTTAATCCGACAACTAGCTCTTCTTGAATTTACAAAAATCTGATTAAGTCCTTGAACTTTGATGACTAATTTGGATTACCTTGGTTGCCATGGACCTCCAAATTAGAGTTCCTTGAGGGATTTTGAACCAAATGACATGCCTACACAAGTCCAAGTGAACTCCCAAATCCTTCTTAGTGCTCACAAGCTACAACAAAGGGGACTTGGTCCATGTACTGATTTGGAGCTTCAATTCCAACCTCATCCTAAGCCTTTAAGATGTGCCACTCTCCTATTTTGGGAAGTTCAAGAGGCCTTATAAGAGGTTTAATCATGAAAATGAGGTTAAACCCACGACAAGAATACATTAAGCTAAAAAGAATAGAGTGGTCCCAAACTACCCAGAAGCCAGCGCACATACCCGGTTTTGGAAGCCTGATTGCTCAAGCTTAATTTGGATTTAAGAGGTTCCAAATCTGCTTTTTGGAACCCTTAATATGTTAGATTTAAGTACACATAAAGAGTTCTAGGTTAGGTCATTTGGTAATAAGTCAATGGGAACCATTTTCCAAATGTTGCAGAAACTGTCCCGGCCTACACATGCTACACCTTTTGGCCTATATCTCCCACACGGTAGCTCCAAAGTATGTCAACTTGAGCCACCTGAAAGCGGACTTCCTAAGATTTATAGCAAGGTTTGTTTCACCCAATTTGAATGCGAAACCTAGGAGATATAGCTATTTGAAGTTGATAATTGTAATCTGAAAAGCTGCTGACAAAAAGCATAAAGCACTTTTCAGCTTTTTACATTGGTTTTTGGTTTCCACTTGCTTTATGGATGTGTATGGCCCCTTTCCCCCTTTTATTTTAGCTTGTTAAAGGCTCTCATTATATAAGGCAAGCCTTAGGTTGTAAGAAGGCAGATTTGGATATATGAAAGAGCTCAAAGCTTTGTCTCTGAAAAATCTCATTTCTCTTTATCCTTGTCCTTGAGGTGGTGAGTCTTGAGTGGAACCCTTATAGAAGTATTGGTAGCCAAGCCTTTAGGCATTTCTTGGTGGTTCCTTAGTCTTAGAGGGTGGCTTAGCCTTTAAACTAAGTCATAGCTTAAGCACAAGAGAAATTTGTAACTAAACTCAAGCAAACTACATCCAGCCTAACTTAGTTCACGCTCCATTTGGTATCAAAGCTAATCCAGGTTGGTGTTCTTGAGTTTATACCACATTTCCTTGCTTTGGTTTCATCCTTATCAAGCTTTGTTTCTTCCACCCTTGTTATAAAAACCGTGGTGATTCTACCACTCTCTCCCTAGCTTGAGCAATCCCACTACTCCCCTCAAAACAACCTTGACCAAACACTTTCTTAGATCCTCAAATCTTAACCCACATTTGATTTCCCCAAAAACCCCTCTCTTACTCCTCAATAACCCCTCAAAATAGCCCAAACACAAACCCCAACCAAAACCCCCTCAAAAAGCTTCAAACCACAAAACCGTGCAAACTCAGCCAAAATCTAGACACAGCCACCCCGCGCCACTAGGCACGACTGTGCCACCCCTCCCTAGTGGTAGAACACTAGCACGGCCACCCCGTACCCCTAAGCACATTTGTGCCTCCTTTCCCTAGCCTGCTTTTGCACCGTGCTACCCCTACTGCGACCGTGGCCCTCTTCTTTTCAAGCCTTTAACCTCTTCCAACCTCCTTTCTAATTCCCAACATGTCTAATGAGGAAAACCCATCCACAAACTCTCCCCAACCGGTAAGAGTGCCAAGAGGTATGAGCTTGGAACAAGCTCATATTATGAGACAAGATAATGCCATTCTAGTCTTACAACAAAGTGACGCAAATTACTAGGCAACTTGAGCAAATGACCACCCAATTTATGGCCCTCCAAGGAGGCTAAAGAGCTGAAGAGCCAAGTGATCATGGGGATGAACGAGGCTTCTCTAGTGACTCAAGTGTGCGAAGCAATCCAAGAAGGGGAGGTAGGAGACCTTCTACGGACGACTTTAGAGACATTAAGGCAGAACCTCCGGAGTTCAATGGCAACTTGAACTCTGATGAGTACCTTGAATAGGTTTAAGCCATGGACCGAATCTTTGAAGCCAAGGGCTATGATGATGAAAAGAGTTTTAAGGTTGCTAGCCTTAAACTCACAAGGTATGCCTCCTTGTGTTTTGAAAACATTAAGAAGTAAAGGACTATAGAAGGCAAGAGAAAGATTAACTCATGGGGGAAACTTAAGTCTCTCATAAACAAGAGGTTCCTTCCCGAAAGCTATAAGCAAGACATCTACAACCGACTCTTCTCACTCAAGCAAAACAATATGAGCGTGGGTGAGTACATGAGAGAGTTTGAACAACTCCTCTTGAGGGGAGGTATCCATGAACCCCAAGACCAAACCATGGCTCGGTTTCTCAACGGGCTCTTCATTGCTAGAAAGGTTGAACTTCAAACTCATTTCACCTTGGATGATGTCTTCAAGTTAGCCCTCAAGGTTTAAAAGCGGAGAAAAGAGAAGAAGGCCTTCACTAGGCCTTTCCCCAAAGATCAAGTGGGCTCAAAACCCCCTTTCAAGCCCTTCTCTCATCCTAAACCTGAGAGCTCCTGACGAGTTGACAAGGGTAAGGTTGTGGCTCTTCCTTCTCCAAAGGAATTGCCTAAGAAGCTTGAAGGAAAGAAGTGCTTCAAGTGTCAAGGTTATGATAATTTCCAATATGATTGTCCAAATCAAAGGGTCATGACCATGCAAGAAGTTGAAGAAGTTGATGCCATGATGATGGAAGTCCAAGATGAAGCTAATGGGGTAGATTCGGACCCCATCGAAGATGAGACCTTACTTGATGCCGATGAAGGTGAGCTACTTATCTTAAGGAGGTTGTTACATACCCAAGACACTCCTTATGACAAGGTTCGAAGGGAAATGATCTTTTACTCTCGGGGTACCATCTAAGACAAGGTGTGCAACTTGATCATCGATGGAGGGAGTTGCACCAACGTGGCCTCCAGTATTCTTATTGAGAACCTTGGCATTCCTACTATTCCTCATCCGAAGCCTTATTGTTTGAAATGGCTCAATGATGGCGGCGACATTAAGGTAACCAAACATGAGCTTATCTCATTTTCAATTGGGAAGAAGTATAGGGATAATGTCCTTTGTGATGTGGTGCCTATGAGTGCTTGTCATATTCTTTTAGGTTGATCTTGGCAATTTGATAGGCATGTTATGCATGATGGTTTCAAGAACACATATTCTTTGATTATTGACAAGGAAAAGATTGTTTTAAACCCATTACTTCCTAACCAAATCCACAAGATTAAGCTAGGGGTGGGAAGTCAGAAAAAGAGAGACCTTCTCATGTTGAGTGAAACACGGGTTGAGAGAGCTTTAGGAAAGGGTAAGCAAGTTTTAGCTTTACTCATGCTAGAAAGCAACAAAAGTGAGGAAGTGACTCCTTTACACCCTATGATCCGCCCCTTCATTTCTCAATATCAAGATGTCATTCCACAAAATATACCCCCCGACCTCGCACCAATTTGAGGCATTGAGCATCAAACTGACCTCATTCCCGGTGCACCACTTCCCAACAAAGCGGCCTATAGATGTAACCCGTAAAAGACGAAAGAGCTTCAAAGACAAGTTGATGAATTGTTGGATAGAGGTTATGTGAGGGAGAGCATGAGTCCTTGCTCAGTCTCGGCTTTATTAGTGGCCAAGAAGGATGGGTCAAACCACATGTGTGTGGATAGTAGAGTTATCAACAACATTACTATCAAGTATAGGTGTCCCATACCTAGGCTTGATGACATGCTTGATGAACTCCATGGCTCCTCTATCTTCTCAAAAATTGATTTAAGTAGTGGGTATCCCCAAATCCTCATGAGGGAAGGTGATGAATGAAAAACGGTATTCAAGACCAAGGGAGGGCTTTATGAGTGGTTAGTGATGCCTTTCAGCCTCTCTAATGCCCCTAGTACATTTATGAGATTGATGAAAGAGGTTTTGAGGCCTTTTCTTGGGAAACTTGTGGTTGTCTACTTTGATGATATCCTTGGTTATTCAAAGAGTCAAGAAGATAATCTACATCACTTGGAAGAAGTATTAAAGGTTCTAAGAGCTCAAAGGCTCTTTGGCAAGCTAGAGAAGTTTGAGTTCTTTGCACCCCAAGTCACCTTTTTGGGGTATGTTGTTTTTAAGGATGGAATCTCCATGGACCAAGGCAAAGTTGAAGCTATCAAGTCATGGCCAACTCCCCCCACCATCACCGAAGTTAGGAGTTTCTATGGCTTGGCATCTTTTTATAGGAGATTCATTAAGGGGTTTAGCAACCTCACGGCTCCCATCACCCTATGCATGAAGAAAGGCTCATTTGAGTAGACTAAGGCCGCCCATGATGCCTTTGAGAAACTCAAGTCCAAGCTAAGTAAGGCCCTGATGCTAGCCCTTCCCAACTTTGAGAAACTCTTTGAGGTTGATTGTGATGCAAGTGGAGTGGGTATAGGGGTTGTCCTTATGCAAGATCAACTCCCATTGCCTATTTAAGTGAGAAGCTCAATGGTTCAAGGAAGAACTACTCCACTTACGACAAAGAGTTCAATGCATTGGTGAAAGCTCTTGATCATTGGTCCCATTACTTTAGGCCAAGGCAATTTGTCCTTCATTCGGATCATGAGGCCTTAAAGTACTTGAATGGCCAACATAGGCTCAATCCAAGACATGCTAAATGGGTTGAGTTCTTGCAAACCTTCTCCTTTGTGGCCAAACATAAGAAAGGGAGCACTAATGTTGTAGCGAATGCAGTATCAAGGTGGCATTCTCTCTTAGCCGTGATGGAAGCAAGGGTCCTGGGCTTCCAATTCATCCATGAGCTCTACCAAGAAGATGAAGATTCTGAGCACTATCTCCATGAGCAAGAAGGTCACAAGCATAGCCCCTACACTCTCAAAGAGGGCTTCTTAGTCGAGGGCAACAAGTTATGTATTCTAAAGGGTCCAATTCGAAAGCTTCTTGTCAAGGAGGTTCATGGAGGAGGTTTAGCCGGCCACTTTGGAATCAATAATACCATTGATATTCTCAAGGAACATTTCTTTTGGCCTAAAATGGGAGGTGATGCTCATGAAGTGTTTTCCAAGTGTTCTATTTGTCGAAGGGCCAAGAGTCAATTCCACCAAGGTTTGTACAACCTTTTGCCTATCCCTAATGGTCCTTGGGAAGATGTGAGCATGGCTTTCGTAGTTGCCCTTCCTAGAACTCATAGGGGCAAAGATGTTATTATAGTGGTGGTGGACCGTTTCTCAAAGATGGCTCCCTTCATTCCTTTGGAGAAGACCGATGACGCCTCTCACATAGCCCTTGTCTACTTTAAGAAATTTGTTAAGCTACATGACATTCCTAAGAGCATTGTGTCCGATCGAGACACAAAGTTTCTAAGTCAATTTTGGAGGTGTTTGTGGAGACTTCTTGGTACTAAGCTCTTGTATAGTACGTCCCACCATCCTTAAACGGATGGACAAACCAAAGTCACTAACAAAACTCTTACTACTTTGCTCAGAAGCTTGGTGAGTAAAAGCATTAAAGAGTGGGATCTCAAGCTTCCCCATGCTGAATTTGTGTACAACCGCACTCCTAGCTTTGCTACGGCCCATTCTCCCTTTGAATCATCCTATGGGATCAACCCTCTAACTCCCCTAGAACTCCTGCCACTTCCACTTGAGTCTAGAGTGAGCTATGAGGCCGAGGAGAGGGCCAAAGAGATGAAAAAGCTCCACCAACAAATTCGGGCTAAGATTGAGAAGACAAACGAGATGTATAAAGCTAGAGCCAACAAGCACTGTAAGGCCATTACGTTCAAGCCCAGGGACTTGGTGTGGATACACTTTAGAAAGGAGAGGTTCCCCACTAGGAGAAAGAACAAACTCATGGCAAGGAGTGAAGGTACTCTCCAGGTCCTCGAAAAGGTGAATGATAATGCTTACAAGTTAGAGTTACCCAGAGACATGGGTGTCTCTTCTACATTCAATGTGGGTGACCTCACACCCTATCTTGAGGATAAAGAAGATGGTGATGATTTGAGAGAAAATCACATTCAAGAAGGGGAGCATGAAGCAAATGTCATGCCTACATAAGTCCAAGTGAACTCATAAATCCTTCTCAGTTCTCACAAGCTAGGGGACGCGGTCCATGTACTGATTTAAAGCTTCAATTCCAACCTTATCCTAAGCCTTTAAGATGTGCTACTCTCCTATTTTGGGAAGGTCAAGAGGCCTTCTAAGAGGTTTAATCATGAAAATGAGGTTAAACCCACGACAAGAATAATTTGAGCTCAAAACAATAACGTGCTCCCAAACTGCCCAAAAGCCAACGCACATACCCGATTTTCCAAGCTTGATTACTGAAGCTTAATTTTGATTTAAGAGGCTGCAAATCCACTTTTTTGAACCGCTAATATGTCAGCTTTAAGGACATATAAATAGTTCTAAGTTAGGTCATTGGGTAATAAGTCAATGGGAGCCATTATCCAGATGCTGCAGAAACTGTCCCAGCCTACACATGATGCACCTTTTGCCCTATATCCCCTAAATGTTAGCTCTAAAGCTCTGCCAACTTGAGCCACCTAAAATCTGACTTCCTAAGCTTTCTAGCAAGGTTTGTTTCACCCAATTTGAATGACAAACCTAGGAGATATAGCTGTTTGAAGTTGACAATTGTAATATGAAAAGCTGCTTACAAAAAGCATAAAACACTCTTTAGCTCTTTACATTGCTTTTTGGTTCCCTCTTGCTTTATGGGGGTGTATGACCTATTTCCCCCTTTTTTTTCAGCTTGTTAAAGGCTCTCATTATATAAGGGAGGCCTTATGTTGTAAGAAAGTAGATTTGGATATGAAAAGAGCTCAAAGCTTTCTCTCTCAAAAATCTCATTTCTCTTTATCCTTATTTCTAAGGTGGTGAGTCTTGAGTGGAACCTTTACAGAAGTGTTGGCAGCCATGCCTTTAAGCATTTCTTGGTGGTTCATTAGTCTTGGTGGGTGGCTTAGCCTTTAAACCAAGTCATATGTTAAGCACAAGGGAAATTTGCAACTAAACTCAAGCAAACTACATTCGGCCCATCTTAGTTCATGCTCCAGATGTACATCACCCTCCCCTTGTTGAGAAGGATTTTCCCTCAAATCCAATAGGTAAGCATGGATGAATTGGACTCCAGTTGAAAAATGACCCTCCACTTTTGCTTTTCTGCTATGACTTGGTAGGAGGATTTGGCTTTCTGAAATTTGGACTTGACTAACTCATGGTAAAACACCTTTTTCAAGGGTTTATCATAAGTAAGTAATGAGTCCAGTTGCTTGTTTTTTTGTTGAAGCTTATACTACATATTTGTTTGCTTCAACTCAAACCTTTGTGTATTGCTTAAGATGAGAGATGATTCATTAGCACCTTTTTCATCATTAAGGTCATCAGAACTTAAAGTCTCTTCTTCGGTGCCATCAAGATTACTCAAATCCAACACTCCATCTCCATCTTCATTTTCACTTACCTCTTTAACAACCTCCCGAGTAGCTTTTAAACCAATTTGGTTTTTTTGTGGAGCTAAGTCTTTTTGTGGGGTCGAAAGGGGTATAACTGCGAGCTCAGGGACTCCTTTTTGTAGGAAGGAAGGGGGTATAAATGTGGGTTCAGAGAAATCTTTCTTGAATGGTTTAGCTTTTTGTTATTGTTTAGCTTTGCGAGCTTGATTACACTCTTTTTCATGAACGTACAAATAGGGCAGAAAAGGGTTTTTAAGTTTATATCTCATCTTCTCCCATGTTTGGATTTTGCTCTTTTTCCTTCTAACTCACATAGCACACAAGTTAGTCCACCAAATTGAGGCATACTTTCTCAGCCTAAGTGCAACAAGCTTAACCTTGATTTCCTCAGGGACTCTGTGATATTCAAAGATTCTTTTAACATTATAAAGCCACCTCAAGAATTCATCGGGATCAAGTTTCCCTTCAAACTTTGGAGCCTTAACCTCATGATCATTAAGGTCAGGTCGTCCTTCTTCTCTGAACTGGCGCCTAAAACATTCCTTGTGACTCTTCACCTCTTCTTTCTGATTCTTCAACTCTTCGTTGGTTGAGGCCATTGCTTAGAAGTTCTTTATGAGAGCTTCAAACCTCTCTTTAAGAGTTATACGACTCATGTTGAAGTCTAAATAAGAACCAAGGCTATTTTTGGTGTTTTTTGAAAATTTTGTGGCGTGGCAGGGAGGAACATGTGGGGATTCTGATAACCGACCAAGGATAAAACTTGCTCTGATACCAAAACTGATGTATCTCTCAAGGGTAAATGTTGGAGTCCCCAACAACCAAGACAAAGAAGAAGGTCCAAAAGTTAAACAAGGTCCAACGCAAGCTCTAAGGTTCAAGCAATGGCTCAAATTGTGGAAAAGAGCCAAACTGAAGTAACCGGGTTGCACGGTCAGAATGTGCTCGATTTAGTTCATCTCATTTCTTAAGCTACATTGCGGCTTAAGATTGGTATTTTTACATTTTTGGATTCCTCATGATGTCTACTTTCAGGTCCAATCGTTAAATTCCAATCATGCACAATCGAACTCAAGAGATCAAGGTATTTTGTCTAATCTGCCAATTTTGGTTCAAAACTGCACGGTAAAATATTTTAGTGGAAATCATCTACTTAAACATGATTTACCCTTGATTTCTTTGCAGGGGGGTTTGTACACTCCCTAAAGTTTCCCTGCATTGCCTGAAATCAAAATCATGACCACTTTTGGTTGGGTTTAAAGAGGTCAGAAAACTGGGTTAAGTCGACTCCCTTAACCCGGTTAGCAGCAACAACTTGTTTTCCTTCATCCGTGGGTTTCCTTGGCCACTTGCTTGCTTGCTAGCTTCACACACTCTTCAAGATATTTAGAAACCCAATCATAAGCTGCAATATTCAGCATTTTGGGAAGAGGAACCAATGAGAAGCAAATGTAAGGAAAGATGTCTCTACATAGGGATTGGCTAGCCGAAAAGCAATGTTACTTTACGACTGCTTTACTTTTCTTTCCTTAGTATTCTGATTATATCAAGCTTAATAACAAGTAATTAAGGTTGTACACATCATTTTTCTTGCTTTCCTTTTCATTTTGATTGTATTTAGATTAAGCTAAGTGAGTTAGTATTTTGTTTAGTGCTAACCGTGAGGATTTGCTTAAGCTAACCCGTTTCTTCCTTAGAAAGGAAACCTCAGCAGCTAGCTTGCTTGTTTAGGTGCTAGCTAGGCTTGTACTAAAGATGTAACTCAAGACCATTTGCATTTCATTACTCACTTGAATGAAAAATCATTTTTGAGAGCAACTTGCTTTTGCACATTCAAATACTTCACTTGCTTATCCTTAATTTGGTCGATTAAGGTGGTGTTCAAGGAAGTCCTAATCTTTGTTTAAGTGGTGTTTCTGTATCTTAATGAAAGATTAGGGACCCTAAACTTGAGTTTGGTGGTGTTTCTGTATCCAAACAAACGTTTAGAATTATCATTCCTCCATTGATATCCCACGGGTTTGCTTAAGCTATGCTAGAATTCAGTTTGCAAATTCTTTAGCACTTGAATTCTTGCTTGAGTTTTCGTTCATTCCCTTCAAGATACATCGTATTTGGTATCAGAGCTTAGGTTTCTGCTTGCCCTGGTATGCCCATCCCCTTGTAGAATTCGTTCATTCATTCATTTCCAAACACAAACATAATTTGAGTTCAAGCAAGCTGTAAGCAACATGAGCTGAACAAGCATGACTTTGGAAGAGAGGTTTGAAGCCTTAATGTGGCAGAATGAGTTGCTAGCTAACAAGATTCAAGAGCATACTCAAAGAAATCAAGAAACTCAAGCACAAATTGAGTATCTAAGAAAGCAACTTGGTTCGGTTTTAAAGCAAAAGCAGAAACTGAATGAAGAAACTTATCAATCAGAACCCAGAAGGCAAGAGCATGTCTTTAGTCATGAAGTTGATTCATCTAGAGAGGATGAATCAACTTGAATGACAACGATAGAACCTCGGATGCAAGCAAACACCAACAATTTCAAACTTAAAATTCCTAAATTTGAAGGTAAGCTTGAAACTGAAGAATTTCTAGATTGCTTGCATACTGTTGAGAGGGTTTTTGAGTATAAAGATGTTCTTGAAGATAAGAAGGTCAAGTTAGTGGCCTTAAGACTTAGAAAGTATGCATCCTTGTGGTGGACAAACTTGAATGCAAAATGGTTTAGAGAGAGGAACTCCTAAATCCGTACATGGGACAAGATGAAATCAAAGCTTCAAGCTCGTTTTCTTCCCCCAACCTATGTCCAAGATTGTTATTCTCAACTCCACATGTGTGTTTGAGAAGCTTTTGATCAAGTGTGATATCCAAGAACTAGAAGAGCAAACCATAGTTAGATACTTGGGAGGTCTTGATCCTATGTATTCTAATGTAGTTGAATTACAAGCTTACACGTCCTTTGATGATGTTTGTGTGCTGGCTTACAAGGTGGAGCAGCAAAAGAAGGCAAGGCAACCCTTTAAACCCCAGAATCAGAAACCATACACCCGTAACCAACCTTTTAACAAGGGAGTTCCAATCCTATTTCCAAGCCACAAAACCCATCCCTTTCCTTTCCACAAAGAATCGTAGCGCCACAAAAGACCCAAACACCTCAAAATAGACCCAATCCAAACCCCATAAGAACCAAAAGGTGCTTTAAATGTCAAGGACTTGGGCATATAGCCTCCAACTGTGCAAACCATAAAGTGATTACCTTGCCCGAATGGTCAGTTGTGAAGGAGGTCTTGGAAGAGGAAGAAATTGAAGATGAAAGTGAGCATGAACTTAAGGAAACTCAAGAGGAGGTCATGGAAGAGGTTGATGAAGGAGAAATCTTGGTTTTGAGAAGAGTTCTAAGCAACCAAAAGGTAGTAAAAGATGAACAAAGAGAGAAGATATTCCAGTCCCGTTGTACTATACAGGGGAAGGTATGTTCTTTGGTCATTGATGGAGCGAGCTGTGCAAATGTGGTTTCTCTAAGCATGATTAAGAAACTAGGATTGCAAACAATGACTCATCCACACCCCCATACAACATCTAGTGGTTGAATCAAAGCAAGGGAATCCAAGTGAACTCTCGGTGCTTGATTTCTTTCTCCACTGGAAAGAACTATCAAGATGAGTTATGGTGTGATGTTATTCCTATGGATGCTTGTCACATGCTTTTGGGGGGACCATGGTTGTATGACCGTAAGGTTATGCACAATGGTTACCTAAATACCCATTCTTTCACCAAGAACAGCAAGAAGATCACTCTAGCTCCTTTACCCCCATCTAAACTCCACGAAATAAAGCCTCAAAACAAGCCCAAACAAGCTGAGTTGCTTCTGACCGTAAGTGAAGCATTACTAAAAGCTTCCCAACATGAGTTTAAAGCCTTTAAGGAGTGGATATTGAGTACTCAAGATGAACCAGCAAGTCCATTACCCACTAACCCCATAGCTAAAGCACTCATCCAAAACTTATGTCATTTGTTTCCTGAGGAGATACCTACGAGTTTGCCTCCTAAAAGGGACATTCAGCACCACATTGATCTTATTATAGGTTCCATCCTACCAAATAAGACTGCTTATAATATGAATCCAAAAGACACCATAGAGATACAACGTCGAGTTGAAGAGTTTGAGACTAAAGGCTTAATCCATGAGTCTTCGAGTCCTTATGTCGTTCCATGGCCAGCTCTTTTGGTACCGAACAAACATGGTGGAATGAGAATGTGTGTGGACATTAGGGCCATAAACAAGATTACAATCAAGTATAGGTATCCTACCCCTAGAGTTGAAGACATGCCAAATGAATTGTATGTGTTAAGCCAAAAATCATGCATTGTTTAGTAATTATTTCGATTATATTATATATTTTATTTCATCTAATTTACTTTAATTTATATATTTTTCAGGTTTAGCATTAATAAAATACAGAGGAGAAGAGAGGACGTCGAAGTTTGGATTTTACACGCTTGGCTATCAAGACGGTCCAAGAATAATAATTTATGAAAAATATTTCCATAATTATTTATTTAGGCTAGGGTTACAAGTGGTAAAGAAGGCGTAGAAGTCTTGGGGGAGAAGAAGTCTAAGGAAGAAAGGAAGAAGAGAAAAAACCCCTAGCTACCCAACCCTCATTTCCTCTCCATCATATACCATCATCCTGACCATGCTTACCCACGGCTGCCATAACCCAAGCCAAGCCTACCCCTTTCTTCATCTCATTCCCACCATCTCCTCATACATAATCACCATCACCATCAACCTTCATCACTGATGGAAACCTATCCAGTCCAGATCATGTTCATGAAGAGATTATTCCATCACGTCCAAGAACAAGATCACAAACCAAAAGAATGGCTCTTATGTTGGAAGAAGAAGGAGTTGGCACAAACGGGTTCACTAGCTTCAAAGTGCCCGATTTTGTGTACTTGATTTCCTAAGCTACGTTGTAGCGTAGTCCTAACATTCTTACATTTTTGGAATCCTTTTGATGTTGTTTTTCAGGTACAAAAAGAAGTTTCAAGTCATACATTCAAAGGGATTGAAGATCAAGTCATTTTCTAAGGGACCCCAATTTTTGCCCGGTTTGCAGTAACTATTTATTTAACCCACAAAACCATGTCGAAACCTTGATTTTATTGATGGGGGGGATTCTACACATCCTAAAACTACCCCCCCACCTTTAAAATTCCAGCCATAGCCATTTTTGCACTAAAATAAAAATGCACAAAAAACCGGACCAAACCGGTTCACCACAAAACCGGTTTTTGTCAAACCCGGTTTATTTTCCCCACATGGCCGGCCACCCCCCCTCATTCCCATGCTGCAAGTTGCTTTCTCAAGATTGGAACACACTTCAAGTTGTCTTGGAAGGAAGAAAGTCTTGAAAAGAACAACCAATGGGAGAGAGCTTGGTGTCCTTGGCTTGGAAGCTTGTGATTGGCTAGCCGATTTCTTGTTTTACACATTACGACTGCCCATGTGCTGAGTTTCTTCAAATCCCAGAATGTGTTAGTGTTAATCAAGGACCTAAGTATTATGTAATCAAGCTAG
>JACYFF010031959.1:57471975-57514746 GCA_017589665.1 Selenicereus undatus | reverse complement strand
TATCCTATTCTAGTTTCATCTCTATGATTTGCTTAGTGAAGTGATTAGCATGGATTAGTGCTTAATTACTTCTACTTTGCTAATCTTCCACTTCCATTCATTTTCTTATCCCAAATACCAACTTATACACCCATTTCCAACAGTTCCCATTCACAAAAATACTCCAAAACCGAACTAAAACACAGAAGCCCCCCAACCGTGCTTTTTCTTCACCCACGGTTTTTGTGACCAGTAAGTTGGCACGGCCACCCCGTGCCATAGGGCACGACCGTGCCACCTCTTGCCGTGGCATTTTCTCTCCTTTTCCTCTCCCTTTTGATGTGTAGTGGCTTGGGTAGTGTTTTCCCTTGACACTTACATCAATCACCATCTTGATCATCAACCCAAGCCACGCCTAAACCTGGGAAAGGAAGCACACGGCAACCCTTCTTCAATCACCTCCACGCTTATCCCCAACCTCATGCAGCTCTCTTCTTCAATCTTCTTCCCTCACCATAAGCATCATCTACCCACCAGATCTCACCATCATCACGCTTCCAACCCCACGGTAGCCATCACACACACCTTCAGCTGCCTATTCAATCACCACGACAATCTCACCAATATCACGCCTCATCTTCGCCCATCTCCATTACACGCATTTATGCCACGCTTTCTTCTCCTCACCATAAATCATCATCATTCACATGTAAAATCAGGACAACAACCATCCTCACGATCATCATCATCATCATCTTCAACCCTCACACCTTCACGCCATCCTCTCTTTTTATATTTTTATTTTGATTTTTTTTTGTGTTTAGTTTATTATTAAACATGAAATATTTGAGCTATTATTGTAATGTTATTTTCAATATGAGTGAGTAATTTTCTTATGCTTAGTATAATCTATTTGGAACCATGCTAAATTAATTATTTTGAAACAAGTTTCATGCTTTATTGTCTAGTTGATTTTTATTCATGATTCTATAGCCATTAGTGTTTATTGTTCATGATATTCTTGTTATATTAATTAGAATGCATGCTAGTTAGTTTAATACGAATTCATATGATAGTTTAAAGGGCTTTAATACATAAAATTTATCATCTTTTAAGCATTAGTATCACCCTAATTAATCATGGATGGCTCAAACCCATCTCTTTTAATTAGGTAATCATTTTAGATCTTTGTTAAATCGATTTGCCGGTAAATTGGTTACAAGGCGTTAGATGATGTTTTTCTAATATGTAATGCTCTAGTTTGATTATATTCTTGTGCTGGTGTAAGGGTTATCAAAGCTAGTGGGGTTTATATTAGGGTTGGACCTAATTAAACTATAATATTAGGAAAAACTAGGAAGATTCGTTGGTGGGTGTCTTCTACAATTTAACTCATGGATAAAATCAACTTGTGTTTTAATGATAAATATTAATTTACATGGTGGATATAGATTATGCTAAGCATTTTTCATATATTTGATATCTTTTGATAACTATTTGTTGCTTTTAGTTAATTTGTTTAGTTTGTCAATTTTTCTTCTTTAATTGTTAGCTTCGATATAAATTTTGTTTCCCCCCCCCCAAAAGAATAGTCTTTTAGGAGTGTCTTGATAATTTTAGATTAGTTATATTTTGATTTTTAGAGTGATTATAATTTTTAGATTTATTTTTTATTCTGTTTTGCCGTTTAATTATCGGTTGGTTAGAAATTAGGGTAAAAATAGCTCCTTTCATTTTTTTTAAAGTTTTAATCCATCCTAGGGTTCATAAAGTGTCCTAATCTGCCTCTATTTAATTTCGGAAGTTTTGGAAATTATTGATAATTTTTCAGAATTATTTCGTGAATTGGATATGTGTAGGTTTTTACTTCAATAAATCTAAAAATTGCATTTTTAATTTTTATTTCATGTTATTTTAGGTGTTATTGAGTCCAGAAAATTATATCCTTAAATTTGGGTAATTTTGTTAATTAATTTCGTATTTATATTAGTGCAGTTTATTTATTTTCTAATTTCAGATTTAATTTGCTGTTTTATTATTCTGCTGCAATTTTCTGTTTTTATTTTTCTGAAATTAATTAGATGTAATTCTGGAGTTACAAGCTTATAAACTTGAAGAATATTAGTTTAGGTCACTAATTGTGATTTTTAATACTAATTGTTTGTTTATTATTGTCTGCTTTGATTTTTAGTTGAAGATTGAGTTATTATTCTATTTTTATTTTTCTAGATTATTTAGGATAGTGATTTACTGTTGTATTTCCAGAATTAAATCTAGAATATTTAGGAGTAATATTGAGTATTTTTCCAGATTTTTATTTATTAGATTTGGTTTATTTTAGAAATACAAAGAGAAGAAACAATAAATTAGATTAGTAAAATTATTTAGGGTTAAATTAGCTTTTTGATATAACCTTTCCTCGTGGATCGATCCCTACTTTCCTATGCTATAAATATTACTTATAAATCGAAGTAGTGGTTAGATTTGTAGCTGTACGACAAGCTTACAAATTTTGGTGCCGTTGCCGTGGAAAAAAAATAAAATTGCTAGCTTACTTCTATTTAATTTTACTACTTTTATTGTTTTCATTTTAATTTTTGCAGATTGCCCGTAATGTATGAGATTAAGGAGTGGTAAGGAAATTGGAGAGGACATGGAGCAAACATTTGTAGATAAAAACAAAGAAGGTTATCCTAACTCAATAGGTCTTAAGACTAGAGAGGTAAGAATGTCTACTCTTCGAGAACTTGCCGCCCCTAACTTAGAAATTCAACCCATGTCCATTACTTATACTGCATTAGATAAACCCCTAAAATTGAACTCTGGATTCATCAATCTGTTACCCAAGTTTCGTAGATTAGCTGGAGAGGACCCATACCGTCATATTAGTAAATTCCTTATTACATGCTCTGCTATGGTGCCTGAGGGGATTCCTGAAGACCAAATTAGGTTGAGAGATTTTCCTTTTCCTTTGCTTGGTAATGCTAAAGATTGGTTGTATTACATGCCTGCTGGATCTTTCTCTACATGGACTGCATTGCATAAATCATTTTTAGAGAAATTTTTTCCATCATCCCGAATTGGATCTATTAGGGAGGATATATGTGGAATCAAACAAATGAATGGGGAAAATTTTTATTACTACTGGGAAAGATTTAATAAACTGTGTGCTAGTTGTCCACAACATCAAATAACTGAACAATTGTTGATTCAATATTTTTATAAGGGTTTGCTTCATATGGATTGTAATATGGTTGATGCTGCTAGTGCAGGGGGGCTCTAGTTAATAAAACTCCAGCAGAGGCTAGAAATTTATTCACTCTAATGGCCCAAAATACTCAACAGCTTGGTGCTAGGGAGTCATAAATTAAAAGGGTTAATGAGATCGGTTCTAGTTCATCTGTAGAGAGTTAGTTATCTTACATTGCTACTATGTTAAATAAGATTCTTTGGTGCTAGGGAGTCACAAATTAAAAGGGTTAATGAGATCGGTTCTAGTTCATTTGTAGAGAGTTAGTTATCTTACATTGCTACTATGTTAAATAAGATTCTCATTGGGGGAGTACAAAAAGCAGTTATATGTGGCATTTGTTTTCTAGAGGAGCATCCTTCTAATGCATGTCCCACACTTCAAGAGGGAAATGTTAATGCTGTCTATTCTAACCAAGGTCAAAGGAGGTATGATCCCTATTCTAACATCTATAATGAAGGATGGAGAGATGACCCAAATCATAGATATGGCCCTCAAACCAATCCATCTAGTTTTGACCAAACGTCTCATCAACCTTCTAATCAAGATAGGATGAACTTCCTACTAGAACAAGTACTTAAGAAGATGGATGATAGGTTCCTAGTTTTGGAGACAACTCTTAAGCAGGTTCAAATGAGACAGGCTGTAACTGATATCATAGTTAGCAACTTGCAGGCTCAAATGCAAAATAGGTTACCATCTCAGCCTTACCCTAACCCTAGGGAGAATGTTAGTGTCATAACACTTAGGAGTGCGAAAAAGTTACAATAGCCTAGGAAGAGTAGAGAGGTTGAACCTGAGTTAGAGGTCAAAGGGGCTGAACCTGAGTTAGATACAGATTCTTATCAAACCACTAAGGAAATAGGAGAGAAGAAAAGAGAGCCTTATAAGTCAATTCCACCCTTTCCTAGTAGATTTTGAAACCCTACTTCTAAGGTGAATGAGGCTAACCAAGAGATCTTAGAGACATTAAAGAAGGTACAGATCAACATACCTCTCCTTGATGCCATTAAACAGGCGCCTCATTATGCAAACTTCTTGAAAGAATTGTGTATTACTAAAAGAAAGTTAGTAGGGAATGAAAAGGTAAGTGTGGTGGAAAATGTGTCTGCAATTTTTCAAAGGAAACTTCCCCCTAAGTGCAAAGACCCAGGTGTGTTTTCTGTTCGTTGTAAGATAGGAAATCTCTACTTTGATAAGGCTATGCTTGACTTGGGTGCTTCCGTTAATGTTATGCCTAGGTCTGTTTATGACAAACTGAGCTTAGGAGAGTTAAAGAAAACTGGTATAGTGCTTCAGTTAGCTGATGGGAGCAGTATTTACCCAGATGGAGTGTTAGAGGATGTCTTACATTAAGGAGATAGTTAGACTGCATGGTCTGCAGGTCAATATTGTGTCAGATCGTGATAACAAGTTTGTATCTCGCTTCTGGCATGGTTTTCAAAGAGTAATGGGCACAGAACTACGTTTAAGTACGGCCTTCCATCCTCAGACGGACGGTCAATCTGAAAGAACCATTCAAACCTTGGAGGACACGTTGAGAGCCTGTGCACTTGATTACGCTGGAACTTGGGATCATAACTTACCTCTGATCGAGTTTGCGTATGATAATAGTCACCCCGCCAGTATAGGCATGGCTCCTTTTGAGGCGTTATATGGTAGATGTTGCAGAACTCCTGTTTGTTGGAATGAAGTAGGAGAAAGGGAACCTTCCAAGGTTGAATTAATCGATCAAACGATCGGAATAATCAAGACAATTCGCAAGAGGTTGCAAGCTGCACAAAGTAGGCAAAAGAGCTACACGAATATTAGGAGAAGTCCACTGGAGTTTAAGAATGGAGACCATGTATTTCTGAAAGTGTCCCCACTCAAGGGAAGTATAAGATTTGGACGAAAAGGAAAACTACGCCCGATGTTCATTGCACCGTTGGAGATTCTGCATAAAGTAGAATCAATTGCGTACCGACTAACCTTACCGCCCTCACTGCAAGGCATCCACGACGTATTTCATGTATCTAGTCTCCGCAAATACGTTCCAGATCCGGATCATGTCATCCGATATGAACCCCTGCAAGTTAAAGAGAATCTTACCCATGTAGAAGAACCCATTCGGATTTTGGAGAAGACGGAAAAGAAGCTCAAAAACAGGAGCATTCCCTATGTTAAGGTGTTATGGAAAAATCACAAGGTGGCAGAAGCAACTTGGGAGTTCGAAAGCGAAATGTGTGAAAAATACCCCTCATTATTTTCATCAGGTGAGCAAATTTCGACGACTAAATTCTTTTAAGGGGGGGGAGAGTGTAAGGGCCACGCTTTCATTCTATTGCTGACTAACTGTTTCCGTTGCTGAATTTACATGTTGCGTTTGAATTATTGTTCGACAAAAATATTAAGTCGACTGTGTGAGTTTTTAACGATTAATTTCATTAAAAAGAATGATTATTTGATTAATGTTATTATTGACGTTACTTATTTGTAAAATTATCGAATCGATGCTAAACCGAGTTTTTAAAATCATTTTTCATTTTACTTAGTCAATTCTAAAAGTTTAAATTAAAATGTTAGTTATAGGTCGTTCCAACTCGAGTTTAGCCTAACCGTTAACGAGTATGGGACCAGAACTTAGCTGAATCATGTTAATTGAGTCAAAAAAAAAGGAAAAAGCAAAATTAGAAAACAGGGGGTCGAAGTCGGGGGCCTGAAGCCCGGCCCCCGACGCCTCTCTCTCTCTCACTAACACGCTGCTCTCTCTCTCTCTCACTTTGGGGCCACCGGTCAGCGTCTGGTGTCACCGCCGACCGCCACCTGTCGTCAGCGAGAGAAATGGACCACCAGTCCTCCCAGCACGCGTCCACCACCGCCAAAACAACCACACGTCATCATACACTTCTCCTAGCCCAAAAACCATGCGTCTAGCCACCCGTAAACCACCACCCACTTGCCGTAATCCGGCAACCCATAACCCTCACAACCTCCTCTATAAATTGGGAGTCAAATTTCGGCCAAAATTAGCCTCAATCACCACTCAGTCGAAGCTAGGGTTTCAGGTTTTGGGAGTAGCCGAGTCGGGTTCGAGTTCAGGGGGATTAGGGTGTGAATTGCTGCCAAGTAAGTGCGTAATTAAGCAATTTCAAGTAAGTGTTTCTCTCGTCCTAAGCTATTACTAATTTCACAAACGTTTTAGCGGAATTGCATGTTGCATGTTAAATTAGCGTAGCCAAATTTGCTAGAATGTGTTGCTTGAGATTGTAATTTGAGATGAAACGTACATGGTTAGCTTCGAATTGAATCAATTCCGTTAGTTCATGCATGAGATTTAATTTCGAAAGGATTTATATATGTTTAGCTGCGATTCGAATCAATTTAGGTAAATTATGCTTGAAATTTTAATTTGAAGTGATATATATATATGTTTAACTTCGATTCGAACCAATCTAGGTGATTTATGCCTGAAATGCTAATTCGAAGTGAATTATGTATGTTTAGTGTCGATTCGAATCAGTTTATTAATTCTAGCTAGAGGTTTTAATTCGAAGTACAGCATGCGTGTAAAGTACGTATGTTTAGCCTTGATTCGAAATTTTCTCGTTAATTCATGTCTGAGTATAAACTTGGAAGGGCATCGTATGTTTAAAACTAACGTTTATGTATGCTTAGGCATTTCATGATAATATATGAGCTTGAAATGCCTCGTACGTGTTGAGATTAACCTATATAAAATGTTTAGTCAATCTAAGATTTGTTGTATGCTTAACTATCTCATAATGGCCTAGTACTTGCGAAATAAACAATAAATGCTTAAAACCCAATCGTGTTTGACTTCCTAGATAAAGTGTTATGGTTTATACATGAATATGATGGTATGCATGTGTTCATATGCTTGTATGCTTAGCTACTCCGTAATGGCCTACTAATTGCTAAACAAAGTGTTATGGTTTATATGTGAATGTAATGTTACGTATGCATTCGTATGCTTTCGATGACACACTGCTAGATGGTGATGCTTGCCAAGTGAGTACCTAAACCCTATGAGAATATGGTTTAAACTAGCTTGAGAATATGATAGGATTAACGAAATATAAAACCGAGATGGTAGTTGGATGGTTTGAGGAAGAACTATGAGTGGTTCAAGGTCCTTGTGGTACGGTGCTTGTGAGGAGGGAGTTCGGGTTGTGAATTGACCGCAATTGTGTGGATTGCGAGGCCATGTGTGGCTCATTGTGTTGAAATGATTACGAAGTGTTTAAATGTGATATGTGTATCCCCTTTCCCTTGTATGTTTAAGATGTAACATGTGCATGTAGAGGTGACATTTTGACAAAGGACTTTTCACGTGTTTTAAATGAATAATAGCCATATCTAGTAGCGAGCAATGGCCTACTTTAGGTATTCAAACAATGTTCAGGAGGAATCCCTAAAACATTTTAGAAATGGTGTGAGTTACATGATAATCGATTTTACCAGAAGAAATAACAAAATTATTAGCTGTTATGGCCCATACGCTTTAAAGTGGCTAAGATATTGTGCTTCGGACAATATAAAAAGAATGATGTTAACCTAGGGGAAGGTTCGAAAACCCTAGAGGCCCTGACGAGGGTTGATGTAATGGTCCGATATGTTATATGTAGCCATCCCGGGAGTAAGAGTTTAACTGTGAACGTTAGGTCTCCCTATGGGGTTGAGAATAGATCTCACCCAATCAGCACCTGTAATGATCTTATGCCAGAAGTATTTTCATACTAAGTTAAGAAAAGCAATTGGCCTTTGCCATTTTAAACGATTAAAAAGGAAAGGAAGTTCTTTTTATGTGGGCCCAAAAAGGCTATATGGAATGATGAATGAAAGCTTATAGGGGTCGTTACACGACCAATACGAAATGAAACTTCCTTTGAAGGCTAAGAAAACGTTTTCAATGAAAGAAAGAAAGCTTTCAATGAATGAGTAATGAAATGATCCTCAAGTATGTTTGAATGTGGCCTTTCCCTTTTTCCTACCTTAAGTCTATTTGTTTAAACCTACATACGTCGGATGAGAAGGTTTCCAAAGCATTAAAGGTTCTATGAATGTATGTTTAACATGTGGATAGCTTAACGGGTCAAACACCTATGAATGAGATCATAACTCTTGAATGACTGAATGAATGAAAGTTTGACATGTGAATAGTCCATGTAGGTGTTATATAGCTTAATATAATGATTGGTATTACAGAAATGCTTGATATGTGATTAATACGAGTAGTATTGTGTGTAAAGGTTTTGTTTTAAGGAGTGGAAGAACACTCACTGAGCATGTGGTGGCTCACTCCATTTCCTTTCCCCTTTTTCCTCCCCCAGGTGGTGAATGAATGGAAGAACCTATCTGCCTTCTAGGACTGCTAGTTGCTCCTATAGATATACCTGTGATGCGATGTGTGAAGCTGCCTGAAGTAATGTTTTGGCTAAGGAAGTGCACGAATTGGACATGTAGTGGCTCTGGTTGTGTATACTTATGTAAATTATTGTAATAAGTGTTCGTAAAGTCTTAAGCCTCAATTGCGGGTGTGTAACTCGCTGGGAACTTCTAGTTGCCTTGAGTTTTGGTTAAAATGTTGCAGGTACCCTAAAGTTCTTAGTGAAAATATTAGAAATGTCATAAGTGTAGACGGAACTCTTGCAGTTTCGTTCCAGAATTCCTCAACTAATTAAAGTTAGGTGGAATCTTAAAGGAAGTCAATAGAAGAAGAGCCTTAGGGTCTCCCTCGGGGGATCCTGGCAGTGTAACATCCCTAATAGGTAGTGGGGGTGTTACAACAGGGCTTAGGGATAGTGGGGATGGTGAAATCACATACCAGATTGCAACTTACATAGAGCAGGACCTGGAGTACCAATTGAGCCCAATATTTATCCTTGAGATTTTTCGATTCTTTGAGGAAAAAAAGGGAATAATTAAAATTAGGGTTTAGGATTGGAATTTCCATTCAATTGTGAATTAGAGGTAAAGAAGATGCATACCAGCCATTTCTACCACTGTTGAGACGTTACCTCTATTTCTCTTCCCCACTCATCTCTTGCTTTGTCTCTCTCTTTCTCTACCATGTTCCCCCTTCCATTCAACTATTCAAAACTAAAGTCTCTAGTCTTCTCATACAATCTTGCACTAACTCCTAAAAAACTTTCAAAATCAAACTCTCAAAATGTCACTAAGGAGATTGATAATTCAACTGATTATTGCAATTTAGCCAACCTTCCTCTTCCCTCTAACAGCAACACCAGCTTGTAAAACAAAGACTACTTTAAGGGTGATTTAATGTATGACCCTCCTATAATTTTCCCATGATTTGGCAGTATACGTAGTATTCAATATAGAAAAATTGCTAATTAGTATAAACAAATCAAATTTTTAAAAACCAAAATAAAAAATAAACATTTTCATTTAATTATTATGGTCTATTACTTGTTAAGGTACTACCCATGCATTATATAATATCAATTAAGAAAAAAATAAAAACTAATTAAAATTATGTGTATATTTGTTTTAATATGATTAATGTTGGGAAAGGGTTGGGAGGGTGCGGACTTCAAACTACGTTTAGAAGAATGGTATAGAATATGCAATATGTAAAGTGTAAAATTCCACGGTGTCCACATTAACTTGTGTCATAGATAGAAGGCGTCACACCTCACATTAAACAATTAAGTGGTGTCCACATTGACTCGTGTAAGGCATAACACCTGCCATTTTATGTCCACCAACTCCCACTCTGTGCACCAGCAAAGAAAACAAAATTAAATCAACAAAGATATCTTTTTGGTTGGGGGGTGATAGATTTGAAGCTTAGTTATGTTGTAAGATGATTCTAGTGTTTTAAGATCAGTTATATTGAAGCAAATCAACAATGAATCATAAGTAGCTAGGCAGGTAAGAAGCCAACACCAAACTGTTATTACAATTTGAATTACATCAAATCTTTATAAAAGCACAAATTTTATACTGTAAGGTGGGCTATTTTCACCATAGACATGCAACCTCAATTCATTACGAAGTTCCTATAAAAATATCTTGAGTACCAGCATAACAAATATCTTCAGACACGACTTAGCATTAGTTTATCACCCTTGTATTGTAGTTGGTTACAGTTGTCTCAAATGCATAGAACTCCATGTATAGAAGGTCTATAAGAAATTGAGTAATTCATTCTAAAAAATTATATTTTTCTTCACTGAAGGATCTCATTCTGTCATTCTCTCTCTATATTCATACCCTCTCTATCTCTTGCAAAATTAGGTCTTGTATCATGGTATCAAAGCTCAAGATCTTGGATCAGATTAGTCATTTCTTTTTCACTTATATCAATCATTTTGCATCATTGATTGATCCAGATTGAAAAATAAGAATCGAACACATTGTTTTCCTTGTTCTTTATTTAATGATTTGAATCATCAACCGAACTAGCTTACACTTCTCTTATTCATGTTTCTTATGGTTTGTTCAATTTTTCTCTTTGATTTTTTGATCAATTTTATTATAGATTGAGTTTCTTGATATTGTTTAAGATGAAGAATGATTTCATGATGAATTCTGCTCATGTCGTCTTCCTATATCCTTTAGATAATCTGAATAATGTGTTGGTGAGTAATCTTCTTGATGAATGGAACTATGACCATTAGATAAATCTATGAAGGTAGCTTTAATAGAAAAGAACAAACTATAATTTGCCCTTGGAACTTGTACTAAGCCAGATTCAACTTCTTCATTGCTTGCTCAATGGGGAAGATATGATAAAATGGTTCTTGCCTGCATCATGCATGCCACAATCAAGAACATATTAGACAAGATTATGTTTCCACCACATCTCATGATGTTTGGATGAAATTGAAGCAAAGGTTTGGTTAGGAAGATGGAACCAGAGTTTTTTTAAGTATAAAGGGATCTGTGTAATTTAACAAGATAATTTCCCAGTGGCTGATTATTATATTTTGCTAAGATCGAGAAGTTATGAGATGAGTATAATAAGGTTGCAATAATTCCTCATTATAATTCTGAATTGAATGTGCTAGTGATACGACTGCAAGCGCATAGTGGCATTGTAGCAAATCAAGGTTAATCCCATAGAGACTAGGTTGATCTATTAGGCTATATTCCCTCATGGTATGCTAAGCGAATCCAAACTTTAGATTCATAAAAATACAAAGATAAGGAAACAACTATAACTAATTCAAGGGGTTTCAATTTAACAACTTCCAATTCACTAATTTTAAATCAATTAAGGATAAAACGCTTAGGAGTTCATGTGGTTATGAAAGTTGATTGGACCAAAATGATGAACATGTGCTTTTCTGTAAGCAGTTAATCTTGAGGAATTGTAATCTATCCAAAAATTTGGTCTAGTCTTTCGAACTCAATCAGATTTGCCTAAACAAAGCAAAGTCATTCTTTCGAACAAATTTATCTTAATCCAAGTTAGATATCTTCGATTACGCTCTACTCGTCCTAACATGCAAATCTCTCTTTCGAGACGACTCCACATTAGGTTTAATCAAGCAGTTTAACAACCAAATGTCACCTTTAAGTTTTTCACCCGATTGTTTCAAGTAAGAAAGCAATCTTTGGCCAAAAATCCATTCACAACAATACAATTACTTGATAAACAAAATCAACTAATCATGAATATAAGCACAATTCTATAAATTAAAATATAATCCAACAGTACTTCCATAAACTACTAAATCCCTAGACAAAAATTAAACTACTCGCACATGATTAGATTAAACATTTGACCATTGTAAAATGATAAATCTAAAGAGAAAAGAGAAGAGAAGAGAAGAGAGAAGAGTTTGCCCAACCAAAATTGCGCTTGAACCGTTGTTGCAAGCTCGACGGGGAATCCTTGCAAATCTTCACTTCAACTCACTCTCTCTCCTTCTAATCTAAATTCTAATCTATCTAGAATGGAATGGAAGAGAGGAAAACAGATTGAGGGGATGGTCTCTATTTTGCTGCTAAGGGACGTCCTATTTAAAGGAAAACCCAATCAACCTCAGCCACACGATGAGGGAAAATGAAGAGATTAGCAGTTATGCTTCCACCACAGGCCATGGCATCGACCACGGGCAGACCGTGGTTTTGGCTGGCTCGTAATTCTTCTGTTTTTCCTCTCTTCCACTGGCATAATAACTTAGAGGCATCCATGGTGAGTCAAAATACAGCCAAATAAGCGTCAAATGTCTGGGTCAAAATGGCCTAAAATCATGTGATAATCATCAAACAACCATACCCAAGCCTAAAATGGGAAAAAGAGTATAAACTATAACATAAAGCACATAATATTCCCTAAAAATGAAGGAAAATGACCCTGAAATGATATACACTTGAAGCACTTATCAAACTCCCCCATGCTTAAACTGTTGCTTGTCCTCAAGCGAATACTAAATAAAACCGCAAAGGGGAGATGCATATATGACTCAAAAACATAACAACCTCCTTAAAGTAGGCAAGCCATAGCATATCAGAAGCAAGAATAGCAATCAACGACAACCCCAAATAGTGCGCAAAACATTTCAGAATTAGGAGAAGAAGGTTTTCGAAAAAGTACAAGACCACAAGCTCGATATAAAACTTGATCACCCCCAAAGAACCGCAAAGTACATCATGCGAGCACATTGAATTGATTAGAGTCAAATGGATCGATAGAGCCTCACTTTTGGGAAATGTGAATCACTCCCGCTCATGTGTTTGAAATATAGCATATGTTCACTCAAGATTCATCCCAAAGATGCAAACTACCATATGCTTGCAAAGACTCTCAAATTCTCCACCCCTAAAAATGCAATGTGCACAAGACAATCAAGATGACTTTTTATGGGTTATAACGTGGGCTAGAAGGGTTACGGGAAAGGAGTGGACAAATGAATTTGGATAATGTGGAGCTATGTGGCCAAAGGACTACAAGCATCCAACCAAAGCACCAATTAACCAATAAGTTCACCAACACTCCAAACTCTAACAACATAATGAACATATCCCAACGAATCATGTAGGAAATGAGTTGACAAAGAAAGAAATTCGAGCTACGTATGTATCCAATACCAATCACTTAGTTTTTTTTTCTTTTCTTTTTTTCATTTACTCTCTTTTTTTTCGCTTTTTTTCCTTTTACTTTTTCGCAACATGACGTTAACTTCCTTCTTTTTTCTTCAACATAAATTTTTTTTGCTTTTGTTTTGGTTTTGGGTTTTTTCGGGAAATGAAATGAAAATTGTAATTATTGAAATGCATAAGATCACTAACTATCAACTCACAACCGAATATATATACATACACAACCCAACTAAGAGGGAACCAAAGCAAATTCTCAATATCATCAATCCCTCGAAAAACCAACATACCAAAGCCGCCTTAAACTTAATTATCCCCAAAACCACCCACTACATAGATGAAGTGATGCTCCATAGACTTGGATTAATGGTATGAATATGTGTTTGGCCAAGGGATAAGATGAAGGGATCACAACAAAAATAGATATAAGCTGAAAGGGGCTAGCAAAGGTGAATAAACATATAATACAAAGGTAGGATATGTGGCTGAAATAACCGAAGAGAAAAAAATGACTCTACCATATCATCAACTATGCACATGCTAATGTGATAGAGATCCCTCCATGCCCCTTAATTTGGAACATCAAATCAGTAAGGGTAATCTTATTTTGCTGCCTAAAGGATGAATAAATCATCCTTATTTTGTTTAAGACCTAAAACAACAGGTCATGGTTTGCTTCCAGCAGCAAACTAGGTTTTTGAGAGGTTAATTACTTAAACCTCTTGAAGGTGTAAGTCGAATACTTTGCATTGGGATTGAAGTTTAAGAAGTTATCTTTCTAGAAAATCAAGTTTCATCCCATTTGGACTTCAGTTACCCTCTCAAATTAGCCAATAAAACCAAGATATACAAACTGCTAGTTCGACCAAAATATACCCGGTTTTGGGTATATGATTTCTTAAGCTTAATGGTGGTTTTAGTCTTGTATTTTTACCTTTTTGGAATCCCTAAGATTTCTAATTTTAGGTCCAACAATTGAATTTCAATCATACCCAAAGGAACTAAAGAGATCAAGTCATTTTGTCAAACCTGCCAGTTTTGGTCCAAAACTACACGGTTAAATGTTTTAGTAGAATTAACCTACTTAAACATGGTTTAACCTTGATTTAATTTATAGGGGGGTTTTTACACATCCTAAGGTTTCGCCCCATGGCCTGAAAACAAAATCATGCTCACTTTTGTTAAGCTTAAATCAGGTTTGAAAACCGGGTAATTTCTGTCCTTTGAACCCAGTTTGCAGCAACAACAAGAATTACCTTCATCCGTGGGTTTCCTCCCAAGCTAGAGAGGCACACTCCATAAGGCTCCTAGATCATCAATAATCAGCTGCAAAAAGAGTTGCTCTTGAAAAGAACGTCCAATGCCAAGCAAAGGCAGCAAAAGATGTTCTTGAAGCCCATTTGTTAGCCAAAAAGTGGAAGCTACTTTACGACAGTCCAATCACATTTCTTTGCTAGATAAGTTGATTGTATTAGGACTAAATAAGCATGATTATGTTTTAAACTTCTTGTATTAGCTTTATTTAATGTTTTGAATGTAATTTGTTTAAGTTAAAACTAGGTTAGTACACGGTTAGCACTAACCGTGTAGATTAGCTTAAGTTAATACCTTTCCTCAGTAGGAGGGTAAGGTCTAGGTGTGTGTTAGCTAGCTAGCTTGCTTGCTTGACTTGTATTTAAGCATATGCACGCCCCTTGTATCATATCCTATTTTGAATCAAAAACCAGTTGAGAGCATTTGTGCTTTCATGCTTTTGCACATTCAAATCCTAAACTTGCTTATCCTTAACTAGGCCGATTATGGTGGTGTTCAAGTGTAGTCTTAAACTTGATTAAGTGGTGTTTCTGTATCTTAATCATGGTTTAAGGGCCCTAAATTTTAGTTTGGTGGTGTTTCTGTATCCAAAGAAGGGTTTAGTTCTATCCATCTACCTTGTTTATCCTCACGGGTTTAAAGAACACTTTGCTAGTTTTCAGTTTGCAAACCATGTATTTCTGATTTCTAGGTTTAGTTTTCACTTAATCTTTAAAGACACTTCAAGCTCCTTTTGCTTTTCCCATTTAGAATCCCTTGATTCTAAATTCCATCCCTACCTCATGTGTTTGTTGCCTCACAACTAGCATATTGCGTGCCACTTTCCTTGGTTTTTTCATTGATCGTATTCTCTCTTGGTTTTAAGCTTTTGCTCTTGAATTGAGTTTTAGCTTGGACCCTCGGTGGATACATCATAATGTGGTTTTGAACAAGAATATAAACAAGTTCTAGAGATGTAACATAGAAGAGTCACACACATGAAAGAAATATGAGACTAAATATAATAAATTAGTCCAAATAAGGCTCAAAATCTCACAGGATATCTACCAAAGTCTCATTATGCTCATAAAATGACTCCATGCACAAACAATAGTGTTAACCAGACCCAAGGGATAACAAACTTCTTAATTAAGACAAGGGTTAAAATAAGAAATATTGACAAAACCTTCAAAAATTTGTAGCACCAAAACGGATTACACATCAAAAGTTACTCAAGCCCATGAAAACTATTTTGCCTAGCAAAAATATCTTCGGAGCTTATCTCAAACTAATCCTCACCATCTTTATATGCAAATCTAAAATGCAAATGTAAAAATTAACTAAATGCAACATGCTAACAAAAAGAAACCTAAAACTATATGCTCTAACAAGAATGCAAACTAATAACTGAAATAGAAAACATAGAAACCACCCTTCCCCCATGCTTAGAAAAAGCATTATTATTCAAAGGAAAGAAAACATCGAGAAGGGGAACAAAAGAAAACAATCTCACCAGGTTAGGTGCAGAGTGCACCTAAGTTATGCGACCTTGTAATAACCAGGGCATATGGAGCATTAGCCACTCCATCAGGGTGTCAAGACTCGACCCATGATAGCAGATGCCATTAAAGCACGTAGGAGCTCATCAAACTCCTAGGACCACAATTTGGAAAATAAAAGGTAAGAGGTAATAACCAAAATCGTTCCAGGAACATTAAACATCCTCTTAACCTTATCAATGGTCATAGAAAAATCATAAGAAGGATTAAAGAATGTAGTCCACATGATTTTCTTAGGCAAGTCATCTTAATATGGATCAAGAGAGGCATTATACCCACTAAAGTAACCTAGGGAAAGAAAATTATCAACATTCCCACCAAGCACATTAAACATTTTGTCCTTATAGCCCAAATCAACATTAGTATTAAAAATCATAGGATTTTCTATAAGTGTGTCAATGAAATACTTAGAGGAAGGAGAGGGTAATGAACAAATAAGTGAAACATAGAAATGACCAACGGGATTAGGGGATCATTATTACAACCAAGGCTAGTTGACTCCTCATGCATAAACACATCATGTGACCCCTCCAAATGAGTCTTATCTAGATCATGCACCTCATCTAAAATATCTTCTAACTTAAAACATGCATCAGCACCATCAAACCTAACAACTACCACAAAAGGCTCACTCGCATCAAGCCCCGTGCACAGAGCTAAAGGAAAGGATGAATCATCTAACGATAGGACAACATTAGTATTGTCCATAGGTGATGCAAAGTTAGGTTGAGCATAGCATGCATAATAAGGACACGAATTAGTTTCATGGCCAAAAGAATTACACAAATCACACCAAAAAGGGGCATAATAAGATCTAGCATATAATGCACAAGGATTAGGAAATGAATATCTACAAATATGACTAGCCTTTTCAAACTCAGATGAATCCCAAGCAATCCACTCAAGGAAACAACATGCCTCATCGACACTTTTACCATGAAAACCCCAATATTCTAAAAGAATACAGGCTTTACTATTAACACCCTCGTCAACAATCTCCAATATTTTTCATTTACCCACACAATAACCACATTGAGCAAGAAAAGCATTTAATTGCTTAAAATACCTCCAAAATAATTCAAGCTCGAATTGGGGAAAATGGAAAATAGCCATTGTTTTTTTTTTTCAATTTTTTTTGTTAATTTTCAAAAAACAAATTATAGAATTTTTTCCAAAGAAAAATAAAATGCTTAGTCAAACCTATAAAGAAAAACCCAATTTTTTACGCTGGTTCCCTGACAAGGGCGCAAAAAACTTGATACGACCACAAGCACACGGTGGCATTGTAGCAAATCAAGGTCGATCCCATAGAGACTAGGTTGATCTATTGGGCTATATTCCCTCCAGATATGCTAAGAAAATCCAAACTTTAGATTGATAAAATACGAAGATAAGGAAACAACCATAACTAATTCAAGAGGGTTTCAATTTAACAACTTCTAATTCACTAATTTTAAATCAATTAAGGAGAAAAAGCCTAGGAATTCATATAGTTATGAAAGTTGATTGGATCAAAATGATGAACATGTGTTTTTCTCTAATCAGTTCATCTCAAGGAATTGCAATCTGTCCAAAAATTTGGTCTATTCTTTCGAACTCAATCAAATTTGCTTAAATTAAGCAAAAGTCATTCTTTCGAACTAATTTGTCTTAATCCAAGTTAAAAATCTTCGATTGCTCTCTAGTCCTCCTAACATATAAATCTCTCTTTCGAGACGAGTCCGCGTTAAGTTTAATCAACCGGTCCAACAATCAAATGTCACCTTTCAGTTTTTCACCCGGTTGTTTCAAGTAAGCAAGCAAACTTTGGCCAAAAATCCGCTCACAACAATATAATTACTTGATAAATGAAATCAACCAATCATGAAAATAAGCACGATTCTATAAATTAAAACATAATCCAACAATACTTCCATAAACTACTAAACCCCTAGACAAAAATTAAACTACTCACACATGATTAAATTAAACATCTAACTACTATAAAATCATAAATCTAAAGAGAAAAGAGAAGAGAATAGAGAAGAGTTTGCTCAACCGAAATCGCACTTGAACCGTCGTTGCAAGCCCGAGGTGGAACCCTTGCAAATCTTCACTTCAACTCACTCTATCTCCTTCTAATCTAAATGCTAATCTAACTAGAATGGAATGGAAGAGAGGAAAATGGAATGAGGGGATGGTGTCTGTTCTGCTGCTGAGGGATGCCCTATTTATAGGAAAACTCAATCAACCTTAGCCACACGATGAGGGAAAACAAAGAGATTAGCAGTTATACTTCCACCACGGACCGTGACATCTATCACGGGCAAACCGTGGTTTTGGCTAGCTCGTAGTTCTTTTGTTTTTTCTGCCTTCCATGGGCATAACAACTTAGGGGCATCCGTAGTGAGTCAAAATGTAGTCAAACGAGCATCAAATGCTAGGTCAAAATGGCCTAAAATCCTGCAATAATCATCAAACAATCATACCCAAGCATAAAACGGGAAAAAGAGTATAAACTATAACATAAAGCACATAATTTTCCCTAAAAGTTAAGGAAAATGGCCCTAAAATAATATACACTTTAAGCACTTATTAGCTAACCTGATTGTTGTGAATAAGTTGAAATAGAATAAACAAGTCATGCAATTTCTTGTTGGTCTCAATGAGCAGTACAAGACAGTTGGAGGTAATTTTGTCACGATGAAACCTTTGCCAACTCTATGTCAGGCTTGCAATGTGATACTTCGGGATGAAAAGCAAAGAGGCCCCAATAATATGTCATAGATCATGAGTCAATCCATTGCCTTCAGTGCTCAGAACATGTACAATATTTAGATTCATGCAAGAAACGAGAGTCCTATAATAGATGAGTCTTTTACATATCATAGACCAACGTCCTTTATTCTAGTGAGACATTTAAATATTCCTTTCCCAGTATTCAGATGAGATTCCATGGGGGCTAATTGGAATCTTGCGCACAAGAAAACACTAGACATAATGCCAGGCTTGCAGTTAGGTGTAAAAATGATTCAATCATACCTTTGTATACATTTTCAGGGACTGGCTTACCACTTGTATCCATGTAAAGCTTATAGTTTGAGATTGTTACAGTCTTAGCACGTTGAACTGTCAACTCTATATTTCTTCAGAAGCATCTTCACATACATCTCTTGGTTGGCAAATATGTCATCTTAGCATTACTTAATTTATAGTTCATGGAAGAAGTTTAACTCTTCAATTACACTCATTTTGAATTCCTTGGTCATAAGCCTTGAAAATTCTTTACAAAAGGGTTCATTATTAGCACTAAATAATATATCATCAACTTAATTTTGAAAGAAAATAACTCCCTTTTCTTTTCACAAATGAGTTGTCGTCAATCCGTCCTCTTTCAAAATGATTTTCGAGTAAAACTTACTAAGCCTATGATTTTCTTTGTGTTTGTGTTTTGTTTTCAGTTTTGTTCATTTTCTGTTTTAATAGTGTTTTTTGTTTTATCATTCATTTTGTTGTTTTGTGATTGAAAAAAAAAAACCAAAAAAAAAAAGAACTTTGGGGTAAGGGTGTTGGATTTATATGACTGGTTGGGTTAGAAATCCTGAAACTCATAGACTTTTTAGGAGTGAACCCGACCCTGACTTAGAAACCGAACCAGAACCCAAGCTTGAAGAAATGGCACAAGAAAGACCTTTGAGTGATATCTTCTATCCACCTAGGACTTCTTTGCCATCTTGCTTCATTATACCTGACCTTGGACCCAATGTGACCTTCGAATTAAGACCTCACTATACTCAGATGCTCCCTAAATTCAGTGGTTTAGAGGATGCTTATTTGTTTTTTAGGGAATTCGAAGAAGTTTGTTCTATGATGCATTTTCCTGATATTCCCATTGATGTTGTGCGAATGATATTAATTCCTTTTGCTTTGAAAGATTCTGCTAAACGTTGGATGTATGGCTTGGGTGCTAATTCGGTAACTTCTTGGAATGATTTTGTGAAATTGTTTTTAAGAAAATATTTTCCTAATGCCAAGACTGTTAAGCAGAGGAATGAAATTAATCAATTTGTGCAACTAGATAGGGAATCATTTTGGAAATATTTTGATAGGTTCAAGAATTTGTTGTCTCAGTGTCCCCATCATGGTTTAGACCAGACACGTTTGTGCTAAATTGTTTATGAAGGACTGGACCAACAAACTAGAACCATGCTAGAATCTATGTGTCAGGGTGGCTTTCTTTCTAAGAGTGCCACAGATGCTTGGGAATTTTTAGAGGACTTAGCTGAGAAAACCATGCAGTGGGAAACCGCTCGGGATGACAGCTTAAGTTCTAGGATTGCAAGGGGTGGGTTACATTCTGTCTCTGATGTGAGTCACTTAGAGTCTAAGATTGCTACTCTAGAAAACATGTTGAAAGGATTGACTCCACAGATGACTCAGACTTCTTCAGTGTCTTGCTCTCATTGTGAGGCCTTAGATCATTCATTGAGTGCTTGTCCCTACTTTGCTCACCAGTTAGCAACTGGGCAAGAGCAAGCGAATATGGCCTTCCAGAGACCTAAGAATGACCCTTTCTCTCCTTTTTACAATCCAGGGTGGAGAAATCACCCTAACTTCTCTTGGAGTAATGGACCAAATGTTGCGGTTCCTAACTCCCAGCCTGTCTCTCACCCTTCTAGTTCCTTTCAGAGACCAGTTTTTTAAGGTGTACCTAATGCACCTAGACCTCCACCTCCTATGGCTCAAGTTCAACGTCCTCCTGGTTACAGTGATATTGATAAAATGGAGAGGAGAATTAATAATAATGTGGAGAGAATGATTAATGCTAACATGGAAAGAATGATGAGAATGATGACTGAACAGTTTTCCCAGTTAGCATCATCTTCTAGGGAGCCAGGTACTTTTCGAAGTCAGCCTGAGGTGAACCCTAAGGGTCACACTTCTTCTTCTTCTGCTAACTCTAATGAGCCTGTGAGGAAAGTGAATGCAGTGATATCTCTGCGTTCAGGTCGAGAGATTGACAACCAGGTTAGAAATCCTAATGAGCCCTGCAGGTATCCTCACCAATTCTTCAAGAGATCTTCTTCATCTTCTTCACCTCCAGAGGCTGGATTATCCAGTAATTCAGGGGATGCTACTGATGGTGTCCCCAATGATTCTGATTCTCACCCTCTTATTGAGTCAATGTCTGAGGAAGAGGAGCTTAAAAAGAAAGACTCCTCTGAGCCTGTTGACCCTTCTCCTTCTAAGGGTCCTTCTTCTTCTGAGAAAGTCCATATGCCTTTGCCTCCTTTTCCCCATAGGCTTAAGAAAAAAGACCAAGCTCATGTTGAGAAGATAAGAGAGACCTTCTCTCAAGTTAAGATCAACATTCCCTTACTCGATGCTATTCAGCAGATGCCTCCATATGCTAGGTTTTTAAAGGATCTGTGCACAACCAAGAGAGCTACCAATGTCCCTAGGAAGGCTTTCTTAGCCTCTGGTGCTAGTTCTATTTTATCTCATTAGATCCCAGTGAAATGTAAGGACCCCGGTTGCCCTACTATTTCTATAGTTATAGGGGACCAGCTTATTCATAGAGCATTGCTTGATTTAGGGGCCAGTGTCAACTTGATTCCCTTCACTGAGTATGAGAGGCTAGGGTTAGGTGAGCTAAAATGTACCAAGATGGTTCTTCAATTAGCTGACAAGTCGACCAGATTGCCTAGGGGGATAGTTGAGGATGTGCTAATTAGAGTGGGTGAATTCATTTACCCTGTGGGCTTTGTTGTGATTGAGACTGAGATGGTGTCTAACTTAGCTAGTCAAGTGCCTGTGATTCTAGGGCGTCCTTTCTAGGCCACTGCCAATGCCCTTATTAATTGCAGGAATGGCATGATGAGACTGTCTTTTGGTAACATGACCATAGAGCTTAATATTTTTAATATGCAAAGACAGCCTTCTGGTTTTGATGATATGGAGTTCTCTACTCTTCACTGGGTAGAGGATTCTATTCTGGATGATGTTTGTGATGATGTGTTTGCTGTTGAGTATGAGTCCTTTCTTGTTAATGATGAGCCTGAGTATGATGTTTTTGAGTTTGATGACTTGTGCTCTACTGCTGATTGTTTGCTCACTGCTGCTTCTGAATCTGTTTTTGAAACTGTTTCCCCTTCTGCCCTTGAACTGAAACCCCTTCCTGATTCTCTTAAGTATGCATTTCTAGGCCCCAATGAATCTTTGCCTGTCATTGTTGCTTCTGACCTAGACGAGGACCAAGAGACCAAGTTGGTTGCCCTACTTAGAGAGAACAAGGAAGCTTTGGGTTGGACCTTAGGGGATATTAAGGGCATTAGTCCTTCCATTGTGCAACATAGGATTCATCTAGAGGATAATGCTAAACCCTACCGTGACCGTCAAAGGCGTTTGAACCCTACTCTTCAGGACGTAGTTAGGAATGAAGTGCTGAAGTGGTTAGACCATGGGATTATCTATCCCATTTCTGATAGTGAGTGGGTTAGCCCCATTCAAGTTGTTCCTAAGAAGATCGGGATTACCGTGATTAGGAATGACAGGAATGAGTTAGTCCCTACTCGAGTGCAATATGGGTGGCGTGTTTGCATAGATTATAGAAAATTGAATGCTGCCACTAGGAAAGACCACTTTCCCCTTCCTTTCTTGGACCAGATGTTAGAGAGGTTGGCTGGAAATTCCTTCTATTGCTGTTTAGATGGATACTCTGGCTATACCCAGATCTCTATTGCTCCTGAGGATCAGGAGAAGACTACTTTCACCTGTCCCTTTGGAACTTATGCCCTTAGACGTATGCCTTCTGGACTGTGCAATGCCCCTGCTACTTTTCAGCGTTACATGATTTCCATTTTCTCAGATTTAGTTGAGCTTTGCATGGAAATTTTCATGGATGACTTCTCTGTGTTTGGGTTTTCCTTTGATGACTGTTTGTCTAATCTGAGAAAAGTGTTGGAAAGGTGTAGGGAGCAAAATTTGGCTCTGAATTGGGAGAAATACCATTTTATGGTTAGGAAGGGAATAGTCTTAGGCCATATTATTTCTAAAGATGGAATTGAGGTTGATAAGGCTAAGAATGATTTGATTATTAATCTTCCCTCTCCCACCTGTGTGAAAGAAGTAAGGTCTTTTGTTGGACATGCTGGATTCTATCGTCGTTTCATTAAAGACTTTAGTAAAATTGCAAAGCCCTTGTCCAATTTGTTAGCTAAAGATGTGCCTTTTCACTTTTCTGATGACTGTCTTGAGGCATTTTCTAACCTTAAAAAAGCCTTAACTTCTGCTCCTGTTCTTCATCCTCCCATCTGGGGAGAATCATTTGAATTGATGTGTGATGCTTCTGATTATGCTGTTGGGGTAGCTTTAGGGCAACGTGTTGATAAGAAACCCCATGTGATTTATTATGATAGTCACACTTTGAATGATGCCCAATTGAACTATACTGTGACTGAGAAAGAATTTTTGGCTGTGATTTTTGGGTTTGAGAAGTTTAGACCATATCTGATTGGGTCTCATGTGATTGTCTATACTGATCATTATGCTCTTAAGCATCTTCTTTCTAAGAAGGATGCTAAGCCTAGACTTGTTAGATGGATATTGTTGTTGCAAGAGTTTGACTGTGAGATTCGAGATAAGAAAGGTTCTGAAAACCTTGTAGCTGATCATTTGTCTAGGATTCTTTATGATACAGAAAGTGAGTCCACTGTTTCTGAGTGCTTCCCTAATGAGCAGTTATATGTCGTCCACTCTGATCCTTGGTATGCTGATATTGTAAACTATCTAGTTGCTGGTAGGATTCCTGAGAGTTGGACCAAGAATGATAGAGATAGGTTTTTTCACCTTGTGAAGTTCTTTGTTTGTTATGACCCTTATTTGTTTAAATATTGCTCTGACCAATTGTTTAGGAGGTGTATTCCCGACCATGAAGTGAGAAGTGTCCTTTCTTTCTGTCATGATCAAGCATGTGGGGGACATTTTAGTAGTAGGAAGACTGCAGCCAAAGTTCTTCAATGTGGTTTCTACTGGCCTACTCTATTTAGGGATGCTTTTAAGTGCTGTAAGAGTTGCCCTAGGTGCCAGCAGTTGGGTAGGATAAGCAGGCGGAATATGATGCCACTGAACCCGATCATTGTGGTGGAGATTTTTTATGTGTGGGGTATAGACTTTATGGGGCCATTTCCATCATCTTTTGGGAATGAGTATATTCTGTTAGCTGTGGACTATGTGTATAAATGGGTTGAAGCCATCCCTTCTAGGACTAATGATGCTAAAGTTGTTGTGAAGTTCTTGAGGGGAGAACATCTTTGCTAGATTTGGCATGCCTTATGCTATTATTAGTGATCAGGGCACCCATTTCAATAATAGGTCCTTTGATGCCTTACTGAAGAGGTATTCCATTGTCCATAGGCTTGCTACCCCTTATCATCCCCAAACCAGTGGTCAGGTTGAGGTGTCGAATCGCCAAATTAAGCAAATTCTGGAAAAAACCGTGAGCCGGAAGAGAAAGGATTGGGCTGACAAACTCGTAGATGCTATTTGGGCTTATAGGACAGCTTTTAAAACTCCCTTGGGTATGTCACCTTATAGGGTTGTTTATGGTAAGCCTTGTCATCTTCCTGTGGAAATAGAGCATAGAGCTTGGTGGGCCATTAAGAAACTGAACTATGACTTGACTGAGGCTGGTGAGGAGCGTAGACTGCAACTGAATGAGCTTGATGTGATTAGAGCTGAGGCTTATGAGAGTGCTCGTTCTTACAAAGAGAGGGCTAAGTTGTTTCATGATAGGCGTATCCTTCGGAGAGAGTTTGCCCCAGGCATGAAAGCGCTCTTGTATGACTCTAGGCTTCATTTGTTTCCAGGGAAGTTAAGGTCCCGATGGACTGGTCCTTACATTGTCTCACGTATTTTTCCCTATGGTGCAGTCGAGATTCAGGACTCTGACAGTGGTGCTACTTTTAAGGTGAATGGCCATAGATTGAAGCAATTTCTGGAGTTGCCTAACACGAAAGATGTGGAGTGTCTGATACTCCGTGAGCCGAGTTCTGCTCAGTGATGTGTTGAGATGATAGCTTGGGTGTACTTAGCACCCAACCTGGTTTGCTAAACATTTCTTTTCATCCCTTCTCTCCTTTTCTCTTTTCTCTTTTTCCCTTTTCTTTTCTTCTGTATAGTTGGTTCTTTTTGTCTTTCTTTTGTATATATGTTGACTCTTTGGTTTTGCGTCGTGTCTTTATGAGTTTTGTTTTCTTTTTCAGTTTTATTTTGTGGTTTTATGTTTATTTCTACTCCCAATGAGGACATTGTGAGATTTAGGTGTGGGGAAACTTTGTCAAGAAAAAACAAAAAACAAATAAAAAAATTTCAAAAAGATTTTTGTTTTGTTTTTGGGGAAGCTTAGTACTTTTCTTATCAACTTAAATTCCCTGTACTTTGATTATTAGCCTGTATATACGCATGATGTGCATGTTAAGTCTCTGTCCTTAGTGTGGCATTTTTTGACTCTAATTCTAATCCCATTTGTTTATTATCACTATGTGATCCAATCCCTATTTATTTCATCCTCATTGTCTTAAGGTCTTAGTTTTTCATGATCGGCTCTTCCACTTGTTTTAGATACAATTATTTTGATTGTTGTCTTAAAAAAAAAGAAAAAGATACAACAAGAAAGAAAGAAAAAGAAGACAAAAAAAGGAGAAAAAAAAAAGAAAAAATAAAAAGGAATGAAATAAAATTTGGAATGACAAAGCAACCCTTTGAGGCATGCGCTACTGGGTGTTACCCTTTGAGGCAATATTGCTACTGGGAAAGCTTGCTTTCGTTGTTAATGAGTCAATCATGTAATTTGTGTTAATCAAGTGGGATTGAGTTTGATTTTGGAAACCTAAGCCTTAGGATGATGAGACACACGCACACGAGCACAAGGAAGGATTCAAAGCTTTAGTGTACAAGTGGGATGAAAAGTTAGTGTTTCAATGTCATTCATGGGGTACAGGGCCTTAATGTGTACATTATGTTTATATGCTGACCACTATCTTTGTTACATGGGCGGTTTAGTTGATTGGAATGTGCATATATCTTTTCCCAGTTTTGTACATAGTATTTTTGTGGGTTTCTCTTTTCTTTTTCTAGGATTTTTAGTTTTGTTTTACTCGAGGACGAGCAAAATTTAAGTGTGGGGGTATTTGTTCAGCCTGAAAATATGCTATTTTTATACCCTTTATTATCTAATATTTGCTCAAAATAAATTATTAATTTATGATTTTAACATTAGTTTTATTTATTTTGTAGGAATTTGACACATTTGAAGAATAAATGAATTGCTTGAAGAAAAAGGGAGAAAATGAATTGGATTGGGTCATAGCAAGTTAATTGATTGAGAAAGAAGAAGAAAACAAGTTCGGCCCAGTCCCGAGCCCAAGCTCCCTCTTCCTTTCCCTTTCCCCTTCTTCTTTCCTTTCCTTCTTTTCCCCTTCTTTGGGCCTGTTTCCCAGCAGCCCATACCTCCCTTCTCTCTTTCTCACGGGCTAGGCCCAGCAGCACCTCACTTAAGTGAGGTGTGCCTCGCACGTGAGCAGGCCGAGTTTCCCCCCCTCCTCGGTTTCTTCTTCTTCCTTATTCTGCACGCATATTCCCAGACCCAAAACAGAGCACCCCCCCCTCCCCTCGACGCTTTGTCTTCCTCTCGGCTATAACCGTTGCCCACTTTCTTCCTCTCCATTTTCCTCATTCATTTTCCATCATAATCACCATCATTAATCCTTCGGTTACAAGAGTCAATGACAGCAATCGAAGGGGGGGGGTGGCGGATGACGTTCTGGGCGAGCTTCAAATGGAAGTCGAAGGGCAGAGCATAGGGAGGAGGAGAGTTAGCTAAGCTCATTTTTTTTTGCAAGGATTTTTTTTATTTTTGAATTCATCTATAGCCATTGAACGTTTATGTAATTGACTCAGTTTTGAGTAAATTGGAAAAGCAATCTAGTTTTGGAGATGAAATTGTGAGTTGGTTGGTTCAAATTTGCGAGAAAAGGAAACCATGGCTGGACTCCGGCTACTTCTGGGCACAAGTTCGTGAATGTCGTTTGCTTTGCTGCTGGGTTCGATTATTCTGCTGGGCTGATTCGTTCATTGCATTGGGTTTCTTGTTTTTGTTTCATTCTTTCATTCTCTCTCCTCTGTTTCATGTTTTTAATTTCAGGAAACACACTAATTTCGGTTAAGTGTTGCTTCCCTAGATTAATTACAGTGTGGTGTTTTGTTTCCTTAGCTGTGAATCGGCCTTTGCAATTCGCATTACATGAATTAACTTAGTATCAATTTTGGAATATCTTAACTTTGGTATGTGTTAATTTTAGTATCCAGTTTTAAATTATTTTCGGAATTTTGACAACCTAATTTCACAATTCGTCCCTGCAGATCGACCCTCAAGTGTTACAACGAGAACTATGCACTTGCGGTTAAAATGAATTGTTATAAAAATCACAACACCTAACACTTGGATTTTGAAAGTGAAAAATACATTACTACTGTTAGAAAATATTAACAAACGATTGTCCTACATCAACAGGTTCAGAGGATTTGAGGATATATATAAACATATAAGTGAGAAAAAGATAGACTCAGATTGATTGGTATGTCAGGCTTCTCAATCACTATTCAAAAATACATTAGATAGACAAATTGTTGCAGCTAATAAAAGTCGAACTTGGCTACTTGGTGTTGTCATTTGCAACTGTCACTGCACTTCCCTACTTGTTAGTCATCAGTTACTAATAGACCAAACAAAAACACAAAGTTCACATGGATTGACACTTCTGTCACTTTGTGTTTGTCTGTTTCCCAAGAAAAATGGCAGTGATAGGATTATATGTATATACATTTCAACATTGGGGCAACCCGCAGGTATGAGCTAGCTTTCTAGTAATTTAAGAACAATTTAGTTTTTGCATTTTTATTTTTATTCAAAACGACTCTTTCTTCTCAATCTGATACATTATTTATTCTCATTTGCATGTAAAAAATAGGTATTTGGCATTATTAATGGGTTCTGTGTTCTCCCAATCTCATATCAATAAATTCATAATAATCAAACTCTATCTATAAATTCTACGTTATTTAGAATTATGTGTTTTCCCCTTCACTAGTCTCTTCAGCAGATATGAGACTGGGAGTATATTGGGTTGGGAGCAGCCAACCCTAATGATGCCACAGTGGTAATGAGTCCAAAAATTGAATGATTCTTCTTCTTATGGCCAGTAGTAGGTAAGTTGTCAACAACATATTGAAGTTAAAGGATGACACTCATATACGAACAGGCCATTCAAATTTCTTTCAAGTCAAGTTGACCCCAACTCGGGTGATATTCAGGTTAAATATTTAGTTCACTTTCAGTTTTGATTTGGATTTATTTCGACTTATTGATGTTTGGTTCAATAAACTCGTCCTATAAAGAAAACTAACCTTGATAGAAAATGTTCAAGTTTAGTTCAATTTGATCATATTAGATTTTAATGTCGGGTCTACTTCAAATTAGGTATTTCAGATGTCCATCTGGTTATAAATTCAAGTCGTGTAGCTCAAATCACCTTTATTAGTTCTAATTTTTATACATTACCTTGCCCAAATAAAAAAGGATATAACAAAAAGAAACACAATAAGGGGTCATAAGAGTTGACTCTTACTTAAGATAAATGGCTAGGAGTATTCGTGCAGATTCGCACATTGAGGATGCTATTTACATCATTCTAACTTCCCTACTAGGCCTGGCAAAACTTACTCGAAACCTAAACTGAATGATCCGGACCCACATCTGACTTGACATCTGAATACGCTTACCCGGAACCCAAATTGAGCCGTACCAATCATACTCGACTCGAAATTTTCTACAAAGTTACTTATTTATGCATGACAAGCATATTAGATCAAGAATCGGTTGACCCCAAATTAACCAAAACTGAACCGACCCGGAATGTCACCTAGCTCGAAACATGACCTGACCCATACACAAAATAGATTGACCCATTTGCAGTTCTATTCCCTACTCCCTGTGGCTCTTTATGTGTCCTTTATTATTAGGTTAGTCCTTAACAAGAATCGTCTCTATTATGTATGAGTTTGCCTAATTTAAACTTGACCGGAATAAGATCACCATGTATGTTATTATCTCTTATAGAGAAGAATTTGTTCCAAACATTTCTAGGTCCACCATTACTTGAGCCGAGTAAGAGCATCATGTGTCCTATAAACATCAATGATTTTACAATTTATCCGCTATGAAAGTAAAGTGGATCTCAAATAAACCTCTAGTAGAATCATAATGCCAATTCACATACAATTACAACCATACAATATTCATATTACTCCTAGACATTTGTTGCTCCAAATGCGTCCTCTTCTTCAACAGTGTGAAAATTCCACGATGATGGCGGAAAAGCTCTAGGGTAGAATTTATTAGTGCTGATGAACATGTGTGTATCTATGCAATATGTACGATGGATGTTCGATTTTGTATATTTCTTTTCAAATACATATAGTTCATATACAATAGTCGTATAAATCATCATTCTAATTGTAAGTCAGATGTATTTTTCAGGGGCTGGCATATTTGGTCATCTCTCATATTCATCCCTTAGAAGAAAAGGCTCGTTGGTAATAGCATGTGCACTAAACACGGTGCTTGGTTGCTTGACTGCCTTCTCTCCTAGTTACTACATTTACACCCTTCTTCACCTCTTGACAAGGTTTAGCACCAGTGGAGTAGGCCTTTGTGCCTTTGTCCTAGTCACCGAGCCCATTGGACCCTCCAAATGTGAGGTCGCAGGCATATCTACATTCTACTTCTTCTCTGGTGGAATCGCTCTATTGTCTGGCATTTCCTATGTCTTTCAGTCATGGAGAGCCTTGCACATGGCATCATCTATACCCTCGATCCTCTTCATCAGCACTATCATCCCTTTTCTCTTTGAATCACATAGGTGGTACATGGTACAAGGGAAAACAAAAGAATCCATGAAAATCATGCGTAGCATTGCTGAATGTAATGCTAGGCACCCACTAGAAGGTGTCGAGCTAATCCTTGATGATGATCTCGACAATAGCAATGATGATATTCAAACCCTAAAGGCTAATCAAGCAAGGGGGGGCAATTGATGGCTCTTTTATAGATGTGATCAAATCACCAGTCACAAGGATTCACCTTGTCTTACCAGTATGGAATAACTTTTGCTGCTTAATAGTATACCATGGACTTAGCCTAAATGTAGTCAAACTAAAAACTAGCCTTTACCTCAATGTCCTCCTCAATGCCATCATTGAAATGCCAACATTCACATTAACTGCAATAATATTGGATAGGTTCAGAAGAAATTCCTTAACCGTTGGAACAATGTGGTTTAGTGGGGATTTTTGTTTGTTTGGGAACATGATGAACAACTACAGATTATGGAAGATTTTACGAATTATATGTGGTGTTCTAGGGATATTTGGTATGGCGGGGACTTAAAACTTGTTGTTTATGTACACCGTGGAGTTATTTCCTATAGTGGTCAGGAATGCGGCCTCAGGATGTGCCACACATGCACCTCAAATAAGTTTATATTTGCTCCATTCATGGTGGTCATGGGTGGTCGTTTGCCATTTGTTGTGTTCATGGTATGTGGGTTCATGGGGGGGGATACTTGGGTTCTACTTGCCTAAGACATTGAATCAGCCTTTGTATGATACTATGGGTGGTATAGAGGAAGGTGAGGCTATTTGAAGTAGTAGTACATGGACTTTTTTGTGGGTGACTGATCTTTTTGTTTTTGTTTTTGTTTAATTAACCTTGAAGGAGGTGGGGTTAATTAAGTGTGGTCGTGGTCGTGCTAGCAATGTAATCTAACCCATCCTCTTTTTCTAGTTTTGTATTTCGAGCAACACCTTGCAGAAGTTGCAAACAAGATACATTTAATTTCCTCCAAAGAGATGACACAGAGTGTGGTTTGATCTGCTTCATTGTACCCTTTAACAAATGAAATTTCCAAGTGTCATTTTCATTCATTAGGTTAAGTACAATATTATTTGCCCCATTGTGTGTTCCTTTGTTTTTTTGGTGCTTTTGTATCTCAACCATTCACAAATTTTAAGTATAATCTTATAACTTTATGTAAGAATAAGTCATGACTACTAGCTCTTATTAGCATTTTCGAAAAGATTAATGTTCATAGTATCTTCCATGAAGTAATTACCTTATACTATTATTCGAGTTTATTTCATTTGAAACTTAGATGTTTGACATATATAATTAGAAAGTGGGTATAGTGATTTTCGCTTAACGGTAATTATGATAACTCCTGCAATATAAACCGTACAAGTGGCACAATTCAATCTTAACCCTTCAAGTTTACAATCTTTAATTTTGTCAAAAATCTATTTTCTTAAGTTTATGACATAGCAATAAATGATAATAAATCTTTTTTTTTTAGTTGGTGTTTGGATATAATAATTTCCTACCCCATGGCCCCAACTAACAAACGTTTTCAGTGAGCTCCATAATTTCCGGTAAGGTCTCCATATTTTTCTACGAGCTCCACATTTTTCTAGCAAGATACGGTAGTTCCCTCGCTCTATGTAATGTCCTTGCCATTGAACATTAAAAAGGATAGGCATTTGCCATCAGGTAATGTCCTGGCTCAGCCGGTGTTAGTGAGTTCCTCCAATGGGTAGTCGGTGTGTGGGGCCCTGGGATAGTGAAAGCAATGGGGTAGTCGATCGTTCGATGGGTGTTAGGGGTTTTTATTTTATTTATTTTGACTAAATAAAATAGGGAGCGAGAAGTATCAACGTGAACGAAGCTGACACAATGGAGAAGCATGCTTCTTGGCATCGGTAAGGTCGTAGATTCGACATGCATGGGCAGCCGCCACATTTTCATTTTGTAGAAATGAAGTGAGGTTGCGACTCGCGAGTTCACTGGGTATGTAGAGATAAATGAAACAATCCCTATCAATTCTTACATACAAGAAGATTTTATGGTTGAAGATGATGGAATGTACTTTTCATCTTTTCCTGAAGTGAAGAGTGACATTATAATAGTTGAAACATTAGAGGACCTACAAGACCCACTATTATGGGAAACATTTGACAAGGATGTTCAAGATTTTACTATGGAAGATATGAAGAAATTGAGATTCAAAACTCTGGTGTTATGCGGTGAATTTTATAAGTTCTCTACAAAAATCAAAGGGTTTGGAGTGAGGGAAAACGATTCACGTGAAAGTAGAATTGGCGAACTTCCTACTTCAAGGATTTATAAATGTTCTGTTGAAGGGTTATGTGAGCATAAACATATAGACAATCCTAACTAGGTTATAGAACTAAAACCTTTAACCAGATGCTTATGTGAAGCTGAGATGCATTTCAAATGGATTAGTGATTTAGATTATGGGATTGTGACCGGATGTATTGTTGGGCTTAGGCTTATTGTTTGAACATATTTATGTTTTCTATTTTAGGTAACGGATTAGTGAATAGCTATCCTCCGAGCAAGCCAGAGGGCAACAAGAAGTAGATGAGGGTTGTAGTAATTTGCTGAGGATTAGCTAGCTAGGAGATCACAATGATTTATAGGCTCGCACTCATGGAGACTTGTAGATTTTATAAACTTTTGGACAATATGTTTGCTTATGTGTTTACTAGTTCTACATTAAGTTTTCCAAATATATTAGCCAAGTTGTCAAATGTATGTTTTTAATTCCAATGCTTAGTAAACCTGGTGAATGTGTGAGTAATATAGTATTACAGGTAGTTCCAGATAGTCTTATTCCTTCATGGAATGACGGTAATGCCTCCAGTCAAAGGACTTCTGCTACAAACATAAATAATAAGTTATTAAGTTAAGATAATCAAGTATTAGGGACTGGGAGCGTTACACCATATACCTGCTTCCCCATCTCATGGTTGTCCATGCTATGGTGTGCTATGAACCCTTGAATGATTGTGCCATTGTTGCTTTGAGAACTTTTCTAGATTTGAGGACACCCTTAACAACAACAAACAAGTGTCCTACACTTGGAACTTCTCTAAACCCACACTTTTTTACTGTACCTGGGTAAGGACAGTCTACCCAAGAGGGAACACTAAAGAATTACTACAATACAAGATCCTTGAAATGGTTCAACACATTATGATCGATTATGATGAGAATTTCGCTAAGGTCATTCCTAAGTACAGGGATAAGGTCAAGACATCATCAAGGAATGCCATAGGTGAATTTGTTTACAAAGGATTTCAAGTACTTCAAGGCCCCTCTAGAGGATAAGTATGAGGTTGTGGATACCGTGATGAATCAAAAGAAGCTAGAAGCCTTGAAATTTGAGTATAGTTCTTCTGGCTAAGGCTATATGAAGATTCATACCCTTAGAAGATTACTTCCTCTAAACCAGTGGAGTCCACTACTGACTCAGGATCCCCCTACTATCTACATGACACTTTAAGCCTTGAAATTTCTCAATTGGCCTCTATAGGAGAGAAGTGTGGAACCTATCAAATTGAAAAGAAGGGTTATCAATCTAAGTGGATATGTGAGGTTAATGCCCTAAGATTTTTATGTGAAGGACTTTGGGTAGTGAAATGTAAACTAATCAAGGATGCTATTGATGTCACTCTAGAAAAGAGCCCTAAAGCTACATTTAGGTACATTCAAAGTTAGGTTGAGCAAGTGCGTTTAGAACAACATCTCAAGGCAGCTAGTGAGGCACTCTCTATTCTCAAGGAACCTTTTTGCTCCAATTTTTCTTAAGAAGTAGAACAAGATTAAGGAACAAGCTATGAGGATTATGAAGAAAAGAAGGAAAAAGGCAACTAAAAAGAAGAAAAAGGGTGAATAAAAAGTTTAGGGATCTAAGGTTGCAGACAACGAGCCATTTGTAGTAGCCGAGCAGAGCTGCAAGGAACCTAAAACAAAGTTAACCTCCCTGAAAAGATGATTTCAACCAGTCTTCCAAGCTTGATTCCCCTATAGACTAATTCTCTTCAACTTCTCCTTGAAAAACAAGTAATTACTTTTTTCAGAACAATTTCTTTGATTGTGTGTTGGATAACAAACAATTTGGTTTTGAGGTTTGTCAGTTTAAAATAGTGCTTTACATTCTGTCCTTAGGTTAATCCCCCTTGCTGATAAAAGTTAAAGGAGGAGAAAAACTGGGATTCTTATTAATAAGTGAAGCAATGAGATAGGCTGAAGGCAGCCCTTGAACCAGTAGTTAATATCCCTTAACGGAGTTGTCTTGGGATGAACTTATTTTGGAATTCACTGCCTAGGGCATTGAAATATTTGTGTTTTAATATATGTTGCGCATATTATTCTAACTGCTCTTCTTATGTGATTATTCATTTTGGTACTTGCATGCCACGCATTTGATTGCTTGGCACTTAATATGATCTACTAGTTCACCATGCTTTTATATTGCTCTACTTAGGAATCTAAACAGGAGCTTTTTCGTGAGCTAAAAAGTGGTTTATCTCATGCTTTAACTGCAAACTTAGGGGGAAACATAATTCTCGAATTCTATCTATTGTCCTCTATGTTATCTATCTGACATATCTTACCTTTCATCCAACAGGGCAAGACTAGAGAATCATCTTAATGTGATGTGATTTCACGCTTTCTATGAGTTTGATTTCAAGGCACATTTGTCATAAATATAAAGGGTCATTAGATCCTGTTTGAACAATTACTTGAATCCATTATAGGTAACTTGTTTAATGTTCAGTCACAAAAAGTGACTAAAGAGACACGTCTAATTACTTAGTTTTTTTATTGTGAATGAGATTATTTTTTAGTTTTATTTGGTTTTTACGTATTTGTACAGAGATAACGATTTGAAGAAATATTGAGGTCATTGTTAAAGCTGAAATTTCGAGGAATTTAATTTGTCAAAAAATTAGCACCGATGAATATAATATGAGTTCACCGTAAAACAAAAAAATTAAAAAAAGGAATGGCTTTCTTGCTCATAATCATTAGGTACCTCGAAATTTGGAAAGCAATAATACACGATATGCAAATCAAGTCAAACTTGTTCAATTGTGAATCAAAAATCATATGGATGGAAAACGACCAAGGATCACATTTTAAATCCATTTTGACACCTTTTCTTTATGCCTTGTCAAATAAAAAGGTATAACAATATTTTCAATGGAGGCTGCCACAACCATCCTATCTACCTTGAATTTTTTTTTATAAATATTATATATATAAACCAAAAAAAAAGAAAAAGATTTTCATTAAGATGCACCATCAAATGCAAAGAAAATAAAGGGGAGAAACAAAAATGGGAGAAACAAAAATGGGGGAAAAGTCATGACACGCTAACGTGAATATATATAATAGGCTATTAAAAAATAAAGGCCGTAAATAAATGGAGGACAATGTGTGCCTTAAAGGATCGCGTGAAGGTCATATGCAAATTTGTTAGCATTAAAGTAAAAGAGGAATATAGGAAATGATTGGATACTAGTGCATGACAGCTGGTTACCATGATCCCCCACCAACACCACTTGCCTATATTCTCTACAACGTTGGAAAGTAATTGCCCCATTATCCATTACAAAAGCAAGGCACAAAACCAAAAGGGGGAGGTTAGACTCAGACAACAATAATCTGGGTATAAAAGGAGGGTTGGTGAAGAGGCGAGGGCCAAACAAAAAAGAGAGAGAGATTGAATCAAAATAGTGAGTGGAAGGTACAAGAGCAGAGAGAGAAAAATCATCAGTTCGTGAAGAAGAGACTCAAGCAGTACTCTCATCCTCTTCTTTAACAAATTGAAGATTCACGGGTAAGCAAATATGAAGTCTTCATTTTTTTAACACCTCTCAACTCTAGATTCCTCTCACACCCCAACAGAAGATGAATAATTCCATCAAGCAACTCAAAAGCAGAAAATGGATCACAACAACCATAGCTCGAGTTATGCCCGACTCGAGAGTCGTAACCCCCAACTTAGGTCCCATTGGACTTGTAGATCGAGAATTCTGATTAAACCAATGACTTATTTGCTTTTGGCCATAAAGATTTTATGCCTCAAATGCAAATTTTAGGATTTCAAAAACAAAGTGAAATAATGGAGATCTTAGAAAGGAAAACTAAGGGGCCTCTCCATATTAATAAAGTAAAAAAAAAAGCCACTGTGATCAAACTAAAAATGAAACTCACAAGTTCTTTAAAAATGATGGTCAAACACACAAATTTTATTTTTCTTTTTAAATAAAAGGAGCAATATGGTCTACGTATAGGTGTTTGACAATTCATGCCCATCCACTCAATTTTCTACAAAATGTACAGGCCATGTATTGGGCACTCAATTTTCTGCAAAATGTACAAGCAATGAAAGACAATATAGGAGCATGACAGGGAAAATAGTCTCTTAATTTGCAGACTTTGCAGGCTTTAATTGAGTTTGGCTCATAGAAGTCGACGAGTTTTTTTTTTTTTTTTTAACAGCAGTGTCTCACATATCTATGAGGCCTCAAAATAGTAGAGGGAAGGCAATATGCCCATCAAAAAGTAAGAGTAAGTGGGTAAAAAAAACATGGGGGTAGTATTTATAAGTTAGACCCAATAATACAGTAGGATGACTGGAAGTAGGATTATGTTATGAAGATATCATAATTCTGGGAAGATATATTTTATCCCCTCCATTCAAAATTTTGATTTGTGATTAAGTATATTAATTTTTTATTTTTACATTTTTTGAGCAAATGAAGGATCCTAGCTGTTGACGGTAATTACGTCTAAATCGGGACGGTTTGCGCTAAAAATAAAAGGGATAAAGTTGTTAAAAAGACATGCTTGCCAAAGTGATAAAGCAACAATCATTTTGATTACCGTACATGACTCCCAAAACCAAGTAAGGGATTAGGGGAAGAATATCCAATTAGTTTTGATACATAGCTAATATATGGAGTTAAAAGACTCCAGTTTAATTTGAGCGTTTTGGTTTCGTTAAACTAAGACAAAAAGAGATAGAGCCAAACCATGACTATGCTTTCTTTTAAAAGGAGTGTCAACTCTATTAAAAATAATTTGGTCATATGGGTCTCACCCAAATTATAGAAAAAAAAAAAAGAATGGGCCTAGTTGACTAAAATCAAGTACAGATAAAAGCAAATTGTGCCAGAATAAAAATTCATTTGCTTTGAATAATGTTTCGGTGGAAGGCTAATAATAATTAAGCTTGTGCATAGGGGACAGTCAGCGCATACTTAGTAACCCCAATCAAGCATTAGCGAAAATCGTATTATAAAAGAAAGCATTTTCCTTTAAATGGCATTAACTGGGTTATGTTTTAGTAGCATGCAGGTGAGGTCCATCAACTTTGAGTGGATGAAGATAATATCTATTCATCTATTCAGCGTAAAATTCATAAAGAGACAAACAAAGTATTTTGAGTATTAACTAGAACTACGGTGACTTGATTCCGCTAAGGATACGCAGGAAGCTTGATAAAAAAAACTTTCGAGTTCAATCTAAATCAGAGTCTTCAAATAGGCTGAAACCGACATCCCCTACTACATGATGTAAACCTAAACAAATTTTGGGTTATGAACTACGCGATTTGTCGCCAAGAGTAAGCAAGAAGCTTATGAATAAATTGTGGTACCATTGAACAAAATAATGTATAATAAAATAAATTGATCAGCCCCCTAAAAGGACTAAGTCAGGAAGTAAAACAATTTGTTAAGAAATGGCTAAAAAAAATTATTCTTGTAACCTAGCCATTAAAGAAAAAAAAATCAAATGACAAAATTTCGAGGTATTAATCCAGTTCAAATTCAAAGCTAAAATCGAATCAAATTGTGGTTATTAACTTAACAAAATAAAATATAAATCAATTTAAATTTATTTAAAGAATTATGGTTGGTTTGATCCTATATAAAAGAGGCATGTAGGCAGCTCGTAACAAAAAAAAAGAAGAAAAAGAGTGCAACTTAAATTCGAAATCAAATAAATTAGCCTTCCCTAGTCTGCACATGAACAATGTGTGCATGTAGTACCCTTCTAGAAGGTGCTCATACAATCACTATCTATTGCAATTAAGTCTATGGTATGGGTGATCTGGCATAAAAAATCATGATATATGTTGACCCAAATTAAACAAAGACTTGAATGCAAAACAAGATAAAAGAAAATGAAACAAAACGAGTCGAAATCAAAAGGTGGTCTCCCCAAGAGGGGGACATAATTAAGGAGGTTCATATTCTTGAATAGTGTCGTACTCAAAATAAAATGATCTATGTTTTTGTATGTCAGAAAATTGTGTTGTGCATATTATTTATTTTTATTAAACTTTTGCTCAACATAATTTTGGCACGCTCGATGGAACCCTATTTTCTTTTTCATCCTCATTTTGTTTATGTGAGCTATTATTATTATTATTATTTTTCTTTCATTCATTTTTTGTTTTTTGTGTGTTTTCTGAAAAGGAACAAGGGCACCATAAGTCACCACCAACTTCAATGAGAATCCTATCACCGTCATGATCAAACGTGGGATGTTCCAGGCAAGGAAGAACGTGCAAGTGGTCTTCACTGTTAGGCACAATCCATCTTTTTTGAGTTTTCATTGTCAAATTCAATAGAACCACTATGGGGCCTCCAAATGGCAAGCAAGTTCGCCCCTAAGACCGGTAAACCGCTACCCAAGAAGGCGATAAAGAACCTAAAGCGCAACAAGCGCATAAGAGACAAGCGTCGTGCTAAGTCTGGTGCACCCAAGCTAACTCCATCACCTGCCTTAGAGCTAGCCAAAATAACTTTGAGGGGGGGGGTTATCAACAAAGTCCATTGTCCACGACGTGCCCATTAATGATTATACTGCTCAACCTAATGATAGCTCCCCGCCTAAAGCCTGTTCGAAGTCGGAGGGAACTCTAACAAATGAGGCACCACAACTTGGTCAACTCGACCAAGGCAAGTTCGGGTCCCTAACCAGGCCCAAGGCAAGCCCGGGTGCCTACCTTAGCCCCAAGGCAGGTTTGGGTCCCTACATCCACTAGGAAGAAGGCAAAGCAAAGCAGACAACCCCCAGCCTTAAAGAACCCCAATAAGCTATTTATGAAAGGAACATTAGGAGGAAAAAAGGTTCCTCAAGTCTGCTTGACAAGGCGGATCTTAATTTGGGCTATCCCCATTGCCATTCCCATAACTGAGGTAATGATGACCTCATATTCAGATGAGGAAATGGCGCCTAAGACCCCAAAGGTGAAATTCGTCAAACCGTCAGCCTCAACCACCCCCACTATGGCGCTAAGATCTCCACATGTCATGGAGACTACTCTTTCTGAAGGCCCTACAAAAGGTAGGAGGATTTTGCCTCCTAGATCACAAAGTTAAAGTGGCTCAAACTCATAAACAGTTGAATCATAGGTATATAGTGGCTCGATTACAAGATCAAAGGCCAAAGCATTAACATATACCGAGCTAACCTTACAATTTTCGATCACGACTGTCGATCAAAGTAAGGACCAACTTGAAGAACAAGATGAGGATACAAGTCCTGCCTTTTATGACCTTAGAACTCTCTTCCAAGAAGAGGAGTCATTAACCATCATCCCACAAGAGCAAATTATCGAGGATGACCAAGGTGAAAACATGCCAATGTTGGTTATAAGCACCCCAAGCCTTAAGGAATAAAGGCAAGGGCTGCAAAGGAAGCTTGCAGAAAAAGAGGCTGAAATTGCTAATCTCGCTACTCACCTTGAAAACTGAGAGCGTGAAAAAACTAATGGGGTTAGCAGTAGCAACATAGTTATCACTCCGCAAGATATAAAGAGGTTGATAGCCCAAGGGATCAAAGAGCACCAAGCAACCATGAATCCCCCAGTGTTAGGATATAAGAACCCTTATCCAAGTCATTACGACTTAGCCACTTTCCCAAAAGGTTACCAAAAGCTGAACTTTGAAAATTTTGACAGTATAAACGGGTCACCGCATGAACACTTGGCCCATTTCTACTCAGCATGCGGTGAGACTACCTTAAATGATGCATTATTAGTTAGGCAGTCCACACAATCGCTAAAGGGGGCTGCCTTTGTGTGGTATACCCAGCTACAACCTGGGTCAATTCACAATTGGAATGACCTCCAAAGGGCATTTTTGGCTCAGTTTGTGAGTTTCAAATGAAAGGTTTCCATAATAGACCTTGCGAACACACTCTAAAGGCCAAATGAGAGCGTGAATGACTTTATTACAAGGTGAAGGAACCTAAGCTTGCAATGTGTAAAAAAGCTAAGAGAGCAATTAGTTGTTCAAATGTGTGCTAACAACTTAGATCCTCAAATTGCTACATACGTTGGCACTTCTAAGCCTCAAAATTTTGATGCCCTCATGTCTAAGGAAAGCACTGTGGAAAGACAACTTGCTCGTCAAAAAAGTGGACAACCTAAGGGCGAAGAAAGCAAGAGGCCAATCAAGAAGGGAGAGTCAATGGCTACGTTTGTTAGAACAAGCCCAAAGCCAACCAATGGAGAAAGTTTCAACAATAATGGGAAAGGCAAGCAAAAAGAGGAAGACCGACGACTCACCCTCCAAGAAAGGAAAGAAAAGAAGTATACCCTCGATGATGATGAAGTTCAAGGGATATTTGATGAGTTGATGGTAGCAAAAGTCATTTCCCTTCTAGAGCCAAAATGACCAATCGAAATCAACAAGACAAAGGATCTTATGTATTTCCCATACCATAGGAACATTAGCCACCCCATAAAAGATTGTTATTTATTCGAAGACATAATCGAAGGCATGATCAGAAGGGGATAAATTGAGATAGAAGATGCTGCACCCAATGGGGCCACTGCATCGTTAAATGCAACCTCAGCGATTGAACAAAAGGATGAATCTTATCCATCATCCTCAGAAACCAATGAAGGATTCCAACGGTGTCATTATCACCTCAAGCGGTCTCCATCAAGTTCATTGCGGATGATGATGTACCAATAGTGTGGGCATATCCAGATATACCACCTCCATCACCAGAAGCTCCAACCTTGTACAATTTCTACCTAGACCTAAGTTTAGAGGCATGGGCAATATCAGAAGATAAGGATGATCATAGCTTTGGGTGGCAAACCTACTTCAGTAGAAGGTCATTTCGACAAGGAGTGGCCCAAGCTTCTTAGTCCTCAAGAGTAAAAAATACGAGGACAGAACCTGCCATAAAAGGAATGTAATAAAAACAAAAATAAGAAGTCAAAGGCTAAAAAGAAGTCAGAGATAACTTTCGAAAAGGAGTACATACCGCCGGTTAAGACTGCTTTCACTTTAGGTGATTACATCCCTAAAGGGTTTTTCGGCAGTGACTCCTCAGGTGATGAGCCTACAGAAGAGGAAATGGCCTAATGTTATATGGTTTCATGGGCCGATGAGTGGGAAGAGGTGAACGCTGAGCCAGCCGATACTATTCAAGAAGTAGATCAAGTGAATGTTCGGTCCGGTCACCAACTCTAACCACTAAAATCAATAGGAAAAGAGAAGAAGAAAGAAACCACATCAGATATAGCACTAATATCGGCGAATGCTAAAGAAAAAGGTGAGGAGGATATAACTCCCTCAAGTTCAAATAGCAAAGGCACTGCGGAGAGCAGACAGTCAATTAAGGAGTCTAAGAAGGATCTTCCTATCCTGGTCCCTTTTCAAGTTCATCAAGGATCTCATAAGGAAAATGTTAATTACGATGTCATCTCTCATCTCAAGCGAGTCCCAGCGCGCTTAAGTGTCTATGGCGCTTTGTAAATGTCTAAAAAGCTAAGAAGGGCACTCATTCAGGCGTTCATGGACCTTGATGACTGTAAAGATCAAGTCGACCCTATTGAGGTGGATGAGGTGTTGTCCTCCTATTTAAATTGGCATGCTGCATGCATGGCTTGCATAACATTATCTGATGAGGAGCTTCAGCTGGGGTCTGCGAATCATAACAGGCCTTTATATGTTACTAGTATGATCGCAGATACAATAATAAATTGGATCCTACTTTACTATGGTTCTGCCGTCAACCTTCTTCTATTAAGGGTATTTAGAGCAATAAGGATAACACCAAATCAGTTGTCCCCGACTTTGCTCACAATGTAAGGATTTAATCAGGTGGGGTAGAAAGCCTTAGGCATTATTACTTTGAAAGTTCAGCTAGATGACCTCTACACAGATGCTCTCTTTCATTTAATAGATGTTAATACTTCTTACAATACCCTGCATGGGCAACCATGGCTTAATACTTGTAAGCCTATTGCCTCCAGTCTTCACCAGTGTTTGAAATACACTGACGATCAGGGCAATGTGTAAATAATTCATGGGGATGCAAATCCTTTTCATGGGGAAGACGTTAATTATGTTGATGCCAAGTTTTACAAATTAGCAGATTCTAGAACCTCCCAAGTTCTTTTAGGCCAAAAAAAGAGGAATCAAAAAGAAAATCCCAAGGCTCTTACTTTGCCTCAAAAGGTCATTTAGGTTGCCAACAGTTACACTAGTGAAGCCAAGGAATATCAATCCCTACAATCAAAGGTGTTATTGAAATACACACCTAAGAAGAAAAGAAAGGCTAGCCAAAAGGTCTTCACACCGGTAAAGGAAATTGAGCTCTCTCTTGCCACGAGTTATAAT